>CM057478.1:73465800-74073300 GCA_030035585.1 Dugong dugon
ATAAATTTTAAAAAATTCATAACAAGGTATATCACTGTGGCATTTCAGATCATGAGGGACACAGACAGGAACCTAAAACTTCCAAGGAGAGAAAACAAGTCACATACAAAGGGAAGAGAGCTGTTAGATTTTTTAATAGCAACGCTTACAATACAGAAGGTAACCGGACAATGACTTCAAAATTTTGAGGGAAAAATTATTTCCAACCTAGAACTCTAGAAAAAGAGTCAAGTTTCAATCAAGCAGGAGTAGAAAAGATAATTTTAGACACGTAAAATTTCAACCATTTATCTCCCATGTACCTACACAGAAAGATACCGAAGGCTATACTCTAACATAGTGAGTAAAATCTGAAAGGGAAAGTCATGGAACCAGGAAACAGGGAATGACTAAGAGGTAAAGACATGATATGATGATGAAGGAAGACACCAGGAAGCTAGCTACCCCTTGGTTCTGGATAGGAGACAGTCCAAACTGGAACAAGACTATGAAGGGCTCCCAGGAGGAGGGTGTCTAAGAAAAAAATTAAACTGAGTAAGTGAGAAATGTGTAGAAAGTTATACAACAAAAGGCAGTTAACTTCAAATTAACGGCTATACAAAAATGAAAACTATTACATGTAAGGATGTAATCTGACGAAAACTTGTGATAAAACAGTATTAGGCAGACTGGGGAAGAGGAGGCGAGAGGGGAGAAAGCATGTAAAGGAGCTAAATCTCCTCTTTAACTCTAGGTAGCCAATAGATAACACATAAAATTAGGATGCAGTGGGTATCATGTCAAGAAAATAGCAGGATGTACAAGTTACTCAGTCTTATGGAATTATGTCCCCCAAAAGTATACGTCAAAGTCCTAACCCTCGTACCTGTGAATATGATTCTGCTTGGAAACAGGGTTTCTTGTGCTATGTTTATGTGGTCATCTGGAGTAGGATGGGTCCTAAACCAAGTCCCTTCTCAGTGGTGTCTTATAAAAAGGGAAAGCACACACTGAGAGACACACAGGGGAAGATACCATGTGACAATGAAAGCAGATACATCTACAAAGGACATGGGAACTCCAAAGATTGCCAACAGCCACCAGAAACCAGGAAAAAGACTCACAGAAGAAATGGACATAGGCAGATCGTGATTTGGATTTTTAGCCTCCATAACTGTGAGAAAATAAATCTCTAGTCTTTAAAACCACCCACTTGTGATACTTTTGTTACAGCAGCACTAGGAGACTCAGACACTCAGGAAATAAGGGGAAAAAGGGCAGAGCCAAAGGCTGAAAGTGATACCTCTGTGGGGTGGGAACTTGGAGTGGGGAGGGATAGAGTAGAACTCCACTCTTTTTTATTAAAAGTTTTAGGATGCTATACTTTTCTAAAGCTGTATACCTCTATTAAACAGACAAAAACATTATCATAAACTTATATTTTGAAGAATAAAACATGAAAGTACTTAAGATATGCCTTCTTGAAGATATTCAAGAACACACACATTGCCCCCATAAGATACGGCAATTAACAAGGTTTTATCATTTATCACATTTCCCACAATACATATTCCATACATACTTCAAGCTTCCTAACTACTCTTAAATCTGAGCAAATGAACTTTTTACTGAGAAGTTTCAAATCCTTAACTTCTCTCTAACTTTAATATTCATCTATCTTTCTTTTTCCTTGATACTTTCCAAAGGCTAAACTACCCATGTATGTTTTCAATCCCATCGCTTCCAGGATCTTGTCCCATTATTTCTTCCTTCTCTTGAAACTATAATCACTCAATACTCTTGCTTTCTACAAACAGCTCAGATTTTTCCTATGCTCAAAGGAAAAAAAAAATCTTCCCTTAAAAACTACAATAATGTAACAGTTTCACCATTCAGACTGGCAAAATTTTAACAAGTGTGATGGTATACTGGTTGGCAAGGGTGTAGGGAAATAGTCACTCTGTTCAGATTGGTATTATGAAAATCTGAAGTACACATCCCTTTGGGCCAGCAAGTCAGTCCTAGTCATTTATCCTACACATGTAGACACACAGTACAAAATGACAGACACACACACACACCATACACACACACACACACACCCCATACGTACATACACACACACCATACATATACACACACACACAATTATTCATTGCAGCACTGCCTGAAACAGCAAAAACTAAAAACGTAAACATCTATCAGTAGGGAACTAATAAATTATGGTACATCCATATAATACAATGCTATGTAGCCATGAAAAGCAAGCAAGGTGCAAAAAAAAAAAAAGTGTGTTACTATTCGAGTGGGTGTGTGTATGTGGTGGGGGTGGGAATGCCTAAATCTATGACTATAAATGCAGAGAATACCTCTGAAATGGTAAGCAGAATACTGATAACAGTGATACCTTCAGAGAGGGGAGCTGGATGCTGAGACAGGAAAAGGAGGCATATTTATTTTTTACTAAATACCCTTTAAATTTTTTATCATGTATTGTTGCTGTTGGGTCCCACGAGTCAATTCTGACTCACAGAGACCCCACGTGACAGAGCAGAACTGCCCCACAAGGTTTCCTTGGCTGTGATCTTCACGGAAGCAGATCGCCAGGTCTTTCTCCCACAGAGCCGCTGGGTGAGTCTCAACCACCACCTTTCAGTTAGCAGCCAAGCATGTAACCATTGTGCCACCAGGGCTCCTGATCTAATCAAAATTTTTAATTAAAAAAAAAAAGCCTTCCTGTGAATGACCTAGTATACCCTCATATATTATCTTTCTTGCCCTATTAGTTTTCTCAAAAAATGTAGGCTACAGTTGATGGCTACAATTTCTTATCAACCACTCTGTGTTGCTTTCTTCTGAAATGTCTAACTGTACACTCCTAAACCAAGATTCTCCACAGAGTGCTTTGAGAGATAATACATTAAACAAAGTTTTGCAAAATCAAGTACGTCTGGGAATCACAATGCTAAACAAAATTAAAGGGGCAATTTTTTCAGTACAAGACTTCTCAGAACCTTTAGTATGCCAATGTGCAACTGACTCTCTAGCAGAGGGGAAGCAGTGTGCAGCAGCAGCCAAGCTGACTTGCTGATGTCAACAATTGTTTTCTAGGATACAGCACGTTGCTTCTAAGTCACCATTCATTCAACCCTCACATCCAATCAGCTGCCAACTCCTATCAGGCTCAGAAACTCTTCTTTCTTCTGATCTCTTCTCTGATCCTGTGGTCACTACTGCAGTTCATGATATTATCCCTTCATGCTCACCCTTCTACTAAAAAATAAAAATAACCTGATCGCAAACATGAGGTTTGAGTGTGTATTTTTGAAGATGAAGATTAAAATTAAAAAAGAAACAAAATAAAGATGTCAGATACATCTCTGAAATAAAAATTAATTTATAATATTGAAGATACATGGCAAAATAATTCAGCATATCTTTATAAGGAAAATGTATCAAGATTATACTACAAATAAAATTGTTTAACATTAATCACAGGACTAAAGGCTTTAGAAATACGGCCAAACGCCTGTTGTGATAGCCAAAAATTCTAAGACCTGGAGCTTAAATACTAGAATTTCAAGTCGTTCTGTAACCATACAGATGTGTTCAAAGTGGACTATAGAGACAACCAGAAGCAAAATTACTAAAACGATGTCCATACACAGTAGAAACTTATGATATAACCTAGTCATATCACTTGTCCTCACTGAAAATGCACTCCTTAGAAAAAAATAAATTGCCCTCAAACCTAAAAAAGAATTCAGCAAATCTGAAAACACGTATTTAAAATAAAACAATGTTAGGAAAAATTATATGCACACCTACTCTGTAACATTTAAAGAGTTCCAGTTTCAGGGAAGACAGAGGAAGCACACTCCCTCCGTGGTGTCTCCTACTGAACACAACTACAAGTCCTGGGCAGAACGTACGGAGCAGCAATCTGATGGCTCCAAAAAGTACATGGTAGCAGGCAGACTGGGAAATAAGACCAGAATCAAAGTTCTACCAAAACAACAACGAGTTTATCATTTTTTCCCCCTCCAGTATCAAAGAAAGGTGCAGACAGAAGGAAGCCCACTTTCTAGTCTAGGCAGTGGGTAAGGGGCTGCTACGGGTCAGAGAGACTGGGGGGGCGATCCTCTGATTTTTTTTTCTATTCCCTTCCCTCTTGCCCACATGGTAATAGAAGTGGCAATCAGTCACACACCTAAAACTCTAAGGAAGGGAAACCTTTCTCTCTGACCAGAGAAGCTATGTCCCAAGAGGCAAATTCTGGTTGCTTCTTTTTCTTTCTCCAGCCACCTGACTCCAGAAACAGACGTCATCATGAGAAGCATACAACAGAAGATGGAAACCAAAGCCCAAGCATTCTAGCCAGAGAACTGAGAGACAAGGCCCCAGGGAGCTGGAAAGTGCCATGAAGCTCAGAGAGAGATGAAAATCAAGAAAGTGATCTCATGAAATTGTGTATCAATTCCTGGGCTCACCTATGAACTGTACATGTGTGGATCTGACCTTTAACAGCATACCTGAGGCTTTGAGAACTGAGATACAGGGTCGACTACCACCCAGGTCCCAGACTGGCCACTGCGTAACGCACACATGGGCCTGATCAGAACAGCAATGCAAATGCTTTGAAAACCAAACTGGCATTGCCACACACAACCCACAGAAAGCAGGCTGGAACTTGTTGCCTGAACCTAACCTGGTAGACTGCTTGCTAAAGCAAAAAAAATTCAACATTAAAGTCTTAGGATTTAAAGAATAGTCTTCGTAAACTTAATCCAAACTATTTAGTATACCAAAAAAAAAAAAAAAAAAATCCACTGCCGTTGAGTCAATTCTGACTCATAGTGGCCCTAAAGGACAGAGTAGAACAACTGCCCCATAGGGTTTCCAAGGCTGTAAATCTTTTCAGAAGCAGACTGCCACATCTTTCTCCTGAGGAGTGGCTGGTGGGTTCAAACCACCAACCTTCTGGTATGCAGTTGACCGCTCAACCACTGTGCCACCAAAGAACCAGGAAAATCTCAACTTGCAAAGAAAAAGACAATCAATATATGCCAACTCTGAGATGACAAATACGTTAGAATTAAGAAAAACCAACATAGCTATTATAAGCACGCTTCACGAAGGAAGGGCTGGCTTGCAGAAGGATGGGCGGGGGAGCATAAGCAGGTTTTAAGATCCCAACCCTCCACATAGCCACAAAGAAAAAGAACTAAAAATCTCAACTCTGTAAGAACTCTGAAAGATATGTGGAGGACTGCAGCACCTCACCGCAGGATGAAACAAGAAAAGGGCAACTTTTAAACAGCAGGAAAATTCTTTTTTTTTTTTTTTCCTGTCTCTGCTCCTCCTTTCCACGGCACAGAGGCACAACCACAGCTGCAGCGGAGACAGACCACAGTTTGCGTTCTCCGAGAGGGGATCAATCTCTGGCTCTAAGGTGGACAGAGCAGACTGTGATGACAGACTGTTCAGTGTGTCTGCTCTGATCTGTCTGAGAGCTGCCTGCCTGAAGGACTGAAGTCTTGGTCTGGTCTGAATGGGAGCTCACAACCGGTCAGGGAGGGAGTGGCTAGCAAAGATGAAGGCTGTGACCGTCTGAGAGTTCCTTGAAAAACTTAGCACTTTCAAAAGTACTGTGTATACCGGGAATTGAAAAGCCACATGCACGCTCAGTGCTAACACACTGTACGATTCTAATGTCCCAGATTCAACAACAACAACAACAAAAAGATCACAAGGCATACAAAGAAACTGAAAATGATGGCCCATTTAAAAAAAAAAGTAGAAGAGGGGAGAGAAACTGTCTCTATGAAAGCCCAATAATGGACAGACTAGAAGACTTTAAAATAACAATATTAAATATATTCAAAGAACTAAAGGAAAACATGGACACCAAACAAAAAGATCAAGAAAACAATACATACATAAAACAAGAATATCAATAAAGAGACAGAAACTATAAAAAGGGACCAAACAGAATCACTGGTGCTGATAAATACAATAACTAAAATAAAAAATTCAAGAGAGGGACCTGACACCAGATTTAAGGTGGCAGAAGAAAGAACTCAGAAAACTAAAGGGCAAGACAATCGAATATTGAGTCTGAAGAGCAAAAAGAAAAAAGGATCAAGTAAACTGAGCAAAACCTCGTGGAACTGTAAAACACTACCCAGAAAACCAACATACTCATCATGGGAATCCCAGAAGAGAAGAGAAAAAGGGACAGAAAAAATATTTGAACAAACAGTAACAGAAAAATTTCCAAATCTGACAAAGAATACAAAGCTACAAATCCAAGAAGCTCAATGAACTGCCAAGTGGGATAACCCAAAGAGATCCATACTGAAACAAATTATAATCAAACTCTCAAAAATCAAAGATAAATTCCTAAAAGCAGAAAGAGAAAAAAGCAAATTGTCACATACAAAAGATCCTCAATAATATTAAGTGCCAATTTCTCCTCAGAAACCTTGGTGACCAAAAAGCAGTGGAATGATATATTTAAAGTGCTGAAAGAAAAAAGCCATCAATCAAAAATTCTATATCCAGCAAAAATGTCTTTGAAGCATGAGGGTAAAATTAAGACATTCCCAAGTAAACAAAAGCTGAGGGAGTTTGTGACAATTAGACCTGCCTTACAAGAAATGCTGAAGACAGTTCTTCAGACAGAACTGAAAAGATGCTAGACAATAACTCAAAGCTATATGTAAAAAAGAAAGATCTCCAATAATGGCAATTTATGGGTAAATATAAGGAAGACTTTTATGATATTTTTGGTTTGTAACTTTAGTAGTTATATCCTACATGATTCCAAAAGACAAATACATAAAATGTAATAATAAAATTAAGCTTTTTTTTTTTACCAGTTGCCATCGAGTTGATTCTGACTCATGGAGACACCACGTGTGTCAGAGTAGAACTGTGCTCCATGGGTTTTCAAGGGTTGATTTTTCAGAAGTAGATCACCAGGTCTTTCTTCCAAGGTGCCTCTGGATGGACTCAAATGTCCAACCTTTTGGCTAGCAGCCAAGCATGTTAACTGTCTGCACCACCTAGGGACTCTAAATTTAAACTACGAGGCACATAATATATAACGATGTTATTAATGAAAAAATGACCTAAAGTGAGGAGGAGCAATATAGGAATGGAGTTTTTGTATGTTACTGAAGTTAAGTTGTTATCAATCTAAACTAGGCTGGTATAAAATTAAGACGTTAAATGGAATCCTTGTGGTTACCACAAAGGAAAAAAATAAACAAAAGGAAAAGAGAAGGAATCAAAATGGTTCACTACAAAAAATCAACTAAATACAACTGATGGCCATATTGGCGGAAACAGACAAAAAAGGTATTTAAAAAAAAAAAAAAAGTCAAAATGGCAGAAGTGAAATCCTTCCGTATCAGTAATTACTTTGAATGCAAATAGATTAAACTCTCCAATCAAAGGCAGACAGTGGCAGGACCAATTAAAAAAAACATGATCTACCTACATGCTGTCTACAAAAGACACATCTTAGATTCAAAGGCACTAACAGGTTGAAAGTGAAAGGAAGGAAAAAAATATTCCATGCAAACAGTAATCAAAAAAGAGCTGGGATGTCTAACTGATATTGGACAAAACAAGCTTTAAGTCAAAATCTGTTCTAAGAGAAAAAAAAGGGCAACTGAGAAAATATAATTATTATAAATATATATGTACCTAACATCACAGTCCCAAAATGTATGAAGCAAAAATGGACAAAATTGAAGGGAGAAATAGATAGGTCTACAATAATACTGGAGAGTTTAATACAACACTTTCAACAAAGGACACAACATCTAGAACATCAAAAGGAAATAGATGAGTTAAACAGTATTATGGACCAACCAGACCTAGTAAACACATATAGAATGCTCCTCCAAAAAACAGAACAATGGGATCCAGTGCACGTAGCTCACTCTCCAGGATAGACCATATGCTTGGACATAAAACAAGTTTCAGTAAATTTAAAAAGACTGAAATTACACAAATTATCTTCTCCAACCACAAAAGAATGAAGCTAGAAATTAATAACAAATAGAAAACTGTAAAATACTCAAATATGTGGTAACTGAACAACACACTATTAACCAATGGGTCAAGAAAGAAATCAAGTAACACTTAAGAATCAAATTTCAGGGGAAATTAGAAAGTAATGCTGAACCAAAATTAAAAATACATGCCACAATGTGTGGTATACCAGTGGTCAGAAGGAAACTTATAACAGTAAAATGCTTTTATTAAAATCTAGAAGAAGAAGAGTAAAATAAACCCAGAACAAGCAGAAGACAGGAAATTAAAAAAAGAGAGACAATCAATAAAACCAAAAATTGGGTACTGAAAAAGATCAACAAAATTGATAAACCTCTAGACCAGGGTTTCTCAATGTCATAACTACTGACATTTTGGGCTGTAGTGGGAGGGTGTCTGTCCTGTGCACTGTAGCCCCCTGGTTTCTACCCACTAGATACCAACAGCACCACCCCAACCACAGCTGTGACAACCAAAAATGTCTCCATACATTGCCGAATGTCCCCTGGGTGGCAAAATCAACCCCTGCCCACTGGAGAATGACTGTGTCTAGCCAGAGAGAGAAGAAAAGACAACGCACAAATCAACAAAATCAGGAATAAAAGAGGGGCTATTACTATAGACCCCACACACATTTAAAAGAAAATATGGAAATAATATTATGAACAACTCTAAATATGTATTTTTTCAACTTAAATGAAACAGAACAATTCATTGAAAGCCACAAACTATCAAAACACTCCTAAGGAGACAAAGATAACCTGCATTGTCCTATATCTACTAAAGAAATTATATCTGTAGCTAAAAAGCTTCCAAAAACAAAAATCTCCAGGCCCAAAAGATTTTACTGGCAAATTCTACCAAACATTTAATGAAGAAATAACACTAGTTTTATACAGTCTTTTCCAGAAAATACAAAAGGAATGAACTCAAATCATTTTATGAGGTCAGTATTAACCTGATATCAAAACTAGACAAAGACAGTACAAGAGAAGAAAACTACAGACTAAAATCCCTCATGAACACAGATGCAAAAATCTTCAACAAATTACCATCAAATCACATCCAGCAACATATAAATATGATAATATACTATGACCAAGTGAGGTTTATCCGGGGAATGAAAGGCTGTTTCATTCAATATTCAAAAATCAATCCATGTAACCCACCACATTTACTGACTGATGAAGGAAAAAACTACATGATCATATCAATACTATTGCTGTTGTTAGCTGCCGTCAAGTCAGCTCCGACTCATGGCGACCCCATGTACAACAGAATGAAACACTGTCTGGTACTGCATCATCTTCATGAGTGTTGGTATGTTTGAGCCCATATGGTATGTTGCAGCTACACTCCAGTGCCTTCCAACCTAGGTGGCTCATCTTCCAGCACTATGTATCAGACAATATGCCACTGTGACCCATAGGGTTTTCAATGGCTTATTTTCTAAAGAGATTGTCAGGTGTTTTGTCCTAGTCTGTCTTAATCTAGAAGCTCTGCTGAAACCTGTCCAATGTGGGTGACCCTGCTGGTATCTGAAATTCGGTGGTCTAGGTTCCATCCAGCATCACAGCAACACACAGCTACCACAGTATGACAAATTGGCAGATACGCAGCAGATCATATCAACAGATGCAGCTACTCATGACCAAAGAGGGGGGAAAACCACTCAACCAATTAGAAATAGAAGTAAATTGCTTTTATCAGACAGGTCATCGACAAAAAACTTACAGCAGACATCACGCTTAATAGTGAAAGATCAAATGCTTTCCCCCGGAATATCAGTAACAAAGCAAGGACACCCACACTCACCTCTCCTACTGAACAATGGACTGTAAGTCCTAGCCAATGCAGTAAGACAAAAAAAATATATAAAAGGCATACACACTGGAGAGGAATAAAAAAATTGTCCCTATTCACAGAAGACATGATTGTCTATGCAGACAATCTATCACAAGTGAGTTTAGTATGGTTGCAAGGTACAAGGTCAATAATCCCCCCTCCAAAAAAAAAGCATATTTCTACGTACTAAACACTTACAAACCAAAATTTTGAAATACCATTTACAATCAATACTCCACATGTGAAATACTTCCGTATAAACCTAATAAAACATGTGCATGATCTGAATGCTTAAAAACTGCAAAACACTGATGAAAAAAAATCAAAGGCCTAAATAGAGAGAGATACTATGCTCATGGATTAGAACACACAATATAGTTAAGATGTCAATTCTCCTCCAAGTTGATGTATAGATTTAAAGCAATTATAGTTGAAACCCTAGCAGGATTTTTTGTAAATATAAATAAGTGTTCTAAAACATATGGATAAGACAAAAGAACCAGAATAGTCAAAACACTTTTGAAAAAGGAAGAGCAACTGGAGGACTCACATTATTTTAAGAAATACTATAAAGCTACAGTAATTAAGACGCTGCATACTAGTAAAGGGATAGACACACAGAACAAAGGAACAAAACAGATGGTCCAGAAATAGAACCACGCAAATATGGCCAGTTTAACAGTTTTATTGAAATATAATTCACATACCATAAAACTGACCCATTTAAAGTGTCCAATTCAATGGTTTTTAGTATATTCATAAGGTTGTGAAACTAGATTTTACAACATTTTGCCTCCCCCGAAAAAAAAACCCGTACCCATAGCAGTACTCACCACTCTCCCTCACGATTTCCTAGCTCCCTAAGCAACCATTACTTTATTTCCTGTCTTATAAAGTTGTCTATTCTGAGCATTTCATATACATGGAATCATAACAATAAGCTGTCTTTTGTGACTGGTTTCTTTCACTTAGCATGTTTCCAAGGTACATTTCTTTTTATTGACAATGGATATACAACAGTTTATTTAGCCACTCATCACTTGACAGATACTTGGATTGTTTCTCTGTTTTCATTTTTCTTGTGTATAAGATACGGAATTGTTGGGTCATATGGTAACACAATGTTTAACTTTTTGAGAAATTGCCAAACTGTTTTCCAAAGCAGCTGAACCATTTTACACTGCCATCAGCAATGTGTAAGTGTTCTAATTTCGCTCCATCCTCGTCAACACTTACTTTTTTTTTTTTCAATAGCTACCTTACTGGAAGTAAAGTGGTAACTTAATGTAGTTTTGATTGCCAATTCATTTTGGACAAAGGTAGAAAGGCAATTCAAGGGAAAAAGGATAGCCTTTTCAACAAATGAAGCCCTGGTTGCACAGTGGTTAAGTATTCAGCTGCTAACCAAAAGGTCGGCAGGTCGAATCCACCAGGCGCTCCTTGGAAACTCTATGGGGCAGTTCTACTCTGTCCTATAGGGTCGCTATGAGTCGGAATCGAGTCAACAGCAATGGGGTTAACAGGGTAGTCTCAACAAATGATGCTGGTAAAATTGGACATAATATGCCACGAAAAATGAACCTAAACCTCACGTTTTATATAAAAATTAACTTAAAATGGGTCACAGTTCTAAGTATAAAGCTTTAAACTATAAAGCTTTTAAGAGAAAATATTCACAAACTGAGGTTAGGCAAAGAGTCTTTAGATATGATGACAAATGTATAAACTATAGAAGAAAAAAACTGATAAACTGGACTCAAAATTACTAACTTTTGCTCTGGAACGGCACTTTACAGAGAATGAAAAGACAAGATACAGAGTAAAAGAAAATATTTGTAAATCACATATTTGACAAAGGACTTGCATCCAGAATATATAAAGAACTCTCAAAATTCAACAGTAAGAAAACATACAACCTAATATTTTTTAAAATGGGCAAAAATACTTAACAGATCAAAGAAGATACACAGCAAATAAGTACATGAAACAATACTCAACATCATTAGCTATTAGGGAAATGCAAACTAAAAATACACCTATTCAAGGAGCCCTGGTGGTGCAATGGTTAAGTGCTCAGCTGAAAAACGGAAAGGTCAGTCTGCTTCCATAAAGATTACAGCCTTGGAAACCCTATGGGGCAGTTCTACACGGTCGCTATGAGCTGGAATTGACTCGAAGGCAATAGGTTTGGTTTTTTATACACCTATTCAAATGACTAAAATTTTAAAAACTAACAACACTGAGCAATGATGAGGATGCAGAGTTACTGGAACTCTCATACACTGATAGCAAGAATGTTAGTAAAATCACCTTACAAAACAGCTTGACAATTGCTTAAAAAATTAAACTTAACTTACACTTACCAGATGACCTAACAATCATGCTCGCAGGTATTTATTTACCAACAGCAGTGAAAACTTACATTTGCACAAAAACCTGTACACGAAGGTTCACAGCAGCTCTATTCTTAACTGTCGAAAAACAGAAACAACCCAACTGTCCTTCAACAGATGAACAGAAAATCCGTGGTACATCCCTATAACGGGGACACTACTCAGCAATAAAAAGGAGTGAATTTTGATACACAGAACAACTTGTATGAATCTCAAAAGCATTATGCTCAATGAAAGAAGTGAGTCTCAAAAGCTTACATACTATATGATTCCATCGATAAGACATTTTGGAAAAGGCAGCGTTACAGTGATAGAGAACAGCTCAGTGGTGGTCAGTCCTTAGGGGCAGACGGAGGGTGTGACTACACAGGGGCAGGATGAGGGGGTTTTGGTACAGTTCTGGCAGGTAGAACTGTTTCGTGTCCTGTCTGTGGTGCTAATTAAACAGATCCATATGTGTTATAACTCAAAAAACTGTATTATTAAAAAAAGTCAATTTTACTCTATGATAATTTTAAAACTTTTTAAATTTAAAACACTGGTCATGTTCATGTTAAATGGCAAAAATACAAGATATAAGCACAAAGGGTGGAGACAATGAGCTTGCCTTCTTCCTCTTTGGAAATCATCTCCCTCTGATTTCATAGCCACCTCCTCTGAATCCCACCCCCCCCCTTAGGGAGGGGTTAAATCCATTTTGTCCCTCATTTTTACTATTTTTTTAAACACGTAATGACCATCCTCTCCCTTCCCCAATTGCCCGTCAACAGCGAGGTGACTATATGTTTAACATGTTACACTTCTTCCACCTTAAGAAAAATGGAGTACCGTTTCTTAATCAATATGAAGCACAATAACATGCCTAAACAATTTCTTTAGTTATAGTAATTATAAAATGGCATGAATAAAGCAACTTTATAATTCATTTACTGTAATAAGTTCTCAAGCACGTGAGTATGAATTTTGAAAATTAGACAAATACTGATTCTGAAAGTCATCATGTTTTGGTCATTTCAAATCCATACTTAACTACTGGAAAGTATCTTACTAAAAAATATTTCTCTATTCTACAGCTCTAGTCTACTCTATTAAAAGTATTCTCCTATTAATACGTTAAGCTATCATAATGGATTATAAAAATTCCTTCACTGAAATATCTACTTAAAGATCATAAAGTATGTACTTCAAACACCAAAGACACAAGGAAAGTATTAGCCCAAGAGACAGAAAGGGCCACATAAAGCAGAGACTTCATCAGCCTGAGACCAGAAGAACTAGATGGTGCCTGGCTACCACCAATGACTGCCCTGACAGGGAACACAACAGAGAGTCCCTGACGGAGCAGGTGAAAAGTGGGGTGCAGAACTCAAATTCTAGTAAAAAGACCAGACTTAATGGTTTGATTGAGACTGGAAGGACCCTGGAAGACATGGCCCCCGGACACTCTGTTAGCCCAAAACTAAAACCATTCCCGAGGTCAACTCTTCAGACAAAGATTAGACTGGACTATGGAACATAAAATGATACTCGTGTAGAGTGTGCTTCTTAGCTCAAGTAGATACATGACACTAAATGGGCAGCTCCTGTCCAGAGGCAAGATGAGAAGGCAGAGAGCGTCAGGAGCTGGATGAATGGGCACGGGAAATGCGGGGTGGAAGGGAGGACTACGCTGTCACAGTATAGGGAGAGCAACTAGGGTCACGTAACAATGTATGTATTAATTTTTGTATGAGAGATTAACTTGAATTGTAAACTTTCACTTAAAGCACAACAATTAAAAAAAAAAAAAAAGTATATACTTCAACAGGCTATGAACTCATTTTATAACAGAAAAGCCACCCCAGTAAGCCAAGAAAGTCTTCCCATTAGGATAGGCCTTTAAGAAACAATTATGCCCTCTCTTTCCCCTACATGCATGACTTATTTTAATGTAGTAAAACCAAAAGAATTATCATTGCCAGAAATTATATACAGGCCTAACAATAAGATTCTGATTAATGTCACAAAAGATCAAAATATATATCAATTATAAACTTATAGGAGTTGATTTGCAATTAGACTCTCCAAATATAGTTCTCAGAATTTCACTGAGTAAATGATTCTCTAACTAGTACCCACTCATGTATAAGTGAAATAATTTCAGCTTTGGAAAACTCAGCTGTTTTCTATCTAGTATGACCTCATTTATACAGGAGAATTCTCACAAAATCTATTTTCAAAGACGCATTTAACTAGAAGGTTAAAAAGTAGGTAGGGGTAAGATACTATCAATTTAAATATTCTATTACAGAAATAAGTACATAAATTAGAAATAAAATAAACCTAATTTAATACAACTAACCTAGAGCACAAGTCAACCCATCCAACTAAAAAGTGTGTGTGTGTGTACGTGTGTGTGTGTGTACGTGTGTGGTATATATGTTATACACCAACAAATAATATTATGTAAACAAAAGTAAAGGACTACCTGAACAAAATGAGGCAGGGACCTGAAAACACTTGGCAGATTAGGGTGCCATTTTAGGTAGCACCGCTTTCCACACCTGGTCTCTTCTACAAAATGAAAATACAATTTCATCCAAACCAAAAACCATGCTTGAAATTTGTTTCTACTTTGGCAAATAGGTATTTCTGAGTTCACTAAGCAAGAAGTAAATTACTTCTAAGTACTAAGTATTAAACACAAAAGTCTACAAAAGCAATTAAAACAAACCGCTTACAAAGTATAAAATGACCCCACTCTTACCTCTTCCCAACTTCTACCTACAAAACCGTATGTAATGGCTTCTGTGCTTTGTAATTTGTGAAAACATACCCATGGAGGTAATATTTCCAACCCTGATGTTCTATTCCCCAACTCACATTTCCAAATTTTGATTCTACTCAAACTACCTACCAATCCAACTGAATCACAGCTAGCCTGGACTAATCACGTCGCAGAAGGCACTTTTGGTAACAGCCCGTCAGCCTGCAGCGCGTGAACCACCCCACAGAGAGCAGAGAAACATCATTTACAGTCAGTACATACGTTCTTTCCTGTGCTCCACTAAGCCTACAGCCTGCTTTGCTGAGCACTTTGCAAACCAGTTGTCCCCAAGTAAAACAGTGACTTCATTCGTGTGGACAAGTTTTCCTGGCATGAAGGCAAAGGGACCAAATGGTACCTATTGTTTAAAAAAAAAAGAAAAAAGAAAAAAATTTAAAAAACTAATAAGTACATTTTCTGAAATGCTTAACATTAAAAACTCTAAGTTACTGTGGTCCTTTTTTACCTATACACTGGAAATATAAAATGTCAACTCCACAGAAATGTGACATATTAAAATTTCACTAGGAAAATCTATAGAAAATTATTTTAAATGAAGAAATCAATGTTAAAACAGAAAAAGAAATCACCACCATATTTACATACAGCTTTTACAGAAAGTAGTTTTGTCTCTGAATGTTTCTACTTTTCCTTTGTTCATAAATCTAAATGAAAGCAACTAGTTGTGAAATATTAATAGAGAATATGTTTAAAAAAGAAAACTATTATTTCCAATAAAACAATCATTTTACACACCAAGAGTTAACAAACAAATACTTTTAATGAGTCTACCCAGAATAGCTATATTTACATAATATTTGGGCTAGTATAACAAGAATAAGCCAACAGAGTCTTCATGAGCAAGAATATTCATGCAATGAAAGATTCTAATCCAGGGCACACCAATAGATTACTATGTTGATATGAAGAGCATTAAGACAAAAATTAGCAGCACCTTTTTATAGAAAAATCAATGTCCTAGAACTTAATTCTGTGAGCCCCATTCCTATTCTGGCTAACAGGAAACTACCAAGTGCTATACTTCTGTTGTAATTATATAGTTTTCTACATGAGAGTTGTATACCAAATACGTCAAATTTTGTGCCAACATTTTTCATTTATGTCACCATAATGTAGTAATTTAATATAAATCTGAATAAAGGAAAATAAGTAAATACTATTACTTTTATTACTATTAGTGTATTTATATAAAGTAACACTAAATTACCTTCCTTCTACCATAGTCACCTTTGACAGGTTAAGTGTATTAGTTTAAAAAGAACACACCAGACATACCATGATATTATAAGACAACTTATCAGGCAATGTACTGAGTCTTTCTTGAAGGGCATTATAGTCATTATCTACCTTCTTCCTGTTGACAAAAAATACCAAACACTAAATAAATAAACAAATTGACAATTCTTTCAGTAGACTATGTACTGTAAGACAAACACATCAAAAAGCTAACTTCAGCAATTTAAAAGACTCAAGTATTTTTAATTTCAAAATCCTGTTTTTATGAAGCTCAGCAATGGCATCATTCTACCACATACTTATTAGATAAAGAATTAAGACTCTCGGGGATTTTGGTTTTTAGAAGTAGACCATTCAAATCCTGAGAATGAGTGTTTCTTAAGGTAGAAGA
Organism: Dugong dugon; assembly: GCA_030035585.1. Lineage (NCBI taxonomy): Eukaryota > Metazoa > Chordata > Mammalia > Sirenia > Dugongidae > Dugong > Dugong dugon. Next base: position 73,482,536 of record CM057478.1, read on the forward strand.
CCCTCTGGACTAAACAATTTGGAAATTAAGGGATACAGTGAAGAAGATGGAAACAGGGACTCAAGATGAAGGAAGAAGAGATTTGATAAAGCTTTCGAGTGAATAAACACTGGCTGTGGAGCAGAAACCATGAACATGAAATTTGATGAGATGCTTCAGTCCTCATTAGAAAACTTTAGGCTGAGAAATGTGGTGTCAACCCCTTCAATTATTTATACTAATGTGTTTAAGGTGAGAGAGGATTAACCAGGGACAAGAAGAAATGAGTAGTAGTAATACAAAAAGGATTTCAATGGAGTCTGTAAATTTCAAACAACCCAAAGCTATAATTCTGTAGGAGCAGAGACAGTCATACCCTTCCCTGCTATGAACCCGACTTCATTCCTACACCTGCTGGAAATGGATAGCCATTCTTTTTGAGTGACACCAGACACCAGCCTATGCTGAGGTGCCTGTTTTTAAGCCTTCTCTGGAGACTAGGTATCCTAAAGGTTCCCCGAGAGGAAGTAGGCTGCAGGCCAAAACCCAAGTACTTAAATTTTTGTAAGCAAAAGTTGTCCATTTTAAAAAATAATAAAAACAAAGACGCATCAATTCAGCAGGTAATTTAAAAGAAGACGTAGATAATGTCAAATTGAAATTAGGATAGATTGCAACATAGATAATCACTCTCCAGATAATAAAAATGACTGTTCTATAAACATCAAAGAATTGGTTTCAGTTTACTCCTTAGCTCCCCTAAAGCAACAGGAGCATAATTAACAAAAATTATCCTGTTTACTCTTGAGAATCTCAAGGAACTTCACATATATACTATGTGATTCATCTTAAAAATATTCCTGTTGTAAATGTCAGTGATCAGCATTTTCCTCTTACAGAAAAGAAACTAAAAGATGGAAAAACCCTATACTGAAGAGAAACCGCATTTACATCAAGGTGAGACAAGCAATGAATTTAAGCTCGTTCTTTTGACCTCTATTCTTCTACGAAAACTCTGTAATTTACTAGTGTTCAAGTGCTTTTTGCAAACTCTTCCCCAAAAATTCTTTCATAAATAAACATAAAACCTCTTTATTCTATTTACTTAAGACAAAAACCATCCTTCTGGATAAATTCTTCTAAGAGTAAAATGGCAAAAAACTTCACGCACAGGGCTACGTACCAGAAAGAGCATGGTTTTGGAGTCATCTCAGCCAGAAAAATCCCAGCTCTACCACTTAATCGGCAAATTAACCCTATTCTTCATGTCTTCAGTGATACAGCTGGAATGATGCCTAACTATCTCACAAGTTTAAGAGACTACAATACTCCCTCTTTCCATAAAGTATCAAAAATATCAATTCTAAATTTTCAAGGAAGACTATTACCTACCAAGATAAGATTTTACTATGTTAAATTTATCCAGTCTGATACAAACAGCATGACTTGTGAAAGACAGTACAGCTGGGTGTTAACCATTGAAAAGCTTCAGAGACAGGGTTGGTGTGAGCAATAAATGAAATAAAGTGCTATAAAGGTGTAAGTTGGCACAATGTCTGCATAGAGTAAACACTCAATTATTAAGCCTGCTTTGGAATATTAGCAGTTTATTGATAGGTTTTGGATAAGTAATTTTGCAAATCCTCAAGGATCATACATCAGGTTAGATGTCCAAATGTTACTATGGCTGTTACAAAGCTGGTATTAAAGCTGGCTCTCAGTATGTCTTAGTTTGGTAACTTGGAAAAGAAACTTCCTAGCAAACCATCTCTTTCTACATTAAAAGAATAGTAGGTTCAAAGAGAGGTAATACCAAAGACCACTGTCAGTATTCAAAATCAAGGACACTCACTGGTCAGCTCATCATTAGTAATTCTCTCCAAACAAAGGTATGCACTCACTGGAGAGCGGTCTGAGACTGAAGCTGCTATTTCTAAATTTTAAATTATTTGCTAAAAATACAAAAATAAAAATGGAGATAACTGAAAATGCGGCCTTTCTGAAGGCAAAGAAATCCTTTTTGAAGGGCGGCTGGTGGGAGTCAAGCAGGGTCTTTGGAGGAAACCACGGCTTGACGAACTCTGTCTCTAAAGGTCGCACCAGTGGCCACGTCCAGGGAGGAGCACTCTGTCAAAGCGAGATCTCCAAATAGTCCCTCTTACATTTAGGGCTCAAATAACCCCATTAAAGATCACAAAACCTATGCAACAGAAAACACAAAAGTTATTCTAAGGACTAATTTAAATGTTACAGAAAGTTATCTTCATTTGTACCAAAATTTGAACAGATTATTCTGTTTTCTTACTTAGAAATACATAATTAATTTTTGTTTTGTTTTTTGGACACTGTAGTCTTATTAAAATATAGTAGTCAAAAGTGGTAGTTGCTTAAAATAATTTTTTTTTTCAAATAGAAAAAAAAAAACAGAGTAAGTTAGCATAAACCTCTCAAGCCTACTTACTTACAGTATATAGAGCTGCTTGTTTGGCATCACCAAACAAAAACACAGTTTTTATATTTGAGCCTTATAGATTAGGTTCAGCCTTCAATTCTTAACTTTAAAACTGTATCCAAGAAATAAGATTTCATTTGTGTAAGATATTCTCATGCAACATTCCTTACAGAAAACCAGAACTGAAGCACTGACATAAGGCATTCAAGAAACGTTTCCCTCCTCCTTTGGTTGCGTCTTGCTTGTCGTGTGCTATATGCCTTATGAAAATGCACCGTTTGATTTAAAAAGTGGCAGGAAAAAAATAGCACAACTATAAATTAGCCTTAACCTTAAAGGATGAGGATCAGGGCAGATTCCATGAGAAACACCTTATTTTTATGAAGTTATAAAAAGCACTAGAGAGAGCTAGTTAAGTGATGTAGATACTGAGTATTTAGGGGATGAAGTGTATTTATGTCTGCAGTTTACCTTGAAATGCATCAAAAATATATACACATGAATTGATAAAGGTATAGACAGATGTGATAAAAGTTTGCCTATACAATTCTTTCAACTTTTTTGTATGTTTGAAGATGTTTATAAGAAATATTACAAGAGGGATAGGGCAGAGTATGAGAGGGACTCCACATTTTTAATCTTCTTAAACGCAACTGACAAAAATTAAAATCCTGGTAAAGAAAAAGAAAAAATTAAGTTCTAGATCTTTTGTTTTAGGCATGTGATTATAAAAACTCCGATCTCCAACTTTAAATAAAAAGGGGAAATAAAGCTTAAATCACTGATTGAAACAATAAGATTTTGCGAATTTCACTTTAAAGTAGAAGTTACAGTAGGCAGAGAACATTGACATTAAACCTTTCTTTCCCCTTTAGGCTGCTACATTCAAGACCTAACACGCTTAACAAAAAAGCAGAAAGTACCATGAGATGCTTAAAAGTAGGGAAAAAAGAAAAAGAGGTTTTCATTAGTGTTTATATCTGGGTTAACCTGTGGTGAATTTGGAATCTATACAAGTAAATATATGACCTTCTTAGAAAAGATGTTTTAGTCCAGGATACTCACTCTGGAACTTTCTAATAAGCATTCAAGAAAAACCTTTGTTTCAATTCACCAACTATTTACTGAAAGACCCGTCTGCAACCAAGCCTGGTGCCATATGTTGCACGACCATCACTTAAATAGAGCATGTCGCCCCCTGCCCCCAACATTGCAATGCTTTTTAAAGATCTACTGGCTTAATGGATGCCTGTCTAGGTTTTTTTGCTTCTTTGGGTATTAATAAAACTGAAGACTATTAAATTCAAGTGTAGATTATACAGAGGTAAAGAGAGGTCTTCTAGTTACTAAAGCAAAGAATGTTAATGATTTTTTTAAAGTTTTCTCTGAAATACTTAAAAGGATCTCTACACTGCTCTGCTTTCTGTAATTTTCTGGAGAAGGGAATACTCCTAAGAATTAAAATGTATCTGTATTAAAGCAATAGTATTAGTTCTTTTTAAAGGATCATGGCAAAATACTATTAAAAAAACTGAAACCTACCACAAAATTCAAGCAATGTAGTGGCATATTCCTTTTATGCAACTCTGTTATACCTAGGGAACATATCATCAGAAGACGATGATTAAATAATCCATGTTCATTTGTTTTTTTACAAGTCCATCAGAAGTTTATCAGAAACAGATACAAAGACTAGCCTAAATATAAAAACTTACAATATTTCAGAGGTCAATGAAACAAAGTTACCTACAGAGAGACAGACATAACTAACATTCCACTAGATTTCTTCACTTTTCAACAAGCAGACAACAAAGTGCAACTGATGGATATAAACAGCAAAGCTGAAGCCCTGGAACTTCCTGAGCATTCTCTCTACCAACAACCATGGCTGCTGGACTTGTGAGTTATGCTAAGTGCCTGTTTCCTCATTCATTCACAATCTCTGCCTTAAGAATAAAATAGGACATGAATTCAAAGTTAAAAGTTTTAAAATTACATAAAAAGTAACACCTTACTCAAAAAAAACTCAAAGTGCTGGATTAGTTAACTTTACGGGTGGTTTTCATTTTCTTCTTTTATTTTCCAATTTTTCTACAATTGATATATATTTCTGTTATAAATTAGAAGGGAGGTATCTTTCAGAAAAGTTAGGATGAGTTTATAAATGACTTAAGCATTGATTGATAGTGCCAGTTCCTACTTAATCTAACTATAATCCACAGATTTTGCAATTTAAATTTATATTTTCTATACTTTGTTGCTACACTCTTTTGCGTGTTATTTTCTTAATTACTGTAATGATTCATAATCCTTTTAGGTCACTGATCCCTTCGATAAAAACTCTATACAGACCCTTCCTTTCCTAAGAGAAAAGGCCCATTTTGCATATAGTTTCACTAGAAGCCCATTCATAGGCTCCGCCTGGTTAAAGTTTCTGTCAAGAAGTATTACAACCGCGAAAACTAGCAGCCCTGGTTTTGAACTCACCAAATTTGTAAAATTCTCAAAAGAAAATTGTCTTTAACTAATTTGAATTAAAAACACATAAATAGGAAAACCTTCACCAATCTGGTCATAAATTCAATGTGAATTAGTAAAAAAGCAAACTGCAGGCATGTCTCCCTTTTACTCCAGCCTGTACTTCCTAAGTCAGACACTGAGATCCCTCCATCTGTCTGCAGCATGTCAGAACTTAAGACTGTGCATCTCAAAACACCAACAAGCTCTCTGGATTATTGCTGAGTAACGCGCATCTCAGCCAACCACTGCAGCTGTTGCCCTGTTTCCATGTTCATCCTTACACACGGCTCCTCCGTGCTTGGCGGTTCTACTGCGTGTTGCTCTATTCTATTAAAAAAATGAACGGAAAATGGAAAAAATCTCAAAGTGCAACAAACTGTAGTTTTCAACCTTAAATACATTTAAGACAAAGATAAATTATGAGGTGTACCAAAAGCAATGAATCCTTAGCTTCAATTACATATTCACTGGACTTAAGCTGATCATGTGAAACTGGGAATCAAAGCACATGGACAGTGGAAATCCATCATCAAAGACTATGTTATAAACGATGAGACGTAATTAGGGATTTTTATAATAGTTTAAACTCTGAGAGAAAAAACTTTCCTATAACATACGGGTTTGCCTTTTATTTTCAGAAATGCATTAAGTGTTAAACTACTTCAGTTACTTCCGAAAACATGATAAAAGCTAGGGGACTCAGCAAAGTAACAAATTTTAATTACGATCATTAAGTGCTTAAAAATAAAAGAAAAAAAGCATTTACAGTACGATCTTAGTGGCATAAATACACATACAGAATTCACAAACTGAAGAGAATAAGGCAAAATGTTTTAAAAAGAGGAGAGAACTGGTTTCTCTTTGAAATTATGGGTAAATTTCTATTATTTCAACCTTTGTCTAAGTAAGAATGTATACATTTTTTTATTAGGAATAAAACATTTTAAACCTAATTCAAATTTTGGTTTTTTTTTTAAACTATCATTCTTAAAAGTCAACTTGAATCTTTTTTTTTTTTTTGCATCTTAATTTGCTTTGAAATATCACACACACAAAAATTCCAAAACTTACTTAACCTCCAACCCACCTACCAAAACACCACACCATAAAAACTAGGTGGGGACTTGAAGAAAAACAGAGGTGGGGATCTGTATATATGACTCCTCCCTCTTGCCCCTGGACCTAAAGAGACTTTCATAAATAATTCCAACAATAAAAGCATGTAAAATTTCCAAAAAGTCTGGAAGCTGCTCTCTGCTCCAGTCATAAACAAAAACATAAAAAAGAAAAAGCCTAACTAAATAGAAGGTCCTATGCAAAACAGTGACTGAAAACTTTGTGGTCAGTGAAACAGACTCTAAAAAACATGGTTTCCAAATTTCCCTAACACTAAAGAATGAAGTCATCACCTTGACCAAAAAAAAAAAAAAAGATTAATTTTAAAGATGTACAGGTCAATACTTTACAGATTACGCATAATAAAAGAAATTTTGTGAAACAGGAGAGAAAAAAGCATATGAAGGCAAGTTGGGAAAACACAGCATTGTTACGGTGAAATCATTCATCGCTTTTGTGGGGCAAGGAATCCCTCAAAAACTTCTATACACACACACACACACACACACACACACACACACACACACACACACATGCATACACATAACATATATTATCCTTATAGACAAGAAAGAAGAATTTCAAAAAAAAGTAAATCAACAAAGCTTCACCTGTGATTCTAATTTGGTATGCATTCTTGGTTATTTCCCCTTACATACCTTGGCTATGAACTATTCTAGAAACCAGTTATGCTCTTATTCAAAACAAGTTTTTGTTTTTTTTTTTTTTCAGTTTCCTTGAAAAATAGCAAATGTCAAGTATTTGCTTTACAACCCCTCTCTCAAAACGCACATGCTCAAGTCTTTCAGAATTATATCTAAATTTAAGGCTATTTTTTCTAAAATTAAACATTTGAACAAAATAAAATGGGTTATTTCCTCTATTTTCATTTAAGTCTGCTTCATACAATTTCATAAAGACCTTTTCTACCCAAAAATTCTTTTAAGATGATTTAAAGGAAGCAAGGCAGTAAATTTTTTACAGCTTCATGCAAGTTATCATTAGAAATCATGGCTAAAATACAGATGATTTATTTGTGCCAGGCATCATATGTAATATTTCATTTTCTTAAGTCAGCACAAAGTAATGTGACTCTTCATTCAATACAAGAAGTCATATGCAGCGCATAAAAAATGACCACAAATTCTCTGTCACTCCTCCATCAACAGGTAGTCTATTTCTCCACTTCTTGAATGTGGGCTGGCTTTGTGAGTTCCTGTGGCTTGGAGTCCTGGTGGCGCAGTGATTAACAGCTTGGCTGCTAACCAAAAACTGGTGGTTCATATCCACCAGCTGCTCCTTGGAAACCCTATGGGGCAGTTCTACTCTGTCCTATAGAGTCACTATGAGTCGGAATCGACTCAGTGGCAGTGGGTTTAGTGTTTTTCATTTAGCACTGGAGAGAGGGGTTTTTGGTTTGGTTTTGGTGGCAAACAGCATGTGGCCTTGTAGCTTCCATTCTTGCTGCACCATGTAAAGCAAGGAGGATAAAAGACCCTGCCAACGGCCAGCACCAGCCACCAGACTTGCGGGTGAAGCCATCTGGGGCAACCCAGCTGTTCCAGTTACCAGGTAAGACTAGCAGAACCACCACACAGGTGAGCTCAGCAAATGAGAAGCCCACTGGCAGAATCATGCTCAAGTAAATGAATGGTTGCTGTTTTAAGTCACTAAAGTTTGGGGTAGTTTTACTAAGGAGCAATAAATAACAAATTTATCATCTTAGCAAGAATATATTTTGAGTTACAGAAGCCATATTCTCAGTGATGTGGCCATTATGTATTGAAAAATTAGTGACCAAATCTTATTTAGTTACCCTAAAAATGAGACATTTGACACACAGGGAAGTTTATGGGAAAGAAGAAGAGATAAAAGTTAATGATTGAGAACAATCTCCAAATCGCAGCATTAATGAAAAAGGAGAACTGTGTATATAGTCTAACTTCATTTTTGTCAAAAAGAGGGGGAGCCGAATGCATGTATAAACATGGGGATACACACACACACGTTCATACACACACACACACACACACTAAAGGATTTACAAGAAACTGGTAGAAATGGTGGCCTCCAGAGAAGAGAGCTGACAGCTGGAGAACAAGAGGACAACTACACACCCTCTACATCCTTCTGCACCTCTGAAGTGTGGACCATGTAAATGTATTGCCTAATTAAAACTTTTTTATTTAATTAAAATTTTAAAGTTAATGTAATCTTTTATATCTTAAGGATATATACTGAAATATTTCCAGAAGAAATACGTTTTAGATTCACTTCAAAATAATGAGGGTAGGGAGGGGCGATAGGATAAGATGTTTAGATCAGTGTAGGTAAAACCGTAAGCTAGTAATGATTGACATTGAGTGATGGGTACACGCAGGTTCATTATACTGCTTTGCTGCCTTTTGTCTGAAATTCTTCATAACAAAAAGTTATTTTAAAACATTAATATAAAGCTTTAACAATCCCGATCAGAAAGCCATCTCTCCATCATAGTGAAAGAAGATGACTGGCATGAATATATAACATTCACAAACACTTACAAAACTTAGGGTTTTTTCTTTTTTCTTTTTATTCATTATCTGTCATTTAAAACTTCTTAAAAACTTATGCCAAAACCCGAAACCCACTGTGGTCGAGTCAATCCTGACTCACAGTGACCCTATAGGACAAAGCTGAACTGTCCCATGGGGTTTCCAATCTTTACGGAAGCAGACTGCTACATCTTTCTCTCGGCTGGTGGGTTCAGACTGCTAACCTTTGAGTGCTTTAACCACTTTGACGGCTGAGTGCTTTAACCACTGCGCCACCAGGGCTCCTTAAAAACTTAAGAGCTACTATTAATACTGATTGAGTGCCAGGCTAGGTGTTCTACAGACATCATCTCATCTGATCGTCACTCCAACCCTGTAAACTGAGCAGTATCATCACTTTTTAAAAAAATCCACTGTTGTCTCATTGATTCCACCTCCTTTACAGGAGAAAATGGAGAACCCTAGTAATTTGCCCAAAGTTAGTGTCATGGATTGAACTGTGTACCCTAAAAATATCTGTCAACTTGGCGGCGTCATGATTCCCAGTGTTGTATGATTGTGTAACCTGATGTGATTTCCTTATGTGTTGTAAACTCTATCACTATGATGAAGTTATATGTGATCTCCTTATGTGTTGTAAACTCTATCACCATGATGAGGTTATACTGATGAGGTTTACAAGATTCCATGGTGTCTTAATGCAATCTCTTTTGAGATACAAGACAGAAAATCAAGCAGAGACACATGGGAACCTCATACCACCAAGAAAGCAGTGTCAGGAGCAAAACCCATCCTTTGGACCTGAGGTTTCTGTGCAGAGAAGCCCCCAGACCAAGGGAAGATTAACGACACGGACCTTCCTCCAGAGCCAATGGAGACAGTGTTCCCCTGGACTGAATTTGGACTTGTAGCCTACCGGACTGTGAGACAATAAACTTCTCTTTGTTAAAGCAATCCACTTGTGGTATTTCTGTTAGAGCAGCACTAGATGACTAAGACAGTTAGTAAATGGCAGGACTGAAATGTAGGTCTGTGACTCCAAATCCCACACTCTTTAGGGAAAAATTTAAAAGGTAAAAAGATACAAACAATCCACAAACAGGATAATCAGCTCCTAATGCGCCAGAGAGAAGCATACCCACATTTCAATGAGAAAACAGCGTGTGGATTTTTAAAATACCTTATTTCCTGACTTAAGTAAAAAGGATTTTAAGCAAAAATAGATAAATAAATAAAGGGAGGGGAGGTTACTTAAAAAACTTTTTTTTTAATCCTTACTAAAATGGAAATCACTGCATCTATTAGCTCTAAAGCAGTGCTGCACAAATTTTTAACTATTAGGCTAAATCATTTAATTTTTATGTGTTATTAACTAAAGAAATACTCTAAATGTCTTAATTCACCAAAGTTCTAGGATTCTAATTCATTTTCTGGAAGAGATTTTTTTTTTTTAGCATATCTCAGTATCTCAGATCATTTTTACTATTTATCCACAAATATTTGTAATTCCTGTTCCACATACACAAAAATATTTTTTAATGGTTTTTGAAACACAGAATACACATTACATGTCCCTTAAATAAAAGAGTCCTTCACAATTACGCAAGCATAAACACTGCTAGCGTAAGAATGCATTTTTTTTTAAAAGCATGTAGTTTGCTCTTCCTTATTAAGAATTTTAGATTGCTATGCACCCATAAGAAGGAGAGCTTTGCTACAGAGATTGCATTTTAGGCTAGGAAAATCACCAAGGGTTAAAGAAGAACGAAAGCAACATGCTTTTAAAAGCAGTAAGTGAGACGCCCTTTAGAACGGCTCCAGCCTCTCAACTCCCTCCGCACTTGCTCGTGTCTCTGCAAAAGCACAAAATTATTGTCACGTCTCTGCTAGTGTGTCTGATGAAGACCCCCTCCACAGCAGGGCCTTTCAATCCCAAACAGCCAGCACAACACTGGCATATGGCAGTAACTCAAATATCGTTTGTTGAATTAGGGAATGTAAAGATATCAGGAGTTCTATAAAGCTCCCAAGTAGAAATTCCCTGGTTTCCATTTCCGAAAGAATGGAGGCACTTTGTTTCCATTTTTAAATATAATAAATCCGGGAGTTCACTAGCCATTTAGATTCTAGCAATATCAGGCATGATACCATTTACAGACCCTCATTAAAACCAAACACAGAAGTCTGTTTCCTGAGTCATATCAGAAATGATTCAGAGGAAAACCAAATTCTAACTGAAAAAAAAAAAAAAAAAAAGTAAGTTTTAATGTCTAGATATGTGTATGTAAACATGCTAAGCTTCTGTAGATGGGGGCTTTGGAACATTGGAAAGTGGGGTTGAAGGTCACATGAACCTATCCTGAAACAAATGTCATATTTCTGTCTGTCATCACTCACCAGACCTGTGTAAAGCTATAGTACTGGTAAACTAAAAATGTTCTATAGGAAACACCTACGCATGTGGTCTTCATTTACTCAAACATTTATCAATAGTCTAGTATGTGCCAAACACAGCGGGAAGTGCTATGGATAAAAGGATGAAATCACGCCCCTTTCTCTTTAAACAACTCTCGAACTAGTAGGGAAAGAATTTTACAGAAATTTTAAGTTATTCACACATTTGTGTAAGCTAGTATGTTTTCTGAGTAAACCTAACGTATACTAAATTCCTGAACCTCTTACCAAAAACAGTAGATGGAAATCCACGAATTAAAAAAGAAAAAAAAAAAAAAAAAAGATCCCCCTGGGAATTATTTGTAAAATGGACTGTTTGGGCCAAATTTGGCAGAATACAAAACGGTTAATTCTTTAGCTAAGGACGCGCATTTCAAGTTTCACCCTGGACTGAAGGGATAATGAAAAGCAAATGGCCCAGTGTGGACATGGCGACAGACTTACACCACCAGTGGATGCAACCAGAACACTTTACTTATTGAAAATTAATGAAGTCCCTGAGTTTTTTTAATAAAGGGGGTACTATTAGTTTTAGATGATTTTCTGCAAGCCAAAAGTCAGAATTTAATATGATGATGTGTATAGATTGCACCAATTTTCTCTCTTATCCACTGCTTGCAGCCTATGTGCATTTAAAGAAAAAAACATTTGATACACACTAACTATAAATTATTTCCTTGGAGATCTCTCAGGCATGAAGAAAAAGCCTCTTAAAATAAATTTAAAATATTATATGCTTGATGGTGTATAACCAAAGGTTTAATCTCACCACTAAAGGGCAGTTACCATGATTCTGCAATAACCCTGCAAACGATAATCAAGACAGCTCCTGTTGTTCTCTCAGTGAAATCTTCGTAAACACAGCATGGATATATTATAATATGATGTCTGTAAGATCAACAGCTATACCTCATGACAACTCATCATATAAGAGTTTACTCACCATTAAATTGAGCATTTTCCTCAGAAGCCATAGGAAAGTGTGTTATTTACCAAGCACTGTCCTATTAGATTAGCACATTCAAATAGCAATGCTTTCTCCCTCCCTAAAAAGTGTGGTCCATAAACCACGTTCTGAAATGTAAGCCATAAATTAGATTTTCAAACTTTGGGAAAATCTATCTGTGCCATACTTCCGTCATTATTTTGAAACAACTGATTCCAATTATTTTTCTACTACAAATATAAGAAATATTCCCAAAATAGAGTTCTCTGTGATTGGTCAGGTTCATAAATGTTCAGTATCACAATGTATTAATCTTACTTTTTTCAAAAGAGAAAGGAAAAGAAAAGAAAACAAAGAAGGCAATTACGGTAAAAACAAAGGGTGACAGTGAACTTCAGGAAATCAGGGGACATGAGATTCAGAAAAGGGTGAAAGACAATATAAATATCAGCGTCGAAGGCATTCAAAATGGAGATCAGAAGAATTCAATTAAAGGTTACCAAAAACCATGCAAACTTCATTTAAATACAAGTAGATGACCCCATCAGTAATTCGGAAATGTAATCAAACCATCTTCCACTCACCAGTGCTGCATTTTCTCTTGGCAGTTCGTGACCACCTGTCATGAAAACAGATAACTACTTATGAAAAAACAGAGCTTTGCACAGAGTTACAAAATCAGTGCATCAGAAACTAGAACAGTGGCTTTACAGATTTAATAGCATTTCGGTACACATTTTTATTCGTCAAATGCACAGAGATGTGAATGTTAGTTTTTAAGCAGCACACTTTATCATAACACTCTAATGCAAGCTGATAACCGCAGAACAAATTACAGCTTTCTGATTCATACTTTGGTACAAAACCCACTTCATAACTATTAGGTGACATATGATATAAGATAACTAGTATTTTGTACAATCTACAGACCTGTTTTCAATGTTACATATTTTGTAGAATACGCAAACGGCAAATGTTATAAATAACAAGAAACCAATGTAACATCCACATTTCATCAGTTAAAAAAAAGAAAATGATAGTAGTGAAAATATTTGATTTTGTCAGTATATCTCCAAATGTTTTCACCTGTAATTTTTATTCTGACGCATTAAAAATGAGTTCAGTAATATTTTTCTACTACCTTTTCAAGAAGAAATACTTGGGATAAACAGATGCTCTGAACAGCCCATTTGTTCCCTAGTGAATTATGATAAAATTTTAAGCACTTCATAGCAACTTTAAACTATGTTTATAATCTAAAAGGATGAAATTAAGCATGAAAAGTTACTTGTTTTTCTTAAAGATATTTCAGAAGATTCTCAAAAAGCTCAAAAAACAATTAAGAGCATTAATCAGTTAAGGAAAAAAGAAGCTCCTGAATGGCAGTTTTTTTTAAATAACACATTTTCAAAGATTGCTAATCATCTGTGTTAGAACTGTCCATTAATAAAAATTTTAAACAATAACCTCAAACAGTGTAGCACCATTCTAGAGATAGAGAAACTAAGGGATAAAAGCCAAAATGTTTACTAAGAGGCCATGCGAAAAAGGCAGCAGTATTTTCTAGTGTGAAACAAGCTGCTCTGGAAACAAACAGCGATACTGTCTCTCATGTATGCTCAGGGTTTTGTGACTCAAAAGTCAACACAAAAAAATTTTTAGGCCTGTCACTAAATTCCTCTATTATAACATTTAATTCCCGAAATAAATGTGCTCTTTTAGGACATTTTAAATACTAAGGCAGCAATTTTGTACCAAAATACATGCTGTAATCAGATACTCAACCACACTACACATTAACTCAGCATAAAAAGTCCGTTTTAGAATGAAGATCTCTCGGCGAGTATCAATCATATAGCAACACTTAATGAATAACAGTGGTGATACATAATAGTGTACTGACTTTACATCTGGAAGAGACAGGCTAAAGCCGCATCAATCCATTTCACTGTTTCTGATTTGGCAGTGATTATAAAATAGACAAACAGGATTAAATGTAAATTGAAAAAGAGAAAAACAAAATCTTCATGAAATCCTTTTTACAAAGTTCTTATTTAACGACCCCATTAAAGATGAGACCCCAAAACGGCCAGGATGCTTTCCAATCCCAGTGCCTGTGTTTCCAAGCATGAAGTGAGCCAAAAGCACGAAAAGACAAGCCCTGCAAAACCGTGAGAGCAGAATGTTCATTAACCTCTACATGATAATCCTTTCGTGGCTGCATATTAACTAGTTACATATTCATAATCATTTACATTATTTAAAGGACCTTCGATGAAATTTTCTGGGCTAGATCCATTAGTGACAGTGTGAAAGGTTATAGAAGATAGTCTACTTAATGTCTCCAGGAAGCCTTTTTAATTAGTAAATATGTAAATCTGACACATATGCTTTTATGTTTAAAAAACAAGTCACTGGTAGATGGCATGTTTTCCCGCCATCGCCCCCCACCCCATGGACTCCACTTTGTTCCAGCCATCCTTCCTCCATCCTCCCCCACAAACACTAATTTTAATTCTAATTTTCTTTCCTAAAATAGTCTCCCTAGGAACACATATTCAAGAATACAACAGTAACAACAAAAATCTATTTCATCATTTACAAAAGAAATATTCATTACCAAATTCTGCCTTATATTTAAAGTCTTTATTTGCTACCAACAGGGTGTTTAATGATATTCTGGAAACCAAAGAATTAAAGTAAAAAGAGGTAGGCATGAAAACACACGAAATAGCTGTCTGACAGTATGTCTACTGATGTATTTGCTTATATGATGTATGGCCCACCTACTTTCAAAAAAAATTTGAAGTCAAGCTATTGTATTTATATTCTGAGATATCTTTTTATTTTTCTTCTCTTTTACAGAAAGAGGTATTCAAAAAAATTAGTAAATTTCCTTAGCAGCCAAAGAAAATTTAGAAAAGAAAATCATAAAGATTAAAAGTTGAATTTACCTGGGTTTAAAAAAAAATCTTATTTTTTTGTGAAGTTAAATAACTCCAAATAATATTATATCTTCTGAAAAGAGACTCAGATTAATTCCTTTAAGTGTTAAACAAAAAAAGTTAGTGGGTCTGTTCTACAAGCAACTCTGGAAAAACAAAGCATAAAAACAAAAAACATTTCATTACATTCATGTCCTCCACAAAAGCTTTTTAAAGAGCGCTATCTACTAACAACACTAGTTTCTTTTTTTTTAAATTAAGCCTTCCAAGACATGCAAATATATACATAATCCATTATTACTTGTAAAGAAAAAAAATCTTATTTTATCATTTTTACAAAAAGAATTGGTTAGTAGGCTTTAACTATTAAAATAATTTAAACAGTAAATTCTTTAATCTAATATGACTGCACTTATAGCCAGGAATTAATAAAATACAAACTTACGTGGTAGGACAGCAATTAAGTCCACAGTAAAGAAAAAGGGTCATGACCTGATTTACAACTTTTTACAACACATTCAATCTTTAAAAATCACATGGTACGCTGTTTACAGCTCAGAACTGTCCTACCCTAGAGTAATAACAACAACAGGGGGACACGCTAAGCGATTCACAGGATGAAAATCAAGCAGCAAACATCTCAATGCGGTAAGTTTTAACCCTAAAATTTGTAAGGAGAGGAAACCTGTGTTCAGAGATCAAGTAACTTGTCCAATATTATACAAGAACTGGTAAGAGATGAAAGAAATCCATTTTGAAACCAGGTCTATCTAATCCAAAGCCCATACTCACTGTATTGGACTGCTCCCAACCACCATGCAACTTACTGGGTAACAGAAGAAAAGCAGCTGTTTGCATCTGCAGTCTTTCTGTCTTAGAAAAACACTTCCTGCTGCTGCTGCTACTTCTCATCTTTCTCAAATCCACACACACACAAACAAGACCCTGCCAACAGTATCAGTAAAAGTAAATAAGCTTAAATTAACCAATTCACACTGAGCAATGAACCTAACCAGAGACATGAAGGACTTATACAATGAAAACTATAAAACACTGCTGAAAGAGACTAAAGAAGACTTAAATAAACGGGAAGACGTTCCACACTCATGGATTGGAAGACTTAATATTGATAAAGTTGTCAATACTACCCAAAGTGATCTACAGATTCAACACAATCCCAATCAAAATTCCAACAGCCTTCTTTATGGCAATAGAAAAAAAAATCCTCAACTTTATATGGACTGGTGACAGGGCCCGAATAGCTAAAGCAATGTTCAAAGAGAAGAACAAAGTAGGACAACTCATACTTCCTGATTTTAAAACATACTATACAGCTACAGTAATCAAAACAGCCTGCTACTAGTGTAACAACAGACACACAGACCAAAGGAAAAGAACTGAAAGTCTAGAAATAAATCCACATATCTATGGTCAACTGATTGTTCACAGGGTGCTAAGGCCATCCGATGAGAAAAAAGAGTCTTTTCAATAAATGGTGCTGGGAAAATTGGATATCCACACGAAACAGGATCCATTCCTCACACCATACACAAAAACAAATTTAAAATGGATTAAGGACCTAAATGTGCAAACCATAACCATAAAATTCTCAGAACAACAAGCAGGGGCAACGCTGTTAGGTCAAGCTTTTAACAATGGATCACTGAATATAATAACAAAAGCACAAACAGCAAAAGACAAAATAAATAAATGGGACCTCATAAAAATTAAAAATTTTTGTTCAACAAAAGACTTTACCAAAAAAGTGAAAAGCCAAGCTACTGACTAGGAAAATATCTTTGGAAACCATATATCCAACAAGAATCTAATAACCAAAATATATACAAAACTTCAACAACTTAATAATAAAAGGACAAATAACCTAATCATAAAATGGGCAAAGGACTTGGATAGACATTTCACCAAAGAGGACAAATGGCTACCAAACACATGAAAAGATGCTCAGGATGATCAGCCATCAGAGATGTAAATGAAAACCACAAAGAGACACCATCTCACTCTCTCTAGGATAACTAAGACAAAAAAAAAAAAAAAAACCCTAAAATAACAAATGTGGGCAAGGATGTGAGGAAATTGGAACCCTTACCACCCACGCTGGTGGAAATGCAAAATGGTACAGCCACTGTGGAAAACAGTGCGGCAGTTCCTCAAAAAACTAAAAACAGAATTACCATAAACCCAGCAATTCCACCCCTGGGTATATACTCAAAAGACTTGAAAGACAAGACTCAAACAGAGGCTTGTACACCAGTGTTCATTACAGCACTATTCACAACAGCTGAAATGTAGAAACAATCTAAATGCCCGTCAGCAGATGAATGGATAAACAAAATAGGGTACATACATACAATGGAATACTACTAAGCCATAGGTGAAATGAAGTCTCGATACATCCTAGAATATGGATGAAGCAGGAAAACAAACATGACGCTGAATGAAGTCAGTCCCAAAAAGGACAAATACCGTATAACCTCACTCTGCATAAAAAGACAAGAAAAGGCAAATATACAGAGAACGAAGTTTATTAGTGGTTACCAGGGAGAGGAAAGAGGGGGAAAGGGGGAGGTTAACAGTGATTGAAACATTGCATCGATTAAAGGTAGGGCTGCATGGCTGATTATTGTTACTGCGGTCAATAAGCTGTACACCTATAAAAAGGTTGAACTGGCAAAAGTTGTGTGATGTGCACTTTTACAACAATGACCAAAAACAAAAAAAAAAGTAGCCACTGAGGCTACTTTTGTATAACCAAAAACCTCATGAGATTTGGTTTCTTTGCTTGGAGGTTTAGGGTCATGGTTTCATGGGAATCCCAGTTAATTGGCCGAATAACATGTTTAGTGGTTCTGTTCTACCTCCCAGTTCATTGCATAGTGCCTGGGGTCTTAAAACCTTGCAAACAGCCATCCAAGGCAAAAAAATTGGTCTCTATTCACCTGGAGCAACAAAGGAAGAAGGAGAGTCAAGAATAGCAGAAGGATATGGAATGTGTGGCTGACTGCCTCCATGAACAACTGCCTCCTTCGCCAGGAGACCAGAACTAGATGGTGCCCAGCTACCATTGCCGAACATTTTGATCAAAGATTCCACAGAAGAATCCTGAGCAAAAGGCAGAAAATACAAATCAGAACTTCAAATTCTCATGGACTCCAGACTTCCTGAAGCTACCAAGGTTGAATGAATCCCTAAAAACACTGCCCTGAGATAATCTTTAAACCTTATATTCCCCAAAGTCTTCTTAAAATCAAACAATAGTTTAGCTTAACTAGTAGAAAATGTCTGCCTCAAGCATTACGCTCTTTTAAGAACTATCTGTATGAATCAAACTGACAACAGCAACTTGAAAAATTACATAGGAACCTTAGGGGGCAGTGAGTTTACGTTAACAGAGGAGGAACAACTCAAAAAGGAGGATGAGAACAGCTACACAACTCAAAGAATGTAATCAATGTCACTAAATGGTCGGTCCATGTAAAAACTGTAAACAAACAAACAAAAAAATTCTCCAATTCACAACCATAAACCCTTATTTCTTACAATGCCTCATACAGCTCCTGACCCTTTCAGGTCAAGCGACTAAGGATAAACACCAAACTTGCCAAGCACCATTTCCTAGAGTTTATTTGTCTGGGGGGAGCCCTGGTGGCACAACGGTTAAAGCATTTGTCTGCTAACCAGAAGGTCAGCAGTTCAAATCCACCAGCAGCTCCTTGGAAACCCTATGGGGCAGAGGTACTCTGTCTAACAGGGTCACTAGAAGTCAGAATCCACTTGACAGCAACCGGCATTCGTTTGGGGAAGGGAAGCTGTCCCCATAATGACTATCACATCTTATCATATTTTAAGGCGCTTAAAACAACTCATCAAGCTAGACACTCAGGATGACAAGAAGGACGGCCCGCCAGACAACCTATGTTTTCCTTTATGTCAGTGTCCAGCTAACACATATACATATTCTGTTACAAACTATTTACTTGATAAATTTTAAGGCCAACAAACTAGATAGAAAACAGAATTAATAATTCCTTTGCTGTTTTTCCTCAGAAGACACTTTCAAAAAATTATTTTATAAATGAATATTCTGATTTAACATGTAGTAAGATCTCCAGTACTTATTTATTTCTATTTGTGCTATTTATTTTCATTACAGACCACAAGAGGGCATCAACCTATGAGTTTTCTATGTTAAATACAGATCCTCATTAAAAGTAGACTGGGAAAGAAAACCTAAACGGTAACAGTTTGCTTATATCCTAAATGATACTTCTCTCAAGTACTTCATTACAAAAACTCTTCTCATTGTATTTAAATTTCGAATTTTTCCTGGATGGCTTAATGTATTAAAAAACAGTTTGGGAACTGTACTAATCAGAGCTGGCTGGATTTATAGGGCTTGCTTCTCTTGAAACACTATTTTCAAGACTGATCTTCTACATTTTGGGTTTTAAAACACCTGACTCGAAGAGGAAAAAGGAGTAGGGGCTGAAGTCAATGGATACTGGACATGCAATGTTATCTGACAGTTGCTGAAAAGGTTGAAAATCATTTATCAAAAGACACATTGTCAATTAATTATACAGACGTATAAATGTTAGTTATATACGTTATTGTAAATGCTGATGTCAGATGGATCCTAGCTGAAAGCAGAAAATACCAGAAAGATATTTACCTGTGTTTTATTGACTATGCAAAGGCATTCCACTGTGTGAATCACAACAAATTATGGATAACACTGCGAAGAATCGGAATTCCAGAACACTTAATTGTGCTCACGCGGAACCTGTACATAGACCAAGACGTAGTCGTTTGAATAGAACAAGAAGATACTGCGTGATTTAAAGTCAGGAAAGGTGTGCATCAGGGCTGTATCCTTTCACCGTACCTATTCAATCCGTATGCTGAGCAAGTAATCCGAGAAACTGGACTATATGAAGAATGGGGCATCAAGATTGGAGGAAGACTCATTAACAACCTGCGATATGCAGATGACACAACCTTGCTCGCTGAAAAGTGAAAAGAACTTGAAACACTTACTGATGAAGATCAAAGACCACAGCCTTCCATATGGATTACACCTCAACATAAAGAAAACAAAAATCCTCACAATTGGACCAATAAGCAACATCATGATAAACAGAAAAGACTGAAGTTGTCAAGGATTTCACTGGACTTGGATCCACAATCAACACCCGTGGAAGCAGCAGTCAAGAAATCAATAGAGGCATTGACTGCGTTGGGCAAATCTGCTGCAAAAGACGTCTATCTTTAAAGTGTTGAAAAGCAAAAATGTCACCTTAAAGACTAAGGTGAACCTGACCCAAGCCATAGTGTTTTCAATCGCCTCATATGCGTGCGAAAGCAGACAATGAATAAGGAAGATCAAAGAAGAATTGACACCTTTGAACTGTGGTGCTGGCAAAGAATATTGAATATACCATGGAGTGCCAAATGAGTGAACAAATCTGTCTTGGAAGAAGTACAACCAGAATGCTCCTTAGAAGCAAGGATGGCAAGACTACATCTTACATACTTTGGACATGTTATCGGGGGATCAGTCCCTGGAGAAGGACATCACGCTTGGTAAAGGAGAGGGTCAGCAAAAAAGAGGAAGACCCTCAATGAGGTGGAATGACACCATGGCTGCAACAATGGGCTCAAGCATAATAATGATTGTGAGGATGGTGCATGACCAGGCAGTGTTTTGGTCTGTTGTACACAGGGTGCTATGAGTCGGAACCATCTCAACAGCACCTAACAACAACATAAATGTCATTACTAAATTATATAAAAAGCATACTTCAACAAAACTTGTAAAAACAGACTGTTTTAACAAACCCTTTTGCAAAGAAGGGAGGAACTGACTACAGCTTCCTAAAATTAAAAGAACAGTGTAATAAATCATAATAAACTGAGTATTACTATATAAAATTACCACAAAAGTAAAGAAAACCATTTCAATTATAAACAAATTTACTTTCTAAATATGCTGATGAGCAAAAATACTAAAGCTGCAACGAAAGCTAACTTCAGGTATACGGAGCCCTTCTTAAAACACTTAAATGTTCTTATTCAGAAAAACAGCTAAATGGGATCAAAATGATACTCCAAATCCTTACTTTTAAGTTTAGCCCATTTTCTCCTAAACAGGCTTCTAGAATCTATGATAATGCATTTTCTCAGCATTCAAACCTGGTCTCTTTTTATACAAATACTGGACTATAAGTAACATGTATCAGTATTGTACATCTCATTCCATTGATGGTTTTGCCTACAAATTAGGGCTCTTTTTTCTTTCAGTATTCATTATTCATAATCCTAAGTGTTTTAGTAAGTATACGGTTTTCTCCTATTGGAAATATTTAAGATTGCTAACATACACATCCTGCCGTATTTCTAAGAATGAAGACTGGCATGTTTGGAGGGTTTTGTTTCCAGGATTATCTGAATTAGGTATCCAGTAGACTCTAAATTCACTGTATTGGCTGAAAGCTCCATGAGGCAAGGGCCAGGTCTATTTCATTCACCAATGTATTCACCAGCTACACAGTAAGCACCCCAGTCCTTTTAAAGAAGTACATGTCTACAAACCACAAAGTCTAAGCCCTCGGGAACAAGTGTGCTTCTCAAATTAGAACTTTACGTATTTTAGTAAACTAATACAACGTACTTATCATATATTACGTAACACCTCCAACACCACCCTACATCAAACACAGTAACGTTTGCAATGAAGTATATGAGCATCCAAAGTGAGTGGGATAAATGCCTCACTCACATCAAACACAGTAACGTTTGCAATGAAGTATATGAGCATCCAAAGTGAGTGGGATAAATGCCTCACTCACATCAAACACAGTAACGTTTGCAATGAAGTATATGAGCATCCAAAGTGAGTGGGATAAATGCCTCACTCACATCAAACACAGTAACGTTTGCAATGAAGTATATGAGCATCCAAAGTGAGTGGGATAAATGCCTCACTCACATCAAACACAGTAACGTTTGCAATGAAGTATATGGGCATCCAAAGTGAGTGGGATAAATGCCTCACTCACATCAGTTCTAGTCAGTTTTGCCAACAAATGAATATCCCACAAACTAAGAAACTGTTTTCAGAGCTTTTCAGACTTCTGAATTGCAGCTAAAGGATTATGACTTGTATTTGGGAATGTAAACAGTCCACACTGCTCCGAGCATGCCCGTTGTTTTACTAGAGGTAGCCATCATTCCCTCCCGGCCGCCATTCCTGTCTTCCTCTCGTCACAAACAAGCAGAGGATCCATCTCTGTCTGTAGCCACAGGGACTGGACGGGGAGACATATGACGCTGAGTCAACCAAATCTACTCTGGACACAGAGACAGAGTGAGGTGGACCCGAAAGGGGATGTACACAAGCTCACAAAGCACCTCAAGAAGCTGGTCTATAAAGTGAGACTAACAACATAAATGCACAAGAAAACAAAAAAGGCCCAAACTACAAAAAAATCCTACCCTTGAGCTCCCTGCTTCCTTGTAGAGTATTCTTCTAAGAACTTTCTTCCAAGGATTTCTATGGGTTATAACTGAGTCAGAAAGCTTTCGAGTAATAAACTTGCCACATGGCTTTGGAGGATACAAGCCCGGGATGGTCTCAAAACAAAGAAACAAAATCCACAAAAGAGGGAACACAAACAGCAGAAAAATGGGGGCGGGGGGGGGGGGGATAGCCTTACTAGTAAAAAACAAAACAAAAAAAGTCAAAGTAAGCAATCTTTAAGATACCGTTTCACACTAATCAAAAAAGTAAATTTTTATTTTAGCGAAAACACCACACACAGTGAGACTGTACTGAAATTAATACTAAATCAACGCAAGCAGCTATGAAACTTCAAAACTGTCCAGACTCTACCCCCAAGTAGGATAAAAAGCTTGTGACAAACCAATAATCCCTCTGAGAACTAGAAAAGCCAGATGAAATACAAAAATCATCTCTTTAAAGGCATCCAAGAGTTACCAAAGCAATAAGGACAAGAGGGACTAAGATTCCGAGAGGGGACAACTGTGGGGAAGGGAGCTGATGATCTGAGGCTGCTTTTTCTCGGGGGAGCAGTTGGCAATTCTGGGCACAGGCAGGAGGCTGCGAATTAAGGTTGGCCCTGAGCAGAGAGCCATGGCTAGGAGACAGAAACAAGTGGAACCCTGGGCAGTCTTGACAAGGCTGTAGTGACAAAACTGGGAACATGAGAAGTCTTAAACATATGGCTGCTTTTCCCCTCATGACAGTTGTCAAATTCTGAATCTGAACATGAGAGAAGGCCAAAAGGCTAATACGAAACTTCTGAAAAGTAGAGCAGACTTGTTCCATACTTTCAGGGTACTGATGAAACAAAAACTAGAGTTTCCCTCCAGGGAAAGAGGCCCTGGTGACCAAAGCAGGCTCTGAAATGAAAGGAACCGGGGGTAGAGGACACCTTACTAAAGCAAGCCAGCCTTGACTTGATTCAGTACCTGCCTGGATTAAGGAGACCAATCCTCACTCTACCTTTCTAGCAAAGAAAGATACCATCTTGTGGAGCATCTACAATGTTTTAATACACAATTCCAGCAGTCAGTCAGAAATTTCTAGGATGCCTAGAAACAGGGCCATACAACCAAATATCAACAGTAAAAAAAAAACAAATGGACACACAGTCTTAAACTCACAGGCAATATAGACACTACAGCAAATAAGCAAGGATATTAAAATAACAATGATTAATACATTCAAGAAAACGGAAAAAAGATAAAGGAAATATATGAAAAGATGGTAAATTTCACTACAGAACTGGGACGTATGTAAAAGAAAATAATCAAATGCAAATTCTGCAACTAAATGAAATCAACTCAATAAATGGGATTTACAGGAAATAAAACACAACAGAATATCTACAAGGAGCCTATAACATTTGTAATGGTGAAACACTGACAGCTGTCCCCCTGGTATAAAGAATAAAACAAGGAAGCCCACTATTACTGTTTATATTCAACACTGCACTCAAGGTCCCAGCCCATACAATAAGGCAAGGGAAAAAAAATAATAATAATAAGGCCTCAAGAGCTAGAAAGAATAACACAGTCATTATTCACAGACATGACTACATGTATCCATACACAAAAAATTAGAATCAAAGTAAACTTAACAAAGTCAGCATACAAAAATCAAGTAAACTTATAAATAACAGCAAAAAATAAATAGCAAATGAATTATAAAATAGCATCAAAGATAACAAATAGGAATGAATGTGAAAGTCATTCAAGATATATACTAACATATAAAGCGAGAAATTAGAGAAGAGCTAAATAAATGGAGAGATATATCATGCCCATGGATTGAAAAACTCGGTATTTTAAACATGTCAGTTCTCCCTAAACTGACCTTTAGATTCAATCTGTATTCTAAGCAAACTCCCAGGAGGTTTTTTCTAAGTGCTAGAAAGCTGACTCTAACATATGCACGAAAATGCACAGAGTCAGGAATTGGAAAGGCAATCTGGAAGAACAACGCCAGACGACTTACACTATTAGGTATCAAAATCTATTATAAAGCTATAATAATTAAGAAAAAGTGTAGTACTGGTGAAATACAGCCAAATAGTCCAATGGAACAGAAACAGAGCTGCACATACATGATCACATAATTTAAGAAAAAGACATATCAAGATGGAATTAAACTAGGCCTTAGGAGTAAAGATTACATCCTAGCAGTAAGGCCAAAACCGAAACTGACCAGCCTTAACAAGTCTAAAACCAAACCTCAACTGGATTACTTTGATCCCCGATACTCTGACTGCTAAAAGAAACCGTAACACTCTTTGAAGGAAGGCTACAGCATCTAGAGTCTCTACAGTTGTTTCAGTACAAAGTCCGTCATCCAATGAAAAATTACAGGGCAGACTATAAAAATGGGAGCAACTGATGAGAAATCAAGGGGAAAAATAAACAACAGAAACAGACTCTCATGTGTTTTACGTATTACATTTATGAAACACGGACTTTATGATTAATACATTCATGAAAACAAAGGGAAGGTTGATGGATGTCAGTAGAGATCTGGAATCCATTTTAAAATGTCAAAACAAATTCCAGAAATAAAAAACACAATAACTGAAATTAAGATTCAGTAAATGGGCTTAATACAGATTAGATACACAAAAATGGGAATACAGGTAAATGGAAAGTATACAAACTGACATACGGAGCAAAAAAAAAGGGGGATGAAAAATGCAGATGAGTAAGCGAGGTGTTAAGAAAAAGTGAAAATGTCTAACATGTATGTATTCAGAGTACAAGCAGGAGAAGAGACAATGAGAAAAAAACAGTATTTAAACAATATATGAGAATTTTCTAAACCTTACAAAAGACATCAAATTACAGATTCAAGAAACTCTACACAGTCAAAGCCGGCAAATAAAACCACATCTAGGCACATTGTAGTCAAACTGCTGAAAACCAAAGATGAAGAGAAAAATCCAAGAACAGCTGGAGGGAAAAAATAACATATACGTATATATATACAGATTCTTCAGGGGAGAAATACAAGATTGATGGCTGACTATCAAACATGAAGGAAGACAAAAAATAATACAATGGCATCTTTAAAATGCTGAAGGGAAAAAACCTTCTAAATTAGAATTAAATATAAATGAAGATAGAATTTTTAAAGCAATAATAATTTCTTATGGGGTTAAAAGACATGTGCAGAAGCAAAATAGATGGCAACTGCACAAATAAGGGAAGAGTGGTTAATGAAATTAAACTATCATAAGATTATCTGAATAACTTCAGAAGTGGCAAAAGTACTACTTTAAGGCTTGGTTCTCTGGAAAAACAGCTTGGGAGATTTTTCCCCTAAATGCTGAGGAGTTATCTTTGCCCTAGTTTTCTATCCCACAGAATTTGTTACTTTTGTCCAAGTGTGTCCAAGTTGACTGACATTTCCTGGGTAAACTGTAAATAACTTGATGGTTTGACACTGTGTGATGTTTGATACTGTGTGTCAAGCTGACACACAATCTTAGCCATCACAGATACTTTTTGTCTAGCCCTGGCCTATAGCCTGCCCTGTGACTGGTCTATTTCACACACCTTGCAGGGACTGGTCAATATACTTGTGTAAATGAAATGACTATAGCCTACTATGCAAATGAAGTGACTGTGGCCTACCGAGGAGGTTGATCAGTTCGTGCCCTGGTGGGAAGGCCATGCCTTGAAACTGACCAGAAGTTTGCTTATTGTTGGCAGGCAAGAAGAAAAGGAAGAATGAAGAAAGAAGCGAAAAGGAGGAAAGGCAAGACAGCCAAGAAGAGAGAAGCAGCAGAGAGAAAGGAGATGAAAAATCTCCTAAAAGAGCTGTAACATAGGTCAAGGGCTATAACACAAAGACAATGAGAGGCCTGGAAGAGGCCCTGTGGCAGAGCCAGCGGTGACAGGCCCAGAAGGGACCCCGAGGCAGAGCTGGTGGTGACGGGCCTGGAAGGGCCCTTGCAGCAGAGTTGGCGGTGACAGCAGAAACCTACTAGTAGGAATGCAGCTAAGAAAGCTGAACAAAACTGATACATTGGCTATGAGCCGGGTCAGTAAGCAATAGACAGGATGCCAGCTGAAGGCAGAGAGGGAGCCTGCCCCAAGGTGGGGCAAGAGGAAGCCTGTCCGAAGGGGGCAGAGAGGAGGCCTGTCTTGAGGGGACTAGAAGAAGCCTGTCCTGAGGAGGCCAACAGGAGACCTGTCCTGAGAGGGCTGAGAAGCCGCCTGCACAGCTGAGAGACAGCAGGCACAGCAGAGAGAAGGGCCTGCTTCCTTGCACAGCCTAGAAGAGCTGAGAGAGCTGTCCTTACTGAAAATGGGAAGGAGGTGCTCTCCCCTATTCAGTGGAGCCTTCCAGACTTTGTCTACATGCTTCCTGATCCTGATTCTGAGTTGTACCTTGTTATTTCCTTAATAAACCTAACTGTAAGTATGGTCTATGAGTTCTGTGTGACCACTGCAACAAACTACCAAACCCAGCAGAACAGCAGAATGTGCCATCGGGAGGATGGCTGGTGTTGGAATTGGTAAAAAGGCTGGAGAGTGGAGGCTTGTCTACACTCCACCTCATAGGAACCAGCTTTGGGCTGATCTTGATTTGTATTATTCTTCCTGAAGTTAGATAGGTTCTGATGTTACTACTACCATTTTACAACTGTAGGAAAGAAAGAATGTATACAGCAATCTCTAGAGTAATAACTAAAAAGAAAACAAAAACTATACACCTACTCCTCACTTTTCGACTATCTCGTTACCTGACGTTTCACGTTTACAACAACAGTAAAAAAATCTACTATCCAACTATTTTTCGCATTAACGACATACATCTGGCAGTCACAAATGTCGAGCTGTGAGGCCAGAGTTAATGCTACCTGTGATGGTTAAAGTTATGTGTCATCTTGGCTAGGCCATGATTCTCAGTGGTTTGGCAGTTACATAATGATGTAATTTGAGAGTTATGTAGTGATGTAATTTGGCACTTAGGTAATGATGTAGTCATCCTCCATTTTGTGATGTGATGTGGTCATCCTCCATTTTCTCATAATGCTGATTTTTCACATAATAACCTGGTCTTTGGAACCTAACCATGTCGATAAGTGAGGAGTGGGTGTATATAACTATAAAACTAATAGACGAATTTAAAATAGAAAAGAAAATATTTTATTCATACAAAAAAAAGACAAAAGAAAACTAATGGAATATTCATGGCAAGATGGTAGACTTAAACACCAACTAAGTAATGAATGAGAAAATTTTAAAGACTTAAATGGAGAGATATTATATGTTCAAAAATTAGAAGATTGTCAAGATGTCAATTCTCTCCAAATTGATCTGGAAATGCGATTCCAATCAAAATTCCCGGCAGTTTTTCTTTGAAAACTAACAAGCTAATTATAAGATTTATGTGAAAATGCAAAGAACCTAGAATAGCCTAGGCAATCCTGAAGAAGAACAAAGTTAGGAAAATGACATTATCAAATATCAAGACTCACAATAAAGTTTCAGTAATTAAGACTCTGGGTACTGGCACAAGTACAAACAAATGGACAAATAGAGCAAAACAGATTTCAGAAACAAACCCACACATCACCTGATTTATGATAAAGGCGCCACTCACAATTCAGTGGAGGAAAAGATGGGTTTTCTTTCTCAGTAAATGATGCTGAAATAACTAGGTATCTGGATGGGGAAAGAAACTTTAACCTCTACCTCACACCGTATACAAAAAGTAATCACAAAATGGATCACAGACCTAAAATCAAGGTCTAAAAGAAAACAGGAAAATTTGTCCATGAATTTGAGATATGCAAAAATTTCTCAGAGACACAAAAAACACTAACTACAAAAGAAAAAGATTGATAAGTTATACTTCATTATAATTAAGAATACTTGTTCATCTAAGAGGTCCCTAAGTGGTTCAAACTGTATGCACTCAACTGCTAATCTAAAGTTGGTGGTTCAAACCCACCCAGCAGCACCATGGAAGAAAGGCCTGGTGATCTGGTTCCATAAAGATTACACCCAAGAAAACTCTATGAAGCAGTTCTACTCTGTAACACACAGTGACCATGAGTTGGAATCAACTCCACAGCAATGGGTTTGGTTTTAGGGTTTTTTTGGTTCATCAAAAGACTTGATGAAATGAGTAAAAAGGCAAACAAACTACAGACTGGAATACAGTTGTTGATTCTAGAATATATAAAAAAACTCTTAAACATCAATAGGGAAAAAAAAGAAATCCTAATTAAAAAAACAAGCAAAAGCCTTAACAGACACTTCACAAGAGACTATCAAAACGGGCAGCAAATGTATGAAAAGGCCCCTTTTTAAGTCCTCAAAGAGCTGTGAAATAGCTGCACAATGAGGTAACACACAGACCTACTAGAATGCTTACCCACTGAAAAGACTGATAACATCAAGTAACATGATTAACATTTACCTGGAAAACCTGCCATTATTTTACAAGTGGTCCTTTAGATAGAGAACATAGATCACACAAGTAGAAGTGACAAGATCTAGCAAATTACTCTACGTGGCATGAAGAAAATGGAGCAGGGTAAGCTAACAAGATTCCGGCTTAAATGGTGTTGCCATGGATCAGGATGAGGACGTGTAACATATAGGTTAGGGACCAACCTACCCAAACCCACCGCCATCGACTCGATTCCGACTTATAGCGGCCCTACATGACAGAGCAGAACGGCCCCATAGTGTTTCCAAGGCTGTAATCTTTACAGAAGCAGATTGCTACATCTTTATCCTGAGGAAAGGCTGTTGAGTTCCAACTACTGACTTTCAGTTATCAGCCAAGCGCTTTAAGCGCTGTGCTGCCAAGGCTCCCAGATAAGGGACAAAGATGTTAAATTCCATTTTAGTAAATGAGATTGAGCTGCTCATGGGACATTCAAGCGAAGCCACCCATTAGGTAACAGGTCTGGGCTGGAGCAGAGGGCGTATACGAGTATATCAGAGAGGATAAGCAGAGTGAGAAGAAATGACAGCCAAAAATGAAAGCACAGGATTAACTACCAACGTTTAAGGATTAGGTGAAGAAACTAAAGAGACTAAGTAGGAACCAAGAAAGAGATAAGAAGATAGAAAAGAAACAATATGACAAAAGTTAGGGAACAGAGAGTTTCAAGAGTCTACCAGGGAGTAATGGAAGTTTCAAATGAAGCACACAGGTCTAGTAAGGCCAGAACACAGAGAGTGTCTACTGCGTTTGGCATGTGAGATACAATAAAAATTGCAGCTAGAGTAATTTCAATGCAAATATGGGGGCAGAAACTAGCTTACAGTAGGCAGAGAAGCAAATGAAAAGCTAGGACTTAGGCAATAATTATCATACTGTATTATGTATTCTGTTTACACGTCACCCCACTAGTATATAAATAAGCCCCCTGAGAGTAGAAATGATACCCCTTTCTGCACTATGTTCTGCAGTACCTAGGACAGTGCCTGGCACTTAAGAGATGACATGTAACTCAGTTTTGTCTTTTATCCTTTAGAAAAATCAACCACTCACTTGCAGTAACTTTAATATTACTCAATTCATAAAATTAAGAAACCAAAAGATGACGAACAACCCTCCAAATCCATTAGTTAGGTGGGATATTTTTGCTACACTGTATTAAGGTCTCTCTTTCAAAAACAAACATAGTATTTAATGGGAACATATTTAGGTTGTTTTGTCTGCCAAAACATGTCATTATCTTAAGGTATGGGGGCATTGGTGGTTCAGTGGTAGAATTCTCACCTCCTGTGTGGGAAACCTGGGTTTGATTTCCTGCCAATGCACCTCATGACAGCCACCACCCATCTGTCAGTGGAGACTTGTATGTTGCTATGATGCTGAACTGGTTTCAGCAGAGCTTCTAGACTAAAACAGACTAGGAAGAAAGGCCTGCCAATCTACTTCCAAAAATCAATCAATGAAAACCCTATGGATAACAACGGTCCAATTGGTAAACCGATCATGAGGACAGAGTAGCCAGAAACAAACCTAGAAAGATATGGGTCAGAAAATACGACAGTCTCATTAGTGGGGAAATTTGAACGTAGACTGTAATTTATTTAATAGTATCGTACCAATGTTAATTTCTTAGTTTTCATAATCATACTACAGTTAGTAAGATGTTAACATTAGGGGAAGCTGGGTAAAGGGCATATGGGAACTATGTACTATTTTTGTAACTTTTCTGTAAGTCTAAAATTACCTCAAAATAAAAAGTTTTTCAAATTATCAAAAAAAATACAAGGGTCTCAAACCACATTTTAATGACCCTGTATTTTATTCTAAATACAATAAGAAGCCACCAAAGGATTATAAGCAGGAGAGTGGCAAAATGACATAATTCAACTTACATGTTTTAAAAGATCACTCTGAAAAATAGACAGAAGGGGAGAAGAGAGGAACCACCAAGACCAGCTAGGAGCTACTATCTTCAGGTGGGAAACGACAGCTTGGAAATTGGTTGTGCAACGGAGACCAGAAGAAATAGCCAATTCAAGGGACTCAAACACTGTTCCCTAGCTTTTGAACATCACATTCTTCTAGTTCTCTTATCTTTTAACACTGTAAATGAAACTGGGGGTAACAGTTCTTTGAGAAAGTAATTATAAATAAGAATAAGGCTAAACCAATTTACCCTTTGAGCCAGTAATCCCACCTGTAGGACTTCACCTGAAGAGTCACTTCACAAATGAGAAAAGATACACCCACAAAAAGATTCACGCAGTCTTATTTCAGTCAAGAGATTGAAAACCACCTAATGACTATCAATAGGAGAACAGATGAATATGTGCTGATACTATGCAACCATAAAATATGATGAGGAAAATCTCTATGAACTTGACTAATTTTCAGATATATTGTTCAGTGACAAAAACAAGGTGCAAAATATGAGAGCATATATGAATATCTGTTTATTTTTACACAAAGAAGCACAGGGTGGATGAACCAGAAACAAATGAAACTGGTTACCTATGGGGGTAGGGAGGAGCAGGGATAGAAATCAATCACCTCAGTATACCTGGTGATATAATTGTGACTTTAAATTATGTAAACGTTTTACGTATTCATAAAATAAACTTATACTAAACACATAATAAAGCAAACATTATAATTCAATACAAATCCAGTATACAGCCACGATAGTCAAAACAGCCTGGTACCAGCACAATGACAGACACATAGACCAACAGAACAGAATCGAGAACCCAGATGGAAATCCATCCACCTATGGTCAGCTGATCTTTGATAAATGACAAAAGTCTATGAAATGGGGAAAAGACAGTCTTTTTTAAAATAAATGGTGCAGGCAAAACTGGATGTCCATCTGCAAAAAACTGAAACAGGACCCATACCTCACACCATATACAAAAACTAATTCAAGATGGATCAAAGACCTAAATATAAAGCCAAAAACTATAAAGTTCATAGAACAAAAAATAGGATCAATTCTAGAGACCCTAATACATGGCATTAACAGGATACAAACCATAACCAACAACACACAAACTCTAGAAGATAAGCTAGATAACTGGGATCTTCTACAAATTAAACACTTATGCTCATTAAAAGACTTCATTCACCAAAGAAGTAAAAAGAGAACCTACAGACTGGGAAAAAAATTGGGGACATTACAAGTCAGACAAAGGTCTAACCTCTAAAATCTACAAGAAAACCCAACACCTCTACAACAAAAAGACAAATAATCCAACAAAAAAATGGGCAAAGGAAATGAACAGACACTTCACCAAATGCTCGCAATCACTAGCCATTAGAAAAATGCAAATTAAAACCACAATGAGATATCATCTCATCCCAGCATTACTAGCATGAATCAAAAACACTGGATATAACAAATGCTGGAGAGGCTGCTGGGAGATGAGAACTCTTATAAACTGCTGGTGGGAATGCATAATGATACAATTATTTTGGCACATGATATGGCGCTTCTTCAGAAAGCTATAAATAGAAATACCATACGATCCAGCAATCCCACTCCTAGGAATATATCCTAGAGAAATAAGAGCCGTCACTCGAACAGACATATGCACACCTATGTTCATGGCAGCATTGTTCACAACAGCAAAAAGATGGAAACAACCTAGATGCCCATCAACAGATGAATGAATAAACAAACTATGGTACATACACACAGTGGAGTACTATGCAACGAGAAAGAACAATGATGACTCTGTGAAGCATCTCATAACATGGATCAAACTGGAGGATATTATGCTGAGTGAAACAAGTCAATCACAAAAGGACAAATATTTTACGAGACCTCTACCGTAAAAACTCATGAAAAAGTTTACACATAAAAAGAAACGATCTTTGTTGGTTACGAGGGATGGGAGGGTTGGGGAGGAGACTAAACAGACAATAGATAAGTGGTAACTTTGGTGAAGGGTAAGACAGCACACAATACTGAGGAAGCCAGCACAACTTGTACGAGGAAAGGTCATGAAAGCTCCACAGACACATCCAAACTCCATGAGGGACTGAATTGCTGGGCGGAGGGCTGTGGGGACCATGGTCTTGGGGAACATCTAGCTCAATTGGCATAACACAGTTTATAAAGACAATGTTCTACATTCTACCTTGGTGAGTAGTGTCTGGGGTCTTAAAAGCCTGTGAGCAGCCATCTAAGATACTCCACTGGTCTCATCCCTTCGGGGGCAAGGGAGAACGAAGAGAACAGGATACAAGGAAAAGATTAGTCCAAAGGACTAATGGACCACAGCTACCAAGGCCTCCACCAGACTGAGTCCAGTACAGCTAGATGGTGCCCGGCTACCACTACTGACTGCTCTGACCGGGATTCACAACAGAGTGTTCTGGATGGAGCTGGAGAAGGATGTAGAACAAAATTCTAACACACAAAAAAAGACCAGATTTACTGGCCTGACAGAGACTGGAGAAACCCTGAGAGTATGGCCCCTGGACACCCTTTTAGCTCAGTGGTGAAGTCACTCACAAGGTTCACCGTTCAGTCAGGGATTGGACAGCCCCATAAAACAAAACAGGACTAATGAGGCACGGCAGTCCAGGGACAAGGACTAGAAGGCAGCAGGGGACAGAAAAGCTGGTGACAGGGAACCCAAGGTTGAGTAAGGACAGTGTTGACATGTCGTGGGGTTGTTAACCATTGTCATAGGGCAATATGTGTACTGTTTAATGAGAAACTATTTTGTTCTGTAAACCTTCATTTAAAGTACAACAAAAAAAAGAATTATCTATGTGAGATCAAATTGACAATAGCAACTCAAAAGGTTTGATGGGAAACCTAGGGGACAGTGAGTTGAAGAAAATGGTGATGGGATAACTTGGAAAAGGATAGTGAGAACAGCAGCACAACTAGAAGAACGTAATCGATGTCACTGAATCGTACGTGTAGAAATTTTTGAAATGGTGTATCTTTGGCTATTTATATTTTCACCAAAAAAAAAAAAAAAAAAAAGATCCTCCAAGGTCAAAAAGGAAGAGTGTTGACATATCATGGGTTTGTTAATCAATGTCATAAAACAGTATGTGTACTGACTGTTTAACGAGAAACTATTTGTTCTGTAAACCTTCACCTAAATACGATTAAAAAAAATTATTTAAAAGGAAAATGTTCTACATCCGATCTTGGTGAGTAGCATCTAGGGTCTTAAAAGCTTGCAAGCAGCCATCTAAGATACATCTATTGGTTCCAATCCGTTCAGAGCAAAGGAGAATGAAAAAAATCAAAGACACAAGGAAAATATTAGTCCAAAGGGCTAATGGACCACATGAACCACAGCCTCCACTAGCCTGAGCCCAGAAGAACTAGATGGTGCCTGGCTGCCACCACCAACAGCTCTGACAGTGATTACAATAGAGGGTCCTGGATGCAGTGGGAGAAAAATGTAGAACAAACATATAAATTTTTTTTTTTTTAATTGTGCTTTAGAGAAAGGTTTACAAAGCAAATTAGTTTCCCATTAAACAATTAATACATACTATTTTGTGGCATTAGTTGCCAGACCCACGACATGTCAACACTCTCCCCTTCTCGACCTTGGGTTCCCCATTTCCATTCATCCAGCTCTCCTGTCCTCTCCTGCCTTCTAGTCCTTGCCCCTGGGCTGGTGTGTCCATTTAGTCTCGTATGCATGGTTGAGCTACATGTATTATTGTTTGTTTTATGGGCCTGTCTAATCTTTGGCTGAAGGGTGAACCTCAGGGGTGACTTCAGTACTGAGTTAAAACGGTGTCCAGGGGCCATACTCTCAAGGTTTCTCCAGACTCTGTCAGGCCAGTAAGTCTGGTCTTTTTTTGTAAGTTAGAATTTTGTTCTACATTTCTCTCCAGCTCTGCCCAAGACCCTCTATTGTGATCCCTGTCAGAGCAGTCGGCGGTGGTAGCCAGGCACCGTCTAGTTGTGCTGGACTCAGTCTGGTGTTGTGTATAAATTTTTGAGAGAGAAACTAATTTGCGCTGAAACTTTCACCTAAAGCACAATAAATTTCCTTTAAAAAAATCAATACAAATAGAAACTGTATATCAAATCCAAAACATAAGAGCACAGAAAAAAAATTAAGTAACTGCTGATGTCAGTACCCTAACTATATACTCCAAGGGGGTTATATTCTGTAAGAACAAAAAGAACTTCAAGGAAATCCTGAACTGTACTTAACAGCTTTGTTGTTGGCAATGATGTAGTTAATTCTGAAATTACTTCACGTATACTGTGGGACAGAGCAAATGAGGAAATACAGATATTGTTGAGGAACAAGATTCTCACCTTGGGAGAAGGGAGATCCAAATACAGGTTGGGGGAAGTTAAGAAAGAACCCCGTGGTAACGGATTTGAAATGAAAGCATCAGAGTATATCATCAGGTCCACTGGACCCAATTTTAGTTTCAGAGTTTCTTCTTTTGGCAGTTCTAACTATTTGCAAGCATTGCCATCATTTGATGACTTTTATTTTTTCTTAGAATAAAGAGAAAATTTACTTACGGGGGAGGAGAGAAAGAATAAAACTTATTTTATTTTGTAATTACCATATGCCTTCACCGAACCCTTTTATAAGCCTAAGAAGGAGCCTGGTGGCACAACGGTTAAGCACTCAGCTGCTAACTGAAAGGTTGGAGCTTCAAACCTACCTAGCGGTTCCGAAAGAGACAGACCTAGTGATCTGCTCTCACAAAAATTACAGCCTAGAAAACCCTATGGGGCAGTTGTAGTCTGTCACATGGGGTCACTGAGTCAAAACTGACTCAACAGCACCCACCACCACCAACAACATAATAAACATCAAGTACATTATGACATCAGAGTGATCCTATTTTTTCTGCATCTTGCTATTTCATCATCCTAGTAATTAATTCATCATTACTCATCAATTATGCCTAACCATGCTACCAAAAAAAAGTAACAGAATTATCATGGAATTACCTAGAAGGATGATGCAATCAATAGTAAAATACACCATCATCCTTCAAGTTTTTTACTGCATTGCCCAAAG
Organism: Dugong dugon; assembly: GCA_030035585.1. Classification (NCBI taxonomy): domain Eukaryota; kingdom Metazoa; phylum Chordata; class Mammalia; order Sirenia; family Dugongidae; genus Dugong; species Dugong dugon. Next base: position 73,518,545 of record CM057478.1, read on the forward strand.
AATTACATCATCTTTCAAAAAAGAACAAAAGAAGACTAGACACACCATCTTTGTAGTATGCTTTCAACTTTCAATAAACACAGTTGAGAACTGAGAATTTTCTGCCTATAATGGCAAAGAGAAGAAAAGTGACAGAGGAAGACATTTTACAATTATCAGACAAACCAAAATACAAATGCAGAGACAGACAGCAGCGTTCTTGACCAGCGCTGTCCAACAGAACCTTCTGTAATGATGGAAATCTTCCACATCAGCACTGTCCAATATGACAGCCACATGTGGCTACGGAGCTCTTGAAATGTGTCATTAAGACTGAGAAACTAAATTTTAAACTTTATTTAATTCGAGTTAATTTAAATTTAAGCAGTCACATGGGGCTAATGACTTACTTACCTTACTGGACAGTGCATCCAGACTCGAAGGATGACGGTGAAAGCGACAGCATAAATTAAATCTCAGACTCTGAGTTTTCAGATAACACTATCATGGATGAATTTTCTCAAACTCAAGAATCAATGAGTGAACAATGTACTTCTAAGGGCAAAAAGGAAATAGGGTGTTCTCATCCAGTAAATCATGAAACAGAAAGGAATTCCTCATGTAATAGACTGCAACAAGAATTTGGACCTTCCCATTTTCTAAAAGGGTATGTGGCAGTATTCTTCCATCTCTGATTAAACTGTGCACTAAAATTTACTTAATACAAAAAAAAGTAGTTTAGCGTATTTAAATTCTTATAAAATTTCTAAGAAGATTGTTTTCACTATCCCTTTACTTTCCCTTCTGTAAATTATGTTAAAAAAAAAAAAAGGTATTTAAAAAATAAAGGATCCATTGGACCTAGACAGTAAATGGTTATGACTATTCTCCCTGGAATATGGAGGGTTAATACATTTCCTTAGCACTGTCCACTGAAAGGGCCTTGATGTGATAACACTCCAGTAGCAATGAGCACTACTTGAGTTCAGATCTTGGTTTCTAACCATTTCCCACGAAAAAGAACCACAGCTCTTTCAAGAAACAGCTAACTCTAGGACTGAGACAGGAAAGTTCAAAGGGAAACTGGGACTTACTGTTCCAGAAAGCAAGGTAATGATCAAAGAATGATGGGACATGCCAAAAAGATACAGGAGCTAGCTTGAAAGGATGCCCACTGGCCAAATATGAAACAATTTGAGCATCAAAAGGAATAATGACAAATTATAATACACGGAATTAAAAAAAAAAGTCTATAGTGATACTAAAAAAGGGGGGGAGGAACTCTTCTTTACAGAAAAATGTCAGTTAATATAGATAGTATGAAAATTAGAAAGTCACTAATTTGAAAACACCAATGTAATAAGTGATTCAGGAAAGGATCATCCATGGCAAAAGATGGTTGAAGAACTGGATGTTTGCACTATCTTAAAGTATTATTACCATTTAGAGTACTTATTCCTTACACTGAGGAAAAGTTACCTTTATGGTGTAGAGACCTAGCAGATTTCAAGTTATTAGCAACACCAATAATGGGATAGAATAGTATTATGTGTCTCCTGATAGGAAACAATGGGATGTCATCATCACCTATATGGTAATCTTGACAAAAAATGTCTAACTTTGTTTCTTGGTGATTAGATTCATTAGACAAATCTAGATTGTGGGACATTCTACAAGAAAACTGACCTGAACCCTTCAAAAACACCAATTTCACGAACACAAAAGAAAGCATGGGGGTGGTTTTAGATTAAAGGAGACTAAAGCGGTAAGATAACCAAATGCAATGCATGATTTAATTGGATTTTGGACTGAAAAGACAGTTATAAAGGACACTTTCAGGAAGACTGAGGAAATCTGAGTATGTCAGATAATATTACGGTGTCAACGTTAATTTCTTGAGTATAAAAGAAGCATATGGTTATGTAGGAGAATGACCTTGTTCCAAAAAGATATGTGCTTAAGTATCAGGGATGTAATGATATCTGCAATATACTTCCAAATGGTTCAGCAAGGGGGAAAAAAAAGGAAATACATAGAAAAAGAACAAGCAAATGTAGCAAAATATTAATTGGTGACTCTAGACTCATCGTCACACTTCTAGAAGATTAAAGAAAAACCAAACCAAACCAGTTGCCATTGAGTCATTTCCAACTGGTGACCCCATGTGTTTCAGAACAGGACTGTGCTCCATAGAGTTCTCAATGGTTGTGACCTTTCGGAAGAAGACCCCCAGGCATTTCTTCCAGGGCACCGCTGGGTGGATTCAAACTGCCAATTTTTCAGTTAGTAAGCGAGTACTTAACCTTTTGCACTACCCAGGGACTCCTTCGAAAAGATCACAGCCACTGAAAACCCCACGTGCAGTTCTACTCTGAAATACATGGGGTTGCCGTGAGTCAGAATTGATGCCATAGCAACTGGTTTATTTTTGTTTGTTTGTTTTGTTTTGTTTTTTAACACAATGAAAGGAGTCCCTGGGTGGTGCAAAGAGTTAACATGCTTGGCTGCTAACCTAAAGGTAGGAGGTTCAAATCCACCCAGAGATACTTCAAAAGAAAAGCCTGGTGAGCTTCTTCCAAAAAATCAGCCATTGAAAACCCAGTTCTACTCTGAAACACACAGGGTCACCATGAGTCGGAACTGACTCCACAGCAACTGGTTTTGAGTTTTTGGTTTAACACAATGAAAAAATTTTTTTCCTTAAAATACTGTATTATCATGCTTATTAAGATATTTCGAAAAGATTAAAGTCAAAGTTGTCCTTTCCCATATATGACTGGCATGATACCAAATGCTCACAAGAGGAAAAAAAAAAACAAAACTGTCCTAATATAAAATATAACTTACAAGTAATGAGTTCTGAAAACTCGACCACTTACAAAACGTAGCTTTGGCTATAAGCAAGCATATTCTTATAACTTTACCTTTCTTTAAAATGATTTAAAAAAAAAATAGCTCAGCATTAGAAGTCTTAATGTTCACATATACTCTTTTCAATAAATTACTTAAAATTACTCAACTTATAGCATTTTCCAAAATTCAACATTCATTCATAAAACTCTTAGCAAAGTAGGACTATAAGAGAATTTCCTTAATCTGATACAAAGTAAATACAAAAAATACCTACAGTAATAAATATACTTCATGATGAATTTCTGGAAGTTTAGCCTTGACATACACTATCACCACCTCTACTCAACACTGCCTGGTGGCGCAGTGGTTAAGAGATACGGCTGCTAACCTTGGCAGTCTGAATCCACCAGCCGCTCCCTGGAAACCCTATGGGGCAGTTCTACTCTGTCCTACAGGGTCACTATGAGTCGGAATCCACCTGACAGCAACGGGTTCAGTTTGTACTCAACATTGCACTAGAGGCCCTAGCCCACGCAAAAGGCAAGAAAGAGAAATTGAAAGCATAAGGACTGAAAAGATTGTCTAGAGGGGCCACAACAAAACTTACACTGATAGGTATCAAGATGACTTATAAAGCCATAATAATCAAGACAGTGTAGTGTGGGTGCAAGAGTAGTCAAACAAACCAATCAAAGAGAAAAGAGACTCAAGAAACAGATGTACACGGAAGTATTGGGAAAGGACACTCTTTCTAATAAACGGTGATAGGGCAATTAGACAGCCATATGGTTAAAAAGGGAACTTGACTCCAGCCCTGCACTACACACAATCAATTTCAGATAGACTGTAGATGTAAATGTGAAAGGTAAAAAAAATGAAGCTTCTAGAAGATAATGTGTGAGAAGACTGTTAGAGTATCAGGATAGGAAAGACTTCTTAAAAACAGGATAAAAAAACCACTAACCATAAAAAAGGAAACAAGTGCTAGAATTAAGAACTTCTATTCATCAAAAGACACCACTATACGATGTCAAGCACAGACTAGGGAAGAAATTTATAATACATAACTGAACAAGTACTCACTCATAAAAATATATAATTACTGTGAATCAGTATCACAAACATCCAGATAAAAAGACAGACGAAATGAGCAGGCATTTTACCACTCTTCTAAGGGGGAAAAAAAATCCAAATGGCCCAATAAACAGCTGAAAAGGTGATTAGCATCATTAGACATCACCAGCATGGCTAGATAACAGGAAAAAGACAGACAGTACCAGTATGGGTAAGGGTGTGGAGTAGCTGGAACTTTCATCCACTGCTGGCGGGACTGTAAACTGGTATAACCACTTTGGAAAACAGGCATTCTATAGTAAAATTGAGGACACAAATACTCCACGATGAAAATTTAGGGCAAAAACTAGAACCAACCCAAACTGTTCACCTGAAAAACCAAGAAAGATTGTAACACCAAATTCGTAAACATCTATCACAATGCCTGGCACACACAGAATTTACTCAATATGCGGTAGCCCATCTGCAATCTCTCTCGCCACACAAGGTAAACGGACACTCAGAATTTAAGATCAGTATTATGCAGTGGTTAAACACTTGGCTTGCTAACCGAAAGGTCAGTGGTTCAAATCCACCAGCTGCTCCATGGAAGAAAGACGTGGCAGTTTATTTTCGTAAAGATTACGGCCTTGGAAACCCTACAGGGCAGTTCTACTCCGTCCTACAGGGTCGTTATGAATCGGAATCAGCTGGACAGCAATGGCTTTTTGTTGTTGTTGTTGCTGAATAGTCTTAAAACTCATTCCAATGACTTCCCATCTCACAAGAATAAAAACCAAAACCCTCACAATAACCTGATACTGCTCTCACCCCGGGTATTCTGATCTTTATGCCCTGCCAAGAAAGTTCTTCTGCAAAATGTTCTCCATATGTCCAGACAGCTCACTCCGTATGTTTTAGGCTTCTGCTCAAATGAACCTCAACAAACAAGCCCTGCTTGTTCTCATATCATGTTACTTAAAATACTAAGCATTCCCTCCATTCAGGCCCTCAAACTCCCTTTCTTATCTTGCTTTCTTTTCTGCCTAGCCTTCCCTACCACAAACCACCTGACATTTTCAACGTGCTTATTGAATATTTTCACCACTAGAATGTAATCTCCACGAAAGCAAGGACTCTTCCTACTGTTTTCACTGCTGCAGCCTCAGCAGAAAGTGTCTGGCATGTAGCAGGTGCACAATAAACATCTGCTGAACGAAATCACTTGAATTCCGAGCGTGCAGAAAGCAACTGCTGCTGTTGTACGGGCTATATGGCTGACGGTTTCTTACACTATCTGCGGTTCAGTGTATCATGAGGGATAGGAGCATCCTCCATTAAGTCAAATTAGCTGTTCCGCCTGAGGAAAAACTTATTCTTAAACTTGCTGCCATCAAGTTGATTCTGACTCACAGCAACTCTATAGGACAGAGCTAAACTGCCCCATAGGGTTTCCAAGGAGCAGCCGGTGGATTCAAACGGCCGACCTTTTGGTTAGCAGCCAAGCTCTTAACCACTGCACACTCTTAGAGCAGTTAACTCCCCCACATTCTATATCAGGAAAATATAAGTTATTCCAATATTCCAAGGGAGATTACGTGATCTACGCAATAATGAACAAATCATCCCAATGAATTTTCTGCTCTTACTATTACCTACAAATAAACCTATGAAAACTATACTATATACCATTTTTTTTCCATATTACAATGAATTATCGGTAATTCTGCTAGTAAGAGATAACAGTATCTAGAGATACAAAATACAGCTATCCTAGAAGTATCACCCTAGTCAAGAAACCAAAATTTCAACATAATGCAATTCTAAACTAGAACCAGATTTAGCAAGAGCTTAGTACTATGAGGAAACCTCCTTGTAACAACCCAAAATACTCCACAACAATCCTAGATCATAGATCCGAGGACACAGACCACAATCTAGAGAGGCTCATGAATAGCTTACATTTTTCTACCAAATCAAAAAGAAAAAGAAAACAGACACTTCACGTTTCCCTCTGTCCTCTATATCTTTTGTCCACTGAAAGGGCCCTGATGCAATCACACCCCGTCAGCAATGAGCACTTTTGACAGAGAAATAAAGATTAAATAAAACCTTCAAGAAAAAAATTTTAAAAAGGAAACTAAGAGATGAAATAGCCAAGATATAAAACCAAACCAAAAACCGAACCTGCTGCCATCAAATCAATTCCGACCCACAGTGGCCCCACATGTTACAGCACAGAACTGCTCCATGTGGTTTTCTTGGCTATAATCTTTATAGAAGGAGACTGCCAGACCTTTGTTCCTTGGTGCCACTGCGTGCGTTCGAAACGCCAACCTTTAGGTTAATAGTTGAGTGCAAACTGTTTGCTTCACTAATGGACCTAACCAAGAAACAATCCTACCTAAACGATGTTCGAACTAGTCAAGAGCCACTTTTCAGGCCCAGAAAGTACTTAGCAATAAAAGATATATCTCAGTTTTCATTTAAATTAATTAAGTTTTATCTACAGCTTTTCTTGAAGAAACTAAAATCCCATCCAATTTCACTCACTTTACTTTTATATAAAATAAGAAAATTGTGCTTTTAATATTTAATGGTGTGTTTTCCTATATTAGGAGTCCCTGGGTGGTACGAACGTTTAAAGCACTTGGCTGCTAATCAAAAGGTTGAAGATTCAACTCCACCCAGAGACATCCCGGAAGAAAGTCCTGGCAATCTACTTCCAAAAAAATCAGCCACTGAAACCCTATGAAGCACAGTTGTACTCTTGACACACATGGGACTGCCAAGAGTCAGAATCGACTTGATGGCGACCGAGTTTTGTTTTTTTTTCCTATATAAAATGAAACATGAGAACATATATATACGTATAAACATAACTGGAACACGCTGTACATACTATTGTATGATACACATAATATCTCATCATATATACATATGATTCTGCATAATATCTCATCGTACATATGTATCATGATTTCCTTAATCCATCCCTTACTGTTGGATTTTTAGTTTTTTCATGATAAACAAAGCTGCACGGAATCTTTCTATATATGTCTTTTTGCTAGAGTAAAAAGGAATAAAACAAAAAGTTTTAACTAAAAACATTTTTTTTTTGGAAAATGTTTCAGCACTGATGCTACAGTGAAAGTGAAAACGATGTTAAAATATTTTAATTTCTCCATTTACAGATATAATTTATTGGGACTGCATCTCATCATGTCCCTTTCTTGTCTTCCTCCTCAGGTTATCCATTTTCTTTTTCCTTTTTATTTACTGTTCCAAAGGATAAACAAGAAAATAAGAGAGAGGAACCAAGGTAAAACTTGTTATACTCCTTACCTGAATGCAAAACAACTAAAGAACAAAAAAGGTGTATTTAAACAACTTACCTAGCTGCTCTTCCCAACCAAGGTTCTCAGAGAGAATTAAGCCTAAACCTAAGGCATCCACCATATGTAATGAATTAACTTCTCTTGGCATCTACAGCCTACCAGCTAGGTACTATCCTTGGAAAAACTGGAAAAAATTCATTCAAATCACCCCCACTCCCACCCCAGGATTTAATTCTCTCTCAGGGAACCCATGTAGGGGAAGGGGCAAATCCTAAAGGATGTTTAACTCAACTTACATAGAGGAATACTAAGTGCTACACTAAGATAAACCTACTAGGACATTTTTTTCCTTTATATTCCAAGATGGTCACCAAGTGTCTGCGTCTACTTTGTACTCCTACAACTGGGCTGGTTTTAAAACCTAAATAAAATGCCTCACAAAGCAATTTTAATTAATCACCAAGTAGATCAAGCTTTCCTATACTAAGATATAATTAAAGCATAACTATCTAACCAGTATACTCAGTGGCCTTATAGGCATCTTGTCCACTGAAGCAGACCCATTAAAATATAATTCTAGTGTATTACTAAGGGGTTTTATCATGAACTGGGAATAATTTTACATACCCATGAGAGAGACGCACATGAGCATTTTATGAGCCAAATTAACATTAACATATCACAGAAAAATAATTCTGCAACACACTCAAGATCTACTGAAAAGTTATTCAAGTTCTCATACTGTAACTGAAAAGCTGTTACCTTCCTCAAGTGGAACTGGACCTGATGCCAGAAGGCTGTTCAGAGCACCCCAAAAATTATCCTTTGTATTTCAGCGACACTAACATCAGAATAAAACCAACGCACTCTTTTTAACACGTCAAATGGTAGACAGCACATCAAGTCAGCATTATCACACGTTATGCTATGAAAGGGAAAAGTACTTTCACTACAGAAAAGGCAATGCAAACAGCATCTTCTAAGCATCTGTTTCTCATTTTTCTTTTTTCCTTCTTTCATTTTCTTTCTCTTTAAGAAAAACTAAAATCCATCAATATCTTATAATTTAAACACGTCAAACTCACTGAATTTTAACCCCACTCCTTGAAAAAAAAGCCAGCAATTTCAAAACCCAACAGTTGCCTATGGCATTAGATAAAAACGGCTCTCAAAAAAGGAAACCAACACCCAAATAATTCAGAGGAACCAGAACAAAGTAGGAATGACTCATCGTAACAGGTGGTTTTCAAGCAAACCAAGATTTTTTAAGTTCTATGAACAGTCCCTCATGTAGCTGAACTGACTATATCGGAATACTCAGTTCAGTGTAAACAGTCCAGAAATGCCCAACTGAAAACGTTAAGGACTCTCAACCTGTTTACAGTTTTGAAGCAACTTGCTAACCCTTTTTATTCCATGATATTCTCTCCCAATATCACATGGACATATTTAAGTCAATTAAGTGTCACTTTTCAAAGTAACAATTTTAAGACATTTCAGGAGATATGCTACAGAATCCACGTAAAAATCTCAGATTTCACCATGAAGCTGTTTCTTAAATGGGGTATGCTTTTCATACACAATCCCATCAGGAAATAAAAAACCTCCTTCCCTCCCCAATGGAAGTTTAACACTCATTTATTATACTACTGAAATTAAAATTTAATAAAACGGCATTCTAATTTGACGAATTCTAAACCACCACAGCTGTAACTGTACATAAATAGTATCACCACAAACTTAACAAAACTTTGAAATGCAATCAGGTAAACAGCAACAAAGAATATACATTTAAACAACGTTTGGGTAACAAGCTAAAAAAAAAATAAAGCGAACACTTCCATGTATATCATGTCCCTCCCCCTAAAAAAAAAATCCCCATGCCCTCTCGTATTAAAATCTCACTTTTCTATACAAGTTAAAAATAGATGGTCCTAGCCCTCTTCCCCATCCCGCCCCTCCCCTCCAAGGTCAGCGGGCTCAGACAAAAGACAACAAAAGCACGTGACAAAAGTTTCTCCCAGCACTTTCTCTTTCAAGGCCTGGAGGCTGCGCTCCTCCCAGCTCCGGGGTCAGAAGCCGTCAGTGGCCCAGACCGAGGGGCTGCGGCCCAGAGGGCAGAAGGGCTGGGGCTGGGGGTCGGCGGGGGCTGGGGGTCGGCGGGGGCTGGGGGTCGGCGGGGACGGGGGCCGGGGCGCGGGCGGGACCCGCCGGGCCACGAGGGGCGGGCGCCGACGGCAGGCACCCCCGGGGCCCCAGCGGCCGGGCGGAAGCGCGGGGCCGGCCGAGAGCGCGGCCTGTTACCTTTTCCTGCTCCTCGCGGAGCCGCGCCACCTCCGAGGCGCGCAGCGGCGGCGAGGCCGAGGCCGCGGCTTGGGGCCCGGGGTCGGGCGGGGCCTCCATAGCGGGGGCGCCGGGGCGGCGAGGCCGGCGGCCTCAGCGGGGCGAACGAGTCCTAAACAAGTGTTTATGGAAGCGGCGCGGCCGGCGGCTGCCCAGCGCCCGCGTGCTCGCCCTCATCCACCGCGCGCCCGGGGCTGAAGAGGCCGCGCCCGCGCTCTCCGCTGCTGCGGCGGCCGCTATTCGTGTCCGGGCTGCCCGCCGCCGCATCTCACACGCGCATGCCGCCAGCTGCCGCCACCGCCGCCGCGGGCTCCAAGCAGCAGGCCCGCGGCCGAGAGCAGGAGATCCCCTCTGAAGCGGCCGGGCCCAACCTGGCGTCCCGTGGCGGCCGCGCCTCCTCCGCACCTCCTCCGCAGGCCCCGCCCCTCGCCCCGCCCCGCGCGGCACGCCGGGAAGCGCGCGCGTGCCGGACGCCTCTCGGCCTGCCGGGCGCGCGCTCGCTTGCGGCCTCAGCCCCTCTGGCCCCGCCCACAGGTGGGTCCTCGTGGTGTGGCAGAGGCGTGGGCTGCTTGAGCAGGTGGCTGAGTTAGTGTTTGCAGGGCAAGACAGGGAAACGGGCTTTGCCCGCGGTCCGTACGCTCATCCAACATTTGTTGCTGGAGCGCCTACCATGTGCCAGGCTCTGTTCTGGGCGCAGGGGACACCGAAGCCCACAAGAAGCTTACCTTCTAGTGCAGATCGACGCTCAGTTGCGTGTTCATTGAGATGAACGGTGCCTTAGCCTGGTGTGCCCCTCCCCAAGTCGTTCAGCCCTGCATCTGGCGGTAAGAGCTTATTTCGTGGACTAAAGCTTTTCCATAAGTACATTTAATTTTGTCAAATTCAACTCTTGATTGGGCCTTTTTAATGAATTAAAATATACAATTATATTGTGTATATGTATTAATTACTGTAGTTAAAAATTCTCATTATATAAAGCTATTGTACTGACATTAGTATATGTATGAACTATTTAAGAGATTTATCAAGAATAGGTTTTCCCACGCTTCTCTTCTTTTAGAGCTCGGCGCCCTCTTCTGCCTCCAGCCCTGTGTAAGGCCTCTGTACACCGTTGTCACTTGCCATGGAGTCGGCTGCCACTCATGACCTATGTATTAAAAAACCAAACGTTGCCCGGTCCTTCACCATCTTCATTATCATTGGTATATTTGAGTCCATTTTGGCAGCTATTGTATAACGCCTGCCAACCTAGGGGGCTCATTTCCAGCATATTGGACAATTTTCTGCTGTGATCCATAGGGTTTTCATTGGCTAATTTTTGGACGTGGATTGCCAGGCCTTTCTTCCTAGTCTTAGTGTGGAAGCTCTGCTGAAACCTGTCTACCACGGGTGACCCTGCTGGTATTTGAAATATTGGTGGCATAGCTTCCAGCATCATAGCAGCATGCAAGCCATCACAGTACGACAAACTGAGAGATGGGCGGTCGCTGCCCACAGTAGGCCCCCAGTTAATGCTTACTGAATGGAATTGGCCTTGTTGTCACCATCTCTGCTCCAGTCTCTAGTAGTAAGGATGGATCCTGTTCATTCAGCATTGTACAAATAGGAATAAGCTGCAAGGTACCTGCAGAGGTCACACCTGGTGTGTCTGCTGGCTCTACTTCTCTTTCCTCGTTCCTGGCCCACTCCCCAGTCATGATCTACCCTTTCTCAGTTGCTTCCAAGAAAGAAGCAAGGATAACTTGGTCAAATGTTGATTCCACTCTTTTCCTTACTGCATAGCCAACCATCAACACCTCGGAAACATAGCCAGAATCTGACCAGTTCTTACCATCGCCCCTGAAGACACCATCATCTCTCCATCCTCAGCTACTGAAGTAGCTATTTCTCTGGTCTCACTGCTTCCATTCTCACCCCTGAAATGGCCATTGGCAGCTGCCCTCCCAACTACCATTACCCCTTGTCCAGATAGGCAACCTTCTCCCACAGCCCTGAGCATGTGGGAAGCTGATCTCCTCCCCAGTTCCAGTCTATGGATAATCCATTTTCCCTGTAAGTGGTTGTTTCAGGACTAGGCATGTGAACCCACACAAACAGAATTTCCTATAGGCTTCCGAGAAAGTTCTTCCTCAGTCTTTGGAAGTGCTTCAAAAGGAGCCTATCCATCTCCGTGGATGGGAAGTACGAAGCATGTAGCCCTGTGTGTTTTGGGCAGAACTTGTAGATCACCTGGACACCTCTTAGACTTAGGATGAAGATGAATCTATGGCCAGCAGAGCCTAGAGACAGAACCTGATTCTTGACTACATCCCTGAGGTTGATTCAATCAACCAACTCTGAAGTCTGCATTACCTGTGGACTTCCGTTCAGAGAGGCCAGTCTGTTTCCTTATTGATTGGGCAGTTTCCATCAGGTTTTCTATCACTAGAAGCCAAAGACGTCTGATTCACACATCCCCAATCTATTCTCCACTCAGCAGCCACAATCAGCTTTATAAAAAGACATCACATCTGCTCTGCCAGGGATCACAATAGAGGGCCCTGGAGAAAAATGTAGAACAGAATTCTAACTCACAAAAAAAGACCAGACTTACTGGCCTGACAGAGACTGGAGAAACCCTGAGAGTATGGCCCCCGGACATTCCTTTAGCTCAGTAATGAAGTCACTCCTGAGGTTCACCCTTCATCCAAAGAGTAGACAGGCCCATAAAACAAAATGAGACTAAAGGGGCACACCAGCCCAGGGGCATGGACTAGAAGGCAGGATGGGACAGGAAAGCTGGTGTCATGGATTGAATTGTGTCCCCCAAAAATGTGTCAACTTGGTTAGGCCATGATTCCTAGTATTGCATGGTTATCCTCCATTTTGTGATTGTAATTTTATGTTAAAGAGGATTAGGGTGGGATTGTGCCACCCTTACTAAGGTCATGTCCCTGATCCAATGTAAAGCCAGTTTCCCTGGAATGTGGCCTATACCACCTTTTATCTTACAAGAGATAAAAGGAAGGAAGCAGAGAGTAGGGGACCTCATACCACCAAGAAAGCAGTGTGGAGAGCAGAGCGTGTCCTCTGGACCTGGGGTTCCTGTGCAGAGAATCTCCTAGTCCAGGGGAAGACTGATGACAAGGACCTTCTTCCAGAGCCGACAGAGAGAGAAAGCCTTCCCCTGGAGCTGACACCCTCAATTTGGTCTTGTAGCCTACTAGACTGTGAGAGAATAAATTTCTCTTTGTTAAAGCCGTCCACTGTGGTATTTCTGTTACAGCAGCACTAGATGACTAAGACAGCTGGTAATAGGGGACCCAAGGTCGAGAAGGGAGAGTGTTGACATGCCGTAGGGTTGTTAACCAACATCATTAAACAATGTGTACTGTTTAATGAGAAGCTAGTTTGCTCTGTAAACCTTCATCTAAAGTACAATTCAAAAAAAAAAAAAAGAAATTCAAATTAAAAAAAAAAAGAGATCACATCACTCTCCCTTTCAAAAACCTTCTGTGGCTTTCCACTGCAACAAGAAGATCCAGAGGGCCTCCCAGAAATGGACATGATCTGGCTCACCTCTCCCACCTCCTTGCAAGGTCCCTGCCACTCACTCCAGCCACAAAGCTTTCTCCCTTCTTCAGACACTCCAGGCTAGTTCCTGCCTTGGGGTCTTAGCTCTTGCCGATCATCTGCCTGCAGTACTCCTCCCAGATCTTTGCATGGTTGACTCCCTTGTATCACTCAAGTCTCAGTTCAAATAAGGAGGCTTTCCTAAGTGTCCTGTCCGTGGTATCCCTTGCCCTCTCCTCCAAGCATTTGCCATCAATTCACTTTTTTTATTATCTTCATAGCACTTACCACTCTCCAAAATTATCAATTTTATCTGGTTCCTTCCAATCAAATCTCCTTTTCTTCTTGAGCTTTCTTCAGTGGATTCCTTGTCCTCAAAAATAAATGCATCCTACCTAATTACAAAGCTATACTATAATACTATACTGTACTATCAAGTTACGGTAATCAAGACAATGTGGTAGTGGCAAAAGGATAGACACATATATCAGTGGAACATAAGAAAGCATCCAGAAATAAACCAGTTACCTTCAGGTTGACTCCAACTCATGGCGACCCCATGTTTGTCAGAGTAGAACCGTGCTCCATAGGGTTTTCAATGGCTGGTTTTTTAGAAGTAGATCACCACGTCTTTCTTCCAAGGCACCTCTGGTAGACTTGAACTTTCACCCTTTTTGTTAACAGCTGAGCACGTTACCTGTTCGCACTATCCAGGGACTCCGGTGTCCATGTAAATGAGGCACTGATGGTTCAGTGGTAGAATTCTCACCTTCCATGTGGGAGGCATGAGTTCAATTTCTGGCCAATGCACCTCACGTGCAGTCACTACCCGTCTGTCAGTGGAGGCTTGCCTATTGCTATGATGTCGAACAGGTTTCAGCAGAGCTTCCAGACTAAGATGGACTAGGAAGAAAGGCCTGGCAATCTACTTCCAAAAAATCAACCAATGAAAGCCATGTGGATCACAACAGTGTGATCCACAACCAATCATGAAGATGGTGCATGGGCTCACCATGAGTCAGGGGCCATCTTGAAGACAGCAACAACAACATGTCCGTGTAATATGTGGGATATAATTATACTTTTAAAAATGTATTATTTATCTGAAATTTAAATTTAACTGAGCATCCTGTATTGTATCTGGTAACTCTATTCACGCTCCTGCCCTTGGGCTCTCCTTGCTTCCCCCCAACACCCATTCTCCTACATCACTTTAAATATGAACACCTCAAGCATCAGGAAATAAAAGCACTGATTTCAAAGTCTCTGCTGCTTAAATGGATCACTTTTATCTGCCAGCAACTGAAGACGCAAACAAGTGGCATGGACAAAAAAAATCTGGATGAGGGGAGGTGGGGAAATGGAAGGGCATTTCAGGAAGCCAACCCCAGCCCCGCTCTCAACTACCAGGTTCCAAAGCCTTGTGGTTGGTCTACAGTAGGGGCTGTCAACCTTGGCTACACGATGGGAACTCTAAAAATATTGGTGTTTATTGTGGGGTTGTTAACCATTGTCATGAAACAATATGCTTACTAACTGTTTAATGAGAAACTATTCTGTAAACCTTCAGCTAAAGAACAATAAAAATAAAAATAAAAATATTGATGTTTGGGTCTGGGGTGTAGGGCATTAGGAATAGTTTAAGGTCACCCGGGGATTCTACCTTACAAACCAAGGCCGAGAATCAACAGTCATGGTACTGTTTTCTTACTGCCTAACAAACCACCCCAATTTAGTGGCATAAATCACAATTCTGGAGGTTGACGGGGTCAGCGAGCTGATGCCCATTCGGGATCCCACGGGACTGCTCACGCATACGTGTGGACTTGAGGTCAGCTGTGTATCTGGGACCTCAGTGGGGGCAGTCGGCCAGAACGCCTTCGTGTGGCCTTTCCTTATGACCTGAGCTTCCTCACAGCATGGTGGCTGTGTTCCAAAGGTGAGCTTCCCTACAGAGAGCCAGGGAGAGGGGCACTGCCTTTTCTTATCTAGCCTGGGGGATCTCATAGCATCACTTCAGCCACAGTCTGTTCATTAAAAGTGAGTCATGGAGGCCAGGCCATAGCCAAGGAGTGGGGAATTAGAATTAATGATCATATTTTAAAACTACTACATGTGCCATTTGAAAAAAAAAAAGTCTCCAGAATCCAGCCCTTCTCTATACTGCTCAAGCTCTCATCACTGGTCACCTAGAACACCCAGCGTCTCTCAGTGTTTCCCTGTCTCACGTCCCCTGCTGCTAGTCGGCCCTCCACTGTGCATCTGGCACCTCAAGCTCAGAACAGTTCACAGCTTCCCATTGCCCGGTCCAATGCCTCAGGTGGCCTTTGCATCTCTTGCCCACTCCAGCTATTCAAGCTCAGATGCAGAGCCAGACTGAGAACGATCAGCTCCTGGCTTACATGCACGCTGTCCTTTTTCAGAGAGCACCTCCCCCCTCCACCTCTTGCTCCTCCTTCAGGGAGTCTCCTCTGGGCGCCCCCAAGAGTGCTTCTGTTTACTGCCCATAGCTCCTTTCACACATTTCTTTCATCTTTGTACTGAAGTACACCACACATGCCCCAACGTGCACAAACCCCAAGTGTACCGCTTGGTGAGCTTTCACAGAGAGAGCACACCTGTGTAACCAGCTCCCAGCTCAAGAAATAACATTTCCAGAACCGCAGAGCCCCTGCCTGGCCCCTACTGGTCCCTGTCCCTCGTCCCTCCCATCATCCCTCTTCCCAGCCCCAATAACCACTCCCCTGACTCCTAACCCTTTAGATTCATTTCGCCTGCTTTTAAACTTTATACACACGGACTCATCTGGTATATCCTCTGTGTCTGGCTTTTTTCGTTCAGCTTCATGTCAGTTGATACAGTATTTTAATCAGGGCCAGCAACATAATTTGCAAGGCCCAGTGCAGAATGAAAACGCAGGACCCCTTGTTCAAAAATTATTAAGGATTCCAAGACAGTGACACCAGAGCATTAAATCAGGCACAAGACCCTTCAGAGCATGGAGCCCTAGGCATCAGCGTGAGTCCCATGCCATGAAGCTGCCTGGATTTCAACTGCTTGTGTCTCTTCCTCAGGTTAGGAGCTGCGTAGGGCACCAGGGACGGTTTCAGCTGCTATGAGCTGAATCTAAAGGAGCCAGCACCTCTGCAGGACTTCCACACCCTTCTTGTTCCATTGAGTCATCTTGTTCCATTGAGTCAGCCCCTGACTCATGGCGACCCCATGCCAATGGAACAAAATACTACCAGCTCCTGCATTGTGATCCAAAGGTTGTCACTGGCTGATTTTCAGAAGTAGATGGCCACACCTTTCTTCCTAGTCCTTCTTAGTCGGGAAGCTCCAATGAAATCTTTTCAGCATCATAGCAACACGCAAGCCTCCACTGACAGACACCTGGTGGCTGTGCATGAGGTGTATTGGCCAGGGATCAAACTCAGGTCTCCTGCATGGAAGAGGAGGATTCTACCACTAAGCCACCAATGCCTCTCACTTCCCACGGTTAATCCCTTGGAACCTCGCAGAAGCCCCAGGCCTGGAGGAATGACGATGGTTATTATTAGCATCACATACATTTTATAGATGCAGAGTCCAGGCTAAAATGCCACAGAACTAACCCAGGGCCCCACAGTGAGAGACTTCTGGGGCTGAGCCTCACACACATTCTGACTCATAGCAACCCTATAGGACCGAGTAGAACTTCCCCATAGGGTTTCCAAGGAGCGGCTGGGGGATTCAAACTGCTGACCAAGCTCTTAACTACTGTGTCACCAAGGCTCCAAGGACTCATTAGGACCAAGGGATGGAAGCTTGGTGCCTAAAAAGTGGCAAAACTCCCTAGAAGACACACGTTATTTATGTAGCCAGTACTGGGACCATCCTGAGGAGCTCCCTGACTTTGAAGATAACTTTGCCTCTCCTTATGGATAAACTAGTAAAGCTATTGAAGAAGGTAAGTCTGTAGCGAACCCCCAAATGTTTGTGAAAGTAAAAACCCTCAAGCCCCACACTGTAACAGATAAGAAACTGTAACACAATAAAGTTCAACTCACCAATGCATGAGTTGAAACCCTCTCAGGAGCATGACTTCTTCTGAAGAAAGGCCACGTTACCATCGAGGGATGGTCTACAAGGAGCATAGGAAAGAGTGGAAGGGCAGTTAGAAAGAATTTGGAAAGAATAATCTTTTGTGACATGGGAGAGGTCTAGAATCTGGCAGACATGAGATTCCAGTTCTCTGTTGTGGGCAAGGACACATCGACAGGGCTCACCTGGCATCCTCGGGATAGAATATGCCTCTAGACTCCTGTCTCAGCTCCTGTCCCACCCAGAGGGACTGTCTTCCGAGAAGGAAATCTTGAGAGACCATGTAGCTTCGGGATAAGACCTGCCTATTGCTACCTGGACTGAGCTAAAAGGGCTCTAATTACCCAAACTACCCCATGCGGGACATTGGTGGTTCGGTGGTAAGAATTCTCTCTTTCCTTGCGGGAGACCCAAGTTTGATTCCCGGCCAGTGTACCTCATGCACAGCTACCATCCGTCTTTCAATGGAGACTTGCGTATTGCTATGATGCTGAACAGGTTTCAGTGCTTTCAGACTAAGACAGCCTAGGAAGAAAGGCCTGGAGATCTACTTTCAGAAATCAGCCAATGAAAACCTTAAGGATCACAATGGTCCAATGGGGATGGTGCAGGACTGGGCAGCATTTTGTTCCATTGTTCATGGGGTTACCATGAATTGGGGGCCGACTCAACAGCAGCTAACAACAACTCCCCCTCACCAGTACTAAACCAAAAAAAACAGACCCCCTTGTCATTGAGTTGATTCTGACTGATAGTGACCCTATAGGACAGAGTAGAACTGCCCCACCGGATTTCCAAGGAGCAGCTGGTGGATTCCAACTGCCAGGCTTTTGGTTAGCAACTGAGATCTTAACCACTGCACCACCAGGGCTCCAAGTGCTAGGCAGGGTGATATTCCTGGCCCAACCATTGGCATGTTTGTAAAAGTCTGGAATGCTTGATCCCACTTATGTGAGCATTTCCTGCTCTGGGTCTGGATAGAGTGTAGCCAAGAAGATGTGCGAGCCAAGTGCTTCTTATCCATGTATCAGACAAACCACCCCAAAGTTCAATAGCTTAAAAGAACAGTAATTTTTTATTCTTCGTGAATGTGTGGGTGGGCTGGGACCCTACAGTAGTCTGTGCATTTAATTTCCATTTGCATTTAATGTAATTGTTTATATGATTGGGTTTAAATCAACCTTCTTGTTAATTGTTTTTACTTGTTGTACCTGGTCTTTGTTACATTTTTTTTTTCTTTCTCTTTTTCTGTCTGCTTTTGGCTTACTTGAATATTTTTTTAGTACTCCATTTTTTGTCACTGTTAGCTTGTCATTTGTACCTCTTTTAAATTTTTTTGTGTTACGTTTTCCATAAGGTTTACAACATACATCTTTAATTAATCACAGTCTACTCTTAAATAGGATCCCTGATGATGCATCGGTTAAGAGCTTGGCCGCTAACCAAAAAGTCAGCCGTTCGAATCCACCAGCGGCTCCATGGAAACCCTGTGGGGCAGTTCTACTCTGCCCTGTAGGATCACTATGAGTTGGAATTGACTCAGTGGCAACGGGTGTGGATTTTGGACTCTTAAATAGTATTGTGCCACTTCACTTGACGTAAGAACCTTACGGAAGTATGCTCCCAACTTCTCCCTCCCATATTTTGTACTACTGTTATGCATTTTATTTTTACATATGCTATAGACTCTCAATACATTGCTACTATTTTTACATTAGCTAGTCAATTATATTTTAAGTGATTAAATATAAAAAATGTTTTCTTCGTTTACCTTCTTTTTATCTATTTCTGATGCTATTTCCTTGAGTAGATCCAAGTTTCTGTTTGGTACCATATTCCTTCTGCCTGAAGAACTAAATTTAACATTTCTTGTAATAAAAGTCTACTGGTAGTAAGTTCTCTCTGCTTTTGTCTGTCTAAATAAGTCATTATTTTGCCTTTATTTTTATATTTTTATTAGGTGTAAAAAAGTGGTTCTGTTGATAGTTTTTTCTCTTGACAGTGGGTTGTTTTTTCCTAGTTTTTTGTGTGTTCCATAATTTTTGGTTGAATGCTGGACATCATATGTAGGCCAGTGAAGACTGGGGAAAACAGTAAGTATGCCTGAATATGAGCAAATCTCCTCTTTTTCAGACACACAAAAGCTGAGAGAATCTATTACCAGCAGATCTTCATTACAGGTGTCCCTGGGTGCAAATGATTAACATTCTTGGCTGCTAACCAAAATGTTGGTGGTTTGAGTCCACCCAGAGGCATCTCAGAAAAAAGGTCTGGCAATCTACTTCTAAAATATCAGCCACTGAAAACGCTATAGAGCACACTTCTACTCTAACACCTATTGGTTTCCATGAGTCAGAGTTGACACAATGGCAGCTGGTACTTCTGCTAGGCCTTTAGCGTGGGGGATTGAGTTAATCCAGTCAGGAATTAAACTGAGTTTGGGTTTTGTTGTTGCTATGGTTTCTATCAATGTACCACCAGGTTCAAATTCCTATAATGTTACCTTGTGCTTAGAATGGGGGCTGGGTATTGGAGAGTCTTTCTTAATCTTGCTACTTCACCTTCAGTTTTCAGCCCTCCCTGAGCACCTGCACCTCAGAGGTGGTCTCTCTCCACTCTTTTTGCTCCTTCCCCTTCAGTAGACAGCTGTTACTTGCTACTTGATATCTCCTAATTCAGGGATTCAACCTCTGGGTTAGGCAGACCTTCTGTTCCTGAGTCTGAGAGGTAGGGTTTTCTTCTCTTCTTTCTCGTGGCAGTTTAAGGCATTTGTTCCACAGGGGAATAGGAGAGAAGGATCTGGAGATGGTGTTTCTTGCCTTCCCTGCAACAGTGGCTCCTCTAGGCCTGAATGACTGAGGGAGGCTTTTTCTGGTCTCCTCCTCTCCCCCTCATCTTTCTCATGAGCACTGGCTGGAAGTCCATGGAGACTCCCCCTGAGTCTGCAGCACCCTAGATTTTATACTCTCACACCAGCCCACACTCAGGCTGTAGCAACTTGTTGAAAATTTTAGCTGATTTATTTTTACCCTCTTTATGGGCCTGGGTTCTCTTCCTCCCATGCTCTACTACATGGGGTCCTCCGTCAGCTTGCCCACCAGGTGATAAAGGTGCTGAGACGCAGAGGAGAAAATTTACTCTCTTCATGTGGAGAGGAAAGGAGAGAAGATATCTGGCCCTTGGAATTCATTCCACAGTTCTTCCCGAGTCCTTCCCAGGCAGAGCTCTGTCCCGGTAGGTAGGGAATGGCCAAAGTGAGAGCAGCTTTGAAGAGCATTCCTCCTGAACAGGAGAAGCTGGAAGCTGGTCCAGAAAGACCAGGAGCTGGAGGCGGGAGAAGGGACCAGCAAAATGCTGGGCACATACATGCCCCCACACCACGGCTCAGGGGGTAGCCCTGAAGCTGGTCTGCTCATGGGTTGAAGGAAGAAGAGGACAGGGGACCATTTCTCTTCATTTCTGTACCCAGTCTCACTAGCTAAAGACTAGTGGGCCATTGGCTCAGCAACGGAATGACCAAAACAAGGAGAAAGACCCACTATCTCAGTTATTAATGTTGCTATAACAGATATACCACAAGTGTATGGTGTTAACAAGCATAAACTTATTTTCTCACAATTTAGGAGGCTAGAAGTCTGAATTTAGGGTGCCAGCCCTAGGGGAAGGCTTTCTTTCTCTGTCGTCTCTGGAGGAAGGTCCTTGCCATCAATCTTCCCTTGGTCTAGGAGCTTCTCAGCACAGGGACCCTGGGTCCAAAGGACACACTCTGCTGCTGGAACTGCTTTCTTGGTGGTATGAGGTCCCCCTGTCTCTCTGCTCGCTTCTCTCTTTTATATCTCAAAAGAGATTGACTCAAGATACAGTCTAATCTTTTAGATTGAGTCCTGCTTCATTAATGTAATTGTCTCTATCCTGCTTCTTTAACATCATACCCATTGCTGTCCAGTTGATTCTGACTCATAGAGGCAGGATTTATAACACACAGGAAAATCACATCAGATGACAAAATGGTGGACGATCACACAACACTAAGAATCATGGCCTAGCCAAGTTGACATATTTTAGGGGGACACAATTTACCCATAATACCCACTCAAGTGGGTTAGTGCTGAAACGCCAAATTTCCCTTGTGCCCTACAACCCTAGACCTCAGGGTGAGGACCCCCAATATTCCCCACCCTAAATTGCCCTCAGGCCAGGATGTGACGGGAGCACAAAGGAAGTGGCTACCAAATGCTCTACAGCCTGCCTCTGTCTCCAACAGCCTTGCCATGGAGAAAAGAGGCACCTCTGCTTAAATAAAAATCTCCTGGCCAGAAATGTGAAGGGAGAAAGAAGGGCTTTCCTCAGACTAGAAAGGAGTTTCCCCGAGGAGTGTTGTAGGGGTGAAGAGAGGCTGTGATTCTGCAGGACTGAGGGCTGTGCCCTACTTCCCAGCAGCACCCCAGGAAGGCGGTTACCTCGGCAAGGTTGGCTGCCCATGAGTCTGGGCAACCACACATCACTTCAGTGCCCTGTGAACCCCCAAGGGGAGGCCAGAGGCCCTTGGCCCCAGGAAGAGCCCCAAGCTCACCCTAAAGGGTGAGGTACCCCAAAAAGTCCCAAGGTTGTCTTCTTACCACTAGCCTGGCAGAATCAGGGGCTGAGACAGAAATTGGGTTCTGGGGAACAAGGCCCTCCCTGTACCTTGCTCTCTGAGTTTGAGGCCTGGGAGACTACGTACCAGCCAGGTGTAGAAGCCAGGTTGGGGAACTCTCCAGTATGCATTTTCCCACAACATTAAACAATTTCCTTTATTCAAAAGTAAACCAAGGAGGAGACTGTCAATGGAAGAGACTCGACAGACATATTAAAAACAAAACAAGAAGCAAATGAAAACAGACTCATCATTATTAGTTATTATTGTTGTTAGGTGCCATTGAGTAGATTCTGAATCATAGCAACCCCATGTGACAGAGTAGAACTGCCCCATAGAATCTTCTAGGCTATAATCTTTATAAGAGCAAATCACCAGGTCTTTGTCCCGCAGAGCCACTGGGTGGGTTCAAACCACCAACCTTTAGGTTACTAACCTTGGGCTTAACCATTGCGTCCCCAGGGCTCCTCTACTAGTTGTTAGGGAAAGGCAAATTAAAATCACACTGCTATACCACTACAGTGTTTCCTTCTGTTGTACATAGGGTCACTATGGGTCGGAATCGACTCGATGGCACCTAACAATGACAATATACCATTACACGTCCATTAGAATGACAGGGATGCAGAGCAACTGGGACTCTCACGCATTGTTGGGGGGCATGCAGACTGGTACACTCCCTTTGGAAAATAGTTCCAGCTTCTTATGAAGTTAAATACACACTTACCATATGACCCATCAACACCACTAGGTATTTACCCAAGAGAAATGAAAACTTATGCTTCCATAAAAAACCTCTATATATGATTGTTTATAGTGACTTTATTCATAATCACCAAAAATGGACAACAACCCCAATGTTCCTCAATGGGGAATGGATAAACAAACTGAGGAACACCCTTATACTGGACTCCTACTCAGCAGTAAAAAGGAACTAGCTACTGACAGCCCCAGCAATATAGGTGAATCTCAGATGCATTGTGCTAAACGAGAGAAGTTGGACTCAAAAGGCTACGTACTGTATAATTCCATTTACATGACTTTCTGGAAAAGGCAAAACTATAGGGGCAGAAAGCAAATCAATGGTGGCCAGAGGTTGGGTATGGGGAAAGGGCTGACTACAAAGGGCCACAGGGAATTTTGGGGAATGATGGAACTGTTGTGTATTTTGGTTGTAGTTGTGATTACACAAGTGAACTCCACAGTAAAGAGGGTAAATTATACTTGTATGAAATTATACCTTAACAGAAAAAAGAGAAAGGAAAACTAGGTATAGTGTCTAGGAATGCATACCAGTTGTCAACAAGTCGACTCCAACCCATGGAGACCCAGAGTAGATCTGTGCTCCATACAGTTTTCAGTTGCTGATTTTTCAGAAGTAGATCACCAGGTCTTTTTTCCAAGGTGCCTCTGGGTGGGCTCAAACCTCCAGACTTTTGGTTAGCAATGAACCTTTTGCACCACGCAGAGACTCCAGGAATGCATGCATGGGTGCCAAAAAGTATTTTAAAAAACCAAGAAATAATTTCCATAAAAGTCACAGTGGTGGTTAATTTGAGGAGGTGGGGTGTGATTGGGACAGGGAGGGTTCCCGGGGAGACCAGCAAAAGTCTCTTTCTTGACCCTACTGCTGCCTCCAAGGGTGTTTGCCTTCTAATAATTCACTAAGCTATCCATTTTTATGATGTAATTTTCTGTACCTCCATGATACTTAAAACAAAGATCTTTAAAAAGAATTTATAAAAGGAATGATTGGCTTTTTTAGGTGGGAAAATGGTATGGTGGTTTTTTAAAAGAGTCCTTGTCTTTTAGAGATGCTTACTGAAATATTTATAGGTGAGATGTTATGATATCTGGAATTTGCTTCCAAATAATACAGGAGGGGGACCAGGTACTGTAGAGACTAGCGAAGTTAGCCATGAATTTATTACAGCTGAAGCTGGGGAATGGGCACGGGCTTATACTACTCTGTCTACTCTTGTATATGTTCATGTTTTCTACAATAGGAAAGTTGGGGAAAGAATCAACAGTGTGTGGTACGTGTCTAGCTCTGTACCACGCAGCATTCGAGATCTGCTGCATGGAAAAAGAGGTCTAACTGCCATTACAAAAATGTTTTAAAAAGAAAACCAGGAGCTTTCCGAGTAAGCAGGTCCTCTTGTGCTGCCTGTAAAAAGAGCTTAAATTCCCCAGAATTCTACACCCTCAGCCTCCTTCCCAAGCTATTACCAGTGTAGTCCAGTCACCTGTGGGGCGCTGCTCAGCCTCTCGTTGGAGTTCAATGCATTCCGCCGCCAAGTGCCGGAACCGACACGTCAATCTTCCCCCCGGAGAACTTACTATTTGTTTTTCCCCTTACTTGCAGTGATTATTTCATTGGCAATAATCATACCAAAAACTTAATTTCCTCAGGTATAGAAACATGCCAACAGCAGGTCCAGAGAAAGCCAAATTGACCGGGTGGATTACGCTTCCTTTTACAGGTCGATAAATGACGCACTCACCTCTCTCAGTCGACTTTCTCGTTCTTCTTTTACTCTCTCCTCAGGGACAGCAGTGCCCAGGCGATACCATGGCTCATTACATGCCAACCAGGACTCCAGGGTCACAGTCATCTATTCTCTGGAGAAAATGAGGTTGACGTCCTCTTTTGCCAGCTGCATATATTATTGACCTTGTGGTCCTCCAAGCCCTAAAGGCCTCATGGTTTGCCCTCCCTGTAAACGTACACTGGGCGTTGTAGAAACACAGACACATAACATCCTAATGTAAGAACAATCTCAGGGAGGGAAGAATTACTTTCCCGAGCTTCCTCCTACTCCCTCAGACTATGATAGGCCTTTGCCAAGGGCCTGGAGCCCTGCACAGACACAGGCAAACAGATCCTCGAGCAGCCCTGGAGGCTCAGGGAGAGGCAAAGGCTGGGCAGTAAGTACCCCATTTTACAGATGGCAAAACCAAGCCTCTAAGATTTGAATAACCAGCCAGCCAGGTTGTTGAACAAACTTCTTCCCTATAGTCATTTTAGGATTTGCACAATTTTTTCTCTTTTTAAATTACATAAGTAGTATGTAAGGCACACACTCTTTCATTATGATTTTCTTTTTTTTTTTTAAGTCAAAATCTTTTTCTTTCTTTTTGAATTACAAGGTGTTATGGATTGAACTGTGTCTCCTAAAAACGTGTACCAATTTGGCTAGGCCATGATTCCCAGTATTGTGTGACTGTCTACCATGTCGTCATCTGATGTGATTTCCTGTGTGTTGTAAATCCTATCACTATGATGTTAATGAGGCAGAATTAGAAGCAGTTCTGTCAACGAGGCGGGACTCAATCTACAAGATTAGGTTATATCTTGGGTCAATTTCTTTTAAAAGAGAGAAGCGAGCAGAGAGACATGGGAACCTCATACCACCAAGAAAAAGTGCCAGGAGCAAAGCTTGTCCTTTGGACCTGGGGTCCCTGCACTGAGAAGCTCCTAGACCAGGGAAAGATCGATGATAAAGACCTCCCGGCAGAGCCGACAGAGAAAGAAGCCTTCCCCTAGAGCCGGCACCCTGAATTTGGACTTTGAGCCTCCTAGACTGTGAGAGAATAAAATCCTGTTTGTTAAAGTCATCCACTTGTGGTATTTCTGTTATAGAAGCACTAGACAACTAAGACACGAGGTAATACATGATTACAAGCAAAAAATCCAAAAATACAGTGAATTAAAAGGAACTTAATGAAACGTATCATTCCATACACTGGGAGGGGGGTGAGGGGGACACTGTCATATTATGTAGATTCTCCAATATCTCTTTATTTCATTCATTCATTTATTTATTTAATGAATGTGTTTTGAGCTATTAATATATTCCAGGTGCTATGCAGGTATTAAATATAAAGTCAGCTAAATGTGGCTCCTGCCTTAAAGACATCACCCTAGTGGAGACAGAACTGAACAGCAATTACACTCATACTTTTCTGTGTATACTGTCATTGGGACTCACAGAGGTGTTCTTTACAAAAAATGGAATAACATCATAAATGCTGTTTAACCTGGTTTTTGGCCTAATATATCAAATCTTCATGTCTATGGATTCATTTCAGAACAACAAAAACGAAACCCTAACAAGAACTTTGCAAAATCTACGTGCAGAAAGACAAATAATTTTTACTGAAAATCATTAAGAACTTCTAAAATTCAAGATATAAATCATATGCCTTGATGCAATGATGCAATGCTATAGAACTATGATTCTCTACAAATTAATCTATATATTTGATGTAATTCACATAATTTTGTTATGAATTCGTTAATATTCTCAGGTTCTTGGAAGGGTAATTGCCAAGAATGACAACATTTTTCAAAAGAGCAATTGGAAGTACATTGCCCACAGATACCAAAATGTAGTCTAAGGACGTTAGTGGTCAAACAATGTAGTTTTGACATAACACTATGAGAGACTAATTGAATAGAACAGAAATTCTAGAAGCAACCCTTGATTAAAATTTAGTTATGAGGAAAATGTGGCATTTCAAATTAAAGAGAAAGGAATGGAGTATTTGATAAGTGTTGTTGGAATAATTACCTACTTTTTTGGGAAATAAACTTAACTCAAAATGTTGTTGTTTTTTTCTTGTGCCATAGAGTTGATTCTGACTCATGGCAGCCTCGTGTATTACAGAGTACAATTGCTCCATAGGGTTTTCTTTGCTGTCATCTTTACAGAAGTAGGTCGCTAGGCCTTTTCTTCCATGGTGTCACTGGAGGGGTTTGAACCGCTAACCTTTCAATTATCAGCCAAGTGCAAGCCATTTGCAACAAGCAAAGACATTTAACTCAAAATAATAATGCAAAAATAAGTGTCAGATGATTTAAAGACCTAAAACAATAAAAAGTACTAGAAACAGACTTAGAAGAAAATATAATAGAAAATTTTTTCAGTCTTAGGATTGGAAAAGCCTTCCTAAGCAAATCTAGTAGTACCCAGGGTTAGCAAACTCAAGCTTGTGGGCACAGTCCTTCAGATCACAAAGTTTGCCCAAGACTTCAGACACTGGCCACAAGTTCCAGGGTCCCCAGAACCTTATATTTGATAATTCACTAGATTGACTCACAGAACTCAGGAGAAAGTACTACAAATACTATTAAGGTTTTATTATATCAAAAGGATACAAATCAAAGCCAACCAAAGGAAGAGACGTATAGAGCAGAATCTGAGACTGGGAGGGTTCCAAGCACAAAACTTCCATGTCCTGGGACATGTTACCTCCAGACCTTGATGTGTAGCAATATGTGCACAGAGTATTGCCAACCCAGGAAGCCTACCCAACCTACGGTATCCAGAGTTTTTATTGAAGTTACATTATGTAGACATGGTTGATTGAATCATTGCTCACTCAGTTTCCAGCCCTCTCCCATCCCTGGAATTTGGGCTGATATCACTTCGCTCAAAGTCCTAACCCTCTAATCGCATGGCTGGTCTTTCTGACCTGGCCAGTCCCCATTCTGAGTTACCTCATTAGCATAAATTATCTAGGGCCCCGCCTTGGATCATCTGTTAGTATAAACTATCAGTTATGGTCCAGGGGCCCACTATGAATAACAAAGACACTCGAATCACTCAGGAAATTTCCAAGGATTTACAAGTTACTTCTCAGGACCTGGGGACAAAGGCCAGCCAAATTGTTTATTACATAAGTTGCCATAAAGAGAAAAGCTGACAGATTTAACTATGCAAATATATTAAACGTCTATCCAATAAAAGATACTGCAAACAAAGTTTAAAAAGAAGCCTCAGAATTAAAGAAAAACATTTGCAATATGTTCAACAGATAAAAGATTAATATGCTGAATATATAAGACTCTTCTACAAATAACCAGAAAAAGGCAAAATTGTAAAAGTAGGCAAAGAACATAAACAGGCAATTGAGAGAAGAAATACAAATGGCCAATGAATATATGGAAAATTATTCAATCTCTCTAATGCTCAAGGAAATGCATATTTAAATAGGTACTATTTTTCAGTTATTAGATTGATGAAAATTAAAAGATTTTAACATTCACTGTTGGATAGTGTGAAGAAAAATAGATGCTTATAAACTGCTGGTGGGAATGTAAATCAGCATGGCTTTGGGGAGCATAATTTAAGAGTATGTTTTAAAATTTTAAATGTGCAAACACTTAGAGTCTGAAATTCTTCTAAAAATAGATTTTATAGATATGCTTTTTAAAATGAGCTAAGCTTTCATTGGAATAGTTCATTTTTCTAAATGTTCATCATTAGGGAACTGGTTAAATAAAGTAGGCTTCCTATATATTGAATCAGTTAGCTATCACTAACCACCCCAAACTCAGCTGCTCACAGCAATCATTTATTCTCTCTCCTATATCTTTGGGTTGGCTGGGGCTTGGCTGATCTAGCCTGTTTCTGCTGGATGACTCTGCTTCAAGCTTCAGGTTCAGCTGGGCTTGGCCCCTCACTGTGGGGTGGGCTCATGTCTGCTCCAAAAATGCTTATTTTAGTTCTTTAGAAACATCATCAAAATTGATAAACATCTAGCTAGATTTATTAAGACAAAAAGAAAAAGAACATCACTAATATCAGAAATGAAAGAGATATTTCACTATTGATCCTATAGACATTATAAATATAATAGGAGAGTATTATGAATAACTTTATGCTAACATATTTAAAAACTTCAATGCAATGGACAAATTCCTTAAAAATACAACTTGCCAAAATCGACACAAGTTGTAATAAAATCTGAATATTCCTTCATATCTATTAATGAAATTGAATTTGTAGTAAAACATCTTTCAACAAAGAAAACCTAAGGCTCAAATGGTTCATTGGTGAAACTCTATTAAACGTTCAAGGAAGAAACAATGCTGATCTTATACAAACCCTTTCACGAGATAGAGGAGGAGTGAACCCATGCCAACTCATTTTATAAAACCACCAAAATATAAAGCCAAAATCTGACTGATGTTTAATTTTGCATTTCAAAATCAATCAATGTAATTCACCAGATTAACAAAACAAAGCAGAAAAACCATAGAATCATTTCAATAAATGTAGAAAAAGCATTAGACAAACTGTAGCATCTATTCATGAGAAAAACTCTCAACAAACAAGGAATAAAAGGGAACTTTCTCAGTCTGGTAAAGGGCATCTTCGAAAAGTCTGCAGTTAAAACCATCCTTAATGGTGACGTAGTGAATGCTTTTCCCCAAGATTGGGAGATTTCTCCTACCACTTTTATTAAATATTATACTGGAAGTTCTAGCCATTGCAATAAGACAATGCACTAAACAAGGAGCACAGTGGGCACATTGCATCTTTATTGTTAGCTTAGTGGTAAAGATCAATATGGATACAATTCCCAAGGTCTGTAAGTAGATTCAGTCCTCACTTTCCCACTTCTCCATCCTCATTGCCAGACACTCATGTGACACTCTCTCTCCCAGACCCAGCCACCCAGAGCTTTTTAAAGGCCAGAGCTCATGTTAGAAAGACATCTTCTTTCAGACAGCCAAATAGGCAGATGCCAGCCTTTGCTGGCTCTCACTGCCCCTCTGGGTTTGTTAATTCTCTGGAATAACTCACAGAATTCACAGAGAGTCATTCGCTGGGATGATTCACAAAATTCACAGAAAGTGAAGCCATACTTATGGCTTCAGATTTATCACAACCAAAAAGGATACAAATAAAGAGACTCGTAGTGTGACATCTGAGAGGGGTCACAGAGCAAACTTTCCAAAAGAAGGACGCACTATCCTCTCCCGTGCACAGTCAACAACCAGGAAGCTCCTGTGAGACTCCATGTTCAGGGCTCTTATTGGCCTCATCATATGGCCAATGCCTTGTGAGGCTCAGTAGGCATTGAGCCCCCAGGTGGTCCCTTTTGGTCTGGTCAGCCCCCATTCATTAGCTTCAGGTGTTGGTACAGCTCGAAAGAACTGAGAACAAAGGTCAAATGGCCTTCTACAAACACAGACATAAATAAATTAAAATAAAGTAGTAAAATAAATGCCATAAAAATAAAAAGTAAAATAAAAAAGTAAAAATAAAATGAAATAAAATAAAATGCATACAAATCAGAAAGGAGGAATAAAACTTTGAAAGCATATTATCATTTACATTAAAAAATCTAAAGAATCTACAAAAAAATCTAGAACTAATCAGTGAATTTAGCAAGGTCAAAGGACACAGGGATAATATATAAAAATATCAAGAGTATTTTGAGATACTAGCAGCAAGCAATTGTGGTTGTTAGGTGCAGTAGCTTCGATTCCAACTCGTAAAGACCCTATATACCACAGAACGAAATACTGCCCCAGTCCTGCACCATCCTCACCATCGTGTTACGCTTGAGCCCATTGTTGCAGCCACCGTGTCAATCCATCTCATTGAAGGTCTTCCTCTTTTTCGCTGGCCCTCTACTTTACTAAGAATGATGTCCTTCTCCAGGGACTGGTCCCTCCTGATAACATGTCCAAAGTATGTGAGATCAAGTCTCACCATCTTCCCTTTTAAGGAGCACTCTGGCTCTACTTCTTCCAAGACAGATTTGTTCGTCCTTCTCGTAGTCCATGGTATATTCAATATTCTTTGCCAACACTATAACTCAAAGGCATTAATTCTTCGGTCTTCTAGCTTTTGCATGCATATGAGGCATGTGAAAACACTAAGGCTTGGGTCAGGCGCACCTTAGCCTTCAAAGTGACACCTTTGCTTTTTAACACTTTAAAGAGATCTTTTGCAGCAGATCTAGGTATTTACCCAAGAGAAATTAAAACGTATATCCTGTGGTAGGCAGACTGGCCTCCAAAGATGTCCATGCCCTAATCCCTGGAACCTGTGAATAAAGCAGAAGGGATTTTGCGGATGTAATTAAGGGAAATTATACAGATTGCCTAGTGGGACAAATTTAATCACGTAAACCCTTAAAGACAAAAATGTTTCTCCGGCTTGTGGTAGATCAGAGATATGCCAAGCAAGAGAAGGATTCGAAGAGCCTCTGATGTTCTGAGATGTAGGGGGCCTTGTGCAAGGACTGGAGCCGCCTTTATGAGCAAAGGCCAGACCCAGACTGAGAGCCAGCAAGGAGACAAGGACCTCAGTTCTACAGCTACAAAGAAATGAATTAAACCAACAACCTGAATGACCTTGGAAATGGCTTTTCCTCCAGAGCTTCCAGATAATAGCCACAGACGTCTGACACCTTGATTTCAGCCTCATGAGACTCTAAATAGAGGACCTAGTTGAGCCACACCATACCCAGAGTTTTGACCTACCAAGCTGAGATAATAAATGGGTGTTGTTTTGTGGTAATTTGTTACAGCAGCAATAGAAAACTATTACACGTCCACAGAAAGACTCGTATACACGTGTTCATTATTTATTCCCAATAGTTAAAAACTGTAAACAACATAAGTGACTGAACAAGAAGTAAAATGATAAACAAAATGTGGTTTATCCATATAATGAAAACTACTCGGTAATAAATATAACAAACCACAAGGATAAACCTCAAAATAATTATGCTGAACAAAAGACAGGCACAAAAGAATGCACACAGCATAATTCCACTTACATAAAACCTAGAAAATGAAAACTAATCTCTAGTATCAGAAAGCAGGTCAGTGATTGCCTGGTGACAGGGGCAGAGGTAGGGATGAACTGCAAAGGGGCACAACAGAACTTTGGGGGATGATGTAAATGTTCTGTATCTCAATTGTGCTGATATTTCACCTACTAAACTCATCACATTGTACACTGTAAATGGATGCGGTTTTATATGTAAATTATACCTCAGTTAAGTTGATTAAAAAAATAAAATTCAAAGGCATTGAGGGGTGACTTTTAAGAGTTTTTAAAAGAAAGCATAAAATTTTTGACAGAATGAGTTTTCCTTCACTTTGATTGGAACTACATTAAATTTACAGACTAGTTCAAGGGGCACGATCCTACTTTCAGTGGTAAGTCTTTCCACTCGGGGACATAGTAGGTCTTTTTCTATGCTGTGGGACAATCTGAGCAGCATGATTATTACCTGGTCCTTAAGGATTGGATAGCGTTCACCCATACAATAATCTGGGTTGGGTGCCAGTGGCGTCACTAGGGTCGGTGTCACCCAGTGCAGTACACTCATGGTGTCACCCCTCCCCATGGACCTCCACCCATACCAGACCATACAGAATCCTTAGTACTGTTTTTTGTACTGACATTACCTGTAAATCATAATTTCCATAAATCAGTCCTTCTTTTCCTTTAATTACTACTTCATTCTCAAAAAAGTTATTGATATAGTTTCACAAGGACTAATTACCACAACGTTGTAGCTAAAACTCCAGAAAATTTGCCAAAATCGGTGACTATAAAAACACTGGCAGCAACTAAAACAATAGCACACGCTTGTAGCGCGTGCACACAAAACCAGTGATTCGAAGCATCATTGTAACTGGGTAATAATAACAGCTCTGACTGGAGCACATTAAACCCATACCGAACCTGTTGCTGTCGAGCCCATCCTGACTCATAGCAATCCTGTGGGACAGAGTAGAACTGCCCCCATAGGGTTTCCAAGGAGCATCTGGTGGGTTTGAACTGTCAGTGTTTTGGCTAGCAGCCGAGCTCTTAACCACTGTGCCACCAGGGCTCCTAGGAGGGTATTAGAAGGTTCAAAAAGTAAATTAGCATAGAGTTTTAGCTGTAGGTATACTGATACATGTAAGCTAGGCTTATGAAAAATGTTTTTGTTGTTATAATACATGGATATTTTAAAATTTTAATAAATTTCCTCTGAAACACTGCACAAAATTTTTATAGACAGTCATTTTGTGTTACTCACTCTGACAGCATCACCCGGTATGATCTGCACACGCTGTGGTCCCTTAATGATGCCATTGGTGGACGGTAGCCAGGAGGGGCAGGTATTAATAACAAGGGTGTTAATAACCGTCAATAACAAGGGTGGGAGTTTGGATTATAACATCAGTTATTCCCAGTTACCATTTATTTCATTATCACTTTCTGAGATTAGTAGTCTCCATTTATTTTTTGATCCGGCATTCTTTTTTGAAAAAAAAAAATTTATAAGGATAGACTTTTTAGCAAATTCTGCAGATAGCCCACCCCATATCTCGTTAGCCCATCTCTGAGTTCACCTACAGTTGTGGTAGACAGTTCCCAGAAAACCTGATGGCTTTCCACCACCAACCTTGCCTTCTCTCTGCTTCTTAGACTCAAGGCTTTTTCCAGGACTACGGAAGCTTGCATAGACAGCCTGCAGGGCAGCCTGAAAGTGTTGAAGAATTAACATCCCGAGGGCAACTCTAAACCAATACAGGACAGAAGTCAGTAGAAGGTAATCCAGCTTCCCCATCCCTTGAAAGATAATTTTGAATGCATTCTACGTGATACCTCAGAGGGCCTGGGCGTGAGGTAAGCCAATCATTAACGCACCCTTCTGTGTCCCACTTTCCCACTCTCTCCCTCATGCTTCCTGAAATTACCACCCAAATAAACTACCTGTACCCAAGTCCTTATCTCAGGGTCTGCTTTTAGGAGATCTCGAACAAAGGCATACATGCATACTATGATATTATTTCATTGTGTTTATAATAAAACATATGCAAAACAGACATCTTAAAAGGATAAGACACAGATAAACAGTATTTAAAGTAACTTATTTATTAACAACACATTTTTGCTCTTGCTCAAATATATTAATTACGATACTCTTAGTGAGTGGCAATGTGATTAAACTGTGCTTCATTATTTCTGAAAATCTTGATTAACATTTTGTGATGCAGCAATCGAAAGCCTGGTTCTGAGTACATTTATTTTGATCCTGGGTTTAGTGGTTTTGATAAATGAAAGACATGTGGATCCAGATGGAGAATAAGCATCACTAAATCACAGTGTTCACTTCCCAGTTCCAGCCACTGGTGCTGCAAAGGTGTCTTAGTTGTCTTGTGCTGCTATAAGAGAAATACCATAAATGGATGACTTTAACAAACAGAAATTTACTCTCTCACAGTTTAGGAGGCTAGAAGTCTGAATTCAGGGTGCTAGCTCCAGGGAAAGATTTCTCTCTCTGTTGGCTCTAGGGGAAGGTCCTTGTCATCAATCTTCCCCTGGGTCTAGGAGTTTCTCAGCACAGGGACCCCGGGTCCAAAGGATGCACTTCTCTCTCAGCTCTTCTTTCTTGGTGGTAAAAGGTTCCTCTCTCTCTGCTCCTTCTCTCTGCTTTTATCTCTTGTAGGGTGGTGAAGGGTAGTGACTGAAGATATATCCCACCCCAGTCCTACCTCATTAACATAACAAATATAACCTAATCATCATTAACATGACCTCATTAACATACTGGACAGCTCACTCCCAAATGGAACCATAACCACAGGCATAGAGGCTAGGATTTACAACCCATCACAAAATAAAGGATAATCAGATCACAAAATAGAGGACAATCACACAATACTGGGAATCATAGTCCAGGCAAGTTGACACATATTTTTGGAAGACACAATTCAACATACAACATTAGGTTCTTATTAAAATTTGCTCAGCAAGTGACAGTCTTCTCTGATGTTGATCAGTGTTCTTGGTCACTAATTGGAAGGTGTTGTATTTTCATGTTTTCAACTAATAGGATCAAAATCCACTGAAACTATGAACTTTGGAAGATTTTAAAACTGGTGAGACGGGTGTACATTTTTGTCAATACCCATTGAAATGTACATTTAAAATGGGTATTTGAGGGGGCAAAGCAAGATGGTAAAGTGAGTGGACGCTCCCATCTACTCCCCTAGCAACTGACATACTGAACAATGAAAACAAGCACAGACTGAGATCCTGGAACTCCAGACAGCAGCTGAGGAATTGGGGAACCAGGGTGAGTCCAGAAGTGGGGGAGAGGAGCAACAGGGTCAGCAGAGAAACTGAGAGATCCTACCCACTAACCTCGGAACTGCAAGCTCATTGCAGTCATTTTGGGACCAGACTGGGTAACACTCCAAGCACGGAACACAGAAAAGGAGCTTATCTGAGGAAGCTCCAGATGGATCTTTTAAGGCAGCAAAAATTGGCCATGGTAGTTCACGGGCCATGCAAGTGGGAGGGGGTGATGGAAGACCTTAAAACTGCGTGATAGTACTGTTGAACCTCACTGAGGCCCGAAACTAAAAGGCTCTAGGACCAGGAAAAGCTACAAGGGCAACAGGAGGAGGAGAGTGGTCCAGACTGACAGGCAAGCAGGAGGCGGCCACCAGCAGGACACTGTGGGTAGTGGGTCTGTCAGTGCAGGGGAGTCAGTAACGGAAAGGCTGAAAAGAAACCCTCACCATCACCACAGTAAAGGAGATTCTCACTGTGCACATCAGTGGAGGCAACCAGCGAAACATCCCCCACCACGTACTTGTACTAAATTCCAGACACTAAGCATACAGTTCTCTTGAATTTTCCCACAATAAGCAGAATAAAAAAATTAAAGAAAAGATAACAAAATTGCTCAGGTTCAACAAAAACCAGTAAGAAACACAAAAGCACGTAAGGAGGATGATCAATCAAAAGTAAAATAAGAAGGAAAGGAAATCTCTCCTATGGAAGCCGGCATGATGCAAAGAATTGATTATTTTCAGACTACGGTGCTAAATATGTTTAAAGAAAGCAAAAAACACACAGAAAACAAACCAATGCGGCTCAGGAAGCAAATGGAGGAACAAAATGAGAGATTCAACAAGGAATTTGAAAACATCAAAAACAAAAAACAGAGAGAACTACTGGAACTGAAGAATGAAACATCTGAATTAGAAAAAGCAAGAGAAACGCTCAATAGAGTCAAACAAGCAGAAGAAAGAATATCTGAATTAGAAGACAAAATATCTGAACTTATCATGTCTTAAGAGAAACAAGAGAAAAGAACAAAGAAAAGCAAATAAACCCAAAAAGAAATGCGGGATTCAATTAAGAAATCTAACATTAAAGTCTGATATCACCGTGACAACAACTAAAGTATAGAAACAATTTTCCAAGAGAGAATTTCCCAGACCTGAGCAGAGAAACAAACCTGCAAACACAGGAAGCTACACGAACCCCAATCAGAAGAGATACAAAAAGATCAACTCTGCGATATATCCTAACAAAATTCTTGAAAATGAAAAATGAGGAGAAAATTCTGAAAGCAGCAAGAGAAAAATGCAATTTAACATACCAAGGGACTTTCATAAGAATGAATGTGGATTTCTCCCCAGAAATTCTAGAGGCCAGAAGACAATAGAACAATGTATATAAAATACTGAACCAAAACAATAGCCAACCAAGAATACTTTACTCAGCAAAGTTGTCATTCCAAAATGAGGGGGTAATCAAGACTTTCCCACACAAACAGAAGCTCTGGGAATTTGCCACGACCAGACCAGCTTTGCAAGTATTACTCAACGGAGTACTCCAAATGGAAAGGCAAGAACTTTAAGAAATAAGTACAAACTAAACCTATTGAATATAGGTTGTATATCGATGTTAATGGAGACACACCAACAGAAATGGGGGAGGGAGGAGCATATCAGGAATAGATTTATGATGTTAAGGTTGTATGTTAACAGTTATTCTTATGCCAGATGCTATAGTCATTGTAAGTCATGTAATGTAACATATGTGGTAACCACTAAGAAATCACTAAGAAGAAATGCTCAGGAGAAAAGATGCAAGTTAACAAAAAAAGGTCATTATAAGAACGCACCCAATTACAAATAAAAACAGAAAAATTAATAAACAAGAGATGAGACACTCAAAAAACAAATAACAAAATGAGTGAGGTAGACAATTCATTCTCAATAATAACTTTAAATGTAAATGGTCTAAACGCCCCATGCAAAAGTGGAGAGTGGCAGAATGGATAAAAAATCATGATCCATTCTTTTTCTGTCTATAAGAAACCCACCTTAGACACAAGGACACAAACAGACTGAATATAAAAGGATGGAGAAAAATATTCCATGCAACTAGTAAACAGGAAAAAAAAAAAAAAAACAAACCAGGGGTGGCCATACTGATATCAGATAAAATACAGTTTAAATCAAAATCTGTTACAAGAGATAAAGAAGGACATTACATACAATAAGAGTCAATTCAACAAGAAGACATAACGATTATAAACATGTATATACATAACAGCAGTGCACCAAAATATATGAAACAAATTCTGACTAATGTGAAAGGAGAAATAGACTACTCCACAACAATAGTAGGGGACTTCAACACACCACTTTCAATTACAGACAGAACATCTAAAAAGAAAATCACTAAAGACATTGAGAACTTAAATAAAACCATAAGTGAATTGAACCTAATGGATACATGTAGAACTCACCATACAACATCAGAACAATACACATTCTTCTCCAGGGCATGTGGATAATTTTCCAGAAGAGACCATATGCTAGGTCACAAAACAAGTTTCAACAAATTTTAAAAGATTGAGATTATACAAAGCATCTTCTCGGACAATGATGGTCTGAAACTAGAAATCAACAACAGGATAAATAAGGGAAAAAAAGTAACTACGTGGAAACAAAATAATACACTACTAAAAAATTATTGAGTCATACAAGAAATCAAAAGTGAAATTTAAAAATTCCTAGAATCAAACAAAAATGAAAACACAACATATCAAAACCTTTGGGACAGAGCAAAAGCAGTACTCAGAGGGAAATTCATAGCACTAACTGCCTACATTAAAAAAGAAGAAAGATTCAAAATCATTAACTTAAACTGACAACTTGAACAAATAGAAAAGGAAGAGAAAAGAAGCCAAAATCAACAGAAAAAAGAAATAGTAAAAATCAGAGCAGAAATAAATGAATTAGAAAATAGAAAAGCAGTTGAAAAATTAACAAAACCAGAAGTTGGTTCTTTGAAAAGATCAACAAAATAGATAAACCACTCCCTAGACTGACAAAAGAAAAAATCCAGAAGAGGCAAATAACCAAGGGAAGAAATGAAATTGGTGAAATTATAACCAATCCATCAAAGATAAAGAAGATCATAACTGATTATTATGAAAAATTATACTCCAACAAATTTGAAAACCTAGAGGAAATGGACAAATTCCTAGAAACACACTACCTACCCAAATTAACACAGAGGTAGAAAATTTAAACAGACTCATCACAAAAGAAGAGATTGAAGCCGTCATCAAAAAACTACCAACAACAACAAAAATACCCAGGACTAGATGGCTACACTGGAGAATTCTGCCAAACATTCGGAGAAGAGCTGACACCAATCCTACTTAATCTCTTCAGAAACACAGAAGAGGAAGGAACACTACCAAACTCCTTCTATGAAGCCAGCATAACCCTAATACTGAAACCAAACAGAGACATCACACACAAAAAAGAAAGCAACAGACTATTATTGCTTATGAACATAGATGCAAAATATTTCACCAAAATTCTAACCAACAGACTACAACAACATATCCCATGACCGAGCGGGATTCCTACCAGGATTACAAGGGTGGTTACATCAGAAAATCCATCAATGTAATCCACCACATAAGTAAATAAAACTAAGGAAAAAAACCACATGATCATATCAATCAATGCAGAAAAGGCATTCAGTAAATTTCAGCATCCTTTCCTGATAAAAACTCTCAGCAAAATAGGAATAGAAGAGAAATTCCTGAACATAATTAAGGGCATATATGAAAAACCGGTAGCCACCACCGTACTCAACAGAGAAAGGCTGAGAACCTTCGCTCTGAGAACTGGAACAAGACAAGGATGCCCATTATCACCACTCTTATTCAACATTGTACTGGAAGTCCTAGCCAGAGCAATAAGACAAGGAAGAGAAATAAAAGGTATCCAAATTGGAAAAGAAGTAAAATTCTCACTACTTGCAGATGACATGATTGTGTATCTAGAAGACCCTGAAGATTCCACAAGAAAACTGCTGGAATTAATAGAAGAATTTAGCAACATTGCAGGGCACAAAATCACATGCAAAAATCAGCTGGGTTCCTGTACACTGACCAAGACTACTCTGAAAAAGAAATCAGGAAAACAATACTATTTACAATAGCCCCCAAAATCAGTAAAATACCTAGGGATTAACCTAAACAGGGACATAAAAACTTACACAGTGAGAATTATAAAACACTGTTAGAAGAGACCAAAAGAGGCTTATAAAAATGGAAAGACATCCACGGATAGGAAGAAATACTGAATGCTTAAGGAATATTGAAGAAGAATTGATGCCTTTGAATTGTGGTGTTGGAGAAGAATATTGAATATACCACGGATGGCCAAAAGAACCAATGAGGAAGTATGACCAGAGTACTCCTTAGTAGCGAGGATGGTGAGACTTTGTCTCACGTACATTGGACATGTTATCAAGAGGGACCAATCCCTGGAGAAGGACATCATGCTTAGTAAAGTAGAGGGTCAGCAAAAAAGAGGAAGACCCTCGACAAGATGGGTTGACACAGTGGCTGCAACAATGGGCTCGAGCATAAGAACGATTGTGAGGATGGTGCCTTACCGGGCAGTGTTTCGTTCGGTTGTACAGAGGGTCGCTATGAGTTGGAACCAACTCAACAGCACCTAACAACAACAACAACAACAATTTCCTTTGTAGACTTTCACCAAAAACACAAAATAAATAAACAAATAAAATAAAATAGGGGCTATTTTATTTTGATTTGATACATGATGGTACCTCTAAGGCTAACAAATAAGCTTCAAGATATTTCCAGAGAAATTCACCAGAGTCAAAGCTTCCAGGAAAATCCAATCACCTGAGTTGTTCTCTCCTGTCTTGAGCGAAGCAGAGCTGTTCAGCTTTTGGGGGCCTGGGAGGCCTTGCAAAGCAGAGATAAGGCTGGGCCACTGGGGGAGAACAGGCAGAAATAAATCATCTGTCCAGGTGTGTCTCCAACAACAAGATGCTTTCTTTCGGTGCTGTCAGCTTAGCCTGACCTTGGGACCTGCTCCCCTTCCTGGGTCTGCCAAGGCCCCAGGTGGGAAAGGGCAGATGCTGGGCTGCATTTAGAGCGGGGGAAGTCTGCCAGGTGTGAAGCTGGAGACACGGAGGAACAGATCCTGCTGCAAATGGGCCCTGGCCCCAGAAAACGGAGCTCTGCCTAACCGTGGCGCCTAGCCTTTCTCCACCTCCCTCAGCCACTCCTCCTCAGCCTCCTGGCAGGGAAAGGTGAGCTTTCTTTAGGGGTGCTCCAAATCCCCCTGCAACAAAGCCTGGGTCAATGCAGTGCCACTCCAGGGCTGGGAGAAGCTCTCTTGACTTGAGATAGAACCCTGGTCTCTTTAGTGCAGGCCCTGTTCTCCACAAAAACGAGAGCAGAGTCCCAGGCCTGGTACTTGCAGGAGGAAGACAGACTGTGGTACGCCTATCAGCTTTGGACACTACAGCGCTTAAAGACATGGGCTGCATCATCTCAACCTCAGGGGTTAGCCTTTATTATGATGCTGGAAGCTATGCCGCTGGTATTTCAAATACCAGCAGGGTCACCCATGGTGGACAGGTTTCAGCAGAGCTTCCAGACTAAGATAGACTAGGAAGAAAGGCCTGGTAATCTACTTCTGAAAATTAGCCAATGAAAATCTTATGGATCACAGTAGAATAGTATCTGATATAGTGCTGGAAGGTGAGCTCCCTGGGTTCAAAATACACAGTGGACTCAAGCATACCAATGATCATGAAGATGGCGCAGGGCTGGGCAATGTTTTGCTCTGTTGTACGTGAGCCAACTCGATGGCAACTATAACAACAGCACACCCATTTCACAGATAAGGACATAGAGGCTAAGTCACTTGCCTGAAGCCCACAGTGACTGTGCCTCCTATGGGATGTCCAGTCTTGGGAAGGAAGACCAGAATGATGTGACAATAGGAGGAACTGAAAATTGCTCGAGAAGACACTTCTAATGGAGCGTCTAGCAATTGAGGAGATACAGACTAAATCAACCACAACATACTATTTTATACCCATCAGGTAAGTAAAATTTCGAGTCTGATAACACCAAGTGTTGGAGAAGATGTGAGGATACTGGAAATCTCACACATTATGGTGGGAATGTAAAATTGGCAATAAAGAGTGTTATGGATTGAATTGTGTCCCCCCAAAAGATATGTTGAAGTCCTAACCCCTGTACCTGTGAATGAGACCCTGTTTGGAAATAGCATTCCCTTTTATTAGGTTAATGGGGCTATACCAGAGTACAGAGGGTCCTAAACCTAATCCTTTCTGAGTGGTTTCGTATAAAGAGAAAACAGGCATGAAGAGACACATACAGGGGGAAGACATCATGTGAGGATCCATAGACAAGCCCAGAATGCCAAGAAATACCCAGGCCTACAGAGGCTGAAAGAGACAAGGGTCTTTTCCTAGAGTCAACAGAGAGGGAGAGAGAGAGAGAGAGAGAGAGAGAAAGCCTAGCACTGCCACTGCCCTGAACTTGGACTTCCAGCCTCTAGAACTGTGAGAAAATAAATGTCTGGTTTTTAAAGCCATCCCACTTGTGGTATTTTTGTCACGACAGCACTAGGCAACTTAGACAGAGAGCTAAGTTGAAGATGCTACTGCACTTCCTGCTATGTACCCCAGAGCTACTCACACATGTGCCCAGGGAGACACAGAAGGGTATCACTAACGGGACGCCACGGACATGCCGGTCAGCCAGCAATGGATATGTGCATTGCAGTATATTGTCTGCTGCTTTCTGCTTCTTAAAAAAAAAAATAATGTCTGAGATAGAAATGACAAAAAATGCTAATCGGTGTTTATCATTTTGCACTATTATATGATTTTTTTGTTATTCAAAAGTAAATGTGGTATTTACCAAAGCTCAGCCTGGTGTACAAATGCACCAATGGCCCACCCAGTTAACCCTGGGGAATCTTGGCCATATGCTGACCCAAAGCCAAATTTCAGCCAGAGCCTGGTTTGGGAACCCGAAGGTAACGGCTTGTAAAGCCTCAGGGAAGTTCTCTGAGCAGATCAAAAGTCTCCAGTTGTTCCATCAACCAGCCCTTCCTGACAGTGCCAGGAGACTGAAAGGAACGGGGGCTCCTTGCCTGCCTTTGGGGGCTCATGGTCTGATAGGGGACCTCAGTCACAGGCATGTACCAAGGGCAAGGGCGTCACCCTCTCCCTAGTGGTTAGAAGTGAAATGGCTTGGACTTCACTCCTATATCCTGTGAGGAGTCCAATGTCCTTGCTGCAGATTTGCCTGCTGACTTCTGGCTGAGATTTTCAGCGTCTGCTAAAACCTTATGCTCATATAGCATAGGCCTTTGTCTCTGCTGCTGCATCCACCTAGATGTAGACACAACCTCTGCACCATTTCCCGTTCCCACTACAAAGCACAGAGAGCTAAGGTCATGAGAGATCCATAAGAACAGACCCCAGAACATACTCCACTGGTCTCACCCCATCTGGAGCGAGGGAGAACGAAGAAAACCAAAGACACAAGGGAAAGATTAGTTCAAGGGACTAAGGAACCACAACTACCACGGCCTCTACCAGTCTGAGTCCAGAACAACTAGATGGTGCCCGGCTACCACCACTGACTGCTTTGACAGGGATCACAATAGAGGGTCCCGAACAAAGCTGGAGAAAAATGCAGAACAAAATTCTAACTCACAAAAAATGACCAGACTCACTGGTCTGACAGAGACTGGAGAAACCCCGAGAGTATGGCCCCCAGGCACTCTTACAGCTCAGTACTGAAGTCACTCCTGAGGTTCACCCTTCATCCAAAGATTAGACAGACCCATAAAAAACAAGGAGACTAAAAGGGCACACCAGTCCAAGGACAAAGACAAGAAGGCAGGAGGGGACAGGAAAGCTGGTAATGGGGACCCAGGATCGAGAAGGGGAGAGTGTTAACATGTCTGGGGTTGGCAACCAATGTTGCAAAACAATATGTGTACTAGTCGTTTAATAAGAAACTAGTTTGCTCTGTAAATTTTCATCTAAAGTACAATTTAAAAAAAATAAAAAGAACAGACCCCAGACTTCAAAACAGGGAGAGAGTTGGGGGAATCAGGGGCATCTTCATTGAGGAAGTGGTATTGGAGCTGGGCCTTGCAGAAGGAAATAAGGAAGAGATGGAAAATTCCAGAGGGTGTGAAAGGGCATTGAGGGACTAGGAAATTGAGGGATGCAGCCGGAGTAGTGGAACTAAAGCTGCAGGGATAAGCTGGTGCTAGATCATGGAGAGCCTTGAATGCCAGGTGAGAAGGGGACGCTTACCAGATGGACTGTCAGAACAAGGAGCATGTGTTTTCGATAGCAGGAAGTGCAGTAGTATCCCTAACTTAGCTCTTTGTCTTAGTCTGGCATGTAAGCTGGGTAAAATGCATCTGTCACCGCTCACCCAGCCATGAGCTAGACCATGGACCCCACTCCTGTGCACTCCACTCCCCACCCTCTCCCCGCAGGGTGGCCACATTCGCTCACTTGCCAACACTCACCCATCAAAAATGGACACACAGGGTGGAGACAGCACTGTCGATCCTTCAAGAGCTAGTCCCAGATTTCTCTCCATCTTCCTCAGTCTCCCCCAGCCCGTCCAAGCTGCAGAAGCTGAGGGCTGCGTCCTGCCGTCGACACCACACACCAGTCCATCCTTGGGTTGCTGCAGCTTCAAGAGCCCTGTCTCCCCAGATCATGTCTCTGCTCTTTCTCTCCTCTGTCTATCAGCCATGACTCTTGGTTGGTTGCAAGTGACAGAAAACACAATGCAAGTTGACTAAAGAAAAAAAGGGGGCGGGGGTAACTATTGGTTCAGGTAACTGAAGAGCTCCAGGCACAGCTGGATTCAGAGCTCAGTGGATGTCACAGAGACTTGGTCCCCTCCCCCCGTGTGGGCTTCAGTCTCTCTCCCCTCTTTGTGGTCCCAGCGTCTCCTCCCAGGAAACCCAGCGGGAGAAGGACTTCTCTTTTCTTATGCCTCCAATTGCCATTGAGCCAATTCTGACTCGTGGCGACCCCATATGGGTCAGAGTGGAACTGTGCTCCATAGGGTTTTCAATGGCTGATTTCTTGGAAGCAAACTGCCAGGGCTTTCTTCCAAGGTGCCTCTGGGTGGACTCAAACCTCCAACCTCTCTGTTAGCAGCTGAGTGTATTAACTGTTTGCATCACCCAGGAGCTTGTATCTCCTTACAGTTCCAGCAAAAACCTCAGGAGTACACTTTGGTCATGTGCTCGTCTGTAAACCAATCACAGAGAACAGGGAATAGGACGTGCTGATTGGCTAGACCTGGGTAACATGCCCACATGTGATCCCAGGAGGTGGAGCAGCCCACCCAAACTTTGGAGACTGAAGGGAGGGAAGAGTGATTCTTCAGAGGAAAATAGGGGTGCCACAACCAGAAGCAGGAGCATGCATGCTGTGCAGGAAAAAGCAATACAGTGTCTGCTCCATCTGCATGCTCCCTAAACTTAGCGTTCAGCACGAGGCCTGGGGCAGATCTGTATTTAGTCAATGTTTATGGGATGGGTGGAGTCTCTGGGTGGTGCAAATGGTTAACATGTTCAGCTGCTAACCTGAACATTGGAGGTTTGAGTCCACCCAGAGGCACCTTGGAAGAAAGGCCTGGTGACGTGCTTCTGAAAAATCAGCCATTGAAAACCCTACTGAGCACGGTTCTACTCTGACTCACGTGGGATCTGTACGAGCTGGAGTTGACATGACAGCCACTGGTATGGGATGGGTGTGTTACCAAACCTGGGAAGGTGGGTCCTTTCCAGCACGCTCAGACTTGCCAAT
The DNA here is from genome assembly GCA_030035585.1 of Dugong dugon. Lineage (NCBI taxonomy): Eukaryota > Metazoa > Chordata > Mammalia > Sirenia > Dugongidae > Dugong > Dugong dugon. The sequence goes on from CM057478.1 coordinate 73,563,172, forward strand.
AACCTGGACACGGGTCTTTGAGAAAGTAACTTTATTGCAATGCACAGAGCAAGGAGCCAGGAGGAAGTTCCTCAGATCTGACTCCTTGAGCTATGGGGAGGCAGGGTTTGTATGTGATTTGGGCAGCAAGATGGTGGCTGCGCAGGTGTACTGGGGAGGGAAAATTCTAGAAGGCAGCCAGGAAACAGGAGGTGATGTGATTCTTGTCAGACCCCTCACTTTGGAATACAGTCCAGGTGCTGATTTTCCCTCTGATTTGTTCCTCTTGTTGCTGCGTCCTCTGTTGAGGTCAATTAGCAGTCACAACTGGCCCGTCGGCGTATGCGGGGTGGGCCAAATCTGACTTGGGCCAGTTTAAGGACTAACGGAAGTTTAAGGACTAACTGGTATTCATAGGGTCAGGTTACTGGTGCATGGATGAGAAAGTGGGTCCTGTTTCCCCCAGCTCTCTTCTGGGGGTGTTCCGCTCAGCTCTGCACGCCCACTGTCTGCCTGGAGCCGGGATTCCAGCAGGGGCCAGCAGTGAGGTTGCAGGCGTGCAGCGTCTTGGAAAGAGTGCTGGCTAAGGGGGAAGGAGTAGTCCAGATTGGACACCAGAGCAGGACAAGGGCCAGTGAATTGGAAGGCCTGATGGCCTCCTTGATTAAGGGGGGCCTGGGGCTACCCCATGGTGAAACTGTAGGCCGTGCGCGTGTGGGTGCTGGCATCTGGGGGTCACACAGCTCAAAGGCAACTGGCTTGAAATGAGGCAGCTGGAAGGTCTGCAGGGGGCACCCCCAGATCCAGTGTTGCCTGCTGCTTCGGGTCTGGAGTCTTGCTCCCAGGTTCCTCACAGGCCAAGGCAAGGGCGCCCCAGCAGCCCCAGCGCTAGAAGGAGGCAGGCAGTCAACCAGGCAGAGACTTCCCTGCCTCATCCCGCTCAGCTTTCCCTCAGAGCCCGCCCTGAGCCCTGGGGACAAGGGAAGTATATCATGGACAGCAAATTTCCACCCAGAAAACATCCGCCGTCCATCAGCTTTTCCAAGGCCCGGAGACCCCAGACTTCCTTCCCAACAGGCCTTGAAAAAGTCAGAAAACAAAAGACAGAAAGAAGTCTGGATGCAAGAGAGACATACAGGTCATGAATATGGTAAGTTGTCTTATTAGAATTTGCTGATTGATTGATTATGGACTCGCTAATCTCCTGGTTTCGAATTTACCGGAAGAGTACGTGAAAACTTGTAAATTCTAGTCAAATGTTGTAGGACACTGCCTAACTTGTTTTCTTTATAGTGACTTACCCAACAATTTTTGACTTTAAACTCTTCATGAATATTTCATAAATATCCCATACATTTAATATTTTAACAATTTTACATCATTTCTACAGTGCTTTAGTACCTGACTTGTATATTTATGTGACTATTGTTAGAAGTGACTAATTGGGTTTGATTAGCTCCATCATTAATATTCTGTCCATAATTTAACATGCTTCAATAAAATACCCTAAAGCAGTGGAATGATTAGATTTCAGGAATATGTGTTTTGCAATTAAGTTCCTCTTGATTTTGATATGCAGATGAAGAAATGGTGGTCTCATTTAAAAAAAAACTGCCCTTATTAACTCAGCAGTATACTCTGAAGATTAGGTAAGAAATCCAAGATTTTCTCTTTGTATATGCTAGTTAAAATGTATTTCAATCAAGTCTATGTGGGTAAATCAGATTTGATTAGTTTAAGTTCACAGTCATTCTATCTAAATGAATAATGTGTCACCTAACATTGCAAAAATTTGATTAATAGTTTATCAGTTAATTAAAAATGGGGTTTAATTTTTCTTTTTTAGGAAAATGCAAGGTAGATATTCCTTGTGTTCATCATAAATGCAAATTATTTCAGCTTGAATCTATTGTTCCTTTCTTGCTTCTTAGCAACTGGCAAGAAAATAAAGCCCTTAGAAATATCTCCAGAAGAGAAGAGTAGCTAAACTTTCTTTGCTCCCACCCAGGGTCGCCACTTGTTTTCGGCTTCAGAGAGCTGATTTGGGATGCGGTTGGGTCCCTGTGCCTTACCTTCTGCTGGCATGTCACCTCCTCGCCTCAACCTTCTCACCCACCCCTCCTGCAGCCCTTGGCCATGTGACTTTCCCAAATGACAACTTTGCCACCTTGTTCAGTTTACTCTGTCTGTGGGACAGGGGTCAGGAGCCAAAGGACTCTCTCCCCCAGGAACCTGAGACCCGGCATTGGCGCCAAATGGGGCCACCAGCTCCCTCGCATCATCCCCAGGATTCTCAGACTCCCAGTATGGGACATCAGGGCACCCCGATGCAGAGGGTGGATTTGTCACTGCGAGGCTGCTGGATGCCCAGCAGGTTGAGCCACGGGACAGTTCTTCCAGGCACAGTTAGGGGAGTGGCATCATGTGGCAGGGATGGGAAGGAAGCCAGTAGAGAGTGCATGAGTGAGCAGGACTGCTGCACACACCTCCTCCCGACGGGCCCTCTAGGAGCTGGTGGAGACCAGGCCTTGGCCCAGCCTAAGGCCGAGGGAGCTGGAGTATTTATCCACCAGCTTCTCTTTGCCTTGGTTTGAAGACCAAGGCCAGCCGGCTTCTGCGGCCGGAGCTTGCCCCCAAGCAGAGAAAGCCAGGCATGTAAGGGAACAGTGAATGAGAAAGGAACAAGCGTCCTACAGTGGATTCTGTGCTGATACGGCCAGTCCTGCCCCCGGGGCGTGCAAATGGTTACGCCCTTCACTGCTAACTAAAAGGCCACTGGTTTAAACTCACCCAGGGGCACCTCAGCAGAAGGGCCTGACCATCTGCTTCTGAAAGGTCACAGCCATTGAAAACCCTACGCAGCACAATTCTACTCTGCACACATGGGTCGCCATCAGTCAGAATCGACTTGACAGCAACTGGTTTGGTTTTGGGTTTTGTTTGTTTGTTTTTTTGTGCTCTCCTGTAGAGGGACGGCAAAAGCGATGGGGACCTTTGGTGAGATGGGTCGGCACGGTAGCTGAAACAATGGACTCAACCATGTCAGTGATTGTGAAGCTGCTGCAGGATTGGGCAGTAGTTTGCTTTGTTGGACGTGAGATCACCGTGAGTCGGAGTCAACTCAGTGGTAGCTGTCTCTCTCTTCGCTCTCCTAAATTTATTCTTGGCTTTGGGAGGACTTTCAGCTTTCACTGGGAACAACAAATGCCCACAGAGGACCAATCCTGAGGCACGATTCCAGGTACCATGGCTATGGTTGTGGACAACCCCGACAAGGTCCCTTGTGTTCCAGGAACAGGAAACCAACACTAGGTGATCACAGAAGTGGGAAGTGCTACGTGGGATTTGCTTTGGCCCACATGGTCAGGGAGGGCTTCTCAGAGGCGGTGGCCCTGAGCACAGACCTAAAGGACGAAGAGGGATCTGCGATATAAAGATCTGGGGGAAGGACATTCCAGGCTTTGAGCAGGACAAGGGCCAAGACTCCGAGGCTGTGTTTGATGCGTGAGGCTCAAGAGAAGTCTCTGTGGCCAGAGTGTAGAGCGCAAGGAGAGCAGTGGAAAAGTGACATTGGAAGGCAGGCAGAACCCGCGGCCGAGGCCTCAACCCTGCCTGCACCTCAGAGTCACCTGTGCAGCCTTCACACGCAGGCGAAACCAGAACGGCCCTGACAACCCCTGGAATCACCCATTTTGGGCAGTCTATGTGGGTTCCAAGCCACGGGCTTCTGAATCGCCTCACGCGCATGTGAAAGCTGGACAGTGGAAAAGGAAGATCTAAAGAGGTTTGACGCAGCTGGATTGTGCTGGTGAAGAATACTAAATATACCCTATGAGTCACGATGGACTCGACGGCAACAGGTTTGGTTTCGGTTTTACGGTCTGCCAGAAGAGTGAACGAATCCGTTTTGGAGGAAGTACAGCCAGAACGCTCCTTGGAAGCGAGGATGGCAAGGCATCGTTTTCTTTCTTTTGGCCACATCATCAGGAAAGGCCAACCGCTGGAAAAGGACATCATGTTTGGTAAAGTGGAGGGTCAGTGAAAATGAGGGAAACCCTCCACGAGATGGATTGACACGGAGCCTGCCAACAAGGGGCTCAAATACGCCGGCTATTGTGAGGATGGTGCAGGACTGAGCAATGTTTCGTTCTGTTGTGCATGAGGCACTGTCAGTCAGGGCCGACTTGACAGCAACTAACAAAATGACAACAGACTTAGGGTTCACAGCCCTGGGAAGTAAATCTTACCTGTGCTCGAATTTGAGAACGTCCATGCTAAGCTAAAGGATGTGTAGGCATTCAGACCACTGGACTAAGGATCAGCTCCCTGGTAGTGGAGGGAAGCGGGGAGACAGAGTGTGGAACCGAAGGTGTTCCTGCCTGGTCCTGTGCTGTTTTACCATTGAGCCTTTCTGACTTCAATACACAGGAAAAGACTGACGTGTTGCAAGGGTCAAAGCAGGCGGGGCCCCCAGAGGGGCCTGGCCTGAAGTTGCACTGTTAAATCTTGCTGGGTGTCTTAGGCTGGGTTCCCTAGAAAACCAGTAAAGCATATAAATATATACAGAGAAAGATTTATATCAAGGAAACAGCTCATGCAATTATAGAGGCTATGTCTTAGGCTGGGTTCCCTAGAGCAGCAAACCCAGCAAAGCGTATAAATATATATAGAGAGAGATTTATATCAAGGAAACAGCTCATGCCATGGTAGAGGCTAGATCGCCCCAAGTCCGTGGATCAGGGAGGAAGCCTCTCCCAATTCACGCAGCCGCAGAAGCTGGCAAACCCAAGATTGGCAGGTCAGAGGGCAGGGCTCCTGCTCACAGGCCGTGAAGGCTGATGAATTCCAAGATCGGCAGAGAAGACCACAAGGTTTCTCCTGATTCACGTAGCTGCAGGGGCTGGGGAACCCAAGATGAGCACATTGGGGAGCAGGACTCTTGCTCGCAGGCTGTGAAGACTGATGAGTCCCAAGATCAACAGGTAAGCTGCTAGCTCAAGTCTCAAGTACCAGAGGTGAGACGACAGGAGGAAACCACAGGATCCAGAGAGAGCAAAAAGCCAGAATGTCTGCTTATATTCAGATGCAGGCCACACCCCCAAGGAAACTCTCTTTCATCTGATTGGCTACTCACAGCATAGTCAATTATGGGAATGATCACATATAAACACTGAGAATCATGGCCCAGCCAAGTTGACACATAATCTTAACCATCACACTGGATTTGGTGCTAAATCTCACTTGATCAGACTCACAGCCTCATTGTTGTCTGGCAAGTTCTGAATAGGATCTTAGTCACCTGCCATCTGTCTTCCCAAGCTGGCATTTCTGTCGTGGTCACACTGAAAAGACACCTCTCTGGACCCCTAGGCCCCTGTTTGGGACCCTTAGGGGAGCACTCCTGGTTTGGGCTTAGGTTCTGCAGTTGGCAGGTAAGTCAGAAGTGCATCTAAGGTGTGCCATTTTCTGGGGGGAGGGGCACCACCAGCATTCTTAAGATCCTCCCCTAGGGACAGTGATGCATAGCAGGGTTGAGAAACCCAGAGGCTGGGTGGGGGGTCCTGGAGGAACACGGGAATCGGACCCTGACCTCACCTGCCAGGCACTTCCAGGCTGGGCCCAGAGGCACCTGTAAGGCAAGCAGGGGGGTATTATCCAATAGGCAAGGTAAGCACAGTGCTTCCCTTTCTTACCAGATCATCTGTAGTGAACAATTTCACACTTTTTCACCAAATCAAAGATTCTGCTTCTAGGTATGGCTAGCGTCTGCCTCTCTCCCAACCCCACAGCACCCTCCTATGGAATCAAAGCCTTTTTTTCAAATTTACGATCCCTGGCAGGGGTGGATGACCTAGTAAGCAAGGTAAACACGGGCTTGCTTGTGCTTACTTACTAATCTGTAGTGAGCATGAACAATAAGATATGGTGAAAGCCATGTGAAGTTGTTCACTGCAGATTAGTAAGTAAGCACAAGTGAACCCGTGCTTTCCTTGCTTACTGGGTCATCTGCCCCTGGAGGCAAGTCACAGATAGGGACACCCCTGGTTAAGAGCTCGGCTGTTAACCAAAAGGTTGGCAGTTGGAATCCACCATCCGCTCCTTGGAAACCCTCTGGGGCAGTTCCACTCTGTCCTACAGGGTCGCTGTGAGTCAGAATTGACTAGGCAGCAGTGGGTGAGGGGCCCCAGGGGTCAGGAGAAAGTCAAGGGTAGCAAGTATAGAAGCTGTAGCCTTCTGCCCCCACGGGAGCCGTGCGCTGACTGGATCTGCAGGAGCTGAGCTTCTGCCACTAGGTCCCAGGGGGCATCAGGATGCACAGATGAGACGTTCAGAGTCATTTGAATTGCAAGTCATCTCAGAGTGTCCCCCACCAGCTCTTGACCAAGTCCAGGGCCATCGGGGACAAGGAGCTGCTACTCAAGGAGAAGCCTGCCTCCCACTGGTCCACACACACCTGCACGGGGAGGCCCTCCCTGCTTCCTCACCACTCCTCAAGGCCGCTCAGCGCTGCAGATGCTTGGGTTGGGGCCGCAGAGCCCCCAGATCCCTCAGCCCTTTGTCTCTGCTTCTGCCTGGGCTGGAATCAGGCTTGTTTCTGCGCCACAAACTTCCCCCTGGATCCCTCAAGGCAGGGCTTGTTATGGGTGAAGGTGGGGATGGGGTGGAGGGGGTGTGACCACTTGGCCTTACATGTAGATGGCTGTCACTGTGTCCAGTGAGGGTTTATAGGAAACCTGTGTGTGTGTGTGTGTGTGTATTAAAAGCATTAACTTGCTAAACGTAAATATTAATTTACCATAATTTGTGTAACCCACTTCGGCAGTTTTTTGTGATTTAATATACTGGAAGCTTTCAAATGTGGGAGTGTCTTGGGCTTCTCCAACCCCTGGGAGGCCAGGTCTCAGGGGCAGGGCTGTGCTCTGGAGGAGAAGAGTCTGTAGGTGAAGAGAGATGTCAGAGTCAACACGGAGGGGACAGTAATGGGGACGCCCACATTGATCACTACCTCTATGGGTCAGGCTTTGACATATGTGACCATATGACCAACTCATACACGTGTATTTAATCCTCACAAAAACCCCATGAGGTCAGGGTTACTCTTCTTATCTCCATTTTACACATGCAGCTCCCGAGGCACAGGGAGGTTAAGTAACTCAACCAAAGTCACACAGCTAGCAACCGGGCAGAGGCAAGAGTTGAACACAGGCACCCGTTCCAGAGTCCACACTCTTAACCACACTGCTCTGCCTTCTCCAAAAGTCACAGCAACAACCTCTGCGTTTATCCAGCCTCTATGGAGACTTTCACATCTTTCAAGCAGGGAGGGAACTAGTCTTTCCGTTTTACTGATGAGCAAACCAAGGCAGCGAGACTTCCCAGAGACCCTTAGTAAGTAAGTGGTGGGGCCAGGCCTGGGCTCCGTGCTCTCTGCTGCAATGATTTGTGTTCGGCACACAGCTAAGGCCTATACACACTCGAGGGCCAGACTCCCCTGCTGTTGGGAGGTGGAAGGAGACAAATTGTCAGTGTGGTTTTTGCTTTTTTGAAAGAAAGCTCTCTAACCCAAAAAAGAAAGAAAAAAAAAAAGGTCAAGAAGAGAGAGGGTTGACATGTCGTACGGTTGTTAACCAATGTCATCAAACAATATGTGCACTACTGTTTCATGAGAAACTATTTGTTCTGTAAACCTTCACCTGAGGTACAATTAAAAAAAAAAAAAGAAAGAAAGAAAGCTTTCTAAAACTCACGAGGGGCAAACTCCAATGACAGCCACTCTCAGGCGAGATCAAGACGGGCTCCGAGAGAGGTGAAAATCGGAGGGACCCGGTGGTGTGGGGTGTGTGTGTGCAGCTGTGTTTTTCAGAGCAAGTTTTCCTGTATAAAAACAACACCAAAAAGCCAACCTCAAAAGTCAGTGTCCAGAGTTTTAGAATGGACTATTCCTGCATCGAAGGGAACCGTCTGGAAAGGTGGCGGACTGGATCAGTGTATTTCTGGGGAATGGGATGGGACTAGTGTTGGAACTGCAGAATTTAAGAACGGGAGCATGGCCGCCCAGCTCTGGGCCCTGGCTGAGCTCAGGCCTGCCTGCTCCTTGAGGGCCAGGGACCAGCTGCCCGCACAGCACTAGCTGATGAAGCCTTTATGGCGCATCCTGAATTCCGCACACCAGCCCCCCATTTGCAGGCAGAGCCCGCAGGCCAGAATAACCGAGCTGCATCTGTGAATCGCTAACACCGCATCTACTGGACAGCACGGCAGAGGGGCACAGGGAGCCCCCTGCAGTCTCTGGGCTCCACGGAAGCCAGGCTAGAGATGAGCTGCTTAAGGAGGGGCCGCACTGGCACCCGAGGGCCAGGAGAGGCCAAGCACAAGCATCTGGGGGCATGATTAATCCTGCATCTGCGGCTCCAGGCCATGAGCCCGGCAGGCCTCCCTCTCCTCATCTGGCTGGTGGGTCCCCAAGACTGCCACCCCTTCTTCCCGCTCAAGCAGCAGGCGAGTACTGCTGTGGGGAGCGGTGGTATGGGGCGTGGGGAACGTTAGCAAAGTGGTTTGCTTTTTCCTTAAAGGCTGATTGAGTTCCTGTTAGTCATTCACACAACATTCAACAAATAGTTTCTGAGCATCAGGAGCACACAAAGTCCAGTGCTGGGCCCTCTGTGGGGAGGCAGGAAGAGGGGGAGCATGCAGAGGTGCCCAGGCCCTTGCCCTTAAATGCGCAGAGAGCCTGTGCTTGGTACCACTGACACACGGCAGCTGCTAACTGCTTTAATAGGGGTGTGGGCTATAGAGGTAGAGAGGAGCCCCGGGGCAGCCAGGTGGAGGACTTGGCGTGTATGCCTCATTATTAGCCCAGGTGCCACCTAATCCTCCAAGCCTTCCTGAGGGTAGTTAGTATGCCTGTTTTTCAGGTGCAGGAATGAGCTGGGAGAGGTTAAGGATTTGTCCAGGGCTATTCACCACCAGGAGCGCTGGCTGCGCAGTGGTTAAGAGCTATGGCTGCTATTAGAGAAATGCAAATTGAAACTACGATGAGATACCATCTCACCCCAACAGGGCTGGCACTAATCAAAAAAACACAATAAATGTTGGAGAGGCTGTGGAGAGACTGGAACACTTATACACTGCTAGTGAGAGTATAAAATGGTACCAGTACTTTGCAAATCTATTTGACGCTTTCTTAAAAAGCTAGAAATAGAAGTACCATACAATCTAGCAATCCTACTCCTTGGAATATATCCTAGAGAAATAAGAGCCATCACACGAATAGATATATGCACGCCCATGTTCATTGCAACGCTGTTCACAATAGCAAAAAGATGGAAACAACCTAAGTGCCCATCCATGGATGAGTGGATAAATTATGGTCCATCCCCACAACGGAATACTACGCAACAATGAAGAACAGTGATGAAGCGGCAAAACGTCTCACAACGTGCAGGAATCTGGAAGGCATTACGTGAGTGAAATTAGTCAGTCACAAAAGGACAAATATCATATGAGACCACTAATATAAGAACTCAAGGAAAGGTTCAAACACGGAAGAAAACATTCTTTGATGGTAATGAGGGTTGGGAGGGAAGGAGAAGGGTATTCACTAACTAGATAGTAGACAAGGATTATCTTAGGTAAAGGGAAAGACAACACATAATTCAGAGAAGGTCAGCACAACTGGACTAAACCAAAGCTAAGAAGTCTCCTGAATACAACCAAACACTTCAAGGGACAGAGTAACAGGGGCAGAGGTCTGGGGACCATGGTTTCAGGGGACATCTAGGTAAACTGGCATAGCAAATTTTATTAAGAAAATGTTCTGCATCCCATTTTCATGAGTGGCGTCTGGGGTCTTAAAAGCTAGTGAGCGGCCATCTAAGATGCATCAACTGGTCCCAACCCACCTGGAGCAAAGGAGAATGAAGAACACCAAAGACACAAGGAAAATATTAGCCCAAGAGACAGAAAGGGCCACATAAACCAGAGACTCCATCAGCATGAGACCAGAAGAACTAGATGGTGCCCGGCTACCACCAATGACCACCCTGACAAGGAACACAACAGAGAGTCCCTGATGGAGCAGGAGAAAAGTGGGGTATAGAACTCAAATTCTGGTAAAAAAAGACCAGACTTAATGGTCTGAGTGAGACTGGAAGGACCCCGGAGGACATGGCCCCCAGAGTCTCTAGTAGCCGAGAACTGAAACCACTCCTGAAAAATAAATAAATAAATCCAGAATGGTATTTTTTAAAACAAATAAAATGCTTGTAAACAAGTTTCTATAAAAAAAGGGGTGGGGGGGCTATGGCTACTAACCACAAGGTTGGCAGTTCAAATCCACCAGCTGCCTTGGCAACCCTATGGGGCAGTTCTACTCTGCTCTATAGGGTCACTATGAGTTGGAATCAACTTGATGGCAGTGGGTTTGGTCTGATTTTGGTTTTGGTTCACCACCAGGAGACCTGGTGGCACAGTGGTTGAGAGCTCGGCTGCTAGCTAAAATGTCAGCATTTCGAATCCACCAGCCGCTCCTTGGAAACCCTATAGGACAGAGTAGAACTGTCACTATCAGTTGGAATCGACTCAATGGCAATGGGTGTTTTGTTTTTGGTTCACCACCAAGTGGTATAGCTGGGGTTTGAACCAAGCCTAACACCCTATGCTCTCCTGTTCTCTAGATGGAGGTAGTCCCATGTTTGGGGCCCTGAGGACCAGCCAGCAATTGTGAATAACGCAGGGACTGATTGAGGGGGATCCTTGGGATGAAAACATCGCTTGAACAGCCTTTGTCTGGATGGGGTTATGTGGGTTGGTGGCAAATAGTGTGCTTGGGCTACAATCCCCCACCCATCTCAGATCTGAAATCAGTCATTGTACTTGGGGCACTTGGACATCATGTAGATGCTACCTAAGTACCTGCAAGCTGGTTCCTACGGCTGGCAAGGAGGATTTAGTAGTCACCTGCCACGCTGCCCAGCCCTGGGCCAAATGAAGAAGGGCAGGCAAGAAACATCACAGCCCACCCCACCCCAGGGAGCCGACTTTCTCCTTGGGAGGTCAGGGCTGGAGGACAGCAGGAGATACACATAATCACGCCTCAGCTGGGATTCCCCATCCTCTCGTTTCTGTATTTCTCTTAAACAACCTACAGCACTAGGCCACCTCCTCCAGGAAGCCTGTCATGATTTCAGTCCTGGGCACATCACCAAGCCCTAGCCCACCCACAGAGCCCTGCAACAGCTGATCGGCAGGCCCCTGACTCAAAGGCGGCCAAGCTGAAGCTCTGGCCCTAGAAGGAGGGTGGAGATGGAATGGGTTAAGGGACTCACTCTTGGAAATGTAAGCTGAGAAACACCTCAAGAGTCTCCCTATGCGGATGGACGGAGCAGGAGGAAAAGCGCCGGTGAGGGGCCGGTGGTGAGGCAGCAGGGAGGGCCCATGAGGGGCCTGGGTGAGCCGGCTGCTATGGGAGGAACAAAGATGAACTGCGCAGAGCCGGAAGGAGTCGGTCAGCCTCTGGACTTTAGTCATGAAGGAGCTGAGTTGCCCAAATGGCCCGTGATGGTCAAACCCTTCTGCTGAGGAGACTTCACATTCCTATGAGCTCCCGCCCTTCCCAGCCGGTGCCCAGGCCCCGAGGAGCTGTGCTGTGCTGCTTTCCTGGGGCTCTGGGAGGTGTCTCGCCCCTTTATGGGGTCGTATATCCACACAGTGAACCCCTTCTCTGAGGAACGCAAGGGAGCCCACCCCGTGGACACCCTGCCTGGCAGGCCTTGTGCTCCCTCTCAGAGAGGCGGGCTCTGCTCTGGGCTGCGCTCAGAGCACCCCTCACACCACCTCACACCATCACTCTCGGAGGCCTGGCTCCCCACCCACCCCATCCTCCGCCAGTCTGAGGTGCTGCTCAGCTGCCCACCAGCACACGACCCAGCACCTGGCACACTCATGCCCACCCACTCAGACATTCCATGGATGTTTCCTGAGGGCCCACCCCGTGACTGCCCCTGAGTTAGGTGCTAACATACTTAGGGAGAAAAACCGTCAAAGTTTCTCTGCTCTGGGAGCTGACAATTTATCAAAGACGCGGCAGTGAATCTAGTGAGCAAAAAAAAACCTGCTTACAATGACAAATCGTGAGCACTGCCGGACAAAAAGGACTGGGGTCCTGAGAGAGAACTGTGGTGGACACTAAATTTGGACAGGAATTGGGCTTTCGGAGAGCCTCCGCTCAGGTCTGCAGCAAAAAAACCTTTGCCATTAAGTCGATTCCAACTCACAATGACCCCATGTGTGTCACGGTAGAACTGTGCTCCACAGGGTTTTCAATGGTTAGTTTTTTGGAAGTAGATCACCAGGCTTTTCTTCCGAGGTGCCTTTGAATGGACTCGAACCTTCCACCTTGCAGTTAGCGGCTAAGCACACTGACTGTACTACCCAGGGACTCCAGGTGTGCACACCAGGTGCCTAATAGATGCTCACCAGTTGATGAACGTGTTTGAAGGAATGGAGGGAAACAGGACAAGAGAAGAGAGAGGAAGGGGGCCAAAGTGGCCCAGGGTGGATCAGAATGGGAAGAGAGAGCATAGCGTTCAATATGCAAAGCCTTTCTCAAACCGGAAAGACAAACGTCCAGCGTGGAGGTGTCATGGGTGATCGTGAAACAGTGGCACAAGCTCCGTCCTGGGTTACTGCAGAGACGCTGGGTTCCAAACACACAGGCGGGAGCAGGTCAGTCCTAGCCGGAAGAGCAAGTTCAGCTCACTGGTGCCTCTTGTGCCATTTATGGCCCATTTTTGTGTGTAAAGCTGGAAAGTGGAACGTCAAAAATGACTGATAAGCCAAATGAGCTCGATCGCCTCTCGAAGCATCTCCCTGCGCTGCGTTCACTGTGACTCTAGACGGCGCTGAGAGCTGGGAGCCCCGCAGGCTGCCGGCCCTGTGCCTCTTCCTGAGGCTGAGCCAGTCTCTCCCCCAAGGGTAGGAGGTCAGCCGTGAGCTCCCTCAGCCCCAGGCAAATGGCTGAGACTGGCTGGGAAGGATTGAGATGGGGCAGGTGGGGAGCGCCCTCTGAGGGATGCTCAGGGCGGAGGAGGAGGGCAAGATCCTCCTGGAAAGTCCCGCAGCCCTGGACCCCGGGGCTGAAACAGTGACATCGGGACCCAGATCCTCCTGAGATGCCTGCCTTTCCTTGGAGTTGGCTTTTTTCTCAGGCAGGTTCTTCCCCAGTGATGCCAAAGAAAACAACAGCTTCAGGCTGACACCTCCGCAGAAGGAGAACCAACCAGTTGAAATCGAGGTGATTCTGCACGTGTGTCAGAGTAGAACTGTGCTCCAGAGGGTTTTCAATGACTGGTTTTTCGGAAATAAATCTCCAGGCCATTTTCTTCCCAGGTACCTCTGGGTAGACCAGAACCTGCAACCTTTTGGTTAACAGCCAAGCATGTTAACCATCTGTACTACCCAGGTAGCGCCTCATTAAGGAGTTCCTGCCAAATCCTGAGACTCATTCTGCTTGGTCCAGTTTAGCTCATTGACCACCCCTGAGCCAATCACCGTGGTCGGGGTATGTGGTTCTACCTTCTCATTGGTCAGGCATGGGTTGCGTGTCTGTACTCCCCACCCCCAACCCCCAATGGGACACAGGTTAGCTTCACCCAAATCATGTTGCCTGCCAGTGAAGGAGAGTCCCCAAAAGCAAAGCAGGGAACTTTGGACAAAAGAAAGGAGAACAGGGCTGCCCAGCATGGCCCGTATGAGAGACATGTTCAGGGGGAGAAACAAAGCCACAAAGGAAAGAAGTCCCCAAAGAGAGAGGCAAGTCAAAGAATTATGGCCCAAAGATGGAGGGAGACCCCGACAGAAACGGAAGGGTGTCGTGGGAGGAGTGAGGTTTGTATGGCTTCAGAGATTGGGGTTGTGAACAGTAACCACTAGGCTGTTTTCCACCCCTTTCTTTGTGTCTTGCAGGTGCCTTTTTGCTAATTACAACCAGAGAGCACAGAAAAGTGGATGCCAGCGATATTTATTTTCTGCTCTGAGCCCGGCACAGGTAACTCACCAGGGGCATCTTTCTTAATGAGGGAAGGAAAATGTCAGAGCAGTGATCAGCTGTGAGGCACCCAACGGACTTAAAAATAAGCAAAAATAACATGAAGATTCATTTTGCATAAACTGGCTGTATACATCACCCCCAGATTAGAAGACTAGGGTTTTTCCTTACGCACGTGGTGAGATCTGTAACTAGGGCTTCCCTCACAAGTGAACACGCCTCATCGAGGGCACGTTCGTTGTGGGGATTCTTTTATTCCATTTAAAACCAGAGCTGAAGCTGGAGGCCTGGGCCCCCATCAATTCCTCCTGGACAGCCACCATGCCTCTTCTTGTGTCCGAGGTCTTTATCTTCAGCCCTCGCCCCTGCCGTCTCCTCACCCCAGCTCTGGGAGGCCCCACCTTTGTTTTGAGATCACACCTTGTGTGTGTATGGGTAGGGCGAAGCAGAAATCCCTGCCACTTAGTAATGACAGCAACCCCCTGTAAATGTTCACAAGCAGTATCTCATATTCCCCTCAAACAAGCCCGTGAGGTAGGGATTGTCATCCCCATTTAACAGAAGTGGAAACTGAGGCTGAGGCATGCTCACCCACTGCGCTATACAAACTCCCTATCTGCTGTCAAGAGCAGAGACTAAGTCAGGCTAAGTCCTCTATCACTATATCCCCGGGGTCTGGCCCTGAGCCTGTGCATGGTGGCCCTGGGTGTGTCCTGTCCAGTGATGGGTGGAATGGGACTGATGAATGGCTGGTGGTGCCCTGCCCCCATCTGGACTGCGTGCTCTGAGCGCAGGCACCCTGCATCCTTCTTGCAGGCTGGGCACACAGTAGGCGCCCTCGGTAAGGGCTTCATGGTGGTTGGAGAGGCTGCAGGGAGCAGGGCGCCTCCTCGCTCATTCCTGGCCAAAGCAGGGAGAAAGATGAAAGGAAGTGGATGAGGCAGCCCTGGTCATAATGAAATGAAAGTAATCCTGATTGGCCTCATTTAGAGCAGTTCAGGGAAGGAATCAAATCAAGCCCTCCCCAGGGCCCGCTGGCTCCCTCTCCCAACCTGGCCCACAGGCGGCTGTGGAACTGGACCACTTGCAAAGGGTGGGTGGTGTCCGCCCTGCTGTCCTCCACAGCACAGACAAGTGGGGAGGGGACATCTACAGGAAAACAGACAGGAGGTGATCTGTGAGAGACAGACGGCGACACCCCTAGAGGAAGAGAGAAGTGGTGGCCAGCCCAAGGAGCGACCGAAGGAGGTCGGCCTCTCAAGGTGGAGAGGCCCCAAGAAAGAGCCCTCCCACCCCGTCTGGAGCAAGGGAGAATGAAGAAAACCAAAGACACAAGGGAAAGATTAGTCCAAAGGACCAATGGACCACAACTACCACAGCCTCCCCCAGACTGAGCCCAGAACAACTAGATGGTGTCCAGCTACCACCACTGACTGCTCTGACAGGGATCACAACAGAGGGTCCCGGACGGAGCTGGAGAAAAATATAGAACAAAATTCTAACTCACAGGTCTTAAAAGCCTGTGAGCGGCCATCTAAGATACTCTACTGGTCTCATCCCTTCGGGAGCAAGGGAGAACGGAGAGAACAGGATAGAAGGAAAAGATTAGTCCAAAGGACTAATTGTCCACAGCTACCAAGACCTCCACCGGACTGAGTCCAGTACAGCTAGATGGTGCCCGGCTACCACCACTGACTGCTCTGACCAGGATCACAACAGAGGGTCTGGACAGAGCTGGAGAAGGATGGAGAGCATAATTCTAACTCACAAAAAAAGAGACCAGATTTACTGGCCTAAAGGAGACTGGAGAAACCTCGAGAGTATGGCCCCCAGACACCCTTTTAGCTCAGTGGTGAAGTTACCTCCGAGGTTCACTGTTCAGCCTGGGAGTGGACAGCCCCGTAAAACCAAATGAGACTAACAAGGTACAGGGGTCCAGTGACAGGGGCCAGAAGGCAGAAGGGGACAAGGAAGCTGGTGATAGGGAACACAAGGTTGAGTAAGGATATTGTTGATGTGTTGTAAGATTGTTAACCACTGTCATAGGGCAACATTTGTAGTAACTGTTAAATGAGAAACTATTTCGTTCTGGAAGCCTTCATCTTAAGTGAGAATAACAGCACAATTGGAAGAGTATAGTCAATGTCACTGAACTGTGCATGTAGAAATTTTTGAAACGGTGTATCTTTGGCTATGTGTATTTTCACCAAAAAAAAAAAAGGTTGAGAATTTAGAGGGTTGATATGTTGTGGGGTTGTTAACCAATGTCATAATACAACATGTGTACTACTGTTTCATGAGAAACTATTTGTTTTGTAAGCCTTCACCTGAAGTACAATAAAATACAAAAAAAAAAAAAAAAGACCAGACTTACTGGCCTGACAGAGACTGGAGAAACCCCAAGAGTATGGCCCCCGGACACCCTTTTAGCTCAGTAATGAAGTCACTTCCGAGGTTCACCCTTCAGCCAAAGATTAGACAGGCCCATAAAACAAGCAATAATACACGTAGCTCAACCACGTATACAAGACTAAATGGGCACACAAGCCCAGGGGTAAGGATGAGAAGGCAGGAGGGGACAGGAAAGCTGGAGGAATGGAAATGGGGAACCCAAGGTCGAGAAGGGGAGAGTGTTGACACGTCACGGAGTTGGCAACCAATGTCACAGAACAGTATGTGTATTAGTTGTTTAATGAGAAACTAATTTGCTCTGAACTTTAACCTAAAGCAAAATAAAAAAAAAATAAAAAAAAAGAAAGAAAGGAAGAAGAAAAAAAACCAGAAAGTGCCCTGCAGGCCACTGTGCCACCCCTGTCCCCGTCTCCCTGCTTCTGTGCACCTCCCCCCGAGGCTGACCAACATGGAAGCTTCTGGATGGGGTCACAGAGTGGGAGGTTAGAAGGAGAGGGATGGAATCCTTCAAGAGCCCGCTGAGAGTGTCTGCCTGGCCCTTTCACTGTGCATTCCCCATTGCACAACATGGGGAAACTGAGGCTCCAACCTGCCTGAGTGACAGAGCTGGATCCTGGTCACTCTCCAGTGTCCCTGAAGGCCTGGGTGGGCACTGTGCAGGTTGACAGGGGTTCTAGATGGGTTTGACCAGTGGGGGGCCCCAGCAGCAGACTAGGGTTGGAGAGTAGTTGGGTCCCCGTTCCCGGGGTCCCCCTCCCAGGGTCAGGCTCCTGTCAGATTGCATTGTCCAGTCATCTCAGCCTCCAGATTCTGGTAACTCCTCATCCCCTGGCCCCCCAGCCCCAGGGGTGGGGACAGCCCCACTGCTGCTAGACCCAGGGGGTGCCCCACTCTCAGGGGTTCCCCTTTGTAAAGAGTCTCTTTATGAAACTCTCCCTGAATGGCCTGAACAAGCATGCCACCTCTTTCCTGCTGACCCTGGCTGAGACGCAGACATCCAGGGTTGTAACCTCCAGGGCAAAGGGACCTCCAAGGTCAAAGGCAGGCAGGTGAGGCCCTCCTTGGAGCACAGCGGCAGCCAGCATAGACGTCACAGAAATGGCCAGCCTCCTCCAAGCACCTGGGCGCCCGGGACTGGCTGTTTGACAAGGGTGTTCCCAGGCTCCATTGCAGCTGTCCCCAGAGGACGGTCCTCAAAATAAATAAATAAAGCCTCCACCGACTTGCATGCCGGTGTCCGGGCTCCAGGGCCTATTTTTAGAATGTAGGACAGCTTTCTCCCAGAATAGACAAGACACGATAATCCAGGAGGGGGGCCTGGGAGAGATGAAGATGTTGAGTCTCGAGATGAATTAGTCACGAGTATATTATTTGAAGAAATGTTGAACAGCTAGGCAAATATTTGATACCTTTCAAATGGAGCCGGCAGTTTCAGAGGCAAAGCGGCTTTGGCTTCTTGAGATGCCCCTCCCCCCACGGGTGTACCTGGCTGTCACACAGGCTTTTGTAGGCCACCTTTTGCTGCAAGCTGAGAAGTAATTAAAGCTGCCTGCCTGTCTAGAGGGGCAGCGGTGGTTCAGCAGTAGAATCCGCGCTTTCCATGCCACAGACTGGGGTTTGATTCCCAGCCAATGACCTAATAATGCACAGCGTCCACCCGTCTGTCACTGGAGGCTGGTGTGTTGCTATGATGCTGCGCAGGTTTCAACAGAGCTTCCAGACTAGGTGGACGAGAAGCAAAGGCCTGGCTATCTACTTCTGAAAATCAGCCAATAAAAACCCTATGGATCACGATAGGCCGATCCTGTTGTGCATGGGGTCACCATAAGTCAGGGGCCAGCTCACCAGCCTGATAGGGTCACGTGTGTGTGGCCCGGCTGGGTCCCAGGGACAGTGCCAGGTGCATGAGTGGACAGTATCATCTTCTCTTTTTATAAGGAAAATTTATTTTCCTTAAATATTCCATCATCTTATTAAAGGACCTTTTATGGGAAGGTCAGAAAGCATGACCCTGATTTGTGTCCCTAGGGAGGAGGTTTCCAAAAAAGCCACACAGATCCCCTTGCTCAGAAAGCAGCCCTCACCTGTAAGGCACAAGGCCGGGGCAGAGTCTCCCCAGGTGTGGGCTGCAGCTGAGACAGTGTGTGTACTGGCAGAGAACTAGCCTCTGGGAGCCAAGGGATAGGAGGCCCAGGAGTCAAGGGTGCCAGGTGGCCCCGTCCGCAGAGCCAGGAGCCGTCTTTACCTTGGCCATTATCTTACCACCTCACCGCCTCAGCAGAAGCCTCCAGGATTGCATCCCCAGTCTAAAGAAAAAAAAAAACCAGTTGCCAGGCCAGTGGATTCCAACTCGTGGTGACCCCGTGTGTGTCAATGTAGAATTCCACTCCCCTGGGTTTTCAGTGGCTGAGTTTTCAAAAGTAGATGGCAAGATCTTTATTCCAAGGAACCTCTGGGTAGATTCAAACCCTTAACGATTTGCACTATCCAGGGGCTCCCCAATTTCCAGATGGGGAAACAGAAAATCCACGATATAGCCAGTCTCACACCGTTGACAGGCCAAGCTGAGCCGTGGTTGACTGGCAGTCTGAGAAGTGGTCGGCAGACCGTACCTGGGGTTTTCAAAGAGCAACATGGGCTGTGGCTTTACATGTGTCCACACAAGCAATCCTCGCAAAGGCCCCAAGGCACGCACTTCTGTTAACCTCACTTTCAGAAGAGAAAACTGGGGCTCGGAGAGGTAAAGGGCCCTGCCGCACGTCCTCCAGCTGGTGCGTGGCCAGCCCGGCTCCACACCCAAGGCACTGGCCCCAAAATCCAGACAATGATCACTACTCGGTACTGCCTCCCTTGGGACGCCTGCTGCTGCTCCCAGCCTCGGTGGGGAACCCCGCAGAGCCAGAAGGCGTAGGCTCGGGGCTCCCCCGCTGTGTCGAGCGGGTAAAGGCTGGGAGTCAGGGATCTGTGAACTCCGGCCCCCCCTCCCCCCCCGGCCCTGTCTCCCCGCCGCGCAGCTGCCCGGGCGCCGCCACCAGATGGCAGCAGACGCTTTCCGATCGCGCCGCTGGAGGGAGCGCACGGCTGGGACAGGGTGAGGGCCCCCAGAGCCCACCCGCAGCGCGCCGCCGGGGAGCAGGGCCGCCTCCTCCAACGCCCTCCGGGCCTGCGTCGTCCTCAGCAGGAAACCTGAGGCCGCCGGGGAGTCCGCCCGAATCCCCCGCCCGGTCCTCGGCCCGCAGCCTCTGGCTGTTCCTGGCGCGAAAATACTGATTGGCTTGATTGGAGCAGGGGGAGCCCGACGAGCAGTCAGCCCCCACCGGGAGGGAGTCCGACGGGGCTAGACTGGGGGCGGGGGGCGCGGCCGGTCCGACAGCCGCCCCTCCGAGCGCTCCCGCGGGCCGGCCCACCTCACATGCGTATTGCCTTGTCCCCGCCCGACCCTGTGGGAGGAGGGCTGTCACCCCACTCGACCCCCTAGGAGACTGTGGCCCGGAGAGATCGAGACCCTTGCTGAGAACGCACAAGTAGTAAATGGAGAGCAGAACTCAAGACGCCAGGTTTTCCACTCCAAGGCCTCAGCGGAACCCCACAGCCCTCCATCACCCCCCGACGACGCCCCGGGCCTACTGGGAGCGCTGGAAATGACTCGTTTGGCCAAGAGTGGGGACAGACTCCGTGGGCAGGTCACTGGGCGCTTCCTGAGCTGGCAGGGGGTGAGGTGCTGCGGAGGAAAGGGGCTGAAGAAGGAGGGAGGGAAGAGGGCCAGGCTCCCACCTCGGGACTCCTAGAGGTCCGAGTTTACCAAGGAGAGCAAAGCACGTTTGGCACAGGACGGGCAGGGTCAGGTGGGCAAGGGGGGCGCTGATGGGGAGCTGGAATCCTGCTCAGGGGCGGGGTCGCGAGAGCCAGGGGCGCCCGGGCCCTCCAGCCCGACTCTGCGCCCTACGAGTGGGAAACGAGCCGGGAGGAGCCGTTGGCACCCAACGAGTTAACTGGGAGGCGGACGGTGGGGGCGCACTGAGAAAGGGAGCACGTTCTCTCCTGCTTTTGCCTTTAAGGAGCTAAAAATAAAGCGTCTCAAAGTGAACGTCGTAAAAGCCACTAATAAGAATGACCTCTTTCGGGCCACGGACATAAAAAGCCCACCTGGCCTCGCGCACTTGAGGCCCAGTGTCACTGCTGCCCACGGCTGCCCCGAAGCCCGCAACCAGATGCCAGGGACCCGCCGGGCCGCGCCGGTAGCTGCCGCCCTCTGGGCTTCTCCGCTCTGGCGCCGCCGAGGGGCAACCGCAGGGGCTGAACCGGCGATTTGAAGAACAAGCGGAGAAGGCATCTGAGACAGTGATTGAGCGTCTATTGTGTACATACTGCTGTTCCACACATTTATTCAGGGGTCCTTAGAAAAAGACATACTAAAAACAATAAAGTAAGTAAAATAAAATACAATAAAGGGAAGTGAGAAAATAAAATAAAGGCAGTGATGTGGAGCGGAAAACCCAGGACTGGGAAGCAGTAGTTTCAAGTTCCGTTCCTGACTCTGTCACCGACTCATCTGTGATTGGTGCAAGTCACGTCACCTCTCTGGGTCTTCCTGGATCGTCCATTAACTGGATTCCCGTTTATTAAAGTACATTCACAGGACTGCCGCGGGTGTTAAAAGGAAGGAAACACGGGCAAGGCTCTGAAATTGTCAAGGGTTGGAGGACCCACCATTGTGCTCTCATGAGTCTTACGAGTGGCAGGGTCTACCACCACGCTGGCACCACCCACACCCTGCTCTCCTAGCTACAGGTCTTAGCACGCATGAGCAGGGGAAGCCAAGTCTGTGTTCTCACGGGGCTCCTGAGCCCCCGCTCTGTCGGGCAATCTGGTCTGCCCCTTGCGTCAGGATGAACCCTGCAACTCAGCCCTGATAGCTGTCCCTGTTCACACAGTCAGCCTTACTTCCCAGGCTTCCTTAATCTCTAATAAGGAGCCTCCTACAAATTGATAAGAAAAAGGCAAACAACCCAATAGAAAAATGGGAAAGGATCGTTGTTGCTGTTGTTAGGTGCCGTTGAGTAGGTTCCCACTCATAGCGACCTTATGTACAACAGAACGAAATACCTCTGGTCCTGTGCCATCCTCACAATCGTGGCAATATTTGAGCCCTTTATTGCAGCCACTGTGTCAATCCATCTCATCCAGGGTCTTCCTCTTTTCCTGCTGACCCTCTACCTTGCCAAGTATGGTGTCCTTCTCCAGGGACTGGTCTCTCCTGATAATATGGGCAAAGATAGGACCGAACGCTTCACAGAAGAAGGGTTGTAGATGTCTCATGAACATGTGAAAAGTCCGGACCTCTCTAAGTGTCAGGGACATTCAGATTAGAACAGCACCCTTGATGGTGATAAAAATTAAAGTGAGATTAGTCTTTGGTGGTGGCGAGGTTGTAAGGAAGCAGACAGTTAGATCATTGCTGATGGGAGGGTAAATTGCCACATTGTCTGCAAAATAACTGGCTATCATCTATTACAATTAAAAATGTCTGTGGCAGGAGATTTCTTACATATTATTCCATGTTTTATTTTTCCCCACTGTTATGTCCCCTCTGTCCCCCACTCGCCCCCCACACAGGCAGCTGGGCCATTCTTTGCTCATTATCTCAGAAGAGAAGTGACAGAAGGAAGCCTGTAAGTATATTCCCAGCTTTGAGTTCTGAAAATCAAGCCCTGAAATGAACAGAGAGGACGCTGGGACCAGACAGAACATTTAGAGAAAGGTTAAGAAAGCAGTGAGAGGTTTGAGGAGAAGGACTCCCACCCCCTACCCTCTAGAAAGATTTCCTGGGCTGGTGGCCAGATGGGTAGTGTGTATGGGAAAAGAGAAAATGGCCAGGAAGTGACCAGAGCCAAGATCTTGGCCCTGAGGAGCAGGGGAAGGGCTGCTGGGGGTCTGTGCTTCCCTGTGGTAGGCAACCGCCTCCCTAAGATGCCTGGCTGGTGGCTGCAACACAGCAGGAAGATCTCCAGATGGTCCCAGCCTCCTCCCAGGTCACATGGAACCAGGAGAGAGAATAGCCATGACAGTGTCCTTTGGTCACCTGCTGAGACTGAAGGGACCCACGTGGGTCCAGGAGTCCACAATGTCACTGAGGCTGGCATAGACCCAGCACCGAGAACCACACATCTCCCATCACAAACACCTGGACATTTCAGAGGACCCCAAACTCAGACTCAAACTCAAAATAAAGGGAACCCCAAGTTAACTAAGAGTAGTCATCTGCATGACATTGAAATAAAGTTTTAGTAGAAAGCTACCGTTCACTGTCATGCAGCTGAGGGCCACAGCATAGATGGCTCCTTGACCCAGCAACCTCACTCTCCAGACTCTACTAAATTGAAGATGTTAGCATATAAAGGGTCTGTGCAAGGATATTTCCTGCAGCATTGTGTGTAAGGCGATAAAACTGGAAATGACCTGTATGCGCATCAATAGGAGAAATAAATTAAGGCACCATGTAGCTGAAGAAAATTATCTTTACATACAGACACACACACGCTCACAAAAACTATTAAAATTTTTAAAAGATTTTGATAAGGTTTTTAGATTTCCAGATACATATACCAAAATCAATGGCTGTTCTCAATTCCTTCAATAAATTAGGAGAAATGGAAGGAAATCCATGCATAATGTTCACAAAAATCCAGAAGACAATAAAGAATAAATTGAACAAGAAAGGTTTGGCATTTATAAGGAGATAACTTTTAGATCTTCTTAAAGTAGATGACGGACATTATTTGCAAAATACACCGTGATTCTGGATGAGAAGTCTTGCTGTAATAAAATATCGATTCTTCCCAAAATTGTATGACAAAGTCATTGGAATTGCGTTTGTCTCTTCTTTCCTGTATGACTGTCACTTGCTTCGTTTTCTGCTCTTAGTGCCTTAGCCAGTACTCCCAAACAATGCGGAATAATAGAGCACCTTCCTCAGAGCCCTGGTGGCGGTCTGCAGTTTGAGTCCACCAGCTGCTCCTTGGAAACCCTATGAGGGAGTTCTACTCTGTCCTGTAGGGCTGCTAGGAGCAGGAAATGACTCAACATCAACGGATTTGATTTTGTTTTGTTTTTTTCCCTAATGGCAGACCTTTGGTTGCTGTTCCACTTCTTCTGGGGTTCTTGGTCGGCTTATAAATTTCTACCTATTATTGGGTCAACTGCGGTAATCTGTATTTTTCTAGAAATTATCCATTTCCCACTAGATTCTAAAGTTCACTGCCATAAAATACACACCAAGGAAGCTGTATGTGTAACTACTTTCTCGTTTCTGATGACGCTTTTCTGTTTTCCTTCTTTCCCTCTCCCCACCCCACCAAAATCAGGCCTGAAGGAAGTCTATCTATTTAATTGGGTTTTTTAAATAAGAATCGTATTTTGGTTCATTTACCTTTATACTACCTTCAGTTTTCTATCATTATTTGCTACTTTTATCTTTAATTCCCTCCTACTGTGTGTGTGTTGAATTTTGTATTGTGCTTTCCCTAATTTCTTGAATTAAGCACTTACGTGGAGTTTTTTATTTTTATATTTAATAATAAAAGCATTTATTTACTATAAAATTTCCTCTGAACGCAACTTCAGCTATGTCCCTTAGGTTTTGGTGTGAAGCGTTCTACCTGATTTCTTTTTTTGATCCAGAAGAGGTTTAGGAAGAGGCTGTTTAATTTCCAAGTAATACATGTTTGCTTTCTTCAATGATTTTTTGGGGGGGAGGTGCGGTTATTTTGGTTAACGCTCTCAACTGCTAACTCAAAGGTTGATGGTTCGAGTCTATCCAGAAGCTCCTCGGAGGAAAGGTCTGGTGATCTACTTCTGAAAAATCAGCCATTGAAATCCTCTAGTTTTCAGTTCTGCTCTGATGCACATGGGCCGCCATGAATCTGAGTCAACAGCAACTTTTTTTTTTTTTTTAATTTTGCTTTCTGTTTTCACTGGGATATGATCAGAGCTTGTGACATGTGAAATCTCTATTTCATTGAGATTGCCCAAGGTTTTGCTTGAGGATGAGAAGGTGCTTCCAGATGTTTGGGAATGTCCAGGGGGCATAAGAGAATATATGTACACGGTTTGTAGAGTAAAACCTGTAACAATTAAACCAAGCCCCTATCTGTATTTTTCAAATCTTCTACATCTTTGCCTACTAAGAGCTGCTGTTTCTGAAAGAAGTAGGGGACATCATCATTATCCAAGAACAATTGTACTGAGGGGGGACACTTCAAAGTGAATCCACTCGGGGGCAGGGTGGCAAAATTTCATGTAAGCAATAAAAAGAAGATCTTATTGGCATTATATGTTGAAAAATGAAGTCAAACATTAAAAAAAAATTTTATCCAACATTTACCAAAATTGAGGTTACAGTTGAGACAACGTAATAATTTTTAGAATGAACAAATACAAATCGTGTGCACTTTTATATACATATATATATATATATATATGCTACACTTCAATTAAAAAGTTTGCTTAAAAACAACAAACTGAACGTTAACTTTGGGGAAGTATAGTGGTTCTAATAAAATTGTGTGTTAGCATGCCATGCCTCCTTCGCCTCCCGCTTGACTTTTGCAAAGATCATCGATGGCTTCTTCTATCACCTTAACGACCTGTCTGAATCTTTTGCTATTTGTATCATCAAGATTGCATTATTTTTCTTATTTTCCTCACATGACAAAAAAAAAAAAGAAAAATCCGAGGACAAACAGATGGACAGCTGTCTACAGGAAACATGGCAGATTCGGCTCCTCTGGCTTCCTGCTCTGCCATCCTTAGGGCGTGGCTCCCCTCCTTGCATTCTCAAGACGCTGCTGCACCTCCAGGCATCAGATCCATGTTCCAATTCAAAGGCAGGGCAAGGGCTTAGGGCCAAAATTTTTGATCTAGCTTAATCTGTCGCTTAATCATCAGGAAAAGAATAACCTTTAGAGAAGCTCCACCAAGTAGACTTGCTTTTATATCTCATTAGCCAAAATGTGGTCATATGGCTACTTCTAGCAACAAAGGGGAGCCCTAGTGGTGCAGTGGTTAATCTTTCAGCTGCTAACAAAAAGGTCGGCAGTTCGAATCCACCAGCCGCTCCTTGGAAACCCTTTGGGCAGTACTACTCTTTCCTATAGGGTCACTATGAGTCGGAATTGGCTCGACGGAAATGGGTTTGAATTTTTTGGTTTTTAGCGGCAAAGGAGTATGGGGTGTGAGAATCTTTAATTGAACACATCATCACCCTGAACAAAATTGGGTTTTGTCAGCAAGAAGCGAATGAATATTGTGTAGCAATGAACAGTTTCTGTCACAATAACCAAATCACTTTCTTTTGAAATACCTCTTTTTATTTTTGGTAAATGTTCTCTTCATTTTGGACTGGTCTCACTCAGTCAGTGGCTTTGCATGTGATTCAAACAACTGTCCAATATCACTTCTTAAAACTTCATAAAATCACACATTTTTTTCAAGATTTAGTTTCACTTTGCAATTGACTAGCACTGCATTGTATTGTGGAACATTTTTACGGCTATTAAGAGACAGATCATCAAAAACATTGATGCGATGGTCCAGGATATACACTAGCAGCAAACTGGAAGGAAAGTCTGAGTGGGGGATAATTTTATAAAAGGTCAGTTCATTAACCTGGATTCAAATCCTGGCTTAACCTCTTAATAGTTGTAAAATTTGGGCAAATTATACTGCCTTTGTGTGCCTCTCTTAACTCATTTGCAAAATGAAGACGGTTTGTCACTTACTCATTGCTGTGGGAAAAAAAAAAAAAAAACCTCCCAAAATTTTTAAACAACAGCTATCTTATTTTCTCATGATCCAATGGGTCAGGAATTTGGGGCTGGGCTCAGCTGGGCAGTTCTTCTGCTGATCTTGCCTGAGGTTATTCATGTAGCTACACTAATCTGGTAACTTAACTGGGGCTGGATGGTCGGAGATGACCTCACTCACATGTCTGGTGATTGGTGCTGGGCCACGTGTCTTCAGTAGTTTAGCACAGGTTCTTCATATGATGGTGGAAGCATTCCAAGAAAGCTAGAGTAGAAGCCACAAAGCCTACCTAACCAATACCGAACCCATCGCCATTGAGTCGATTCCAACTCATAACAACCCTATAGGACAGAGTAGAACTGCCCCATAGGGTTTCCAAGGAGCAGCTGGTGGATTTGAACTGCCAACCTTTAGATTTGCAGCCATAGCTCTTAACCACTGTGCCACCAGGGCTCCAAAGCCTATCTAGGAAATCATAAAAAGTCACTTCACCACATTCTATCGTCAAAGCAAGTCACAAAACCGGATCAGATTGAATGGATGGAGAAGCAGATTCTGCCTCTTAAAGTCATATTGCAAAGGGTTGGTTGTGTATACAGGGATGGGAGGAATTATTCCACTATCTTAAGAAACAGATGGTAATAATCATAACACATAGTTTGTGGTAAGGACTGTAAGGATTAATACATATAAAGTGCTAGAACCTTGGAAAGCACATTGTGTAAGTGTTCAATGTTTGTTACTTTTTATCATTATCATCATTGTTGTTGTATTAGGACTACTTTTGTTTCCCAAAGCAACGTCTTAACTGCTGGGACTTGAATAATGGATATTCATATAATTGATCCAGCGTGTAGTAAAAATCCCCATTGCATAATTGAGTTTTTATCATGTTCTCTGTGCATTCCTAAGAGTTTTGCTTTAACGCATGGCACATACTTGTTCATGAACACGTACGTGTCGTATTCTGTGTAGGCCGTACCTCTGCATTTCACAATCTTTCTCTTTATCCTATTCAGCTCTTTGCCCCTCGGTTCCAAGTGGACCAACGTTCACATCACCACCATGCTTTCTTTTGTCTGCATTTCTCTGGCATCTCTTTACCCAACAATTAATTTTCACAATTTGTTTTGTATGTGTGTTTTAGATGCATCTCTTGTAAAGAGCATCTACCTGGATTTTATCTCATTGTTCCAATTTGATAGGAAAATTCATAAGTTATTATGATAAATGATACATTGGGTTTAATTTTTTCAATCTTGTTTTATGTTTACTAATTTTGTTATGTTTTTCTCATGCATGTTTACTAAATTGTTATTTTTCCCTTCCCATTTACTTTCTTTGCTGGCTTGCTCATCATTCCTTTTCCCCTAGTAGTCTGAAAATTCTGTGATACTTCCACTTCCACTAATGGTGACCTTCCCATCCCTCACAAGCTTACTAAAAACAAAACAAAACCAGTTGCTGTCAAGTCGACTCCAACTCATGGCCACCCCATGTGTGTTAGCTATGCTCCATAGGGTTTTCAATGGCTGATTTTTCAGAACTAGATCACCAGGCCTTTCTTCCAAGGCACCTCTGAGTAGACTTGACCCTTTCAGTTAGCAGTCCAGCACATTAACCATTGCACCACTCAGGGACTCCTTAACAATCATAGAAATCTGTATTTCTTTCAGCTGTACTAGTTACCTCTTGCTGTGTAACAAATTACCCCCACAACTTAGCAGTTTAAAATAATGGGCACTAACTTTCTCACCTGAGGTGCTCTGGCTCAGAGTCTCTCACGAGGCTGTAATCAAGAGTCAGCCAGTGCGGTGACTGAGGCTCGCCTGGGCCTGGAGGAACCTCTTCCAAGCTCACTCAGGAGGCTATTGGCAGGAGCTGCAGTCCTCCGCATGGGGCTCCTCCGCTGGGCTGCTCACAACGCAGCTTCCCTCAGATCAAGCAGGGGGAAAGAGAGAGAGGTGCCCAGGGCCTTTTATGGCTTACTCTCCGCCACGCGCCATCGCTGTGGTCAGACTCTCGTTGTTAGAAGTCCGTCACTAAGTCCAGCCCAGGTTCACTCCTCTCGTTGTAGTTGGCTTCAATTTCTACTCGTGCCGACCCCACATGTGCAGGGCAGAGCCGCTCCATAGGGTTTTCAAGGCTGTTATCTTTTGGAAGCATCTCTGCAGGCCTGTCTCCCAAGGTGCCTCTGGGTGGGTTCGAGGCACCAACCTGTCAGCTAGTAGCAGAGTGCTTAACCATTTGTACCACCCAAGGACTCCTCCCATAGTCACAGGAAGGGGAATTAAGCTCCACCTCTTGAAGAGAGGCGAATCAAAGAATTTGTAGACCTGTTTTTTAAACCATCCCATGCCAAAATATCCATTGCCATCAATTCCAACTCATAGCAACCCTGTAGGACAGACTAGAACTGTCCCATAGGGTTTCCAAGGCTATACATTTTTATGGAAGCAGACTGCCACATCTTTCTCCCACAAAGTGGCTGGTAGGTTTGAACTGCCAACCTCTCTGTTAGCAACTGAGTGCTTAACCACGGCACCACCAGGTTCCTAAACCGTCACACAGATGTCTCAGTGTGAAATAGTGGTGTCCTCCCATCAAGAGGTTTTTCTTGCCTATGAAGATGGAGACCCTCATCTCTCCCTTCTTCTTCTCCCAGTCTCCCCCTCCTTCCCCACCCCCATTGCCTGGGTTTTGCTGAGATCATCCTAACATTTAATTTCTAGGTTGTCTTAGTCATCTAGTGCTGCTATAACAGAAATACCACAAGTGGATGGCTTTCACAAAGAGAAATTCACTCTCTCACAGTCTAGGAGGCTACAAGTCCAAATTCAGGGCATCAGCTCCAGGGGAAGGCTTTCTCTCTCTGTCGGCTCTGGAGGAAGGCCCTTGTTGTCATCAATCTTCCCCTGGACTAGGAGCTTCTCTGCACAGGAACCTCGGGTCCAAAGGATGCACTCTGCTCCTGGCACTGCTTTCTTGATGGTATGAGGTCCCCAACTCTCTGCTTGCTTCCCTTTCCTTTTATCTCTTGAGAGAGAAAAGGTGGTGCAGGCCACACCCCAGGAAAACTCCCTTTACATTGGATCAGGAATGTGACCTGGGTAAGGGCAGTGTTACAATCCCACCGTAATCCTCTTTAATGTAATATTACAACCACAAAATGGAGGACAACCACACAACCCTGGGAATCATGGCCTAGCCAAAGTCATACACATATTTTTGGAGGAACATAATTCAATCCATGACATAGGTCATTATTTGGTTTTCCCTTCCTGTGTCACTTTTCTTTGACCAATCTCGAAACTACAGTGCTATTATTATTTAGACTTAACTTCATATAGAACAGGAAGAAAGGCCTGGCAATCTACTTCTAGAAAATCAGCCAACAAAAACCCTATATAGTTCTACTCTGATGCACATTGGATCGCCATGAGTCAGACTTGACTCAACAGCAACTGGTTTGGTTTACAAAGGAAGACTCATCACTCCTCACTGTTCATCTTTTGCCAACTTGAGATCTGTGCCCCATTTCATGTGTTTTTGGCTGCAGCACCTCTCCAGCACTGTCCTCAGAGAGGGTACAAAGTTTTGCATGCAGCTATCTCTTGTCAGTGCTCCTCCCCTTGAAGGAAGGGACATCAAAGAACATGTGGACCTATGTGAATGACACCGTTGTGAGGACATAGGATTCCAGGGTCACAGTCCTTATCCCTTAGAGTCTGAAATCATTGTTCCACTGACCTCCCAACAACCAAGGTTGAAGACGACAAAGCCAACACCAATCTGCTTCCTTAGTAGGTAGCTGTCTTTTTTTGACTGGAAGCTTATAATTCAGGAATTACACCAGGGTATGTCTAAGACTTTCTAATTAATCCTTCCCGGAACTTCATGAGCCGCTTTAATCAAGGCTTTCTTCAGCTCAGAAAATGTCCTTTAATTAATTGTTCAATTATTGTTTCCCTTTGTATGTTATCTTTCTCTTTCTTCTGAAACCCCTCTCCTTTGAACGCGAGGTCGCGTGGATTTGTCCTCCAGGTCTCTTTCTGGTTGTGCACTGCTGTGAGATTGTCTTCCAGCTGAATTCCCAGGACGCCAA
Source organism: Dugong dugon (assembly GCA_030035585.1). NCBI lineage: Eukaryota > Metazoa > Chordata > Mammalia > Sirenia > Dugongidae > Dugong > Dugong dugon. The sequence continues at coordinate 73,593,519 of CM057478.1, forward strand.
CCCAGTTCTCAAAGGCGATCATTCTCTGAGTTCATCTGTTGAATGTTTAAATTGTGAGGCTTTTTTTTTAAGTTCCCGATAGTCTGTTTGCATGCCCACGCCACTCCCAATTTATCTCCCTGAGACTTCTCACTTTTTGTTAAAGTTCTCTTCCTTCTCCAGTTGGGGTCGCCGTGGTGGTTTTTCAGCTTGACTTCCTCGCCGTGGTTCCTGAGTCCTTCTAGATGGGGAGTCAGTTTTTCGGCTCTTGCATGGCTGGGGGTTCCCTAGACACCCCTGCGGGTCAGGCTGCTGGCATCTCTGGGGAGGCAGCAAACCAGTAGGGCAGTTTCGGCTCTTGTAAAGTGTTAACCCTCTGCCAAGTGCTGTAGATCTTGAGGGTGGTGTGTCCAACACCTTCCTAAAATACTGTCACATTTACCTGTATGTTTCCAGATCTGCATGAAATCATGGTTCACAAAGCATGTCTTATCTTCTCTGTGCCCCAGCTACAGTGCCTGACACATAACACCAATAAATAAATTAACAAATACATTGTTTTTATTATTTTATTTTTGTTGTGTACATTTTTATTTTAACATGATCATAAAACTAGCCCTAGAGACTTCCGGCAAAAAGGTGCTCTAGGCAGAAGCACCACGCCGTCCCCCCACAGCAAAGATCGGAAAAACTAAGTCAAATGGAGAAAACCGCATCCCGAAACCCTAAAACATCAAATGAAGAGATAAAGAACTCAGCCAAGCACCAAATGGAGTGAGAAAACTGACAGAGAACGGAGAGCGAGGAGAGATTCATGCAGAGGTCCTCTATCAGCTAACACAGTGCAGATCCGCCATCTTGGACTTCTATCAGAGACCAGCAACTAGGGGGTATGAGAAAGCAGCTTCACGGAGCTTCCAGCAGGAGGCAAAACAACCGTGTGCTTAACATCACACCACCAAGCAGCACAGGCATGGCCTACTGGAACCTGCCCTGCACTGGTTACTGACCCACCCTGCTGGCTGTAGTAAGTGCCACAAACAACACGTCCCAGCAACTCCTCTTCAGCTAGACCTGCCCTGCTGTACCATATCTGAGCGACTGACCCTGCCAGTTGGAAAAGGCGGCAAAAGTATCGTGCACACAGCCAACCTGCTCAGACATAGCCAAATTAAAAAAAAAAAAAAAGGATGAAACAAATCTACAATCAATAAATGAGAAGAATAACTACTGAATGCCCCAAAGACAGCAGACAATATCAAAACATTTACAAAAAACAGGACAGGCTGGTTCCAGTAGGCGTCCAAAATAAACCACCAGATGACTTTCCAGTGGAAGAAAAGGCACTAGAACTACCTGATAGGGAATTCAAATCTCTAATACTCAGAATTATCCAAGAGTTGAAGCAAAAAGCAGACAAAAATGAGGAAAAAATAGACAATTTCATGGAAAAGGCAGACAAACTCATGGAAAATACAGACAAAAAAATGGAAGAATTCAGGAAAATAACGCAGGAACAAAATGCCAAAATAAATTCACAACTAGAAATTATACAAAAATAAACAACAATTAGAAATCCAAAAGATAACAAGATTTCAGAAATGGACAGTGTCATAGAAGGGCTGAGGAGCAGATTTGAATGAGCGGAAGACAGGATCAGTGGAATTGAAGACAAACACTTGGATACAACTCTGTTTGAGGAAAACTCAGAAAAAAGAACAACGAAAAATGAAGAGACCCTGAGAATTATGTGGGATACAATCAAAAACAAAAATCTGCAAGTGATTGGGGTTCCAGAACAGGGGGAGAAAACAGAAAACACAGAGAGGATCATTGAAGAACTGCTGACAGAAAACTTCCCCAATATCACAGAAGATGAAAAGCTGGCCATCCAAGAAGCCCAACAAACCCCATATAGGATAGACCCCAAAAGAAAATCACGAAGGCATATCATAATCACACTCTCCAAAACCAAAGACAAACAAAGAATCCTAAGAGCAGCTCATGAAAAACAAGAAGTCACATACAGAGGAGAAACAATAAGACTAATCTCAGATTATTCGGCAGAAACCATGCAAGCAAGAAGGCAATGGGATGACATATATAAAACCTTGAAAGAAAAAATTGCCAGCCAAGAATAATATATCCTGCAAAACTCTCATTCAAATACGATGGTGAAATTAGGACATTTCCAGATAAACAGAAATTAAGGGACTATGTAAAAACCAAACCAAACTTAAAAGAATTATTAAAGGGAGTTCTTTGATCTGAGAAAAAACAACTTCAGCTCACAGGCAGAATCTAGGACGCAGGATCATACCAGCCAGATACCAATCTAGGAAATGAACTCTCAAGGGCTATCCAAAACCAAAGAAATACAACAGGGAAGCAGAGCAGTTAATCAGTAAACGACAACAACATCAAAACAATAAAGAGGGAATAAACAGTGTAGGTATAGAACCTTCTAATGGAGAGGAAGGCAAGGGGATACCAAGTAATAAAGTACAGGTAGTTCCTGACTTACAATGAAAAAAAAAGAAAAAACTAACATTAAAAAGGTCCTCAAGCCCAGCAGACCCACATTTGACTTCCGGCCACAATGCAACTCATGTGCAGCCACCACCCATCAGTCCATATTCAGGGTTCAGTGGAGCTTCCAGACAATGATGGACTAGGAAGAAAGGCCTGGCAATCGACTTCCAAAAAGCAGCCAGTGAAAACCTTATGGATGACAATGGTCCTATCCAAAACACATCATGTGGACGACTCAGGACTGGGCAGCATTTTGTTCTGCTGTGTATGGGGTCGCCATGAGTCTGGGCCGACTCAACAGCAGCCAACAACAACCCGTGTACACACTTTACAGAAGGAGAAACCAAGGCCCCGAGAGGAGCAGGGCTTTCTGAAGGTCCCACAGCCCAGCATCATCCAGGCCCAGGGGCTAGCAGGAAGCCCATCTCCCACCACTCTGTTCGTCTTAGTTTTGGTTTATGTTCTTTACAAGCCTGTACGTATGAGAGGCGAGGTGTACGCAGACTGTCATGCTGCAGGCTAGGAAGGCTGGTAATCCACCACAATCCCTCTTTACAGGCAAACTCTGCTTTACGCTGGGCCTGTGTTCCAGGAAAGTATCTGGGTGTAAACCAAGATTGGCAAATTGAATCCAATTCATTCGACAAATACTTATTGAATGTCTTTTATGTGCCCAGAACTATTCCAGGATCCACTTTTGGGAAATATCAGTGAACAAAAAAGAAAAACCTAATCGGGTGTGGTAGATGGCCTTCAAAGATGGCGGTCAACAATTTCTACCATCCCTACATGTGCATGCTGCTCCTCCTACCAGGTGGCGGGGTCTAATCACCCTCCCCTCGTGTCTGGGCTAGAGCCCTGGTGGCGCAGTGGTTAAGAGCTCAAGCTGATAACCAAAAGGTAGGCAGTTCAAATCCACCAGCTGCTCCTTGGAAACCCTATGGGGCAGTTCTACTCTGTCCTATAGTTGCTATGAGTCAGAATCTACTTGACAGCAATGGGTTTGGTTTTTTGATTTGTATCTGGGATGGCCTGTGATTGCTTTGGCCAATAGAATACAGGCAGTCCTTGGATTATGAACTAAATCTTTCTTTAAGTCAAATTTGTACATAAGTAGGAACAGTTAGATATGAGTGATGATTAATATTGTGTGTCATCTTGGCTAGGCCATGATTCCCAGTATTATGAAATTACTCTTCATTTTGTGATCTGATGTAACTGACCTCCATTTTGTGGTATTGTGTAACCTCTACATGTAATAAGTTAGGATTAGTGTGGGGTGTATCTTGAGTCACATCCTTACTAAAGGGTGTGACTCAAGTCACAACATCACTCAAGTCGCGCTCTTACTCAAACCACCCACCCCCCAAAAAAGCCATTGCTGTTGAGTCGATTCTGACTCATAGTGACCCTATAGGGCAGGAAAGAACTGCCTCACAGGGTTTCCAAGGCTGTAATCTTTACAGAAGCAGATTGCCGTATCTGTCTCCTGCGGCACCACTGGTGGGTTCGAACCACCGTCCTTTGGTTAGCAGCGGAGCACTTAACCACTGTACCAGCGGGGGTCCTGTGCTATCAAGTCACCGCCTTACTCAAGTGTCTAATGTAAGGGGAGTTTTTTTGAGGGTGTGGCCTGCATCCAATATGTATGAATGCTCTAGCAAAACTCTCTCTCACTCTGAATCCTGCAACCAGCTCATCATCATCTGACCTCTGGTTCTGGGACTTGAACCCACAGCCTGCTGTCTGACCTGCCAATTCTGATATACGCCAGTTTCCGCAGCCTCATTGGCCAGCAGCCTGCCGCCTGACCTGTAAATCTGGGGATTTGCCACTTCCTGCAACCACGTGAGCCGGCACCCTGCCATCTGACCTGCTAATTTTGGATTCATCAACCCCTGCAACCACGTGAGTCAGGAGAAGCCTCTAGCCTGATGCCTGAGCCACGGATCTGAGACTTGACAGCCTCCGCAACCAAGAGCCATTTCTTTGGGATAAACCTCTTTCTTCACTGGTTTTGCTTCATTAGAGAGCTCAGCCTAAGACAGTACTGTTGTGTATCTAACGTCAGTCAGTCAAATGTTTGTCTTAGTATACAGTATATAGTGTACCTTTCTATAGGGTTGCAATAAGTTGAAATCGACTCTACAGCAATGGGGTTTGGTACGTTTCTACTCATAAAAAACATTAAAGAAACACTTCCAGATACACTAAAACATCTTTAACGTAATAATACAGTAATAATAATAAAAATGTTTTGGTGCCTGTCGCATAGTACCCATCTGTTATTACAAACCATTGTATGAACCTTCTCCACAGTCAAAAAGATGCCTACAGGACAAACTACCCAAACACTGAGAAGATTCTGTTCTGTAAAATATTTGAGGCCAAGTAGATACTTTATTGTAGACTCGGAACTAAAAAAATCTATGTTGTATCACTGTACAGCGTTTCTGAACCCTCCAAAGCAGAGGCAGGAAACCCTGGTGGCCTAGTGGTTAAGAGCTCGGCTGCTAACCAAAAGGTCGGCAGTTCAAATCCACCAGATGCTCCTTGGAAACTATGGGGCAGTTCTACTCTGTCCTATATAGGTTCACTATGCTATGAGTTGGAATCCACTCGATGGCAAGGGGTTTTTTGGGTTTAAGCAGAGGCAGGAAGGGTTGGTGGTGTGGGTAGGATGGCTCTGGGGCCAGATGAATCATTCCCCCATCACCTCCTCACCAGACCTGTCAACCCCATGCACCAGCTGCAAGGCAGGGTGCCAAGGAGAAAGTGCCGCATGGGATGTACTAAGAGCAAGCTGGGGCCCAAGGATTGGGAAGAGGACACTTAGGAAAGCTCAAGTCCCAAGGTCTCCACCGACCCCCAGAAACCCTATGGACATACAGAGGTCAGGAATCTAAGACTGCCCCCGCCTTCCAGCCACCAAAAGGCCAAGAACAGCAGCAATAGTGAAATCCCACATGTGTAAGGTAGCGGAAGCAGAATCCCAAAGAGGTGCTCCAATGGCCCCCGCCGGTTGGGGTGGTGTGGGGTGGAGCTGGGTAAAGGGGCTCCGCGGAGGCCTGGGCACACGGACCCGTTGTACTAGAACACTTAGAGCGTGGCACCTGTGTCCCAGCCTCCGGCCACCACCGGCATGTACACTATCTTCGGGCCCCAGGCTCCCACGAAGGGCCATGCTTCTCCCGCATGTGTAGGAGGCGCAGCAGGTCCTGGCAGACAGGCCTCTGAAACAGGGTGCATCCAGGCGCGGCCGCAATGGCGAGCCGAGAGCCCAGGTGCGCTTGCCTCCCTCAGAGCTGAAAAGGGCGGCCCCGCGGTCAAAGTAAGCCCAGCACCTCGGCTCTGCTTGCGCGGCAAATCTGGCCAATCAGTACAGCAACCGGGGGCCTACCAACGCCAGGCGGCGCATCCAGCAGGAATGAGCCTTGCAGGGCTGGACTTGTAAGCTGGGTGGGGTGGGGCATAGAGAGGAGAAATGCTTCAGCGTCTAGAACGGGCCAGCCCCTCCTCCTTTCCTGGCTTTCTCTGAGTCAGTTTTTTCCTGATGGCCTGGCTTTACGGGGTTGGTTCGTAACTACAGGTTGTAGGTAAGTCAGAGGTTCTTAACCTGGGGACTGCCTGTATGGACTGTGCCAGCATCGGGCCTAGCCCTTCAGAGGCCTGGCCACTTCTGATTTTGATCTCTTGAAACGCTGAGCCACCGTATAAGAAGTCCAACTACCCTGCCCAGAAACAGACCTAGTCAGCCCTCAGCAATGCCAGCCCTCAGCAATGCCGCAGCTGAGGCACCAGACACATGAGCACCACCATCTTGGATATTCCAGCCCCAGCCAAACTCCAAGCTGAATACAGCCATGAGTAATCCCAGCCAACACCATGTGGAGCAGAAGAACTGCCCAGCTGAGCCCAGTCACCCCCAGAGTCATTAAAAATCATAAATTCCTGTTAACTTTAAGCCACTAAGTTATGGGGTGGTTTGTTATGCAGCAGTTGGCAACTGAAACGTAAGGGAAACACAATAAACAATAAGCATTAGTATTATCTATTATCAGTCATATTCATTATCAGTTATCAGTGACTCCCAATTCTTTGGTTTTAGGTCTATGAACACCCCCTGTCATGGACTGAATTGCGTCCCCCAAAAAATATCAACTTGGCTAGTCCACAATTCCCAGTATTGTGTGATTGTCCACCATTTTGTCATCTGATGTGGTTTTCCTAAGTATTGTGTCGTTACAAGTCGGAATTGACTCCATCGCAACAGGTGTATGATGTTAATGAGGTAGGATTAGTGACAGTTATGTTAATGAGGCAGGATTCAATGTACAAGATTAGGTTGTGTTTTAAGTCAATCTCTTTTGAGATGTAAAAGAGATGTGAGCAGAGAGACCGGGACCTCATACCACCAAGAAATAGTGCCAGGAGCAGAGTGTGTCCTTCGGACCTGGGTCCCTGTGCTGAGAAGCTCCTAGGCCAGGAGAACATTGATGACAAGGACCTTCATGCAGAGCCAACAGAGAGAGAAAGCCTTCCCCTGGAGGTGGTGCCCTGAATTCAGACTTCTAGCCTCCTAGACTGTGAGAGAATAAATTCCTCTTTATTAAAGCCATCAACTAGTGGTAGTTCTGTTATACCAGCACTAGGTATCTAAGACATCCTCTTTCCCTTCTCTTGGGGACAAACATCCCAGTGCTCAGAACCTCCCCCACCCAGGACTCCTTCTGGGTGTGGTCAGATTGTCGAACAGTCCTCCAGGAGTACAGCCCCCAAACCTGCCCCAAATCTCTCCAGGGGCCTGTCTGGTCTACAGTAGGTGTTTTCTCAATGACGGACTGTCTCTGTTGGAAGTGCTCCATCGTCCCCTTTAGTCCACACTATAACTACCTTCCCCCCAGTCCTCTGCCACCAGGAGAAGGAATAGGTAAGGGTAACCTCAATGTTTCTCCAGAACTGTGGAACATATGATCTGTTCATGCTTCCTCCTATCCTGCCTCACCTCCCCTCCACTCCCCACACCTGAGGGCACGCTCTGCAGGGTAAGGTCTTCAGACATGTGACACGGTAGTCGCCTCCTGCTGCCCTTGTCCACCGGCATCAACTCACTCTTCCTGTGGGAACAGTACCTTGACTTTTCTTAGTGAGCCACCCTCCCCTTTTCTAGGTGCATCAACTCCATTCCCAGCTCTGGGACAGGCACATTACTCAACTGAGCTAATGAGTGTACTCCAGCTGTGGCCACAGTGACTGGCTCAGGAACAGGCACATAACCAAAGCCCATCCAATTAGAGCTAGTCCTGAGACTTTTGTGCTTCTATCAAGAAGGTGGAGCCCTGGTGGCGCAGTGGTTAAGAGCTTGGCTGCTAACCAAAAGTCGGCAGTTCGAATCCACCGTGTGGGGCAGTTCTACTCTGTCCTATAGGTCACTATGAGTCGGAATTGACTGGACAGCAAAGGGTTGGTTTTGGTATTAACTCACCTATCCAACCACAGAAAGAACAGGGCTTGTTATGGATTGAATTATGCCCCTCCCCCCAAGATATGTTGAAGCCCTAACCCTTGTACCCATGAACGTGAGACCCTGTTTGGAAATAGTGTCTTTGGAGATGTCATCAGTTAACATGAGATCGTACAGAAATAGGGTGGGTGCTAACCCTATGTGACTGGTGTCCTTATGGAAGAGGAGAAGGTACACAGAGACAGAGAGTCAGAGGAGGGGTGCCATGTTATGCTGCGACTGCAAGCCAAGGAAGCCTGCAGCTACCAGAAGCTGGGAGAGAGGCAAGAAAGACATTTTCCCTCAGAGCCTCAGAAGAAGTCAACACAGCCAATACCCTAATCTCAGACTCCCAGCCTCCGAACTGTGAGACAATGGATTTCTGTTCTTATAAGCCACCCAGTTGGTGTTTTCTGTTACAGAGCCCCTGGAACACTAATATGAGGTAGCTCCATCTTCAGGAACAGCTGGATCCAGAGACCAGCTTAGGTTTTCTCTTTCCTCCTTGCACGTCACATTCATTCTGTGGATCAGCTTTCTCTGGGTGTCGAGGAATACGGCCTCGGGTAGACCCTCGCTTATTTCTTCAGAGCCTTATAGCCAGAAAGAACAAAAGTCTTTCCCCTCTAAGTCCATTTAGAAAAAAAACCGGGGAAGGATTCTTTTTTTTTTTTTTTAGCAGCTGCTCCTTTTTTATTTTTATTTTTTTAATTGTACTTTAGATGAAAGTTTACTGGACAAATAGTTTCTCATTAAACAGTTAGTACACATATTGTTTTATGACAATGGTTAACAACCCCATGACATGTCAACATTCTCCCTTCTCAACCTTGGGTTCCCCATTACCAACTTTCCTGTCCCCTCCTGCCTTCTAGTCCTTGTCCCTGGACTGTTGTGCCCCATTAGTCTCATTTTATTTTATGGGGCTGTCTAATCTATGGCTGAAGGGTGAACCTCGGGAGTGACTTCATTACTGAGCTAAAAGGGTGTCCAAGGGCCATACTCTTGGGGTTTTTCCAGTCTCTGTCAGGCCAGTAATTCTAGTCTTTTTTTTGTGAGTTAGAGTTTTGTTCTACATTTTTCTCCCGCTCTGTCCAGGACCCTCTGTTGTGATCCCTGTCAGAGCAGTCAGTGGTGGTAGCTGGGCACCATCTAGTTGTACTGGACTCAGTCTGGTGGAGGCTGTGGTAGCTGTGGTCCATTAGTCCTTTGGACTAATCTTTTCCAGGGAAGGATTCTGATTGGCCAAACTGGGTCCCATGTCAACCCATGTGGCCAAGGGCAGAATCTGCTATCCCAAGTTCACAGGTAGAAAGATTGGTGCAGACATGGCCTCCAGGGTTGCCCAGTAGTCAGTCTTAATTGTGGGGAGAATCTTGATTGGAGAAGAGAGAGAAGGAGGTGGAGGGAGAGGAAGAGAGAGACATGATGATATCGTTTGAGCCCCTGGGTTCAGCAGTTCTGGAAGCACACTGACCTGACCAGCAGGACGGACAGGTAGCAGAGGGGAAGAGAGAGAAGAACATGGAGTGGGGAAGACTCTCTTAGTCCACAGCCCAGCCAGACTGGCGTCTAAACCAGCAATAGCACCAGGGCATGGGCCGCTCTAGACTGGGATCTTTCCCACCAGGAGGAGGATGGGGAGCACGCCTTTGAATTATGCGGAGTGGAGTGTCCTGGTGGCTTTGATGGTGCTTAGTCAAATATTTGGCACGTTTAATCAATTAAATATTTAAACGTTAAATACAGAATCCGATGTGACTTAGTGGACATTACGTCTCAATAGCCATCAGCCATTCAACAGCCCTGTGAACAGTGCCTCCCCAGCCTTGGCCTCCCCTTCCCCGCACCGAAGGAGGCCTCCAGCAGGCACTTGGGAGCATCATTAATTAATCAGTGGTTGAGGCTGCACTGGGCTCTGCTGTTTTAGAACATCATGTGTCGCTCAGGTGGGGGCTTCTCCTGCCGGGCTCCAGGGCCGGCTTTCAGGGAGGTGGAATAGACAGGAGCCATTTCCTGATTGGCAAAATCCACCCCCAACCTACACACACAACACACACCTGCCTCCTCTTCTACCCAAATCAGGCCTGATGCCCCAGATTCTACCACCGGAGACCGCTGCCTTGCTTTCGGGTCACAACCCCTCCCGACCTGCCATCTCCCCAGGGCAGGGTGGGGGCTCATTGCCAGCCTCGTATGGAGCCTGCTGCCCTGATAGGGCGGGGCAGGCGGGAGAGGTTCCTCCTAACTGTCCAGCAGGAAGTGTGGTGACCCCACTTCCCTCCCCTTCATTCCGGAGCTCAGGACCATCTGACGTACTCCCCCCACACACAAAGCCCCAGGAGCTAGGGTGGGAGGGGTTCCTGAAGACAGTCACTCTGGCACCTCCCTTGGGGACTGCAAGGTAGTCACCTTCCCTCCTTTTCGTGGGACTGGAGTGTGTACAGCTTCTCCTGAGCCGGGCACCATGAGGCCCAGATGTGTGAATGAACGTGGGGGGTGCAGACAGAGTTGACAGATTTAACTCAGTCTGCAGCCCGTTATCTTTCCAAATGGCAAATCTGGGGACCCCCTCAGCCAGTGTCTTTCCAAAGGGCAAATCTGAGGGACTCCCCTCCCCAGCTGAGTGCTCCCCACTACCCTCACGATAAAGTCCCAACTTCTCTCTAGCTGCCCTGGCCTGCTGTTCCCACCAGTGTCACGTGTATTTGGACTCCCCACCGCATCCCGGTATTCTGGATTCCAGCCACACCAGCCCCCTGTTAGTTCCTGAAAGCACCAAGGTCTATGTTCTCTGGGTCTTGGCACATTCTGTCCCCTCTGCCTGAAACTCCCTCTATTGTCCTTCAGGTCTCACTTAAGATGTCTACTCCTCCGGGAAGACCGCTTGCCTTTAGCATGGACTCAGGGATGGGAGGGGTGGGTGGGCAGTCCCAGGCAGGGGCAGCTGGACCACCATTAGGCTGCCCCTTCTACTTTCCAGCACGCTGGGAGCCTTGGATGCCAGAAGCCTCCTCCAGGCACCTGGGACCCTGTGGAATGTGGACAAAAGACATGGGGACCCCAGGGTGGAGGAAGACAGCCAGGAGGAGGCTTAGATTTGCCACCTACTGGCCACTAAGGACAGATGGCCCAGGAGTGCTGCCAATGAAGCAGCAGACACACGGGACCACCCGGAGCCCGTCTTCTGGCTCCTACAGGGCCAGGTCCGGGAGAGAGGCCCCAGGCCTCCAAGACTCCAGGACGTTCTCTGCAAAGAGTCAGCCAAGACAAGATCAAAAGTTGAGTCTATTTAAAATGTTTACAATGAAAAATTTCATACTTTTTTTTTTATAAAGAGTATCTTTTTCTTAATTGTACTTCAGGTGAAGGCTTACAGAACACTTTCTCATGAAACAGTAGTACACATATTGTTTTATGACATTGGTTAACAACCCCACAACATGTCAACCCTCTAACTTCTCAACCTTTTTTTTGGTGAAAATACACATAGCCAAAGATACACCGTTTCAAAAATTTCTGCATGCACAGTTCAGTGACATTGACTACGCTCTTCCAGTTGTGCTGCTATTCTCACTTAAGATGAAGGCTTACAGAACAAAATAGTTTCTCATTTAACAGTTACTACAAATGTTGCCTTATGACAATGGTTAACAATCTCACAACACATCAACAATATCCTTACTCAACCTTGGGTTCCCTATCACCAGCTTCCTTGTCCCCTTCTGCCTTCTGGCCCTTGTCACTGGACTCCTGTACCTCATTAGTCTCATTTGGTTTTATGGGGCTGTCCACTCCCAGGCTGAATGGTGAACCTCAGAGATAACTTTACCACTGAGCTAAAAGGGTGTCTGAGGCCGTACTCTTGGGGTTTCTCCAGTCTCCTTTAGGCCAATAAATCTGGTCTTTATTTTGTGAGTTACAATTATGTTCTACATCCTTATCCAGCTTTGTCCAGAACCCTCTGTTGTGATCCTGGTCAGAGCAGTCAGTGGTGGTAGCCGGGCACCATCCAACTGTACTGGACTCAGTCCAGTGGAGGCCTTGGCAGCTGTGGACAATTAGTCCTTCGGACTAATCTTTTCCTTGTATCCTGTTCTCTTCATTCTCTCTTGCTCCCGAAGGAATGAGACCAGTAGAGTATCTTAGATGGCCGCTCACAGGCTTTTAAGACCCCAGACACTACTCACCAAGGTAGAATGTAGAGCATTGTCTTTATAAGCTGTGTCATGCCAGTTGAGCTAGATGTTCCCCAAGACCATGGTCCCCACAACCCTCTGCCCAGCACTTCAGTCCCTCAGGGAGTTTGGATGTGTCTATGGGGCTTCCATGACCTTTCCTTGTACAAGTTGTGCTAGTTTCCCCTGTATCATGTACTGTCTCACCGGTCACCCAAGATACCACTTATCTATCGTCTATTTAGTATTTCCCCCCCACCCCTCCCATCCCTGGTAACCAACAAAGATTGTTACATTTTGTGGGTGAACTTTTTCATGGGTTTTTACAATAGCGGTCTGATACAATATTTGTCCTTTTGTGATTGACTTGTTTCACTCAGCATAATGTCCTCCATTTTCATCCATGTTATGAGATGCTTCACAGATTCATTCTTGTTCTTTCTTGTTGCATAGTACTCCGTTGTGTGTATGTACCATAGTTTGTTTATCCATTCATCTGTTGATGGGCATCTAGGTTATTTCCATCGTTTTGCTATGGTGAACAATGCTGCCATGAAAATAGGTGGTGTGCATATGTCTATTCAAGTGACAGCTCTTATTTCTCTAGGATATATTCCTAGGAGTGGAATTGCTGGATCAAATGGTATGTCTATTTCTAGCTTTCTGAGGAAGCACCATATCATTTTCCAAAATGGTTGTATCATTTTGCATTCCCACCAGCAGTGCATAAGAGTTCCCATCTCCCCGCAGCCCCTCCAACATTTGTTATTTCCAGTGTTTTTGATTCGTGCCAGTAATGCCGGGGTGAGATGGTATCTCATTGTGGTTTTAATTTGCATTTCTCTAATGGCTAGTGATCGCCAGCATTTCCTCATGTGTCTGTTGGCTATTTGAATGTCTTCTTTGGTGAAGTGTCTGTTCATTTCCTTTGCCCATTTTTTAATACGATTATTTGTCTTTTTGTTGTAGAGGTTGTTGGATTTTCTTGTAGATTGTGGAGATTAGACCTTTGTCTGACTTGTACTGTCCAAAAATTTTTTCCCAGTCTGTAGGTTCTCTTTTTACTCTTTTGGTAAAGTCTTTTGAAGAGCATAGGTGTTTGATTTTTAGAAGATCCCAGTTATCTAGTTTATCTGTTCAGGTTTGTGCATTGATGGTTATGGTTTGTATCCTGTTAATGCCGTGTATTAAGGCCTGAAGTGTTGGTCCTATTTTTTCTTCTATGAACTTTATAGTTTTAGGCTTTATATTCAGGGCTTTGATCCATGTTGAAATAGTTTTTGTATACGGCGTTAGGTATGGGTCATGTTTCATTTTTTTGCAGATGGCTATCCAGTTTTGCCAGCACCATTTGTGAAAAGACTGTCTTTTCCCCATTTGATGGACTTTGGGCCCTTGTCGAAGATCAGGTGACTGTAGGTGGATGGATTTACATCTGGATTCTCAATTCTGTTCCATTGGTCAACATATCTGTCGTTGTACCAGTACCAGGCTGTTTTGACTACTGGAGCTGTATAGTAGGTTCTGAAGTCAGGTAGTGTGAGTCCTCCAACTTTATTCTTCTTCTTCAGTTGTGCTTTACTTATTCGGGGCTTCTTCCCTTTCCATATAAAGTTAATGATTAGTTTTTCCATCTCTTTGATGAATGTTGTTGGTATCTGGATCGGGATTGCGTTGTATTTGTACATTTCTTTGGGTAGAATTGTCATTTTCACAATGTTGAGTCTGCCTATCCATGAGCATGGTATGTTTTTCCATTTATGTAGATCCCTTTGGGTTTCATGCAGTAGTGTTTTGTACTTTACTTTGTATAGGTCTTTTACATCCCTGCTCAGATTTATTCCTAAGTATTTTATCTTTTTAGGGGCTATTATAAATGGTAATGTTTTCCTGATTTCCTTTTCATCGTTCTCCTTATTGGCGTATAGGAATCCAACTGATTTTTGAATGTTTATCTTGTATCCTGCTACTCTGCTGAATTTTTCTATTAGTTCCAATAGATTTCTCATGGAGTCTTTAGGGTTTTCTATGTATAGTATCATATCATCTGCAAACAGGGACAGTTTAACTTCTTCATTACCAGTTTGGATGCCCTTTATTTCTTTTTCTTGCCTTATTGCTCTAGCTAGGACTTCCAGCACAATGTTAAATAGGAGTGGTGATAAAGGGCATCCTTGTCTTGTTCCTGTTTTCAAGGGGAATGTTTTCAGCCTCTCTCCATTAAGAATGATGTTGGCCATTGGTTTTGCATAGATGCCCTTTATTATGATGAGAAATTTCCCTTGTATACCTATTTTATTGAGAGTTTTTATCAGGAATGGGTGTTGAACTTTGGCAAATGCCTTTTCTGCATCAATTGAGATGATCATGTGATTCTTTTCTTTCCTTTTACTTATGTGGTGGATTACATTGATTGATTTTCTAATGTTGAACCATCCTTGCATACCTGGTATGAATCCTACTTGCTCGTGGTGTATTATTGTTTTGATATGATGCTGAATTCTATTGGCTAGAATTTTGTTCAGAATTTTTGCATCTATATTCATGAGAGATATTGGTCTGTAATTTTCTTTTTTTGTGACGTCTTTGCCTGGTTTTGGTATCAGCGTTATGCTGGCTTCATAGAATGAATTTGGAAGTGTTGCTTCCTCTTCTATGCTCTGAAATAGCTTGAGTAGTACTGGTAGAAGCTCTTCTGTCAATGTTTTGTAGAATTCTCCAGTGAAGCCATGTGGGCCAGGGGTTTTTTTGGTTGGGAGGTTAATTTTATTACCTTTTCAATCTCTTCTCTTGTTATGGGCCTGTTCAGATTTTCAACATAACTTTGTTGTAGTTTGGGTAGGCCATGTGTTTCTAGAAATTTATCCATTTCCTCTAGGTTTTCAAATTTGTTGGAGCATAGTTTTTCATAATATTCTGTTATAATCCTTTTTATTTCAGTTGGGTCTGTTGTAATGTCCCCCATTTCATTTCTTATTTGGGTTATTTGCGTTCTCTCCTGTTTTTCTTTTGTCAGTCTGGCCAGTGGTTTGTCAGTTTTGTTGGTTCTTTCAAAGAACCAACTTTTGGTTTTGTTGATTCTTTCTATTGTTTTTCTGTTCTCTATTTGATTTATTTCTGCTCCAATCTTTACTCTTTCCTTTCTTCCGGTGGTTGTGGGCTTTTTTTGCTGTTCTCTTTCTATTTGTTTGAGTTCTGTAGTTAATGTTTTGATTATGTCCCTTTCTTCTTTTTTGATATGTGCATCTATTGCTAGAAACTGTTCTCTGAGGACTGCGTTTGCTGTGTCCCAAAGGTTTTGGTATGATGGGTTTTCATTCTCATTTGATTCTACGAATTTTTTGATTCCATCTCTGATTTCTTCTATTACCCAGTGTTGTGTAAGCAGGGTATTATTCAGTTTCCATGTAATTGATTTTTTTTCCTTGCTCTTTCTATTGTTAATTTCTACCTTGATGGCATTGTGGTCAGAGAAGAGACTTTGAATTATCTCAACGTTTTGGATCTTGTTGAGGATTGCTCTATAGCCTAAGATGTGGTCTATTCTGGAGAACGTTCCATGTGCATTGGAAAAGAAAGTGCACTTTGCAGCAGTTGGATGGAGTGTTCTATATATGTCTATGAGGTCAAGTTGGCTGATTGTGCCCTTTAGGTCTTCTGTATCTTTGCTGAGTTTCTTCTTAGTTGTTCTGTCCTTTACTGAGAGTGGTGTGTTGAAGTCTCCTACTATTATTGTGGAACTGTCAATTTTCTCTTTTCAGTGTTGTTAGAGTTTGTTTTATGTATTTTGGAGCCCTGTCGTTGGGTGCATAGATGTTTATTATGGTTATGTCTTCATGATGGATCATCCCCTTAATCATTGTATAGTGTCCTTCCTTGTCTTTCATGGTAGATCTCATTTTAAAGTCTATTTTATCTGAGATTAGAATTGCCACTCCTGCTCTTTTTTGGTGGTTGTTAGCTTGATATATTTTTTTCCAACCTTTGACTTTTAATAAATTCACATCTTTGTTTCTAAGGTGTGTCTCTTCTAGACAGCATATTGATGGATCCTGTTTTCTTATCCATTCTGTCACACTCCATCTCTTTATGGGTGCATTGAGTCCATTTACATTCAGTGTAATTATTGATAGATGTGAGTTTGTTGCTGTCATTTTGTAGTGCTTTTTTTTGTGGTGCTGAAGTTTTCTTTGTTCTTCTTACGCTCCTGTGCTGAGTTACTTTTGTCTGTGGATTTTTTTTTTCATTTCTTTTGTTTTTGTAGGTTTTGTTTTTGCTGAGACTTTATGTTTTTCCTCTTTTTTTCTTTTATGAGTATGTTTGTTAACTTTCTTTGGGGTTACCATGAATTTTACCCTTATCTTTCTAAGTTTGAAGCAGTCTATTATTACTTGCTATTGCCTTGCCTTCCTCTCCATTAGAAGATTCTATATCTATGCCGTTTATTCCCTCTTTTATTGTTTTGATGTTGTTGTCATTTACTGATTAACTGCTCTGATTCCCTGTTGTATTTCTTTGGTTTTGGATAGTCCTCGAGAGTTCATTTCCTAGCTTGGTATCTGGCTGGTATGATCCTGCGTCCTAGATTCTGCCTGTGAGCTGAAGCTGTTTGTCCTCTGATCGAAGAACTCCCTTTAATAATTCTTGTAAGTTTGGCTTGGTTTTTACATAGTCCATTAATTTCTGTTTATCTGGAAATGACCTAATTTCACCATCAAATCTGAATGAGAGTTTTGCAGGATATATTATTCTTGGCTGGCAATTTTTTCTTTCAAGATTTTATATATGTCATCCCATTGCCTTCTTGCTTGCATGGTTTCTGCCGAATAATCTGAGCTTAGTCTTATTGTTTCTCCTCTGTATGTGACTTCTTGTTTTTCATGAGCTGCTCTTAGGATTCTTTGTTTGTCTTTGGTTTTGGTGAGTGTGATTATGATATGCCTTCGTGATTTTCTTGTGGGGTTTCTCCTATGTGGGTTGAGCTTCTTGGATGGTCAGCTTTTCATCTTTCATGATATTGGGGATGTTTCCTGTCAGCAGTTCTTCAATGATCCTCTCTGTGTTTTCTGTTTTCTCCCGCTGTTCTGGAATTCCAATCACTCGAAATTTTTTTCTTTTGATTGTATCCCACATAACTCTCAGTGTCTCTTCATTTTTCTTTGTTCTTTTTTCTGAGTTTTCCTCAGAGTTGTATCCAAGTGTTTGTCTTCAATTCCACTGATCCTCTCTTCCACCATTTCAAATCTGCTTCTCAGCCCTTCTATGACAGCGTCCATTTCTGAAATCTTGTTGTTTATCTTTTGGATTTCTAATTGTAGTCTTTGTACAATTTCTAGTTGTGAATTTATTTTGGTATTTTGTTCCTGTATTATTTTCCTGAATTCTTCCAATTTTTTGCCTGTATTTTTCCATGGATTTGTCTATTTTTTCCTCATGTTTGTCAGCTTTTTGCCTCAGCTCTTGGAGAATTCTGAGTATTAGAGATTTGAATTCCCTATCAGGTAGCTCTAGTGCATTTTCTTCCACTGGAGAGTCATCTGGTGTTTTAATTTGGATGCCTATTGGAACCATCTTGTCCTTTTTTTGTAAATGTTTTGATATTGTCTGCTGTCTTTGTGGTATTCAGTAGTTATTTTTCTCATTTATTGATTGAAGATTTGTTTGTTTCATCACCCCCACCCCTTTTTTTAAAATCTGACTATGTCTGAGAAGGCGGACTGTGTGTTCTTTGTTGTTTGCTCATCTGTGGGCACAATACTTTTCACCTCCTTCTCCAATTGGCAGGTCAGTGACTCAGATATGTTATGGCAGGGCAGGTCTAGCTGAAGAGGAGTTACTGGGACGGGTTGTTTGTGGCACTTACTACAGCCACCAGATCGGGTTGATAATCAGTCCAGGGCAGGTTCCAGTAGGCTGTGCCTGTGCTTCTTGGTGGTGTGATGTCAAGCTCATGGTTCATGTAGGCAGGATGCAGCAGGGAGATTGTTATGTGTGGAGCTAAGATGGATATGGGAGAGAGGAGAGAGGAACAGGAGCCAAAAACATACAAACAAACAATAAGAATGCTAGGGGAGCTTGCCGTTGGAGTGGAGAGATGAGAGACTATGAAATGGAGAAAAACAGAAAGGGGAGGAGGAAGAAAAGAAAAGAATGAATAAATAAAAATCAGAAAGGTTAAAGAACCACAAAGTTCCCAAGGATCCCACCAGTGCAGCTATGAGGTCTGGGGAAGTTGCTCTTAGATGTTGCAGTACAGCCTGACAAGAAGGCATAGAAGTATACAACACCAGGTATTCAGGGAACAGAAAGAGAAGGAAGGTATAGAGATACAAGAAACTGAGCAATGAATAAAGACAAAAAAGGAAAAAGAGGGGAAAAAACAAAACAAATTAAAAAAAAAAAAGAACAAGAAAGGCCCCCCCAAAAAAAGAAAAAAAAAAAAAAAACAACAAATAAAGAAATGCCCTCAGGGATCCCTATGCACATCTGTGCAAGCCGAGGGAGAATTCTTGTTGCCACGTAGCACTACCTGGCCAGAAAGTGCTCCAAACTCAAGAAAAGGAAAAGAAAACAAACAAACAATTCGAAAGAAAGAAACAAACAAAAGCTCCAGTATCCCACCAGCGCAGCAACCCAGACCCGGAAGCAGGTCCACAATCGAACGGAGCTCTGCAGCCCCTCAGGAAGAAGCAAAGATGGTAAACAGAGCCAGGTACTTGAGCGAAGGGAGGGGGAGGTGGCGAGAGGCAAGCAAGAAATCAAAAGAAGCAGAAAACAAAAAAAGCAACACTAGCAGCCAACAAATGGCACTCAGAGAGCCAGCTAGTGCGGGCTGGTGTTTCTGGACAAGAGACTGTGTCCACAGGAAGCAGAGGGGGCCAAGTGTAGGTGAAGAAGTGTAGAGTGGGAAAGCGTATATCACAAATTACTAGAGCTCTGCAGCCCCTCAGGAAGAAGCAAAGATGGCGCAAGGAGCGAGGTACTCGAGCGAAAGGAGGGGGAGGTGGAGAGAGGCAAGGAAGAAATAAAAAGAAGCAGAAAAAAAGCAACACCAGCAGCCAACAAATGGCACTCAGACAGCCACCCGTTCGGGTGTGTGGAATCCAAGCAGCTGGTGTTTCCCGGTCAAGAGATTGTGGCCACGGGAAGCAAAGGAGGCCAAGTCAGGGTGAACAAGGGTAGGGGTGTGGGAAAGCGTATATCACCAATTACTGGTTGTTTTGTCTCCCGCTGGAAGCTCCGTGATGCTGCTTTCTCGTACCCCCTGTTTGCTGGTCTCCGATAGGAGTCCAAGATGGCGGATCCACGCTGGATTAGCTGGTAGGGGACCTCTGCATGAATCTCTCCTTGCTCTCCATTCTCTGTCAATTTTCTCACTCCATTTGGTGCTTGGCTGAGTTCTTTATCTCTTCATTTGATGTTTTAGGGTTTCGGCTTAGTTTTTCGGATCTTTGCTGTGGAGGGATGGCGTGGTTCTTCTGTCTAGAGTGCCATTTTGCTGATATCACAATTTCATACTTTTAACACCAAAACATGCACGACACACTGTAGTTATCCTTTTCATGAGGTAATTGAAGATTTTACCTTAAAAATACTAGTTCATGGAGCACGACAGCCAGTGGGTCTGGTAAGGAGCCACACATTGGAGGTTGTGGAGGGATGGCAGCATCTCTCCCTTTCTCTCCAACTCTGCGTGTAACCTCGTTTGAAGATGACAGCAACACTCTAAATGTGGTGCCCTTTGGATCCACAAGGCCTGGGTCAAGTGCTCACAGGCTCCTTGCAGGGATGGGGAAACCGACGCCCAGATGGGGAAGATGCTAGCCCAAATCCCCTGACTCCTTCCCCTCCGGCTGCACAGAGCTCTCCACCCTCCGCTGAGCCACCCAGCCCCGGCATCAGCCTGGCCTCCTAGGCCTCAGGGTCCTGTCACCCCTGTCCACCTCCCTGGGGCGCAGCCATCCAGCCTCCTGGGCCTTATTTCCCTGCCCTTTATAAATATGCATCAGGCAAGAGAGACAGGGGGCCTCTTTTCGAGGGAAAATTAACCACAATGACAAACTTAGTTATTCATGCAAACCATCAGTCTGTTATCCCTGATTATGCAGGATGCAAACTGTGAGTATCTGAGTGACTGAGCGCGTTCATCAAAGGCGCCATCGGGCAGCGGGCCTGTTCTCGGCCCAGCCCACCGCGCCGCCGCCTTTGTACTGGCTACTCAGCCCCTGCGCAGGCCGATGGGCTGCCTCCCTCTGACAGAGCCTGCTCCTGAAGCAGGGACCCCTCCGCGCTGTATTTTAAAGGATTAATTAACCTTGTGAGATTGGCGAGGAAAACTCCACCTGGCTATCTACTGCATGAAAGCATCCGCTCACCAGAGTATTTTAAGCTCACAGTGCAGACCATATGGTATTTCAAAGAACAGAAGTTGAAAGTACAGTACATATTTATTCCTTCCACAGAGAGCATTAAAGGGGTTTAAGTATTTTATTAACGTCTATATGTGCGGGGGTGTGTGTGTGCACGCGCGCGTGTGCATCTGTGTGCGTGTGTGTGTGAAGCAAGCGGAAATATACTTCATGCATAGAAAAAATAAATTACACAGATTTATTTTCATCTCTCTGCCAACTCATCCCATAGCAACAGTGAAAACTCAGTCCACGTAAGCTCGAGAAAACAAGAAATACTTTAGCAAGGCATCTCAGTCTATGGCTATTGACAATTTTTAGTCTCTTGTTTGAAGCCAGAATAGCCTCCTCCAAGTTAGGAGCGCAGGCAGAGGGGAAGGAGGGGGGAGGCGGGCCGAGGCACTGAAGACAACCGTGTCACCTGGGCAGCCCCAGGCCCTGCCTTCCCAAGTAGAAGTTCAAATCCAGGGCCAACCTGGCTTATGGCACGTACTTGATTGTCTGGACCTTAGTTCTCTTATCTTTAACAACACTGATCTCACAGGGTTGTTGTGAGAATAAAATGGAAAAAAAGGCATAAAGTGCTTAGCACAGTGCCCAGTACAGAGCAAACAGCACTGGGGACGCTATCCCAAAGAGGCCAAGGTCCAGAATTTCGAGAGTGACTTCTTGCTGAAGAAGTCTGTTAATTGTATCCTACCCACTATCCCCTCTTGCTTCCCTCATCCTTTTCCTACTGCAGGCTTCCTTTTTCTCTCTCTCAGTCCAGGTGACTGGGCTGAAGTTCATTCCATTCCTGGCTATAAGGGTGGTCATGTGACCAAGGCTGGCCAATCAGAGCCTTGCATCTCCCTGGCCTTAGTGACTGGCTCAGGAATGGGTACATGACTCCAGACAGACCAGTGAGGCCCAGTCCTGAGTCTTTTGCTGAAATTACTGGTAAAGAGTCTCTTTTTCCAAGAGACTTGCTAAACTGGGAGGATGTGAACTTGACGCTCACTGCCAGCCTAGTCATGGGCAAAAACCTAGTGACAGGAAAGTCCAGGGCAACTGTGAACTCTGTCCAATGGACAATTCAGCTCTCCCAAGTAGGGGCAGACGTTGAATTTCTAAAAATAAATAAAATTTGAAAAGGAAAAATTTAAGGTACAGTAGGCAACTGGTCAGGCTCAGCTGTCAAAGGACTTCATTTTCCTCTCTTGACAAAGCCACAAGCCCAACCCAATCCAGACGGGTGAGAGCTCTCAGAAATGCCAGGCTGCGCACTTCAACAACTTGGGTTCTGCCTGCAGTTCCAGATGTGCTCTGATGGGGGCAGCAGTGAATCAGTAGAACTTTTGACCTGAGAGAGACGGGACCTAAGGGGCATTAGAGAGGGTTTGGGAAAGGGTCTGAGACTCTTGACCCCCCAGAGCATACCCCTTTTTCACAGTAAGAACCTATGTCAAAGGAGGAGTTTGTGGTCACAGAAGTTAATAAAAAGCACGTAGCACAGGTATGAAAGGATGAACAGACTGAAGTCTTAAAGACCGCTGCTCCCCCCACCGTTTTATTGATGGGAAAACTGAGTACCAGGAAGATAATACCATAGTTTCACTCAAATAACATGTACGTTATACCCTTTTTACCAATCACACAACCCCCTTACGCATTATTTTCCTAGGCACGCTATGCGCTTTATATGTGTGGATGCATTATTTACATAAAGGTGTTATTTGCAGAAAAATGCAGTAACTATTTTCCACCCAGCCTCCATATTCATCAGGTTTTTCTCTTTATATATATAGGGGGGAAGATATTTTCAGGCAAAAGAATTAATTGGGAACATGCAATTTTCTGTAATATCCTGTAAGTAAACATTGAACCTCCATTTTACATGATGGAAGAAAAGTTTATTTAATCAGCTCCAGGTTTTGTCAGGTATATTTTGGTTTGTTCAGTCATTTCAGATTTAAACTCAGTCAGTTTAGATTTTCTTTCTACTCTCTTTTCCTTCTGAGTTCCAGGGGCTAATAGAGTCTTGGCACTGGTTACATTGGGAGGGAAGAGTATTTCTTGGCCAAAAAACAAACAAATCCATTGCCGTCAAGGTGATTCCAACTCATAGCGACCCCATAAGACAGAGAAGAACTGTCCCATAGGGTTTCCAAGGAGTGGCTGGTGGATTCAAAGTGCACAGTGCTGACCTTTTGGTTAGCAGCCGAGCTCCTGTGATTGTTATTTACTGAAGGGTTGGTCAGATGGGAGTTCCTTAGCCATGACCAGAAGTGGAATCTCCAAGGAATAACACTGGGATGGCCAAGAAAAGGAGCCCTGGTGGCACAGTGGTTAAGAACTTGGCTGCTAACCAAAAGGTCAGCAGTTTGAATCCACCAGCCACTCCTTGGAAACCCTATGGGACAGCTCTACTCTGTCCTATAGGGTCATGTCTTAGTCATCTAGTGCTGCTATAACATAAATACCGCAAGTGGATGGCTTCCACAAACAGAAATTTATTTTCTCACAGTCTAGTAAGCTACAAGGCCAAATTCAGGGCATCAGCTCCAGGGGAGGGCTTTCTCTCTCTGTCGACTCTGGAGGAAGGCCCTTGTCATCATCAATCTTCTTCCGGACTAGAAGCTTCTTTGCTCAGGAACTTTGGGTCTAAAGGACACGCTCTGCTCCCCACTCTGCTTTCTTGGTGGTATGAGGTCTCCCCTTCTGCTGGCTTCTCTTTCCTTTTATCTCTTGTAAAATAAAAGGTGGTGCAGGACACACCCCAGGGAAACTCCCTTTACATTGGATTAGGGATGTGACTTAGTAAGGGTGTTACAATCCCACCCTAATCCTCTTTAACATAAAATTACAATCACAAAATGGAGGACAGCCACACAATACTGGGAATCATGGCCCAGCCAAACTGATGCAAGTATGTTTTGGGGGGACATAATTCAATCCATGACAGGTTGCTATGAGTCAGAATCGACTGGAAGTTCACGAGTTTGGTTTGGTTTTTAAGTGAAGATACAGAACTAAATACTGACTAAAAGGGAGTCAACACCTGGAGGACAAAAACAGTCTTGTGCAAATTTTCCGTTTTAATGGGTTTAGTCCTGAGGGCAGGCCCAGTCTGCCCGCAGGAAACCAAAACTTGGATGGAAAACCTGTCATCTTATTGGCTTGAAGAACCAGAGGCCAGGACCAGAGGCTAAAAAGTGACTGAGGAAGTAAAAAGAGAGAGCCATGGAAGGGGGGTATCAAAATCTGTGCATAAAATGCTCAAACCTCTCACTGACCGCAGAACCATGTATGAGTGGGACAGTCACCAAGCAGCCCAGCTAAGACTAAAATAACTGAGATTCAGTTGCCGTCCATCGTATAGGTGAGAGAGTTTTCTGTTTGGGGTCAGCCAAGTTAATTGCCTGCCTGAGTAAAAATCAATACTCTTCCGAGGAATATAAAAAATTCAGTCTTTATAACATATAACACAATAAACCAGTAAAC
This sequence comes from Dugong dugon, assembly GCA_030035585.1. NCBI lineage: Eukaryota > Metazoa > Chordata > Mammalia > Sirenia > Dugongidae > Dugong > Dugong dugon. The sequence continues at coordinate 73,617,602 of CM057478.1, forward strand.
CAAACCCCTTGCTGTCGAGCTGATTCCGACTCATAGTGACCCTATAGGACACAGTACAACTGCCCCATGGGTTTCCAAGGAGTGGCTGATGGATTCAAACTGCCCACCTTTTGGTTAGCAGCCAAGCTCTTAACCAGTGCACCACCAGGGCTTCATATAACACAATGTTGTTGTTGTTATTAGGTGCATCAGTTCAGTTCCAACTCATAGTGACCCTACGTACAACAGAACGAAACACTGCCTGGTCCTGTGCCAGCCTCATTATTGTTGCTATGCTTGCCAGTTTTCTTAGATTCATACTTTGGACCTTCCACTTTCCTATTATTAATGGGTGTTTGCAGTTGTTTCTTCTCATTTTGAGTCGTGCCATATCACGAAATGAAGGTCCCGAAAGCTTGACTCCCCCCATGTCATTTAAGGCCGACTCTACTTTGGGGAGGCAGTTCTTCCCTAGTCATATTTTGAGTGCCTTCTAACCTGAGGGGCTCATCTTCTGGCACTATATCAGACAATATTCCACTGCTATTCATAAGGTTTTCATTGGCTAATTTTTTCAGAAGTAGGCCACCAGGTCCTTCTTCCTAGTCTGTCTTAGTTTGGAAGCTCAGCAGAAACCTGTCTACCACGGGTAACCCTGCTGGTATTTGAATACCTGTGGCATAGCTTCCAGCATCACAGGAACACGCAAGCCACCACAGTACGAAACACTGACAGATGTGTGAGGATATAACACAATATACAGAATTAAATCCAAAATTAACAGACAGGAAAACATAACCCAAACTCTAGAGAAAAGACAGTTAATGAGTACCAAATATAAGATGACCTTAGATGTTGAAATAAGCAGACAAGAATTTTAAGACAGCTATTATAAGTATGCATATGAATGTAAAGGAAAATCTGATCATAATAAATAAAAGGATAGGTATTCTTAACAGAGAAATAGACACTAAAAGAAGCAAAGAACACATGTCACCCTCCTGTGTAGGAAGCCACTGGTTATAGCTGAGACGTCTACACTTGCTGATCATTATTTCTGTTCTGGTTGTTCCATTTGCATCTGACAACTTTTCATATGTTATGTTTTCCTTTTCTTTCAGTTCAAAATATTCTTCAATATCTCATTCTTTCTTGATCATGAGTAAATTAGAAATATATTATTTAATTTACAAACACTTGGAGATTTTGTGGATATATTTTTGCTGCTGGTTTAATTTTATTGTGGTCAGTGAATATACACTATTATTTCAGTACTTTTAAATTCGCTGAGACTTGTTCTGTGTTCCAGCACATGATCTACCTTATTGAAGATTCCATTTGCCATTGAAAAGAATGTGTAGACTGCTGCTGTTGGGTTCTTTGTTCTATAAAACAATTTAATTAGATTAAATTGTTCGATGATTTTGTTCCAGTCTTCTATAGCCTTACTTTCTACTTGTCCAGTAAATTACTGAGAGAGGAGTACTGAAGTCTCCAATTATAAATGGGGATTTTGTTTTCAGTTTTGTCATTTTTATTTTATGAACTTTGAAGCACTTTTATTAGGTGTATATACAGTTAGAATTTTCATATCTTCCTGATCAGGTGGCCTTTTATCGTAATTAAGTGGCTTTTTAAAAAAATCCCTGCAATATTTCTTATCTTACTTTTTAAATTTGTCTGATATTAACACAGCCACTGCAGCTTTCTTGTAATGTGTTTCTATGGCATATAATTTTCTATCTTTTTACTTTTAATGAGAATATATTAACAGTGTATTTTGATCTAGACAAGATCTATTTGGATTTTGCTTTTTCATCCAGTCTGACAATCTCTGCCTTTTCATTGGAAAATTCAGACCATTTATATTCAGTGTAATCACTGACGTGCTTGAGTTTAAATCTACCATCTTGTTATTTGTTTTCAGTTTCTTGCATCAGTTTTATGCTCCTTTTTTCTTTTCCTTCTTTCTCTTGGTTTAACTGAAGATATTAAATTATTTTTATTTAATCTTTACTATCGGCTTATTATCTATACATTTTTTATATTTTTAGTGGTTGTTCTAGAGGTTACAATATGCATCTTATATTATCACAGTCTACTTTCAAATAATACTTGAACACTTCACAAATAATGTAAGAATTTTACAACAATATACTTCCCCCTTCTCCTCCTTTTTCTATTTTCTTAGTTTTACTTCTACATATGTTATAAACCCTACAATACATTGCTATTGTTTTTGCTTTAAGCAGTCAATTAACTCTTAAAGAAATTTTAAATTCAGAAAAAACAAACCTTGTGTATTTACCTACATATTTACCACTTCTGGTTTCTTCAGTTTCTATCTGGTATGATTTTCCTTCTGCTTGATAACTTCCTTTAACATTTCTTATCGTGCAAATCTTCTAGGAACACATTTCTCAGCTTTTGTTTGTCTCAAATAAATCTTTATTTCATCTTCATTTCTGAAGGGTCATTTTGCTAGGTATAGAAGTCTAGGCTGCCAGTTATATTTTTCTATTGCAGTAATTTTGTTATAACAACACTAGATAACTAAGACAGTGCCCAGCTACCACTGCTGACTGTTCTGACCAGCTACCACTGTGGACCAATAGAAGGTCCTAGACAGAATGGGAGAAAAATGCAGAACAAAATTCAAATTCCTAAAAATGTCCAGACCTACTGGACCGATAGAGACTAGAGGAACCCCTGCCTGAGACTGTTACCTTAAGATACTCTTTAAACTTGGAACTGAAGCTATTTCTGGAGGTCACCTTTCAGCCAAATAATAGATTGGCTTATAAAATAAACAATATCACTTATGAATAATGTGTTCCCTTAAACAACCAACTACATGAGACCAAATGGTCAACATTTACCCAAAAGCAAAGATGAGAAGGCAAGGAGGAGCAGAGAAGCTAGACCAATGGAAATAGAATTAAAATAACGAGAATGCTGACACATTGTGGAAATTGTAACCAATGTCACAGAACAGTTTGTATAAAAATTGTTAAACAGGAACCTAACATGCTGTGTAAACCTTCATCTAAAACACAAAATATTTTTAAAAAGAAAAAAATGCAATAAGCCTTTAGCTAGACTGATAAGAGATAGAGAGAGCATAAATTACAAATATCAAGAATGAAAGATAAAAAAAGAAAGAAAGATGAGACATCACTACAGATCCTGCAGACATTTAAAAAGATAATATAGGATTTATAAAATGGACGTAGTAGTAGAGGAACCTGTCTAACTTCAGGGGGGATAACGTGAATCAAGATAAACCCAAGGCTGATCCCTATGAAGTAGAGGTCAGATATACCTCCACTCTCCAATCTTTTTACTAATTCTGACACCAGCCATCCCTCACATGGCACTCTCTACTTTTCTTCCAGATTTGATAATCTGTTGCAATGGGCACACAAAGCTCACAGACCACACTTATGGTTAAATGGTTTATTAAGGAGGTAACAGGTACGACTCAGGATCAGGATCTACAGACTACAACTCAGAATCAGGATCAGGAAGCATGTAGGCAAAGTCTGGAAGCCTCCCTCAAAGTGGAGAGCACATCTCTCCTTTCTTCAATGCAAGGCAGTTCTCTCAGCTCCTCTCGGCCATGCAAGCAAGCAGGCTCTTCTGTCTGCCATGCACGTCTCCTCTCAGCTATGCAGGCCTCCTCTTGGCCCCCTCAGGACAAGCCTCCTCTCAGCCCCCTCAGGACGGGCTTCTTCTCAGTCTCCTCTGGACAGGCTTCCTCTCAGCCTCCTCAGGCCAGGCCTCCACTCAGTCACCTGAGACCAAGCCTCTCCGCCTTCAGCCTCCCCACTGCTAACTGACCCAGCTTGTAGCCAGTGTAGCAGTTTTGTTTGGCTCTCTTAGCGATATACCTAGTAGCAGGTTTCTGTAGTCAACACTGACTCTGCCACTGGGCCCCTTCCAGGCCTGTCCATGTCTTCAACGTTACAGCCCTCGACCTGTGTTACAGCTCGTTTAGGAGGTTCCTTGCCTCCTCGCTCTCTGCTTCTTCTCTCTTCTTTCTTCCTTCTGCTTCTGTCTGCCGCTTCTTCCTTTCCATGTGCCAACCTCTGTGGGGTTGGCTGCATGTATAAACAAATTTGTCAATTTCAAGGCATGGTACTCCCACTAGGGACACAATCAGACCAGTCCCCTCTCTGTAGGCCATACCCATACCCATACCCTTTGCTGTCGAGTCGATTCTGACTCATAGTGACCCTATAGGAAGAGTAGAACTGCCCCATAGAGTTTCCAAGGAGCACCTTGTGGATTTGAACTGCCAACTGTTTGGTTAGAAGACGTAGCTCTTAACCAGTATGCCACCAGGGTTTCCCAGTAGGCCATAGACACTTAATTTGCATATTAGGCTATAATCACTTCATTTGTATAAGTATACTGACCAATCCCTCAGACTGCATGCCAATCGCAGGGCAGGCTGAGTGCAGGGCCAGACAAAAAAATATCAAGCCACAAGTTATTTACAGCTTACCCAGGAAATGCCAATCAACCTGGACAAAAGTAGCAAGCCCTCTGGGGGTAGAAAACTAGGGCAAAGGTAATTTTTCAGGGTTTAGGGGAAAAAATCTCTTAAACTATTTTTCCGAAGAACCAAGGCAAAAGGCCACATAAAGGAATTCATTTCATCACAGGATTATTATGAACAAACTTGACAAATAAATCTGACAACATAGATACACTATACAAATTCCTTGAAAAAATACAAATTACCAAAAGCAACTCAAAATGAAATAGAAAATATGAATAGTACTACAGCTATTTCTAAAATTGAAATTAAAGTTAAAATGCTTTCCAAAAAGAAAACCCTAGGCTCAGATAGCCTCACTACTGAATTTTATCTAACACTAAAGAAGGAATTATACCAATACTACCAAAATTCTATCCAAAAACAGAGGAGAAAGGGACAAATTATTATTATTTTTTTTTATATTTTATTGTACTTCAGGTGAAGGCTTACAGAACAAATAGTTTCTCATGAAACAGTAGTACACATGTTGTTTTATGACATTGGTTAACAACCCCACAACATATTAACCCTCTAAATTCTCAACCTTTTTTTTTTTTTTTGATGAAAATACACATAGCCAAAGATACACCATTTCAAAAATTTCTACATGCACAGTTCAGTGACACTGACTACACTCTTCCAATTGTGCTGTTATTCTCACGTAAGATGAAGGCTTACAGAACAAAATAGTTTCTCATTTAACAGTTACTACAAATGTTGCCCTATGACAATGGTTAACAATCTCACAACACATCAACGATATCCTTACTCAACCTTGGGTTCCCTATCACCAGCTTCCTTGTCCCCTTCTGCCTTCTGGCCCTTGTCACTGGACTCCTGTACCTCGTTAGTCTTAATTGGTTTTATGGGGCTACGACAAATTATTTTTGTCCCCCTGTAATGCCCGCATTACAAGACAATATTACCAGAAAAAGAAAAATAAAAGACTATCCATCGTGAACATAGATGTAAAAACCCATAACAAAATTTTAGCAAATCAAATCTAACAATACATAAAAGTGGATTTTATCCCAAGAATTCAAGATCTGTTTAACATTTAAAAACTCAATCAACGTATTCATCATTATAAACAAATAAAGGAGAAATGCCACATGATCATCTCAATGGGAAGAGAACTTCCTCTAACTGATAAAATCCTTCTTTGAAAGGCTTACTTCTAACATCATCCTTAATGCTAAAAGAGTGAATATTTTCCTCCTAAGATTATGAAAAAGGCACTTAAATTCCATATTGTCCTTGAAGTCCTGGCCAATGAAATAAGATACGGAAAGAAATAAAATGAATACAGATTGGAAAAGAAGATGCAAAACTGACTATAACTACATATGACATGATCATCTATGTAGAAAACCAAAAAAATGTTTCTTAGAAAGCTACCAGATATTCAAACTAATAAGTAGGTTTATTAAGGCCACAGGATACATGGTCAATATACAAAAAATAACTGTATTTCTTCGAATAAGCAATAAATAATTAGAAACTGAAATCTAAAAATAAGTACCATTTAAAACAGCATTAAAAATAAAATATTTAAGGATAAATCTAATAAAATATGTTTAAGATTTGTTTGCTGAAGCATATAAAATATTATGAAATTAAAGAAAACCTAAATGAAAGAATATATACACATATTCATGGATCAGAAAACTCAATATTGTTGAGCCAGTTCTTCCCAAATTGACCTATAGAATCAATGTAATCCCAATCTAAATCCCAGTAGGCTCTTATTTAGCAAACCTCGAGTTTATTTTAAAATTTAAATGGAAATGCAAATGGATTAAAAGGACTGTGAAAACAGCATGGGGACAGTGTCTGACCTCCTCTAACTTCACAAGGGGGAAGGATAATCAAGGTCGCAGCCTAAGGCTGATCTTATGAGGTGGAAGTCAGACATGCCTCCTCTCTCCACCATCTTTACCAATTCTAACCCAACCGTACCTCCCATGGCACTCTCTACTGGGTGTGATAATTCATTGCAATGGTCACACGGAACTCACAGACCATACTCACACTTATGGGGTTTATTAGGGAAGTAACAGTTACAATTCAGGCTCAGGAACACTCAGGATACAGCTCTTCCATCAGGACCATCTCTTCTAGCCATGCTTGCAGGCATGCTTCTCCCTGGTGCTCAGCCTCTGCCCAAAGGCACTCAGCTTTCTTACTCCACAAGCCGGGAAACCCACTGTGTGGTTTCCTGCTGGTCTCTGCTGCCAACACTTCCCACCATCTTCAGGTTACAGCAGCTCTTTCTCTGACTCTCCTGGTTTCTAGGAGCTTCTCAGCACAGGGATCCCAGGTTGTAAGGATGCGCTCTCCACTCCAGGCTGTTCTTCTTGGTGGTGGTGGGATCTTCTCTTCTCCACCTCTGGGGTGGCTCATTTCCAGCCCAGTGGGATGGCAAAACTGACCAATCCCTTGGGTGGGCAACAATTACCCTATCACACAGTCCCGTCCAATCACTTTGGTGGGAGTTATAAGACCATGGCTAGAAAGGCCACACAAAAGTGATCCATCGCACTACAATGAGCAAAGCAATTTAAAAAAAAAAGATAAACCAGTTTGGAGGACATTCAGTAGCAGATTTCAAAACTTATTGTAAAGCTGCAGGAATTAAGATAATATCCTATGGATAGATATATAGATTAACAGAATAGAGTCCAGAAACAAACCCACATATATATCATCAATTGATTTTGGACAAATATGCAAGGTAACTCAATGGGAAAAGGAACAACCGGAGATCCATATGGAAAAAAGTGAACCTTGATCTTTGCTTCACACTATGCAAAAAATTAGCTCAAAGTAGACCACAAACATAAAAACTAAAGCTATAAAACTTCCAGAAAAAAAAATAGGGGAAAATATTTGTGACCTTGGGATAGGTAAAGATTTTTTAGATAGGTCACATAAAGCATTAACCATAAAAGGGGAAAAAAATGATAAATTTGGGCTTCATCAAAATTAAAAACTGGTCTTTAAAAGTTGTTAAGAAAATGAAAAGGCAGGCCACAGACTGAGAAAAATATTGTCAATACATATATCTGTTGAAAGACTTTATCCCAAGTATCAAAACAATTTTTACAATTCAATAAGACGACAACCCAATTTAAGAACTGGGAAAAGATTTGAACAGTCAGTTCACAGAAGAAGATATACAGATGACCATAAAGCACATGAAAAGATGTGCTACTCATTAATCATCAAGGAAATGCAAATTAAATCCAGTCCCTCTAGCAGAGCTAAAATTAAAAACTGAAACCATAAAACTCTTAGAAGAAAACATAGAGGTATTGCTTCCAGACCTAGTTTTAATAATGGATTCTTAGATATGACACTGAAAACAAAAGCAAATAAAGACAAAATAGATAAATGAGACCTCCTCAAAATTAAAAACTTTTTTTCATCAAAGGACTTTATCAAGAAAATGAAGAGAAAACTTACAGACTAGGAGAAAACTTTTGGAAACCCATATATCAGATAAGGGTTTACTATCTAGAATATATAAAGAACTCTTACAATCTAACAACAAAAAGACAAACAACTCAATCAAAAAAATGAGCAAATGACTAATGGACCACAACTACCACAGCCTCACCAGACTGAGACCAGAACAACTAGATGGTGCCCGGCTACCACCACCGACTGCTTTGACAGGGATCACAATAGAGGATCCCAGCTAGAGAAGGAGAGTAATGTAGAACAAAATTCAAATTCACAAAAAAGACCAGGATTCCTGGCCTGACAGAGACTGGAGAAACCCCAAGAGTATGACCCCTGGACACACTTTTAATTTAGTGAGAAAGTCACTCCCGAGGTTCACCCTTTCAGCTGAAGATTAGACAGGTCTATAGGGCAAACAGTTACACACTTGAGGGATGTACCTTGTAGTTCAATCACGTACACCAGACTGAATGGACACACCAGCCCAACAAGAAGGCAGGAAGGGACAGGAAAACTGGACGAATGGAAACAGGGAACCTGGGGTGGAGAAAGGGAAAGTGTTGACATATCACGGGGTTGGCAACCAATGTCACAGAACAATTTGTGTACTGATTGTTTAACGAGAAACTGATTTGCTCTGTAAACTGTCACCCAAAGCACAATTTAAAAAAAAGGGAAAAAAGAGAAAAAAAAATGAGCAAATGACTTGAACAGACATTTACCCAATGAAGAAATACACAAAATCAACAAGCATGTGAAAAGATGCTGAACATCATTAGTCACTGGGGAAATGCAAATCAAAACACAATGAGATACCATTTCTGTTATGGATTGAATTATGTCCCCCATAAATATATGTTGTAAATCCTAACCTCTCTGCCTGCGGTTATAATCCCGTTTGAGAATGGGTTGTCTTTGTTATGTTAATAAGACAGGATTAGTGTAGGGTGTGTCTTAAATCAATCTCTTTTTAGAAATAAAAGAGATTAAATAAGCAAGCAAGGGAAGCAGAGACGGGGTAAGATAGATGCCAAGACACACAGAGATCTCCAAGGAACCACTAAGCAGAAGCTGAGGAGACAAGGACCTTCCTCCAGAGCCGACAGAGAGAGAAAGCCTTCCCCTATAGCTGGCTCTCTGAATTCAGACTTCTAGCCTCCTCAACTGTGAGAAGATAAACGTCTGTTTGTTAAAGTCATCCACTTGTGGTATTTCTGTTATAGCAGCACAAGATAACTAAGATAACTTCATACCGACTAGGATGTCTATGATTTTAAAAAAACAGAAAACAACTGGTGTTGGCAAGAATGTGGAGAAATAGGAAGACTCACTGACCGCTGGTAGGATTATAACATGGTACGGCCGCTGTGGAAAACAGCTTGGTAGTTCCTCAAAAACTTAAACATAGAATGACCATATGATCCAGCAATTTCATGCCTAGGTATATGCTCAAAAGAATTGAAAGCAGGAACATAAACAGATATTTGTACACTAAAGTTCACTGCAGCACTATTCACAATAGCCAAAAGGTAGAAACTGCTTAAATGAATGGATGAATGGACAAACAAAATGTGGTCCATACATACAATGGCATATTATTTAGCCATAAAGAGAAATGAAGTCCTGATTTGGGCTACAACATGGAGAAGCCTTGAAAACGTTATGCTGAGTGAAACAAGTCCGTCACCAAAGGACAAACATTGTATGGTCCCAAGTATATGAAATATATATAATAAGCTGGTGTATAGATACCAAAGTTGGTTAGTGGTTACCAGGGGCAAGCAGAGGGAGGGGGAAAGGAGAACTAACAGCTCCTGTTAAGGGGGATGGAAAAATCTGGGAACACGTGAAAATGATGGTTGAAGAATATGAACACAATTAATGACCATGAAGATTGTTGAAATGTCAAATGTTTTGTTGCATATAGGTGTACCACGCACACACAAAAATGACGCCAATACAAAATGTTGTCAGGGATGTGAAGCAGCTGGAACTCTCACACATTGAGGGCGGGAGTGTAAGATAGTACACTTACTTTAAAAAATAGGATGTCAGTTAAACATAAGATTAAACAAATACCATGCAACTCAGCAATCCCACTCCAGAAATTTCTAAGAGAGATGAAAATACATGTCAACCCAAAAACTTGTATGTGAATGTTCATAGCAGTGTTATTCACAGTGGTCCCGAACTGGGAACAACCCAAATTCCATCACCAGGTCAACAGATAAATTGCAATACAGCTTACAACGGAATACTACTCAGCAAGAAAAGGAGAAACCAAACCAAACCCATTGCTGTCAAGTCGATTCTGACTCATGGCAAAGTCCTGTGTGACAGAGTAGAACTGAACTCCGTGGGGATTTCTTGGCTGTGATCTTTACAGAAACAGATTGCCAGGACTTTCTTTCATGGCACTGCTGGGTGGGTTCGAGCTGTCAACCTTTCGGTTAGTCGAGTGCAAACCGTTTGCGCCACCCAGGGACCCTAAAAGAAGAGAAAGAACTACTGATTCAACAGCACAGATGAATCCCACAGACATTCTACTGAGTGAGACGCCAGACACAAAGTAACTACTGTAAGATTCCATTTATATTAAACCAGAAAAGACACAGCTAATCTACAGTAAGACAAAACAGAGCAGTTGGTGCCTGGGGCAGAGGGTAGGGGTGGGAGGCAGGCCTGACTGCATAGGAGTCTGAGGATCTTTTTTTTTTTTTTTTAATTTTATTGTGTTTAGGTGAAAGTTTACAGTGCAAATTAGTTTCTCATTCAAAAATTTGTACACAAATTGTGTTGTGATATTGGTTGCAGTCCCCACGATGTGTCAGCACTCTCCCCCTTTCCACCCCAGGTTCCCCGCGTCCATTCGTCCAGTTTTCCCGTCCCTTCCTGCCTTCTGTCTTTGCTTTTGGCCAGGTGTTGCCCATTTGGTCTCATAGACTTGACTGAACTCAGAAGCACGTTCCTCACCTGTGTAATTGTTTGTGTTATAGGCCAGCCTAATCTTTGGCTGAAAGGTGGACTTCAGGAGTGGTTTCAGTTCTGAGTTAGCAGGTTGCCCAGTCTCACGGGTTCCTCTAGTCTGTTAGCCCAGTAAGTCTGGTCTTTTTGCGTGTGTGTGTGTGTGTGTGTGTGTGTGTGTGTGTGTGTGAATTTGAATTTTGTTCTGTATTTTTCTCCCGCTCTGTCTGGGACCCTCTGTGGTGATCCCTGTCAGAGGGATTGGTGGTGGCACCAGCTAGATTTCTAGGCTCAGGCTGGTGGAGGCTGTGGTTCATGGGGGCTGTTAGTCCTGTGGACTGATTTTTTTTTTTAGTTGTGCTTTAAGTGAAAGTTTACAGTTCAAGCTAGTTTCTCATACAAAAATTTATACACACATTGCTATGCGACCCTAGCTGCTCTCCCTATAATGTAACAGCACATTCCTCCTTTCCACCCCGGGTTCCCTGAGTCCATCCAACCAGCTCCTGACGCTCTCTGCCTTCTCTTCTCGCCTCCAGACAGGAGCTGCCCACTTAGTCTCTTGTATCTACTTAAGCTGAGAAGCACACTCTTCACTAGTAGCATTTCACGTCCTATAGTCCAGTCTAATCTTTGTCTGAAGAGTTGACCTCGGGAATGCTTTTAGTTCTGGGCTAACAGAGAGTCTGGGGGCTGTGTCTTCCAGGGTCCCTCCAGTCTCAGTCAGACCATTAAGTCTGATCTTTTTGCTAGAATTTGAGTTCTGCACCCCACTTTTGTCCTGCTCCATCAGGGACTCTGTTGTTTTCTCTGTCATGGCAGTCATTGCTGGTAGCTGGGCACCATCTAGTTCTTCTGGTCTCAGACTGCTGGAGTCTCTGGTTTATATGGCCCTTTCTGTCTCTTGGGCTAATATTTTCCTTGTGTCTTTGGTGTTCTTCATTCTCCTTTGCTCCAGGTGGGTTGCGACCAGTTGATGCATCTTAGATGGCCGCTCGCTAGCTTTTAAGACTCCAGACCCCACTCACCAAAATGGGATGCAGAACATTTTCTTAACTAACTTTGTTAAGCCAGTTGACCTAGATGTCCCCTGAAACCATGGTCCCCAGACCCCCGCCCCTCCTACTCTGTTCCTCAAAGTGTTAGGTTGTATTCAGGAAATTTCTTAGCTTTTGGTTTAGTCCAGTTGCGCTGACTTCCCCTGTAGTGTGTGTTGTCCTTCCCTTCATCTAAGATAATTCTTGTCTACTATCTAGTTAGTGAATACCCCTCTCCCTCCCTCCCCACCCTCGTAACCATCAAAGAATGTTTTCTTCTGTGTTTAAATCTTTTTTTGAATTCTTATATTAGTGGTCTCATACAATATTTGTCCTTTTGCGACTGACTAATTTCACTCAGCATAATGCCTTCCAGATTCATCCATGTTATGAGATGTTTCTCGTTGTTATCATTGTTCTTTATTGTTGGGTAGTATTTCATTGTGTGGTTATACCATTATTTGTTTATCCATTCATCCATTGATGGGCACCTAGGTTTTTTTCATCTTTTTGCTATCGTGAACAGTGCTGCAATGAACATGGGTGTGCATATATCTATTTGTGTGATGGTTCTTATTTCTCTAGGATATATTCCAAGGAGTGGGATCGCTAGATTGTATGATGCTTCTATTTCTAGCTTTTTAAGGAAGCACCAAATCAATTTCCAATGTGGTTGTACCATTTTACATTTCCACCAGCAGTGTATTAGTGTTCCAGTCACTCCACAACCGTATGAGGATAATTTTTGCAGTGACGGAAATGTTCTGTATCTTGATTGTGGTGGTTGTTACACTGGTGTATAGATTTTTTAAAACTTCCTTAAATGAATGCACATCAATGGATGGATAAATAAAATGTGGAAATACTACTTACTCAATCAGTAAGAGAAATGAAGTCTTGAAACATGCCACAATGTGGATGGAGCTTGAAGACATGCTGAGTGAAATAAGTCAATCACGAAAATACAAATATTGTATGACCTCACGTAAAGGAGTCCTGGTGATGCAGTGGCTAAGCGCTCAGTTGCTAACTCAAAGGTCGGCAGCTTAAACCTACTAGCTGCTCTGAGGGAGAAAGATGTGGCAATCTGCTTCTGTAAAGCTGACAGCCTTGGAAACCCTATGGGGCAGTTCTACTCTGTCCTATAGGGTCCCTATGAGTCGGAATCAACTTGATGGCAATGGGTTTGGTTTTAGGTTTTCACTTATATAAAAAGACAAGAACAGACAAATGTATAGGACCGAAGTTTATTAGTGTTTACCAGGGGCAGAAGGGAAGAGGGGAGGAGGAGCTATTGCTTGTGCAGTACTGAGTTTCAGTTTATGGTGATGGAAAATCACATTGATTAAGGGAACAGTTGCACAGCCAATTGGCATAATTGCTGAGAATAAGTTGTACTTCAGAAAAAAAGATGAATTAGCAAAAATTGTGTGACAGATATATTTACTACTACAACAACAAAAAAGAGTAGCTGCTGAGGCTGCTTGTGTACAACCATACACCTCATGGGATTTGATTCCTTGGTCTGGAGGTTTAGCTTGATGGTTTCATGGGATATCCCACATAATTGGCCTAACGAAGTGTTTAAATGCTTCTGTTCTACCTCCTAGTTCACTGAGTAGTGCCTGAAGACTTAAAAGCTTGCAAGTGGAAATCCAAGGCACAATTGTTCTCTATTCGCCTGGAGCAACAGAGGAGGAAGGAGAGTCAGGAATAGAAGGAAGAAATGGAATGTGTGCCTAATTGCCTCCATGAACAATTGCATCCTTTGTCAAGAAACCAGAAGAACTGGATGGTTCCTGGCTATTATTACTGGATATTTTGATCGAAGATTCTATAGAAGAATCTTGATCAAAAGGGGGAAAATGCAGAATGGAATTTCAGATTCTTATGGAATCCAGATTTTCTGGAGCCATGGAGGCTGGATGACCCCTTGAAACTATTGCCTAGAGATAATCTTTAAACCTTAAACCTTGAACCAAAAATATCCCCTAAAGTCTTAAAACTAAACAATAGTTTGGCTTAACTAGCAAAGAATATCTGCCTTGAGCATTGTGCTGTATTAAGACCTATCTATATGGAATCAAATTGACAACAGCAACTCAAAAGATTAGATAGGAAACTTAGAGGGAAATGAGTTTATGTTAATGGGGGAGGAACAACTTGAAAAAAAGAGGGTGAAAATGGTTGCACAACTAGAAGAATGTACTCAATTCTGACTGAATTGTACATGTAGAAATTGTTGAATTGATGTATGTTCTCACTGTGTATATTCTCAACAGGAACAAAACCAAATTATTTTAAATAATTACTTAAATGGGTACATTTCATTGCACTCCTTATGCTTCAAATTGGATGTTAAACCATGCTTGTTATTGTTTGTTATTGTTATTGCCATAGTCAACTCCAACTCATAGGGACCTTATGTATAACAGAAGGAAATGTTGCCATGCCCTGTACATATATTGCTTTAATTTTTAAAATAAATTTGAAAATGAAGAGAGAAAAGGTTGAACAACAGCAACAACTTAAGAGCCCATTTTTGGGTAAATAACATACATTTTGAGCAATTGAAGCTCCATGCAGCATCTAAAAACAAATTAAAAGGATGAGTAGGCAGTAAGGAAGGTGATATCCTTGTACCAAGAGTTCTTCTGGCTGTGCAGGGGGCAGAGAGATGGGGCTGAAGCTTGAGGGGAATGTGGGTCCCAAACTGCTGAGCTCCAAGCAAATCTCAAAAAACATGTGAAGGCTTCTGGCAGCTTGCATTTCCACTGGGAAGCAGTGCTGTATTTGGTGTCAAGGAGACTCACAAGTGCTTTACCAAGGCATCCCCAAATAAGTGTTCCTGATGAGTTCCAGGCTTCACTTGCTGCTAATGTGCCAAGTGACCTGGGGCAATCGACTTCCCTTCTCTAAGCCTCAGTTTCCCCATTGTGACATAAGGGTTGGACTTGATGGAAGTTGCCTTCCTTCTGTGACATTGAACATTTCCAGGGGCTGTCTGCCCCTGCACTCACAGCTCCAGGGCTGTAAGCAAACACACACATTCCTCCCCCACCTTCACCCCCACCAGGTGAATGGCTGGTTTGTCCCTGTCCACTACAACCCCTCCCACCTGGACTGGTGGGGAATTTGCAAGTCCTAGTCAAGCTCTCCCCTGGGGAGACAAAGACTGTGTCAACAGTGCCCGGGTTTACATGTTCTTGGCTTGGTAACTCCAGCAGAAGCAGACAGCCTCTTTCCAGCAAAAATCCTGGGCTTGAGCCTCCCTGGGGCGGCTGGGACAGGTACCGTCCAGAGCCAGTTTTACAGCCCCACTCTTAGAAGCACCTGCACTTGGTTTAATGCTTTCCTATTTTGACCTTCTTAATCATTTTTGAATAAGGGGCACCTCATTTTTTTTTAATTGTACTTTAGATGAAGGTTTACAGAATAAATAGTTTCTCATTAAACGGTCAGTGCACATATTGTTTTATGACAATGTTTAACAACCCTATGACATGTCAACACTGTCCCTTATCAACCTTGGGTTCCGTGTTACCAGCTTTACTGTCCCCTCCTGCCTTCTAGTCCTTGTCCCTGGACTGTTGTGCCCCATTAATCTTGTTTTGTTTTATCTTTGAAGGGTGAACCTCGGGAGTGACTTCATTACTGAGCTAAACGCCATACTCCCGAGGTTTCTCCAGTTTCTGTCAGGCCAGTAAATCTGGTCTTTTTTGTGTGTGTTAGAATTTTGTTCTACATTCTTCTCCAGCTCTGTCCAGAACCCTCTGTTGTGATCCTGGTCAGAGCAGTCAGTGATGGTAGCCGGGCACCATCTAGCTGTACTGGACTCAGTCAGTCTGGTGGAGGCCACGGTAGTTGTGGTCCATGAGTCCTTTGGATTAATCTCTTCCTTATATCTTGTTTCCTTCATTCTCCCTTGTTCCTGAAAGGGTGAGACCAGTGGAGTATCTTAGATGGCCGCTCACAGGCTTTTAAGACCCCAGACGCTACTTACCAAGGTAGAATGTAGACCATTTTCTTTATAAACTGTGTTATGCCAATTGGGCTAGATGTTCCCCAAGACCATGGTTCCCACAGCCCTCTGCCCAGCAATTCAGTCCCTCAGGAAGTTTGGATGGGGGCACCTCATTTTTATTTGACATTTCTGAGTGGCGCAAACCGTTAAGCCATTAGCCGCTAACCAAAAGGCTGGCTCTTCGAGTCCACCCAGAGGCACCTCAGAAGAAAGTTCTGGTGATCTACTTCCAAAATATCAACCATTGAAAATTCTATGGAGCACAGTTCTACTCTGACACACATGGGGTCTCTGTGACTCTGAATATACGGGATAGCAACCGGGGTGTGTGTGCATTTTCATTTTGCACTGGAGCCCCAAATTTGTGCCAGCCCGACTCAGACCTCACAATCTGAGAATAGGGGGGCTGGTTTCCCAATGAGAAACGAGAAGCTGTAACCAGGGGGCAGGGATGCTGAGTGGAGAAAGAGCAGACATCCATTGCAGATGCTAACAATAATTGGTCTGAGGTAGTGGATTTATTGTGATTATGACTATTATTATTACCATTATTATTTATTGTTTTGCAATGTGGCTACGTTTCTCTTTTAAATGCAAAACGATTTCACTTTAAATAGACACAGTTCTCTCTCTTTGAAGCGAGAGCAGTCAGAGTGTGAACTAAGGTAAGAAGTTACCACTCCTACCCAATCTTGTAAAGGACTCCCCTAAAGTTTCCAGGCCGGGAAACAGTGAAAATAATGTCAGTTCAAAGTACAACTCTTCCCCCAAGCCAGGAGGGGCTGCGGCTTGAATGATCTGGCTCTGGAGTCTTCATCTGCCGCACAGTCAAGGCTGAGGAGCACCTCCTGGTCCTCAGTTTCTTCTGAAAGGCCTCCAGACTGCTGTCTGGTGATGAGAAAAGCGTGCAAAAACCCCGAGAACTGGGGTCCCCACTTGTCCATGCTGTTTGAGAAAGGTGGGGAGGGAGAGAACTGGCTTCAAATGTCTTATCTCCCTGACTCTCTGAGTGAGGCCATCTCCCTGGGGAGAGGGCCAAGGCTCCCTGCGCCTCTGCTCCCCACCCAAGTCCACATCTCCAGAAAGCAGAAGAGGGAGTGGAATTCATGAGTGTAAACTTCAAAGTCCAAGCTCTGCCTCCTAAATCCTTTCTATCTTGATACTGGAGCAAGATCTGGAACCCCTCTAGCTTTCAGTTTATCTGAAAGTGAAAATATGCCTAATCCTTCACAGATAACCCCAAGGTATCTTGCAACTTCTTTCTCCCAGGCCAGGTCCAGATGTACTTCCTGGGGGGAAGGGCAGGGGTATCAGTGGTAAGGGCTCAGAGTCCACAAAGCCCTTGCAGACAGCCTCAGATGTAATCTCAGGCCTAGACTCACTTCTAGGAAGAGAAATGAAATTCATCTTGTCTTTTTCTCTCAGCTTTCATTGATCAGGCTTCTCACCCTCCTCAGAGGCAAGGCTTGGTTAATCCCTGTCCTCCATGATAGCCCCAGTCATTGTCTTCATTTATCAAATACTGCTTGTCCAGTTTCCTTGTGGGGAATATCTGTGATTCTGCTGTCATAAGCCACACTGTGAGGGGTTAATTTCTTTGTGGGCCTGTGAGGGAGCTTCTCTCGGGATATACCTACGAGGGAAACCGCTGAGTCCAAAGGTACAGGACCAGGACTAGGGTGAGGCAGTGAGGGACACAGGGTACACACTGCAAGGAGGCCCTCACTCTTGGGGCAGGGCAACTGCACGGTTCACCCTGACAGTCCTGGTCCTGCAAAGGTGTGTCCATATTCAATTTCACTGCTCCTGGTCACACCTCACCAGCAGTGCCTGGGTGCTCCTCTGTCATCCATCCCGGCCAGCACTTACTGTCCTCTGACTGATGGAGTTGTGTGGGTTCCGTGGGGGTAACGTGGCATCTTGCTAGTCCTTCACTTCGCCTTTCTCTGATGACCAGTGAGGATGAGCCTCTCTTGGCACACCTTAGCTATTCCAATTTCTCCTTCTGTGGATGGCCTAAGGAGCCCTGGTGGCGCAGCGGTCAAAGCAATCAACTGCTAACTGAAAGGTTGGTGGTTTGAAACCACCAGCTGCTCTGCAGGAGGAAGATGTGGCAGTGTGCTTCCGTAGAATTTACAGCCTTGGAAACCCTATGGGGTTGCTGTGAGTTGGAATCGACTGGTCGGCAGTGGGTTTGATTGGTGGGTGGGTGAGTGGCCCGTTTATTTTTCCCATAAGGTTTCCTGTTTCTTTTGGACTGATTTACAGGAGTTCCTTGATTAGCCTAGATATCAGCCTCCTGTGATTTAAGACAGTGACACTGTCTTCTCCCAGTGTATCACTCATTCGTCAATGTCTATGGTAAAACAAAACTTTTCACTTTGGTGGAGTCAAATCTATTATTTTCCCCCTGTGGGTTATGCTTTGGAGGTCACGAGCAACCGTTTCCTCTCACAGATGTTATCCTGCATGCTGACTTATTGGCTTTCCGTATTTACCTTCAATACTTAGGTATTTAATCTATTTGGAGTTTGTGAATATGGTATGAGGTTGTGATCCAACTGTATTTTAGGCTCCATTATAGAAAGTTGATTTTTTTCCAGTATCATTTACTACATAACCTAGTCTTTCTCTAATGATTTGTGACCTTATCTCTATCACATACCAAGTTACCATATATAAAGGAGTTGTTGTTGTTTTTTTTCCTGAACTCTCCAAGCTATTCCACTTATATGTTTCTGTATCAGTATTACATTGTTTTAATTACCATGGCTTTTGTAATCTGTTTTGATGTCTGTAGAGAAAGATTTTCCCTTTGTTCTTAGCCGATCATGGACCTTTATTCCTCTGTATACATTGGAGAATCAGTTTGTCAAGTTCCAATATATTGGGCTGGAATTTTTCCTGGAACTGTGTTGAATGCATGATCATTTGGTGGAAATTTGACATTCCTGCAAAGTTAAGATGTTATCCATGTACTTAGGTCTTAAAAAAAACAAAACAAAACTATGTATTAAAGTCTTAGATTTTTCTCCTTAAAGCTCTGGAACATTCTTTGTTGGGTGAGTTCCTAAATACTTTAGTATTGTAGAGGATATCTTATTTTTATTGTATTTTCAAGAAGTTTGCTACTTTTACAGAAGAACCCATCAGAACTTTATATTCTAACTTTATATAATCTATCCCTGTTCAACTCTCTGATTAGGTTGATTAATTTATCTGTTGCTTCTCTTGTTTTCTATGTTGATGATCATTTGACAGTAAGAAGAATTTTGCCTTTTGACTTCCAATCCTTATACATCACTCATGTTTCTTGTCTCCTTGCACAGGCCAGGACTTTCAAGTGCCGTGTTGAATAGTGGCAGGGCCCCGTAGGGCATCCTTGCCTTCTTTCTGACTTTTAAAAGGATGAAAAGGTTTCGGTTTTAGCCTAGTGCTTAAAGCAGGCGAATGCAATCATTAGATATTTGCTCTTGAGCAATATCCCTGCAATCGCACATGACGGCTGGACTTCAGTGTGACACAGGAGGGAAAGACAATCTTCCCGGAAGCGTTGCAGGAGTCCAGGTAAGACATGTGGTCCAAACCGGGGCTGTGGAGGTGATGCAGCAGAGAAATTTGCGGGAAGAACTGATGGGATTCCGTGACAGATGAGATTCAGGGAGTGAGGAGCTGGATGAGTCAGTTCGGAGCCCTGTTTGGGGCTTGGCTGGCTGGTTGGCTGGTCAGGGAGGAAGATTTGGGGAAAAGCAGCTGGGTTCCTCTTCAGACATATTCCCTCAGAGGGGCCTGTGAGCAGCCAGCGAGGCGTGCAGCAGGCGTCTGGATGGAAGGATGAGGAGCTCAGGGCAGCAGTCTGGCTGGAGGATACAGACTTGGTTGCAGTCGGTTCCAATTATTTATGTTCACACAGCACTCAGAAAAGTGCGGCATATAGTAAGGACATATGTGTTGGCCACTGTTATTACAATCAGGATTATCTGCATAGAAAACCAAAACCCACTGCTGTGGAGTCGATTCCGACTTATAGTGACCCTGTACGACAGAGCAGAACTGTCCCGTAGGGTTTCCTAGGCGCAG
This sequence comes from Dugong dugon, assembly GCA_030035585.1. NCBI lineage: Eukaryota > Metazoa > Chordata > Mammalia > Sirenia > Dugongidae > Dugong > Dugong dugon. The sequence continues at coordinate 73,637,694 of CM057478.1, forward strand.
CTAATGGACTTGAACTACCGTTCTCTTAGTTGGCAGCCTAGTTCTTAACCACTGCGCCATTAGGGCTAAGATAAAAGCAGGAAGCGAAACAGAAGGTGTTGAGGCCGGAGCCCTGGGTGACACCAGCAAAGGAAGCCAGAGGACGCCAGGACGGACCAGCAGGAAGGGTGGCGCCGGGACGTCAAGGGGTAGAGCACCACGGCGCAGTCGCGGTTCTGCCAAGGATGCAGAGGAATACGGGGGTGAAGATGCCCTCCGGCAAACGCCTGGGCTTTCTTCGGTTCTGTCCCCCAGAAGCAGGGGCTCGGCGTCGCTCGCGCATCGCGACCCGCCCACCTGCCTCCAAAGGCTGGAGGACCCGCCCGCGTAGCCAAGAGATTCCGGCCCGCCCCCGAAAGGTGCCCACCCCGAGGGGCGCCTGCGCACGGCCCGCCTCCGCCCCGCCCCCAGCCCGCCCCGCCCTGGCCCCGCCCTTCCACAGTGAGGGCCCTGCTGAGCGCCTGCGCACGGTCCGCCCACCCTAGCCACGCCCCCGCCTCGGCCCAGCTCCGCCCTCCCACGGTGCGGGGTTTGCGGAGCGTCTGTTCCCGTGTCGGCCCTCCCGCGGCGCGGAACCTGGGGAGCGCCTGCGTCTGGGCCGCCGGGGGACGAGGGGCCCGCGCCTCGGGCTCCGGGACAGGGGTCGGGGCGGCGCGAGGCCGCGCTCCGAGCCGCCCGCGCTGTGCAGCAGCAGCCGCCGCCGCCGGCCTTCAGCAGCGCGCTCCGCCGAACGGGGCGGGGCGGGGCCGCACGGGCGCGCGCTGGGGGCGGGGCCCGGAAGACAGCGGAGGCGGGGCCGCGTCACGTGGGTAAACACGCCGCACGTGGAGCGGAGCCTGAGCGCCGGGGGCGGGGCGGTCGGAGCGGCTGTCTGGCCAGCTGCTGCGCGCGGCGGCTGCGCAGCCGGGGAGAGCCGAGGAGAGGCGGCCTGGGAGGCGGCGGCCAGGCCTGGGGCCGCGCCCGTCCCTCTGAGCCTCGGTTCCCTCCTGCTGGCATAATAGCTGCCATGGCCAACACTGACGTCGGCTCCCCAGTCTCACGCCCTCCCGAAGGAACGTCATAACTGCCGGTAACCCTATGAGATGAAGGAGCCCTGGGGGCGCAGTGGTTACAGTGCTCAGCTGACAATCGAAAGGTCAGCGGTTCGAGCCCGCCAGCCGCTCTGCGGGAGAAAGACGTGGCAGTCTGCTTCCGTATAGGTGACAGTCTTGGAAACCCTATGGGGCAGCTGTACCCTGTCCTACAGGGTCACTATGAGTCGGAAGGGTTTGGTGGTTTTGGTGAGATGGGTGCTATCCATTTCACAGATGGGGAAGGTGGAGCCTGGAACGGTTAAGAAACTTGCAAAGCCTCATGGCTACGAACTGGTGAAACCAAGATCCGGACTCGTGTGCATGGGCTGCGACCTACCCTCCAGCGGAGATGGCGCTGGGCTCTGGGTCCCCGCTCTGGCGGCCTGCCACTGGCCGTTGGCGCTGGGCCTGGCCGTGGACACGCGATAAGGCCTCAGTTTCCTCGTTCGTACAGTGAGGCTAGCCGTGGTGTCCGACTCCTGAGGGGGCCTCACAGGCGGCGCTCATCGAATTGCTTTCCCCTAGGTGTGGCGGGGATAGTAGTAGGGGAACCCCCGATCCGCGTTGCTGCTCACAGGACCGCCCCTCCTCTGGGGCCCCCGCTGTCTCCTCCCGGAGCTGGGGACTGTCAGCGCGCCCTGCAGCCGGGGGGCTCCGAGGGCACTGGCGGCCTTCTGCCCTCAGCCGACTTCTACCCAGGCCACCCCCTCCTACTTCCTCCCCAACTTCCTCCCGCTCTTTCTCTTCCTGCTCCTCCCCTCTTCTTCCTCCTCCTGCTCGTCCTCCTCTGCTCCTGTCGCGTGACCTGGAGGCGCGCACCCGGGCGTCCGCGGTGACCTAGAGCCCAGCGACGTGGCAGAGCGGAGCTCGCAGCCGGGCTTGGGGAGGCTGCGGTGGGGGGTCAGGAGTGCCGAGGGTTCATGGGGGGAAATGTCCTGGGCAGAGGAGCTGAGCTGCCCGACTCCAGGGAAGTAAAGAGCACCCTTTCCAGGCCAGTGTGACCGAGTGCCTTCAGGCTGCAGTCCCCAAAAGCCGATCCCCTGGTCCTAGCGATCCCCTGGTCCTAGCCTTCCGTTGTATTTGGGGGTTCATATGAGCCTGGTGGTGCAATGGTTAAGCGTTTGGCTGCTATCCCAAAGGTGCTCTGCGGGAGAAGAGACTTGGCGATCTGCTCCCTAAAGATGACAGCCTAGAAAACCCTATGGGGCAGTTCTGCTCTGTCACATGGGGTCGCTGTGAGTCGGGATGGACTGGATAGCACACAACACCATGACTCTGTTGATGGGGTATCTATCTAGTATAGTCATGGGCCCTGAAGCCGGTCTCCCTGCCTGAACTTGGGCAAGTTGCTGAACCTCTCTGTGCCTCAGTTTACCCTTTGGTTATAGGGTTACCCATAGGGTTGTAGGAGAATTGAAGCCTTAAAAACAGCGCCCTGAGTGCTGTTGAGCAGCGCTCACTTTGTGGAATAGTTCTGTGTACCTAGGAACTATGCCCTTCCACTGTCTGAGCCAAACCCCACCTCGGACCCAAGTTCTCCCCTCAGGATTTGCTTTATGGAAGTTTCATGCGGAATCCGTCAAACAGCCACTTGCCCTAATGCATACACTGTAAGGTTTGTTTACTAGAATGTGCTTTATTCCTACTGTTTCTGGAAGGGACGCATGAGGATGGCCACACAGGCCTGAGTGGTGATCTGGAAGCTGACCCCGCAGACTCTTTGCCTCCTTCCTCCCTGCTCGTCAGCCCCCAGCCCCCAGCCTTAGCCTGCCTCTCTCTGACAGTACCCTTTCCTTTGTCCCACTCCGCCACCCAAGGACCCACAGCCACACTGTTTCTGGCTCCCCTGAACTGCAGTGGGATGTTGGGCTCACACCCTCATTCTTCAAGAGGGCCAGCCTACCTAAGTGGTCTTCTAGGTGGCAGGTGGAGGCTTCGTTTGTGCCTGGGACTGTAACAAGGGAGGGCCCCTGGTCTCTGTTTTTTACCTCCAGGCCCAGTTGGGAACCATGGATCTGAGAAGAGGGAGATGGAAGCCCCAATGTGGCTGAGACCTAGGGGACACAGGAAGGGAAAATGGGGCGGGGGCTGGGGGTGAGGCAGACCTGAAGGGCAAGCAGTCTCGCTGGGGCTGCTCCCAGCCCTGGGGCCTGGTGGTGGGACACCCACAGGGGTGTCCAGAAGCTTCCCTGTACTCAGGCCAGGCACAGCCACCTGCACCGAGTGGTCACGGGCAGTGAAGGGGCGAATGACAGTGGCCACACAACCACACCAAGAAAAACCTTGGTGTGGAAGCAGGAGTTCTGCAGCTGTTCTGGAGTGTATGGAGCGGACTCCAAGCCTGCCCTGAGGTTGGCACATGAGCCGCGCCTGCCCAGTCACAACACTGCATCCCTCTGGGCACAGGGAGTAGAGAAAGGGATGGTGATGTGACCTGAGCTGGGCCAGTGAGAATCATCCCCAGGGCTTTGGCTAGAGATTCTGGGAAGGAGCTGCTAGCTGGTAGATTGTCAGCCTGGAGACATGGGCAGATGCCATGTGGAGAACGAGGGAGATTCCTGCGGACAGCATGGAGGCACCCAGATCCAGCCGTGCCTGAGGCGCGACATGCATCTGCTCTGTTCAGACGTACGAGCCGTGCATCCCTTTGTTTCCCCGGGCAATGTGAGTTGTGTTTCACTCGCAACTGAGTGTCTATCTCGTCTGAGCCTCTGGTGGGGCGAGCACTGTGGTCCTCATTTCCGCGGGAGGAGGTTGAAGCTGGAGGGGTTTGCTCGCATGCTCAGCGGTGGTGGACCTGGCCTGTTATGTCTCCCATAGTGCCTCCAGCTGAGGCTCCAGGGCCCCTTCCTCCTCGAGCCTCACCCCTGGCCAGCCAGTCTGTGGTGACTCGGCCTCACAGGCGACCTTGGCTGCATGTCCTCTGGGCGTCTTCTCTCTGGGAGGAAAGAGGTGGGTCTGTCTTATCCATAGCTGGTGCCCCAGCACGGAGCTGGCATGGAGGCAGTCAGCAAACATGGGTGGGAAGAATTCATGGGTCATTGAGGGCCCTGTGGCTGGTTCGGGTTTAAGGGGTTCAAAAAATCAAGAGCCCCTAGAGCTTGCTGTCCCCCACTCTCCCACCTGCTCTTGGCATGCAGTGACCATGAGCGTGGCAGCCCCTCACCCCCACTTCCTGCTCACCCCCTTACCTAAGGCCTTGCCCCAGCCCCTTAAGACTCCCACTCTGGACCATTCCATACAATGTGGCCAGTCCTGGGTGGCAGGTGAGGGTGGGTTTCACTCTGGCCTACCCTGTGGACCCCTGTCCCTCCACAGGCCCAGGCCATGAGGACACTTACAGGAGCATGCGCTGAGCTGCTAGGCTGCCCCCAGCACGCCAGAAGGGGTGAACGCGAACACACGGGAGGAGAGGGGTTGCTGCTGGGCGCAGACTGCGCGCCTCCCCAAACGCGCAGCCAGCACATCTGCCCAGAGAAAAAGGGAGGCCTGGAATAGCAAGTTTTGTTATTTTTACTTTTTGGTGTGAGGGGCCATCTGTGCAGGTTTGAGATTGTCGGGAGAAAACTGGAATTTATAGATGAAATTTAAATGCAGGCTTACGTTACAGCCTGTCACGCTGAGTGTTTCTCGGGAGCTGGGGTGGCGGTGCTGATGTTTTTATAGCAGTGCGTGTGCCAGGGCCTGGCAGCTGTCTAGGGTGGGGGTGCACACGGCCTTCCACCAGAGCATCGTCAGCCCCCTCAGCGATGGTTCTCCTTGGCATTGAGTCCACTGAGGACTCCAGGAGGTGCCTAGGCCCCCAGCTGTGCAAATAGGCCCCCACTTCCTGAGAGGAAGAGGTCCGGAGGGCAGAGAGTCGGGAGAGGGGAGCAGGGTGGCAGTGCCAGAGCGTGGGGGTGGGACAGGCCCTGACCGCTGCCTTGTCACCATCGGTCCCTCCCAAACCAGTTGCTATTGAGTTGATTCTGATTCATGGTGACCCCATGTGTGCAGAGTAGAACTGTGCTCTCTCGTACAGTTTTCAAGGCTGTGACCTTTCGGAAGCAGACTGAAAGGTGGGTTTGAACCTGCAGCCTTTCAGTTAGTAGCCAAGCGTTTCACTGCATTGCAGTCAGTACACGTTAAGTAAAAACTCCAGATGGAGCTGCAGGCCCAGCCTCAGGATAAGCCCCTGCTTTCAACCGCAGGTGATGCTCAAGTCCCCCTACTTGGAAATTCTGAAACTGTCTTGTCTGAGTGGCAGGTGGACCCTCTCTAGGATCTTACCTTGAACCGGGGACACCTGGGGAGGCTGTGCCCTAACAGAGATGAGGGGCAGGGAGGACCACCCAGACACCCCATTCTGAAAGCTCTTCCTCAGGCATTCCAGATGAGGGTCCTGGATGGGTCCTCGTTTTAACGGCTGTCAGCAGCTTGCGCACCGCCCCACACATCACGTGCTGATGGCAGTGTCTGTGTGCACGTTTTTCTCTCTCATTGTGCAGCAGAAGACACTGCATAGATGCGTGCCTTCCTTAGGGCCTCTCTCCCGGGCCAGATGTGCAGCAGCCCCTTACGGGGTGGCACGAGGGAGGAGGAGAGAGGGGTGCTGAGGGCTGCCACACGAGTTTATGAAATGAGGTAGCTAAGTGGAAATTCTTCGATGCCTACACCGACCACCCCTCCTGGGTTCTGGGGTGGAAGGGTGATGACAGGAGGGGGCAAGTCATCCGGGACTCGTTCAGTCCTTGCCCTGCCCCCTGGTATGACACCCTTGTCTAACTTACGCCAAATACTAAAATCTATAATAATAGATTTACGCAGTTTTACACAAGTAAAATTTTGCTGAAGATCATTCAAAAGCAGCTGTAGCTGTATATCAACAGGAAACTGCCAGAAATCCAAGCCGGATTCAGAAGAGGGAGTGGAATCAGGGATATCGTTGCTGATCTCAGATGGAGCCTGGCTGAAAGCAGAGAACACCAGAAAGATGTTTACTTGTGTTGTATTGACTACGCAAAGGCATTCGACTGCGTGGATCATAACAAATTATGGACAACATTGCCAAGAATGGGAATTCCAGAACACTTCATTGTGCTCATGAGGAACCTGTACGTAGATCAAGAGGCAGTCTGTCTAACAGAACAAGGGGATACTGCGTGGTTTAAAGTCAGGAAAGTTGTGCGTCAGGGTTGTAGCCTTTTACCATACTTAGTCAATGTGTATGCTGAACAAATAATCTGAGAAGCTGGACTATATGAAGAAGAACGCGGCATCAGGATTGGAGGAAGGGTCATTAACATCCTGCGATATGCAGATGACACAACCTTGCTTGCTGAAAGTGAAGAGGACTTGAAGCACTTAACTGATGAAGATCAAAGACCACAGCCTTCAGTATGGATTACACCTCAACATAAAGGAAAGAAAAATCCTCACAACTGGACCAATAAACAACATCATGATAAATGGAGAAAAGATTGAAGTTGTCAAGGATTTCATTTTACTTGGATCCACAGTCAACACCCATGGTAGCAGCAGTCAAGAAATCAAAAGATGCATTGCACTGGGCAAATCTGTTGCAAAACACCTCTTTAAAGTGTTGAAAAGCAGAGATGTCACCTTGAAGACTAAGGTGTGCCTGACCCAAGCCAAGATGTTTTCAGTCACCTCATATGCATGTGAAAGCTAGATGATGAATAAGGAAGACAGAAGAATTGGCGCCTTTGAATTGTGATATTGGCAAAGAATATTGAATATACCATGGGCTGCCAGAAGAAAGAACAAATCTATCTTGGAAGAACTACAGCCAGAATGCTGCTTGGAAGGAAGGATGGCGAGACTATGTCTCACGTACTTTGGACATGTTGTCAGGAGGGACCAGTCCCTGGAGAAGGACATCATGCTTGGCAAAGTGGAGGGTCAGCGAAAAAGAGGAAGACCCTCCACAAGATGGACTGACACAGTGGCTGCAACAATGGGCTCAAGCATAACCATGATTGTGAGGCTGGCGCAGGACTGGGCGGTGGTTCGTTCTGTTGTACATGGGGTCACTGTGAGTCGGAACCGACTGGACGGCCCCTCACAACAACAGCATAATAATAGACAGGACTTGTGGGGAGAAAGCAGTCCATAGCCTATTATGTTTTAATATGGTTATTTTTATTACATTTTGCAAGCTTTGTTCTAGAAACGGTACAAACACAAAAGCACCAAAGTGCTGAGACTACTTGTTGAAACACAATTCTGACAACTTTTAAGTTAAATAATCCTGAAAATACTCAGTGCACCAAACCGGAAGACCAAACCCGTTGCCGTCTAGTCGATTCTGACTCAGGGTGACCGTACAGGACAGAGTAGAACTGCCCCATAGGGTTTCCCAGGAGCGACTGGTGGATTTGAATTGCCGATGTTTTGGTTAGTAGCCGAGCTCTTAACCACTGTGCCGCCAGGGCTCCATGAAGTGTACCAGAAATTACAGATTTTTAGTCCCACTTGAATGCTTATATAACCTTTTATTTTTTATTTTTTCTCTTAAAGAGCAAACAAACAAAAAAAAAAAAACCTTAGGTGAAGAGTCTGATTTGAGGTACACCAAGAGGGATCCTTAGCTCAGAAACACTGCCCCAAACACACACACACACACACCCTGCCTGTCATCCCACCATTATAAAGTGGAGTGCTCAGTGGTCTAAGACAGCATGCAATACCGACGTCAGAATGGAGGTGGGGTGGGGGCTGGGGACACAGCAAATGGGCACTGCCAGGTGGAGATGCTGTTGGGTTTGCCAGGGAGAGGCCAGGTTCAGAAACGACAGAGGGGAGCCCAGCTGAGGGCTTCCAGGGCTCTGCTGGGCTCCAGGCTCCGTGCTGGGGGTGACCGGCTGGGGCAGACAGACCTTCTTTCTTTTAAACAGAAACAAAAGGATGAAATCATTAGCATCAATTGGGCCCATTCAGCGTAGATTACTGGCGTGCCATTGTTAGGAGGATAAAAGAAATATAATTAATAAAAAACCCCAGCCCGCCTTTTGTGCTTCCTGTGAATTCCTTATTGACGCCTGCATCTATCTCAGCCGGCACATGAGCCCGCCTTTTCAGCTGCCCTGGACATGGCGAAAATGAACAGTGCAGAAAATCACTCCCGGGATCTGTAAACTCATCTTTCCAGCCACAGTCTGTCTTCTGGTCCCTCCGTCCCTGCATCACGGGGAGCAGTGGAGAGGTTTCCCCAGAAGTGCAGTGCGGGTGCCATTCACGGAAGAACAAAGCCCTGGCAGAGGCTCCCAGCGAGGCCGAGTTCCAGCCCATGCAGGACCCATCTCCAGGGCCGCCAGCCTTTGAGCGAGGGGACCGTTTGCTGGGTAGGGATCCTCCCAGCCACCCTGGAATCACACCTGCCCCAGCTCTAGCCAAGAAGGGCCCTCGCTGGCCTGAGGGTCAAACGTCACCAGCCTCAGGTTTCTGGGCAATTGGGAAGTTGAGCGTCGGTGGGTCACCAGGAGGACCGTGGGGAGGCGGGGCCTCTCCGTGCTCCGGACAGGTGCCCGTCCACCTGCCTGTCGGTCTGACTTCTGCCCTGCATCCCGCCCCCGCCACACTGACACCTAGAGAAAGAAACCTCCTTTGCATGAAAGAAGCCAGGGGAGTTGCCTGATGTGTGACTACAAACCTGAGAACACCCTCACGCTAGGCTGCCTTCCCTTCTTCGCCACCTGGAAGACCAGAGTTTAAAGAGAAACAGAAAGCAGCTCTTCACCCCCCGCCTCTGCCGCCCCACCAGGCTGGTCCCAGCCCCCCACAAATGCAAAGAGAACAGTCATGGCCTCCCTTGCCTCCTACCAGGGCTGCTGGCTGGACTGGGGCCCCCTTGGACAGGTGAGGAAACAGGCCCAGAGTAGGCAAGTGATGCACTTAAGCCCCACAGACCTTGGGGTTACAGCCGAGACTCCCGGAAAATCTAGAGTTTCAAAGTCAAATGCCTGTGGGAGCAGGCGGGACATGGGGACACTTTACTGGATATTCAACATTCTGAATATTCTGCAAGTTCAGGGAGAAATAGGCTTTCTGCCATTTTCTTTAAAAACTCCACCTTCTTGGTCTGTATTGGTTTCTCACTTTTGATCAAGTCACAAGTACAAGAAATATGTATCTTCTCGCGGGAGATCAGCAGTGCATACAGGAGGATGAACAGCAGGGGACCCTGTGATCTAGGTGCTGGGTTTCCGTAGGCAGCGGAGGGGACTCTGGCACTTGGCAGACGGCATGTCCAGCCCAGGAGGAAGGTAGCTTCTGCGTTAGCCCTGACTGCCCGGTGACTCCCCCGCGGCCTCCGCGAGGGATGAAGGACAGAGAACCTGCCGTGAAACGCTTCAGACCAGCCATGGTTTTCCTGACTTGGCTGTAACAGGAGAGAACTCCGTTAGGTGCTTAGCAAGAGAGCCACAGAGAACTTCCTGGACGGCATTGGCCGTGACTGCTGGAATATATTCTTTTTTTTTTTTTAGATTGCATTTGCTTTTTAAAAAAATTTTTTTATTATACTTTACGTGAAAGTTTACAGAACAAATAATTTCTTATTAAACAGTATACATATTGTTTTAGGACATTGGTTAACAACCACACGACATGTCATGGAGTGTTTTCTTGACTAATCATTTGTTGAGCACCAGCTACGAGCCAGGGTCTGTCTTGGCTCTGAAAACATCTGTGCTCTCAGGGAGCTCACAGTCTGGTTGGAGAGACAAAGGGTGAGCAGGGACCGATGATGCCAATAGCACCGGGGCCACAAGCCCACATGATACAGGGCCAGATGAGCATGGTAAAAAGTGAAGTGGGCCGAGTAGAAGGCAATAGGGAGTAGTGGGGATTGCAGTGAACTTTAGAGACACACCTTGGAGTAGGGTGGTACCGGCTGCTATCAGCTCTTGTTGGTTGTTGCTGTGTGGGAACATGGGCCCATGTGGGCATAACTTTTTTTTTTTTTAATCATACATTAGATGAAAGTTTATAGAACAAATAGTTTCTCATTAAACAGTACACATATTGTTTTATGACAATGGTTAACAACCCCACGACATGTCCACACTGTCCCTTCTCGACCTTGGGTTCCCTATTAGCAGCTTTTCTGTCCCCTCTTGCCTTCTCGTCCTTGTCCCTGGACTGTTGTGCCCAGTAGTCTCATTCTGTTTATGGGTCTGTCTAATCTTTGGTTGAATGGTGAACCTTGGGAGTGACTTCATTACTGAGCTAAAAGGGTGTCTGGGGGCCATTAGAATATATTCACTTTGGATTGAACTTTCATTAACTTTGTAATGAACCAGGGATGGTTTATTACAGCCTGCCCCCAAGCAGGGGGAATGGATCTGTCTGTCTATCTGATGAGGCATTGGAGCCTGGGCTCTTGTACGTCATCCACCCTTGCAACCCTTCCAGGAATTGGGATTCAGTGGCCTGTGGTTCCTGTGCTCAGTAAAGGATTAGCGTCGGGTTAGGGGCTCCATTCATTCATACTGATGCCCCACTTTTCAATCTTACATTTTGCTCTCTCGCAAGTAGAAGATAGCATATATTATTCTGGGCATGAAAAAGTAAGAAATTTAATGAAAGTGGCTATATATGTAAGAATCAATCCATCCACCCGTTCACTCATTGAGCAAATGTTTAATGATCTCCTGTTATGTGCCCGCCCTGGTGGCGCAGTGGTTAAGAGCTCAGCTGCAAACCAAAAGGTCAGCAGTTCAAATCCACCAGCTGCTCCCTGGAAACTCTATGGGGCAGTTCTACTCTGTCCTATAGCGTCGCTATGAGTTGGAATCGACTCACTGGCAGTGGGTTTCATTTTAGTTGTGGTTATTATGTGCCAGACCCTCTGCTAGCTAGGTAGTGAAACCACCTGTCTGGCAATCACTGAAAAATCGAGGCAAAAAGGGAGTGAGTTTGTACGTACATGTGCATTTTAAATTGTTCAAAAGATGATACCAGTGAGGCAAACAACCCTGTAAAAAAATGGTAAATTCTCCAAAGATTAGACAGGCGTATAGGGTCACTATGGATTGGAATTGACTCAACGGCAACGAGTTTGGTTTTTTGGTTTACAGGACAAACGGAGCCCTGGTGGTGCAGTGGTTAAGAGCTTAGTTGCTAGCTAACCTAAAAGATTGGCAGTTCGAATCCACCAGCTGCTCCTTGGAAACCCTGTGGGGCTGTGAGTAGGAATAGGGTTGGTTTTTTAATAGGGACAAATGGTGACGCATGAGGAACATGCTTCTTGGTTCAGTGAAGTTTGTGAGACCCAGTGGGCAGAGACGAGAAAGCAGGAAGGGACAGGAAACTGGACCAATGGGCACGGGGACCCAGGATGGAGGAGGGGAGAGTGCTGACACATTGCAGGGATCGCAGCCAGTGTCACAAAACAATTTGTGTACAAATTTTTGAACAAGAATCTAATTTGGGCTGTAAACTATCACCTAAAGCACAATAAAAAAGTTTTTTAAATGGCCAATTTTTATTTATCTATATGTTAGCATATGCTCAGGAAAAATTCTGGAACGATGTACGTTATCATAATACCCAAACTGTTAATAGGAGCCATTCCTGGGGAATTTCCACTTTCTACGTTGTACATGTTTGTGATATTCTAATTTATCATAACAAACTCTACTTTCATAACAGAGAAAACCCAATAAAGTTAAAAGCAATTTTAATGGGAAGAAAAGTCTGGAACACCAAGTGCAGAAGCAGATGTGGCAGTGGGAAGTCTCACACGTCTTGGCTGGGAGGATAAATTGACATATTTTGGCAGGTAGCTGACCACATCTAGTAAAGTTGCAAAGGCACATGCCCTTTGACATGACAATTCCACAGCTAGGGATGTGCCCCAGAGGAATTCACACACGTGGCGCACGTGCACAAGAGGACGATCGCTGCATTGTTTGCAACAGTGAAAAAATCGGAAACCAACTTGTTGCCCAGGAGGGAAGGGAATAAATAAATTAGTTTATATTCACACAAAGGAAGACTCTACCACAGTTAAAAATGAGTCAATCTTACATGTATCCACATGGATAAATCTTGAAATAATGTTGAAAGAAAATAGCAAGTGGTGTTACGTAAGGCTTGATTCCATTTATGTAAATGTTTTAACCATCCAAAGCCACATTATCTGTTGCATATGAATCCAAAGATAAGTGGTAACTGTCTAAGAACAGTGGTGGAAACCATACACACAGACCCCAGGTGGTAGTTTCTTCTGAGGAGGAAGGACCACGAGATTAGGGGGGGTACAAGGGAGCTTTCAGCTGTGTCTCTAATACGGCATTCCTTACCGAAAAAGTGAAACACATTTGGCAAACATGGGTGGTGGGGACACGGGTAGTCATTGTATTATTCTCTGCACGGTTTAATTTTTGCCAATTTGATGTGTGTAGAACTATCTCGTTTTATTTTGCATTTTCCCGATGACTTGTGAATTGAGTCATTTTCACATGTTTATTGCGGATTGCTAGTTCCCATCTTTGCCCATTTTTCATAATAGTAAAAAGGTCGGCAGTTCAAATCCACCAGCCGCAGCTTGGAAACCGTATGGGAGAGTTCTGCTCTGTCCTACAGGATTGCTATGAGTCTGAGTGGACTCGATGGCACCTAACCACAATGACATTGGCAACAGAAGGTGAGGCGAGTGTTCTGAGATACCGGGGGGAGGCACCTCACAGGCAGGTGGGTGTTCAGTCTGAAGCCACTGGAGCCCGGCTAGACTGGAGGTGTGACTCGGAGGGAGCGAGGCCCAGAGGAGGCATTGAAGCCCTCGGAGTGGTGAGCTTGCCCAGGGAGAGGGTGCTGAGGGACAGTGGTGGCCTGGTGGGCACGTGTGACTCCTCCACCTTAGGGGGAGGAGCGGGAGCAGAGAAGGGGCATGAAGGAAGGAGACACACACGTGACAGGACGGCAAAGAGTTTCTAGAAGGAAGAAGGGGTCAGCAGTGACTAGTGTGGCAGAGGTACCCCCTGAGATGAAGGCCAAGCAGTGCCATCAGATTTTCCACGTGCAGGTTTAGGTGACCTTGGCAAGGACAGTGTGTCATTTGTGAGGACAGAAGTCCCAGTAGGAAGGGCTGACGGGAGAGTGGGAAGTAAGGAGACAGTGAATACAGGTGGCACTTTCAAGGAGGGCGCCCAGGCAGGGGAGGAAAGACGGGGCTGAACGCTGGGAGAGGACTCTGAAAGCTAAGGCCAGGTCAGACCAAGCTGCCGAGGATCCCCGATGCCCCACTGCTCTAGAGACCAGCTCCACCCTCAGCACAGCCAGTGGGGGAGAGGGCATGACCTCAATTCTGAACTCTTCACTGGGTGACCTAAATAGTAGCCACTACAGTGACAGCAATAATAGCAAAAACCAAACCCACTGCCGTCGAGTCGATTCTGACTCACAGTGACCCTATAGGACAGACTAGAACTCCCGCCTCGGGTTTCTGAGGGGCGGATGGTGGATTTGCATTGCTGACCTTTTTGTTAGCGGCTGAGCACTTAACCACTGTGCCACCAGGGCTCCCATAGCAACAGCAGTCATCAGCTATTGCATCTTTCTAATGTGCCAGGCACTGCGCTCAGCATCCGATATGTATTATCTCATTTAACCACTGCCCCGATTCTGTGGGGTAGTTACTATTACCAGCGTACCCATCTCACAGCTGAGAAGCACGAGGCTTGGAGAAGCTAAGCACTGTGCCCCGGATCACACTGCAAAGTGGCAGAGCCAGATGCGACCCAGGTGCCTGCCTCCAGAGCCCAAGGACAAAATGGCATCAGTGTGGCCAATGGGAGGGAAGCCTCCTGCAGGAGAGAGGTCTGAGCAGGTGTGGATGGGTAGACAGGGCCGGAACAGAAGTGAGGGACAGAGATGACCAGTGGCCTAAGGAGGGATTCAGGCAGCTTCTCGGGCATGGCCAGCCGATTAGAAATGATTGATGTAGCTTAACTGATGCCCCCTTGCCTCCCTTCTTGTCCCCCATGCACTGCACAGTCATCACTTCACATGGCCCGAAAAGGCAGAACCCCAAGTGTTTGCTCAGCCTCTGCCTCCCATCACGGCTCTGCGCATGCCACTCTCCTCCTCACAAACACCAGCTTCCTGCCCCCAGGGAAACCGAGCCCATCTTCAGGCTGACACGCAGAAGCCCCTTGTGATGTGGTCTGTCACCTCTTCTGCCTCATGTTCCTCCTCCTTCAGCCCCACCCATGAGCACTGACTGCTGGGAGGATTCACAGCCTTGCCTTCTGAGCAGCACCACTCCTTCTCTGTGTTCCGAGAGGCCACCTTCTCACACCCCTGACCTCACACCCCTGGGTGGCGCTAATGGTTTGTGCTCTACTGCTGTCCTACAGGTTGGTGGTTCAAACTCATGCAGCAGCGCCACGGAAGAAAGGCCTGGCAATCTCCTTCCATAAAGATTTCAGCCAAGAAAACACAGGGGGTCACCATAAGCCAGAACTCACTCGATGGTAACAGGTTGGTTTTCTCGGTTTGCACCTCATGGTGTTCCAGTCGTTTGCCTGGCTCCTAGGCTGACCTGAGCAGCTCAGTCACACCTACGAACCTTGTCTCCAGCACCTGGAGGTGCCTGATTCGGAGGGTGTGATTCTCACACATCATTTCAGGGGGAGCCAGTATTAGTCCTGAACCCCAGTGCAGTCAGGGGCATCCCGATCTCTGCAATTGGCAATGATCAGGAATATGATTTTAGAGGGGAGTGTTTATTCAGTAAAGGACAGCATTGCCCTCCTCCCTGAGGCTCCCGGGAAACAGCACCTGATCAGCCTGTGAGTTGAGCACGTTGGAGTCTTCTAGAGTTAAATTTGGAAATGGAGAGCGGTAGGAAAATCTATGCTCATTGAATACAAAATGAAATTGCTGGTGAAGGAACTGAAGTATCTGCAGCAAATTATATTTAAGACTCTGTTGTCACAGGCAGATTAGCTAATGCCTGATTTTAAGTATAGGCTTCTAATGCTGTTACTCCTGGTTAACTCTGCCTGGCAGGTAACCTTGTGGAACAAATGTCTGCATTGCTTGAATAACATATTTGATCAAACAGGACAATTCTTTGAAAAATTGAGTTCTCTGTGGCAATTTGAGACCTGTAATCAGCAAATTAGATGATTACAGCAGGGATAAAAATAGTCTTCTAACAATGTCCAAGGTATAAATGTGATTTGAATTTCAAAATGTTGAACATGTGGTAGGAAAATGCATGGTTGGGTAAATATGACTAGACGTTATCAGATCTGATTTCTCTTTCCATTCCTGCTCTTAGCTAAAGCCTGATTTTGCCCAAAGAAGCTCCAGTTCCCTTTGTGTCTGAGTTACAGGATGGAAGTGCATCACCCACTACGCTCCAAGTTTCCAAGGGTCCATAGCCCTTGACTTCCCTCAGAAACTGAGTGAATCTAAGCTCACCCCCCATTTATTTACCCACTTGGTACGGAATGGCCTCCATGAAATAAGCTGTCAGAGCTCCTCACCGGGAGACAGCGTGGGGAAACCCTCGATCTCCATCAACTAAGGACCAGCATTTTCTTAGGCACAGGGGCAGAGAACTAGCAACTCTGGGGTGGTCTAGTGAGTGGGTCTTGTGGGCTGGGGCATGACAATGTGGTGTGTTCTACCACAATCCAGTAGCCCATGGTTGGTGGAACTGTTTCTCAATCTCTAAAACAAGCAAGTTAGACTAGGGGCTCCATGTCACCTCCCTTCTCTGGTTCTCCCTCAGGCATCTCTGCCTCAGGGCAGCTGTTGGCCCACGTTCACCTCGAGCCGCCATGGTCACTCCTGAGGTCTGCTGTGGTATCTTGGCCTCAGCTAGTTTTAGATGAATTGCAGAACAAAAATGGCTTGGCAAGTGGGTATATAGAGCCGACCAGCGAGGGGCCAAAATTAGCATGTGTCGATTACTAGCAAACAGAGAACATCCTCTAAGAGGTAAAATCTGATTTTTACTTACTAGCGGCTTTTAGGGTTTTTAAGAGTCGTAGGAAATATTGATTGCTATGGATTTCATTTATCCATCCTCGAGTTACCCTTTATTAGCACAGATGACTAAGCTGCCTGCGGCAACACTACCATTTAAAAAATTCTGATTTCCAGAAATGCAGCACTCTAACAATTAAAATGTAAGGCACCCTTTTCAGCATACCTGGTAAGATTCTTTGCAATATGGCGGTCGGCCACGCTACACGAGCACTTAGCTCAAACATGCTTTCAAACGGGTGTCACCTCACGCTTGTTAAGCTCTCAAACTTACACTAAAACTTTGAAAACAGAAATGCTTTTGGTACCCTATTTTTGCATAAAAAATAACAAATGTAAATTCACCATCTTTAGGATTTTGCCAACAAGTCACTTAAAAAGGATCACCATTAAAAAAAAAAATCACTGCTTTTTAAGGCAAGAGCATCTCTGGCTGAGATGAAGCAGTAATGAGCTAGTTGTGTCATGTGACTAAGTACCATTACACATAGATTTATGATGCATTTATTAGGAAAAATGTATTAAAACCTGCTAGAACTTTAACATCACAATGTCAAAAAAAGGAGGGTCTCTCTCCAAATGCGTATGAACATAGTACAGATTTAAAATGACTTTTTCTTATAAAGACAAATTTTTGTAAGATGAGATGATGTGCTCATCTACCCCTCCTGCTGGCACCGCACACACACCAAGGTGTCATGGCAAGGTGAAGCATGGGACTCGACAAGACCACCACCTTGAGATGTTACCACAATCTGACCGGGGCCTAACACGCTGGGCCTCAGTGCGGACGGAGCCTTTTCAGAGAGCAGGGCCCTTGGTGATCCCATCAGTCAGGACAGACTGCATACGTCACGGCCTTGAACTACATACCATTTTACTTTGTGTTTTCTTTTTAAAAGCATAGTTTTAGGCTACTAAATGAGTTCTCCAAACAAAAATTCATTTCTTCCTCAGGCAAAGATTTGGTTAAGGGCAAAGAGTATTAAATAAAACTACAGATTCATTATGACCTTTAACGAGCCCTAGGAAAGAATTTAACCCTAAGAATCCTCTGAGATGGCTTCACCACAACAGCCTCAGCCAGCCAAAGAACGTGAGCTGAGCAGCCAGCTGTGCCGGGCATTGTGGGAAAAGTGCTAAATGGAAGTCTCCTTCCCAGCTCAGGGGCCCTCAGGAGGCAGACAAGCTTGCCCGTGAAGCTCATCTCAAAGGTTTCCTTTTAAATGCACTTGCTTCAAAGACTTGAGCCTCAAGAAGCATTAAGTCAACAAGGAGAGCTTGATATAGCCACGGTGAAAGGTGATTTCTAACTTAAATGATCAGACATAGCTCATAAAACCAGCTGTCTCAAAGACAATATTACCTTTATTAAAAAACGGATAGACATAGCAGCGCTTACAAAATAATAGTTCATAAAAGGCATTGTACATTGTTAACTGATAGTGTGAAGAGCAGGCCGCCAGCACAGCTGGCGCAGGCTCTGACTCGCGATACTCATGACCACCTGTTCACTCGACAGGACGCAGCCCAGGACGCAGCCCAGGACGCCTAAGGGGAGGCCAGCAGTAACGGCGGCAGGCACTCTTCAACTTCAAGCCTTTGTTATACGTGTCAATCAATAGTCCATCAAGTCAAGTATCACCCTCCTTAGCAGCATCTGGAGCACGCACTGGTGTTCGGGAGGTGGCTGGTGTACTTGACTCATTTATTTAAAAAAATCTAAGCATTTAATAAAATACACTTCTCCCTGTCCAATGCCATTTACAGGAACACTTCTGTTAAATATCCGGAAAGCTGACGCACGCCCCCGCTGCTGCGGTGGTCGTCGGGAGAACCCTGGGCGGCACATGCGCATGGCTGTCTTTGGTGGAGCGCGCTGGCAGAGTCACGCTCTTTCCTGCTCACTGCCCTGCTTCTTCCCACTCTGGGGAGGCGTGAGGACCCCGCTGGGGAGAGGAGAGACTCTGTTCTGTTCAGACATTATGGCTTTCTTGGCTTGGGCTTTGTCCTGTGGGTAAGAATAAAAAGGGAGAAATGTTGAAAATGAGAAGGAAGTACCCTCTGGGCTTCACTTACCATGTGCTTTCTCTAGGAGGAGACCAGTGAGAAAAACAGTGAACAACAACCCAAAACTGCTACTTAGAAACAGCAGTAGCTATTGATCAGAATTTTTCTTTTTCAAGAAATTAAAAAAATTAAGAGTTTTCCTAGGATATCAGCTGTCATGGGTTGAATTCTGTCCCCCAAAAATATCTGTCAACTTGGCTGGGTCATGATTCCCAGTATTGTATGATTGTGTACGATTTTATCATCTGATGTATTTCCCTATGTGTTGTAAATCCTATCACTATGATGTAATGAGATGGGTTAGCGGCAGTTATACTGATGAGGTCTGCAAGATGGGATAGTGTCTTAAGCCAATCTCTTTTGAGATATAAAAGAGAGAAGCGAGCAGAGACACATGGGAACCTCATACCACCAAGAAAGCAGTGCCTGGAGCAGAGCGTGTCCTTTGGGCCTGAGGTTCCTCCGCTGAGATGCTCCCAGACCAAGGGAAGACCAATGCTTCACGGGGACCTTTCTCCAGAGCCGAGAGAGAGAGAAAGCCTTCCTCTGGAGCTGATGCCCTGAATTTGGACTTGTAAGCCTACTAGACTGTGAGAGAGTAAGTTTCTCTTTGTTAAAAGCCATCCACTTGTGGTATTTCTGTTATAGCAGCACTAGATGACTAAGACATCAGGAAAGCGGAGAGGCTATTGGGGCAGTTTTACGGATTTGTCTGGGAGAAAGGACTGCACCAAGGAAGAGTACTGACCAGCAAATCCAAGCTGTTTATATGGGTCTGTATGTTGTGTGCGTCTTCAGCAGGAACCCCCCTGAAGTGCTTCAGTTTCGAACTTCCTGTCTCCCTTATGACCATGGCAAATGGAACCATCCACTTGACACACCTCTCTATGTCACACCACTGGTACCCTGAAATGAAAATACATTTCAGGCTCAATCTGTAGCTGACAAGCGGTCGGCAAGTTCCACATGCCTTGTGAACTCACGGGAAAGCTAACGTACCTGAAACCTTTTGCATCAGTTCAGACGACGAGAAATGGTACAAGGCAGAAGCAGCGAGCACGCCGTAAGAAAATTCTAAGCAGCCAGCGTCCAGGACACAGAGATCTAAAAGCTGTGGAGAAGCCAAGAGCGATGAAGCGGACTGCCAACACTACGCCTTCCGGAGTTACCGGTCTGGCTGTCGGGCAGGGAGCCCCAGCGTGGTAACGGAGCCGCTCACCTCTGCAATCTGTATGAAGATTTGCTGGGGATACTGGGGCAACAGCACTTCATAAAAGTCCTTTAGGTATGCAACTTGCATGTACACATTCAGCCAGGACACAACTGTCAGGGGACTTAAACGCCACTTTAGGGCCTAAAGGAAAACAAAGAAAAGAGCCCAGTGGTTGAGAAAAGAGAAAAAGAACCAGCCAGACATTTCTGCTCCCCACTGGGAGACTGCACTCCCTCAGTTCTCTAAAGGAGTTCAGACACAGCCGTGTTCTGTGCCACACAGTGTCCAGCTGGAGAACACCTAGCCAGTTAAAGTGGAAAAGATCCTAGATATGCATTTACAAAGGGCTGAAAAATCACCTTGAAACCTACCTTCATAATGCCTAACTCCATGTTGAGAATGTCATCTCCGGTACAGGCCCCATCTGTAACGTATGCAAACTGGTGCAGCTTGGGAGGGTAGATTTCCTAAAAGGGAAGAAAAAGACACCGGTGGCAGAAAGTCAATCCCTGATGGTGTTAACTTACCTAGAATCTTCTTTTGTACCCGGGCATGGAGAGAAAGAAGAGGGTATACTGATGGAATAAATGCAGGAGCCGCTCCAGAGGTCAAAAATGTGTTAGCTGTGAAAGAAATGAAACCCTCAATCCTGTTAAAAAACATCAAAAAAAAAAAAAAAAAAAACAACAAAAAAAACACCAACCTGAACTTTGTTTCATTTACTCACTGGGGCTATTTCTGGAAATTTCATCCCTTCAGTGGTTTTACCAACATGTCTGAAAGCCAGGCCTTCTATACACCTTCTATAATCACACCAACATTTGAATCCTCTTAAGTCAACTAATGCCCGAACACCGTCTACAGCCCAAATGTAAGTCTCCACAGCGTGGAGTCCGTATTCTAAGTAACATCCCTGTTCAGAAGCTCAAAGTTCAATTTTTTGCTTAAAGTCACTACACTAACTTCAGCATTTTATACATTCACTACTTCTCTCTTCTTGGTTAGTTTCTAGCCTTTTTTGCATGTATCAACTTTAAAGGGCCTCAAATTAGAAAACTTTAGGATATACACTATAGACAAATAGTCAACCTTTTCCCCTAATCGCAACAGAAGCCAAGAAATGGCATGTGTCTACAAAAAGTATTTAAAAATGACCCACCTCAAGTTTGGCAGCAATAAATAAAGATGAAATCCCAATAAGCTGTAGAAGCGTTTTTACAACATTTTGTTGGGTTGCCATATACCGATCAAAGAAATCTTGTGCCAGGTAAAATGTCTCCCTGTGAAGTTTATACACTTCACACACCTGCAAAAGGTATTTAGTAAGGTTTAGAACAGTTACTTGGGGGGAGGGGGGGTCTTGTCATAAGTTCTGGTGAAGGACAATATAACCACATCAAGAGAAACCACTTTGCTTTTCTGAAAGGATGGTTACCTTGTTTGTCCCTAATTGGAACTCAGATCTGTGGATGGAATGTTCTGTGCTCTGTGTAACAGTAAGAACACACCCACAGGGCTGGGGAAGGAAGCTACGTTCACAGGCAGCATTTTCATGAAGAAACAAATTATGAATTCTCTCGGAGAATGGCCTCCCTCTTTACAAGTTTCATTGTGACTCAAGGAAAGAACTAGTGTATCTCCTCACAACTGGGCAATTTTAGGAAGAAAGTTTAAAAGCTGGAGCACACGCTTAAAGACCACAACATGTCCACAACTCTGTAAATCACAGGAGGCAAGAACTGTTTCAAAGAGCATCGAGGAGGCCCAGAGACCCAGTTCCAGTGTAGGTCCTAGCCTTGGGCAAAGCCTCTTACCTCCGCGATCTCAAATGATAAAACCAGGGCAAAGCTGCCTTGCCTGCCTCACAGGACCGCTGTGAGGACCCGGTGAAACAGTGCACGTGATGAAGTGGAAAAGGATCCAGAAAATATCAGACCTCGCCTCATCATCACCAAACATCTGATTGATTATGGAGTCACGTAATACTATACATCAACGCTGCCGTGACTAAACAGGACACTTTAAATGCGTGCAATTCCGGGGATTAATAATAGAAAAAGAGCTGGAGAAACAATGCACAGAATATTCATCAGAAAATCCCATCAATTCCCAAAGACTATTTCTGAAGTGCGGGTTTAGCCGTATTATATTTAGCCTCAGTTTTTATAAAGGAGTACAGCTACAACCTGACTAGAAGTGAAACTCAAACCTCTCTGAGGACCTCTCAGACCTATTTCCCCAGCCCGCCATTTGGCACACTGCGTGAACACCGCCCCGATCTCATGCAGACTTCGCAGCGGGGCTAGGGGCTGAGAAACACGACCTCAGCACCAACAAACACGCCTGTGAATCTTGGACTCTGGGCTTGTCCCACTAAAGACATAAAGGCGACCATCCTCTTTGATCCTCTCAATGGTATTACATGACTTTTCTGATTGCCTTTATGAAAGAAACCTTCCTTCAAAGCCTAATGGCATCAATTGCATTATATAAAATAGAACCTTGCAGTCTGATTATAAGAATGAACTGAAGCCTGAGAGAGAAAAACATATTACAGCTAATGCTTCAAGAAACCATGCAAGTTGCAAAGGGCACAGAAGGGCTATATAGCGCAGGGTGAGGCCGTGGTAGGCTACTGCGGGGTCTGTCATTTAAAAGCAGGCCAGCAAAGCATGCAGCACAGAGAATGTCAGCATTCTCAGGGGGCAATGAGGAAAAGCCAACTGTGTAAGCGGCATTTTGAAGACACCGTTTCCAATTCTAACAAAGTCAGCAAGGAAAATATTGCTAAAAATATTACAGATGAGAAAACTAAGACTCAGCGTTAAATAACTTCCCTGACTAGGGGCAGAGATGGTTAGTGGCAGTGGGGAATTTGATTCTAGGACTAGCAAAACTAGGGTACACGTTGTCATATGCCATCAAGTTGATTTCAACTCATAGTGACCCTATATGACAGAGCAGAACTGCTCCATAGGGATTCCTAGGCTGTAATCTTTATGGGAGCAGATCGCCGGGTCTTTTCTCCCATGGAGCGGCTGGTGGGTTCCAACCACTAACTTTTCAGTTAGCAGCCGAGCACTTAACCTTTGCACCCTGGGAATACAGGCCTTTCAAAGGGTACCCAGCACAGTGTTTAGGGAATATTTAGATTCTCAACTTTCATATGTCCTCCTCCGTGAAAAGGATCTGCCTGAGATGCTCTTCTTCCGCTTCATAGAGGAAAAGCCCACCTCTCACCAACCCCACGTCTTACAATGGTGTCCAGAAGCCTTCCTTAATCAAGGCACTATAAGCCATCCATGTTTCATTCCAGACAGAGGGGCACTGCCAATAGAATTTTATTTCTTATGTTTAACAATTATCTATCAAAATTAGTATTATTTATTATTTTGATCAATTGTTGCAGAGAAGTGTAAGGTAACCAACAAAAGATGTAAACAATGTATTTTGTTAGGATAAAATTCTACAGGGAAAGGGGAATGGAGTTCATGGAGTAAAAAGGAACAATGTATAATTTCTGGCTGTTAAAGACATGCTTGTTCATACACTCTTAAAATTTATGACCCTGGCTATCAAGTAGCTGATATTTGCACTCCACTGGATACAATCAAAACTAATTTAATTAGTAAAGATTAATCATCGGTATTTACAATATGCTGGGAAATATAACCTTTGCAACTATTTAAACTTTGATGAAAAAAGATTAACGTCGACTTTGAGTCAGAATCAACTCGATGGCACCCAACAACAACAAAATTATCTAAGGAGTAAAAAGATTTTAGAAATTCATTTAAGGAAGTATGCAAGCAAAAAAAATTGGAAGATCACTGCAATATGCCACAGCTTCAAAACCACTGAATGGAATCAAACACTCAGAGATCATAACAGTGCAGAAGAGTCTAGAAACAGTCGACGCGTCCAGTTAATGGGGAGACTCAGCTCACCTCCATTAACCAATCCAGGAGAATTAGTTACTGCGTAGACTCAGCTCACCTCCATTAACCAATCCAGGAGAATTAGTTACTGCGTAGACTCAGCTCACCTCCATTAACCAATCCAGGAGAATTGCTCGCATCTTCGGCTGCAGAAGAGGGTGCCGCTGCATGAAGTGCTTATCCCTCAGGTACGTCTTTTCTTTGTTCAGCATGATCTTCCACACCTCCTCCCTATTTGCCCAGCTACGGAACATAAACAAGTATCAGAAGGACCCATTCTACCCAGGAACAAGTGACGACGTGGAGCTGAAGATCTGGGAGCCACGTGGACAGAAAGCACTCACTTCAGAACGGGCAGCGGTGAGGCTCTAGACGGTGCGAAACTCGGAGGTTCACAGGCAGCATGTGGGTATGCCAGCTCACCCTCCTCTTTGTCAGGGGTGGGAATCAGGGAGCAGGGGTTTTCACAGGCTGCACCGCTGTCCCAAGGCTGTGAAAGAAAAACACATTTTGTTTTTGGCGTCTGATGGACAACGGCTATTTTTACATTCACTGATTTGTAGATCAGCCAGTGTTTCAAAAAAAAAAGCATCACTCTGGAGAATAATCTCCAGGCCTAAATTAAGATGCAGGTGGGTAAGTAACAGCCACGACAATGACGCCAAGCATTTCTTTCATCCGCTTAAGCGTCTACACAGTAAATACCTAAGAATATCCTCCACGTTACCACCCTTACATGAGGTACTGGAGCGACAAAACAAACAGGTGGGGTAAGATAAAATGCCAATAGCCCTTATATTTTTTAAAAAAGGGAGACAAATCCATTTACAGCTCAGTAAATACTAGGCATGACTTCTGTAAGTGCTTAGTAAAAGGATGGAAACCACCTCGGTGCCCATTAACGGACGAATGGGTAAACAAAATGATGGTCTGTTCACACACTGGAATACTACGCAACGATACAGAACAATGACGAAACTGGGAAGCATCTTATAACGTGGAGCAATCTGGAAGGTACTATGCTGAGTGAATTCAGTCAGTCGCAAAAGGACAAATGTTGTATATGACCACTATTGTAAGAACTCAAGAAAAGGATTAAACACAGAAGAAAACATTCTTTGATGGTTACGGGGGTGGGGAGGGAGGGAGAGGGGTATTCACTAACTAGACAGTAGACAAGAATTATCTTAGGTGAGAGAAGAACAGCACACACTACAGGGGAAATCAGCACAACTGGACTAAACCAAAGCTAAGAAGTTTCCTGAATACAAGCAAACACTTCAAGGGACAGAGTAGCGGAGGCGGGGGTCTGGGGACCACGGTTTCAGGGGACATCTAGGTCAACTGGCATAACAAAGCTTATTAAGAAAATGTTCTGCATCCTACTTTGGTGAGTGGTGTCTGGGGTCTTAAAAGCTAGCGAGCGGTCTTCTAAGATGCATCAATTGGTCCCAACCCACCTGGAGCAAAGGAGAATGAAGAATACCAAAAACACAAGGAAAATATTAGCCCAAGAGACAGAAAGGGCCACATAAACCAGAGATGTCATCAGCCTGAGACCAGAAGAACTAGATGGTGCCTGGCTACCACCAATGACCGCCCTGACAGGGAACACAATAGAGTCCCTGACGGAGCAGGAGAAAAGTGGGGTGCAGAACTCAAATTCTAGTAAAAAGACCACACTTAATGGTTTGATTGAGACTGGAGGGACCCTGGAAGACGTGGCCCCCAGATTCTCTATCAGCCCAGAACCAAAGCCATTCCCAAGGCCAACACTTCAGACAAAGATTAGACTGGACTGTGGGACATAAAATGATACTCGTGAAGAGTGTGCTTCTTAGCTCAAAGAGATCCATGAGACTAAATGGGCAGCTCCTGCCCAGAGGCAAGATGAAAATTCAGAGAGGGTCAGGAGCTGGTTGAAAGGACACAGGAAATCCGGGGTCGAAAGGAGGAGTGTGCTGTCACAGTATAGGGACAGCAATTAGGGTCACATAACAACATGTCTATAAATTTTTGTATGAAAGACTAACTTGAATTGGAAACTTTCACTTAAAGCACAATAAAAAATTTAAAAAAAAAAAAGACATATTGTAGGATTGTTGTTGTTAGTTGTTACTGAGTCGATTCCAACTCATGGCAATCCCATGAGTGCAGAGTAGAACTGTGCTCCACAGGGTTTTCAAGGCTGTGACCTTCCAGAAGCAGATCGCCAGGCCTGTCTTCTGAGGCACCTCTGGCTGTTAAAGATATGCTTGTTGATATATTCTTAAAATTTATGATCGTGGCTATCAAGTAGCTGATATTTGCACTCCATTAGATACGTTTAAAAGTAATTTAATTAGCAAAGATCAATTATCAATATTTACAATCACCTGGGAAATATAATCTTTGCAACTATTTAAACTATGGTGAAAAAAGATGAATTAGGTTCGAACCACCAACCTTTCAGCTAGCACTGGGATGGCTTAGCCATTCGCACCATCCAGGCACAGACCCGCTAAGGGATTACTTGGTCACAATTCAAAGATTTGGTTAAGCATAACTAATCTGCTAAACTTTCTTAAAAGTGCAAGATGGAAAACTATAACAGCTCAAACACATAAAGTGACTGCCATCCTTCTTAAACTCCTCCATCTTGGAACAAGAATACGCCAAATGTGGTATCTTCCCTTAGTTAAAAGAAGAGCCAAATATACTACACACAGTGGAGATCCTCTATTTTCCTTAATTCGAAACAAAAAAAGAATATCTGCGTAGTTAAAACCAAATCAGGCAATGATGCCAGGCTATACTAAGAAGTCCGTGGAGATAGAGATTAGATACTGATGGTTATTAAAAAAATTGTCATGGGATCAAATTGTCAAATAGATCAAAGAAAACAACCTGGGTGCAAACTGAAATTTTTGTTCCGTTTTCCACACTTATTTGTTTCTGTGGCAAAATCCTAAAGACATCTGAAACTAAAGCCTTGTATGAAGTAACACGCAAATATCTGCTAAATCAATGAATCATCATTAAAAACCAAGCCAATATGCTTTTCTTTTAAAGTTTTCAAATACTTAATTTTATTGAATTCTCAGTGTTTCGAAAAGACTAAGGTCATTTCACCATTTGGAAAATTTTCTTTTTAAAGCTACCTTTAAGCTACTCTGCTGAACTTCAGACCATAAAAATAAGCCTATGTTTAATTTTTAAAATTATAAAACAATGATTTTGTTGAAGGTATGGCAGGAAACAATCTTGCCAGCAATGAAAGCCTCATGGAAGTTGGAGACTCTTGGCCTTTTTTTTTTTTTCAACGCAGAAAGACCATTAACGTTGACTAGAGAAAACCCAGACACCTGAGGACTATAGATGAAGACGATGACTTGGGCCCTCCATGTGGCCTGGAAGATAAGGTAGACAGTGGCCATCACAGCATGCTGGCCTCCTCTGAGGAAGCCCAAGCACTGTCCGTCTCCTGAGAAAGGCATGGAACGAGCGAGCCTCCTCCACCCAATGCGCCAAGAAGCGGGTGTGCAAACCATCCATCCCAGCTCCTGCCCACAACTGTGCAAAAAAAGGCACCTTCCTCTCCTCCAGCTTTGACACCGCGTGCTGGCGGCACTTCCTTAACTCAGAAAGGATCCCATTACAACTGCTTTAAATTCACTTTGCTCTTCATTCAAGAAGACTGATTCCTAGTTTTGAAGGCAGAATCTCGGTGCCACCCTCTCAGCCAGATGTCTGGCACAGCTGAGAGCAGGCCTTTGGAGGGAAACTGGCAACAGTTCCGAACCTGCAGTTCATAAACAAATGAGATGAACTACAAGCAGACAAACGGTTCCCAAAGCTGGCCTTTTTAAGATGAAGCAGAATAATGAAGTCCAAGTCCTTAGCTTGAAGTATACACCAAGCTTCAACAGGAGAAAGATCAGCCTGAGTTTAGGAAAGAATGGGAGAAGAACAAGCGGCCAACTGTGATGATTCCTAACCACCCCTGATGTCTTACACCACAACTAAGGATAGAACCACCTTACACAAAATTATTTTCTGAGAATTAACAGAGTCCCAGATTCTACTCCAAAACTAACGCTGGGTCACATGCAAAAAATTAAACAAAATGAGTATGTTAAATGGACTTTAGATGTTGTTAGTTGCCATCAAGTTGATTTCAAAGCATAGCAACTGCATGTGACAGAGTAGAACTGTCCTATAGGGTTTTCTTAGCTGTAATCTCTATAGAAGCAGACCACCAGGTCTTTCTCCTGCAAAGCTGCTGGGTGGGTTTGAACCGTCAACCTTTCAGTTTGCAGCTGAGTGTTTAACTGTTTTTGAGCCAGCAGAGCTCCCTGGACTTTAGATAAAAGGTACTTTTTCATTCTGGAAGGCCTAAGAGAAGAATCAGCGTTTCTGTGCGGTCTTGACGAAGCAGTTACACCGAGTATGGCAGCTCCGAGTAACTTCGGTGGTTGTCCTGGGCGACACCAGTACAGAATGCTGTAGTATACTCACGATTGGCCTGCTGAAATAACTCCTCAGACAAATTTTGTGTGATCAATAGTTGAAAAGGTTCTGCTGTGTCCCTAAATTCTAGCTTCATGAATCTACACAGAAGTGACAAAGACACTGTTCCACAGTAGATGGATAAATTTCAGGCTATCTAATCTACAAACACATAGAAACCTGTTCTCATTAGTCTCTGGACAACCACGAAAATGCCTTCTAGTGGGAAATAATATGGCTATTCACGTATCGCAGCTATCAATGCTCCACAGTGCCAGGACAGGGCCCTGCCTTAGGCACCCTTGGAACTGCTCAGGTTATCCTGGAGACCAGAAAATATTAAAAACACCAAGAAGTCAACGTGGATGGCTTTGCTGCATCTTCAGTTGCAAAGTGCGTTTCGATTTGAAACACAGCTAGGGAAATAAACAATGTTGAACTTCACAAGTAGGGTTCATTTTATAACACCTCCAAAATCCACTTGCTGGATGAGAAGTTTTTCTCTTCAGGGGCACAAAAGGGGAAGAAAGAACTTAGGATGTGCTGTCCATTCCCTTTCCTGAACTATTTCTCCTAACAGAGAAAGAAACCCTCAACCCTTGTTCAATATTCAGTGGATCCTGCCCGGAAACGCCTAATACTAAGCTCTTATGTGCGGTGACAATTGCCACCGCAAGCAACGTGGCCCTTCAGCTCTGAAGCCCCTCACTCCTCCAGACCAGCTGCCATTGCTACCGCTCACTGCCCTGACCCAGCCGGGACCACGGCACTCGGCTGGAAAACCACCCCTGCGCAGCTTTTCTCTGCGATAGCCTCAGAAGCCTGCCCAGCTAGTTTGGAGATAGACGGCTTCCCCTACTTGTGCCGTAACTATAGTCTCAGCCATTTCTAGAGGTAGAGATAATGCAAGCTGGTGCGGCAAGGAACTTCTGATATTGTAATGGCAGCGCCCCATATGCGGGAAATTTAAAGGAGGGACGAGTGAAACGGACTAGTCAATGAGAAATGTGCTGAGACATACATGTCATTACACAGAATGTGATCAGGATAAGCCCTGTCACCATAGTTAACTGCTGGATGGGCTGGAAGAATCTACAACGCCAGAATAGGGTGAAGGTTGGAAACGAACTAAGCAGGGGGTGGGGGCGGGGCAGCTCCCCTGTGACAAAACAATCTTAGTGTGGGGGGGAAGGCATTGCTTCCAAACACACACAAGCACCCATCATCAAAGTTACTGGAGAGCTCTGTGTCCAGAACCTTCCCTCCTTCATGAGCCTGCAGAGACAAGGCTGCGGGCCTGACTGCCAAGCGGCTTGCATACAACCCTGGGTTACTTTCTTCCTCTAACCAGGGCTCAGTTTCCTCACTGGTAAAAGGAGAAAAAAACCGAAAAAACAAAAAATCCAAGCCAGTTGCTGCGGAGTCACTTCTGACTCACGGTGACCCCATGTGTGTAGAGTAGAACTGCTCCATAGTGTTCTTAAGATTGTGACCTTTCAGAAGCAGATTACCGGGCCTTTCTTCCAAGGCGCCTCTAGGTGGGTTCGTACTGTCACCCTTTAGTCAGTTTGTGCCACCCAGGACTCCTGGGTAATAGGAAAGGACTGAGTTATTTGACATCCACTCTGGTTCTTCCAGATGGCACGTATCTATAATCTCAGAGGGTGCTGGTCAGAAGCACAAGACCTTCCTGGAATCCCAAGGCTGGCAGAGGCCAGTGCCCACTGGCAAGCACAGTGCTCAGCTGTGTGGACTGTATGCAGTTAGAGAACAGACCTTCAGCAGGAGGCAGGAGAGTATAAACCCGATTTGACATAAAGAGTGGGAGGCCCTCCAGGTAGGCCAGAGGAGCAAGCACATGTACCTGACTGCCACACTGGCTTCTCACAGTCCTCTCAATTTTGGCAATTTCTTCATCTGGATCCTGCAGAAACTAACATAGAACAACCCCCACACGGAGAAACACACCAAACAATCCACAGACAAAACACAGAGAGAGAGAGAGAAAAGAAAGTTGATTAAGTTAGGAGCCCCATTTCTGCCAAAGGCATCCCCGACCAAGCCCCTTCTGACAAGCTTGCGGACAGAGCCCAGGCTGGCACCCAGGTAAGATGGGGGGCTCCTCCTCCACCTGACCCCTTTGTACTCACCACGGCCACATTGGCTTTCCTTTTCCTGGAGCGCGAAGAGAAATCGGTGCTGCCTTCCTCTTTCATGGTGCCCCGTTCCTTCGCATCCCTGCAAAACCGGGGTGGCACCAAGGCAGGGGTGAGCTGGCCCCCAACCCCGCCCGCCCCTCCCCCACCCCTCCCCCGCAGCGCCGGGCACTCACCTCTCCCTCCTCTCCCGCGGCATGGCGCAGGGCGCGGGCTCCGACCTGGGGTCTGCGGGGGCACGACGCGGGCAGGGGTGAGGCGGCGGGCGGAGGGCCAGGCCCGCCCCGCCACCCCTCCCCCTCCCGCGCGGGCGGCGGCGGGAGCCTCCTGGGCCGGCCGGGAAAATGGCCGATGGGCCCGGGGTGGCCTGTCACCCGCGGCGCCGCCAACAGCCCGCGATCCCGGGTTCGAACCACGGCTGACGGAGCCCTGGCGCCCCCCGAAACCCCGCCGGCGTATCGCCTCCCTCGGCGCCCGGGCTGCCTCAGTCTCCCCTCAGCACCTCTACCCCGGCCCTCCCCGGGGGACCCCCGGGCTGACGGTCCCCGGAGACGGGACCCGGCCCCCCACCCCAGCCGGCAGCGGAGCCCTACCCGAAGCCGGCTCCTCGGCGGACGGCGGCACGAGCCGAGGCGGGAGGTGGCGGGCGAGCGGGAAGCCGGGAGGCGGGCGGCGAGCGCGCGGCGGCGGGATCCGCGCCTCCCCCTACACCGCGCTGGCTGCCGAGGCGGCTGCTCCTGCGCCCGGCTTCGAGCGGGACATTTAAAATCCCTGCGCGCGGAACCGGCCCCCGGCCCGCCCTCGCGCCCTCCCGCCAGCCCCGGCCCGCCCCGCCCCGCTCCGAGCCCCTCAGCGGCCGCCGAGAGGACCGGCCCGCCCCGCCACCGCCCTCAGCCCGCCCCCGACACCGCCCAAGCCGGCTGAGGCGCTCAGGGCCCGGCGGGGCGGGGGCGGGGCCTGAGCGCGGAGCCCGCGCGGGGCGGGGCGGGGGCGGGGCTAAGTGACAGGGCCTGCGCGCCAGAGGGACAGGCGCGGGACGCAGTGGGCGGAGCCAGTGGGCGGGGGCGAGGCCTCAGCTGCGGCTCTGCGCGGGCGGAACGCGGGAGAGCGGGCGGCGCGCGGTTGGGAGGCGGGGCTTGGGCGGCGGAGCCCGCGCCGGGCGGAACGCGGGAGATGTCTGGCGCGAGCGCAGCCGAGGGGCGGGCCGCGGAGCTCCGGGGGCAGGGTGGCGCGGCGCGGCGCTGGAACGCCTGGAAGCCGCGTGGCCGTGGCGGGTGGAATGTAAACACGGCGGACAACGAGGACGCGGGCCGGGCCGAGGCAGAACCGAGGGCCGGGACAAGTGGATGCAGGAGACGGCTGGTTCCGGAGGACCCAGCGTCCGTCGGTCCGCTGCGCGCGCGCGCGCGCACAGTCCTTCCAGGCACGTCCTCCCCGCCCTCGAGACGCAGGCACGGTTCCGGGCCCCGGGTCCAGGGCGGGGACGTGTCCAAGGTCACAGCGCGTGGCTGCCGGCCCTAGAACTAGGGCTTCTGGCCTCGGGTCTGGGGCCCCCTGTGCACCAGCTGTTTGTCCTGGCCGCATGTCGTCTCTTATCCATCCATCTATCTACGCTTTTATTCATTCAACTAATATTCCAGCGCCTTCCATGTGGCCCTCCACGAATGCCCCTCCCCCAGAAGCCCCTCCCGGAGCACCAAAAGGGCTTTCAGACGCTGGGATTCTATCAACCTTAGGATCAAATGCACACTTCCTACCCGGGCATGCAATGCCCCGCATGAGCGGCTCTTTTTCTCCCTCTTAGACCTCTTCGACCTTGTCCTCACCGCTGCACTGGCCACCCTCTGTCCTTTCTCACCTCAGGGCCTTGGAACTTGTTTTCCCCTCGCCTAGACCAATTGTGGTGCTCATCCCCCCAGGAGGCCTTGGAGGTCTTAACCCGAACCCACTGCCATAGAGTGGATTCCGACTTATAGGGACCCCGTAGGGTTTCCAAGGCTGTAAATCATTAGGTAAGCTGCCTGTCACATCTTTCTCCGGTTGAAGCCACTGGTGGTTTTGAACAACCGACCTTTTTTTTTTGTTTATTGTTGTAGTTTAAATTAAGTTTACGTTTCAAGTTAGTCTCCCATACAAAAATGTATACATACATTGTTATGTGACCCTAATTGCTTTCCCCATACTGTGACCGCACACTCCTTTCCACCCCTGATTCCCCATGCCCATTCAACGAGCTCCAACCCTCTCTGCCTTCCCATCTCACCTCCAGACAGAAGCTGCCTGTTTAGTCTCTTGTATCTACTTGAGCTAAGAGGCACACTCCTCACAAGCATCACTTTATGTCCCACAGTCCAGTACAATGCCTGTCTGAAGAGTTGGCCTCAGAAATTGTTTTAGTTCTGGGCTGATAGAGAGTCTGGGGGCTGGGCTTTTCAGGGTTCCTCCAGTCTCAGACCATTAAGTCTGGTCTTCTTACTAGAATTTGAGTTCTGCAGCCCACCTTTCTCCTGCTCCATCAGGGGCTCTCTGTTGTGTTCCCTGTCAGGGCGGTCATTGGTGGTAGCCGGGCACCATCTAGTTCTTCTGGTCTCAGGCTGATGAAGTCTCTGGTTTATGTGGCCCTTTCCGTCTCTTGGGCAAATACGTTCCTTGTATCTTTGATGTTCTTCATTCTCCTTTACTCCAGGTGGTTGGGACCAATTGATGCATCTTAGCTGGCCGCTTGCAAGCTTTTAAGACCCCAGACGCCACTCACCAAAGTGGGATGCAGAACATTTTCTTAATAAGCTTTGTTATGCCAGTTGACCTAGATGTCCCCTGAAACCATGGTCCCCAGACCCCCATCCCTGCTACTCTGTCCCTTAAAGTGTTTGATTGTATTCAGGAAACTTCTTAGTTTTGGTTTAGTCCAGTTGTGCTGACTTCCCCTGTAGTGTGTGCTGTCCTTCCCTTCACCTAAGATAGTTCTTATCAACTAGCTGTCTAGTTAGTAAATAACCCTCACCTTCCCTCCCCACCCTTGTAACCATCAAAGGATGTTTTCTTCTGTGTTTAAACCTTTTCTTGAGTTCATGTTATAGTGGTCTTATACAATATTTGTCCTTCTGTAACTGACTAAATTCACTCATCATAATACTCTCCAGATTCCTCCATGTTATGTTTCACAGCTTCATCATTGTTCTTTATCGCTGCATAGTATTCCACTGTGTTCGAACAACCGGACTTTTTGGTTAGCCGTTGAGTGCTTTCACCACTGTGCCTCCAGGGCTCCTTCGGAGGTCTTCAGTAACCACTTAATGTAAAGCACTCCTCTCTCCCCAGGAGTTCCCCTTCATCCCACTGCCCACTGTGGTCCTTCCCAGCGGCTCCTTCTTTGTTTCCTTGGCCAGTGCCACTCTTGCTATCTTGTCTGTCTTGATCACAGCTGTATCCCTCAGCTTTTGGCATAGTGTCTAGGGGAAGGGAGACACTTAAATCATATTTGTGAATGAATGAATGAAACATACCCTGCCCAAGCCTTTGTAGGGTGTACATGCTAGTGGGAGAGACAGATATTGAACAACTGGCCCTAGCAAGTACTTTCTGTACTCAGCTTCTAGAAAGAGCATGTAACAGAGGGCTCCTGAACACTTCCAGGTCCTTCCTGGTTCAGTCTTAGTATTGCCCCATCATGGACTGAATTATGTCCCCCTCCCCCCAAATGTGTGTATCAATTTGGCTGGGCCACGATTCCCAGTATTGTGTGGTTGTCCTCCATTTTGTGATTATAATTTTATGTTAAAGAGGATTAGGGTGGGATTGTAACACCCTTACTAAGGTCACATCCCTGATCAAACGTTAAGGGAGTTTTCCTGGGGTGTGGCCTGCACCACCTTTTATCTTACAAGAGATAAAAGGAAAGGGAAGCAAACAGAGGGTTGGGACCTCATACCACCAAGAAAGCAGTGCCGGGAGCAGAGAGCGTCCTTTGGACCCGAGGTCCCTGCGCCTGAGGAGCTCCTAGTCTGGGGGAAGATTGATGAGAAGGGCCTTCCTCCAGAGCCGACAGAGAGAGAAAGCCTTCCCCTGGAGCTGACATCTCCCCCCGCCCCCCGAATTAGGACCTTTAGCCTACTTGACTGTGAGGAAATAAATTTCTCTTTGTTAAAGCCATCCACTTGTGGTATTTCTGTTACAGCAGCACTAGTGACTGGCTCCTTGAAGTTAGAGTCTGGATCTTATTGAAAACCACTACTTGCGTCTTCCCCAGAGGTCCTAGTCAATGGATTCATGAGTTCCCAGGAGCTCTGAGGCCAAGGCAGCTGAGATGACTTGTGCAGGGTGGCTTAGGTAGGCACGGAGCCCACGCTCTCAATCCCTGTGCTCTTTAATAATAACAGTTGTTGTCACTGTGTGCCATCGAGTTGATTCCTACTCATAACAGGTATCGTAAACAGCACTTCCCAAAATGGCAGCATTGGTCTAAATCCATGAAAGCGTAACCGCAGTGAAACTTCACAATGGTCCTATGATGTTTGTACTATGATTGTCCCCTTTTAACAGATGGCAACTATCTGCTTCCTAGGGTCACTGGGTGATGAAGTGAGATTAATACAGGTGAATCTCTCAGTACAGTGGCCGGCACATAGTTACAACAATGATAGACGAGACAATTTTCCTCAATGGTTGCAACATTTATGTTCCCACCAGCAACGGATGAGAGGTCAGATGCTCAATATCCCAGCTGACATGCTCATTAACAGTAGTATGGATACATTTTGGCATATTCATTCAAGGGGATACTTCACAACAATTAAACAAACCTCTGAAATATGCAACAAGATGGATGAATCTCATAGATATAATATTGAATGTAAGAAGCCAGACGCAAAAGACATGCAAAAAGACAATAACGCTGTCCGCCACGGAGGCTACCCAGAGCCACTGCGGCTCAGCACTGGGAACCGGAGTGTGGGAAAGCCCAGGTGGCTTGGCTCCAGTCATCCCTCAGCCCTGGAAACCTGTCTACACACGTCTGCCAGGCCTGCCAGAGTCAAGGGCCCAAATCCACACTCTCTGAGGCTTGGTTACCGCTCAGACTGAGCTCATGCTACTGTGCATGGTTGTGGGGGTTACGGGGACAGATTTAGCAAACCAATGGGTGGTCCCAGGCCTGGCCTAAAAGCCTCTTAAACAGGGGAGCAAGTCCAGTGAACACTTCTTTAGACAGAAGGCTGTGAGCAATTAAAAGGCCCTGATGTAAATTGAAGTGGGCCTTTAAGCTCAGTACATGGTAGAACAATGAGGGCAGGCAGCCTTTATGGATGCTGTGCTAAGCTCAGGGTTGCAAGGAGCAAAGACTAATTTGAAGACACTTCAAGTAGGGGTGTGTGTGTGACAAGATGGTGGGGTGGGGGCGGGGGGGAGTGCATCAACAAGCTACCGCCTCAGCAAGGGCTGAGGAGGAGGGTGCTTTGTTTTAGTCTGACCACCATATCCCCAGCTTGCATTTAAATCTCACTTTGGGTTCTCTGAAAACAAACCCAGCCGCAGGACAGAGCAGGAGATTGGACAGAGAAGACCGTGGCACCTCCCTTTTGGTCAGTGGCCACAGTTTCTTAAAAACACCAGATAGGGAAGAGACCGGGCTAATCAGAGCACCACATTCCTGGCCACGTGGTTGGCTCAGTAATAGGCACATGACACAAGCTGAACCAGTGAAAATTTTCTGGGGTTGCTAGGCTGAGTGGACTTGGAGCCAGGAGGCCATCTCCCCACCCAGGGTGAGACTCCTTGGAGGGAAGCCCTCGGGGAAAGGAGGCGGCAGAGGAGCTGGGAGGCCGGCTTCTGATCCCTTGAGCCCCTAGATCCAATCATGCCGGAGACAGATTGTTAGGGACTTTCTGGATACTGAAGCTAATACATTATTTTCATGTTCTTATTTAGCCAGTTAAGAGTTGGGTTTCTGTTCATTGCGACCCAGAGTGTCATGTAGCATCAAAGCGTGATGAGCCATCATACTTTGTCTGGTCCGAGGCAGGCCCATTTGTGCCCACCGATGAGCCTCCCAGTGGTCCCCCAGGCCCACTGAGGCTCTTGTCTCTAAGACTCTGTAAATCTACGCAGGTGTGGCTGACCGGCACACGGTTCTGGGGGATGCCAGGTCTGGACATGGCACTGGACATCAGAGTCATTGTCTCAATCCCCCAGAAAGCCCAACTCCCCTAGAATCGTCCGTTAGTCACTCACATCAGTCTTGTAGGAATCCACATACTAATCAGCGTGGCAGCCTCAGGAGCCCCCGTATGCTCGGCCCGGAACAAGTGCCAGTGAGGTTGGGAGGGACTGGCTGGGCCCTGCCCTCCAGGAGTCTCCAGGAAGACCTCACGCGCTCTGGGGGCCAGTTGGACACTAACTGACGAGGACTCCCCCCACACACAGTGGGATAGAGATCACCAACTGATGCTGGTCCCGGATTGGATTAGCAAAGATGTGAATTCCTGCACACAGGAGGGTTTCTGACTCTGAGCAGCAGGATGATGAGACACAGTTGGACTCGCATGGGTGCAGAGCAACAGCAGGCAGCTGCCCTCTCTGGGTGGGGCAGCCCTAACCTATGGCTTTATTCCTTTGGGTATTGTCTTAGGCTGGGTTCTCTAGAGAAGCAAAACCAGTGAAGCAAATATATGTAAATACATATATCCCAAACCAAAAGCGAAACCCATTGTCATCGAGTCATTTCCGACTCATAGCGACCCTACAGGACAGAGTAGAACTGCCCTATAGGGTTTCCAAGGAGCGGCTGGTAGATTGGAACTGCTGACCTTTTGGTTAGCAGCTGAGCTCTTAACCACTGTGCCACCAGGGCTCCATAGAGAGAGATTTATTTCCAGGAAATGGCTGATACAGTAGTGGAGGCTGGCAAGTCCCAGATCCATGGGTTGGGCACCAGGCTGGAGGCTTCTCCTGACTCACATGGTTGCAGGGCCTGATGCACCCAAAATCGGCAGGTCAGGTGGCAAGCTGCTGGCTCATGGGGCTGGGAGAACTGGCAAATCCCAAACTCTGCAGGTCCGGGGGTCAGATGATGACGAGTCAGATTCAGGATCAAGAGAGAGAGCCAGCTGTGCCAGAACATCTATGTATATTGGATACTGGCCACACCCCCAAGGAAACTCCCCTTACAACAGATCACAAAATGGAGGCTAATTACATAATACTGAGAATCGTGGCCCAGCCAAGTTGACACATGACGTTAACCATCACAGGTATCAACTTGCCCACTGTAACTGTCTGACCTTGTGACCCTACCTAGGAATTCAGAGCCAATCCAGAGCCTGCAGCGTTAGGATAAGTAAACAGGAAGGAGGGAAAGAAGAAGACATTGAGGAGGGGTAAACTGGAAGCATCCCAGGCCTAAAGGCCTGAGCGTTCCCCCCGAGCCTAGAACAGGACCTGGAACAGCCAGGAGTGCTGAATAAATAGACGGATGAATGTGCAAAGGAAAAGGAAAGGCTTTCCCAGAAGGCAATGGGGGGCCGCATGCATGGAGCGGGGATGGGGGCGGGGGCCCTTCTTTTGCTGAAGCCCATGTGGGGCTGGTGTTGGGGACACAGAGGGACTGTGACTCCACTCTCGCACTGCTCTGCTCTGAGAACCACTCCACCTTCAACTTCCGCCTAGGATTCATATTTCCCACTGAAGTCCATCCATACCCTAAGCCACATCACCAGCCACAAAGAGAAGGGAGGCATAAAAATATTTATAACCAAGAACAATGGGTGGCAGAGAATGCCTGAGGCTATGAGCCTGGGGCCTGATCTCTTTCTGTTTAAAAAGATGAGCAAATGTGAGAGGTGTTAAAGACACCTCAGCTCGGAACAGAGACTTTCTCCTTGACTAAGCAGAACATTTGAAGGAATTGAAAAGAGAATGACTCTCACAGGGTAATATGATTAAAAAAAAAACAAAACCCAAACCTGTTGCTGTTGAGTCAATTCCAACTCACAGTGACCCTATACGACAGAGTAGAACTGCCCCATAGGGTTTCCAAGGAGTGCCCAGTGGATTCGAACTGCCAACTTTTGGTTAGCAGCTGAACTCTTAATCATTACACCACTAGGATTTCCTGTGATATGATAGTATTTAAAAATAGTAGTTCAGCGTAAGGAAAGGTATGAACAATGGGCTGGAATGTAGGAAGATCAGAGGAGGGATCTTTCTGAACTGAGGGCATTCCGGAGATCTTCCTACAGGAGGAGACCTTGAAGCATCTGTCAGTGCGTGCCCATGGTTGCCTGTCCAGTGCCCTGGGGAGTGGAGCTGGGACATGTGGGTTGTTGCTATCTCAGTATGTGACCTGGGGGCAGTCACTCCAGCACCCAGTGCTTCGGCTTTGTCTTCTGGCCAGGAGGATGTAAAGCAGGTGGTTGTGAGGCTGAAGTTGGGGCGCATGGGAGAGCGCGTGGAGGGTTCAGTGCACAGGGTCTAGGGGAGAGGATGGCTGTATTTTCAGGGTCTGTCCCAGCTCCCATAGGAGCCCCCTAAGTTTCCTCTAATCGATTTTTGGAGAAGACATTGGTGGGCTCAGTTCCAGTGTCTGGGGACAGCTGATCATGTTCCCTGTCTTCACATATGTCATGATGCTGGACAATAGAGAGAAATTAGTTATCAAGGGTCCACAAGGTGCCTTGCACACAGTAGGTGCTCATTAAATGTTTGCTGAGTAGATGCAGGGATGGATTCTCTTCTAGGGGTGTGAAGGCTAAACCAGATGTTGTCCTGCCCTCAAGATATTCACTCCCTGTGGAGAAGAAAAGCAGTCCACAAAACAGCATGAGCAATGCCAAGGTCATCACAAAACAGCAAGAGAAATGCTAAGATGGGCAGGCCAGCGGGGGTAGGGAAGTAACTTCAGCGGGGGTCCCTGCTGCTCAGGGAGAGGAGCAGAAAGGGGGGCCATGGACACTGTCTTTGTCAAGGTCACCAATGCCCTCCATCTTGCTTCATCCAAAGGGCACTTCTCAGGCTCATTTCACTGCCCTGTCAGGAGTGTTGAACATGGTGGACCACTCCCCTCTTCTTGAGAACACCTTCTGCTCCTGCCAGTGGTGACACTTCACTCTCCTGGTTTTCCTCCCATCCCAGGTCGCTCCTTCTCTGTTCCTTTGCTCCTCCTCCTCTAGTTAGATGATGGCGTTCTCCAGAATTTATCTCCAGTCTTCATTCTCAATGTACTGCCTTCCTAGGTGGTCTTACTACCTCTAGTCCACACCTCTCCTCTGCCCACAGGACATCTCTGAGACTTGGTAGTCTCACAGGCATTTCAAGTATAAATGACCCACTCTGGCTTTACCTGCCTGTCTTAGTTACGCAGTGTGGCTGTAACAGAAATACCACAAGTGGATGGCTTTAACAAACAGAAATTCATTCTCTCACAGTTTGGAAGGCTGTTCTAAGGGAAAGCTTTCTCTCTGTTGGCTCTGGGGGAAGGTCCTTGCCATCAATCTTCCCCTGGGTCTAGGAGCTTCTCAACACAGGGATACCAAGTCCGAAGGATGTGCTTTACCCCTGGATCTCCTTGCTCGGTGGTAATGAGGTCCCTCCTCCTCTCTGCTCCATTCTTTCTTTTATATCCCAAAAGAGATTGACTCAAGATACAGTCTAATCCTACAGATTGTGTCCTGCCTCATTAATGTAACTGCCTGTAACCTGCCTCATTAACATCATAGAGGTTAGGATTTACAACACAGGATAATCACATCAGATCACAAAATGGTGGACAACCATACAGTACTGGGAATCATGGCCTAGCCAAGTTGACACATATTTTTGGGGGACAGAATTCAATCCATTAACACTGCCTCTATCCCATCTCAGTAAAAGTCACCACCATTCACTTAATTACTCAAGCCCCAAACCTGGTATTTATCCTTGCTTTTTCCCTTCTCCTCACTTTCCACACTGCATGCATCAGCAAGCCCTGGTGGCTCTCTGCCCCCCAAATATTTCCAATCTGTCTACTTCCCTCCATTTCCAGTGCCACCATCTCATCCTAGACTAAGCCACCATGCCTGCCTGGATGACTACAATGTCTCCAAACTGGTGTCCCACATTTGGTCTCTCTTACCCAGGAGAATACCTTTGTCACCCAACAGCTAGAGTCTAGAGTCATTTCGTTTAAAAGCGGATTTGATCAAATCTGACCTTTAAAAGCCATTTGACAACCTCCTGCTGATTACAGAACAGCATCAAATTGGCCTATCACGGCTCACAAGGCCTTGCCTGAGTCGGCTTCTACCTATTGCCATTCTCATCCTGCACCTCTCCCACCTCTCCCTCTGCTCTGGCCTCCATGGCTCCCTGCCCATTTCTCCAGCATGCCAGGAACTCTGCCTCTTCGGTGTGCTTGCACCTGTTCTTCCCCTCCCCCTCGACTCTTCACCCAACTTTCTCTGCGACGGGCTCCTTCAGCTTAAATAGCCTCTCCTCCCAAATACTGGAGCCCTACTGGTGCAGTGGTTAAGAGCTCAGCTCTAACCAAAGGTCAACAGTTCAAATCCACCAGCTGCTCCTTGGGAACCCTGAGGAAGTTCTGCTCTGTCCTTTAGGGTCGCTATGAGTCGGGTTTTGGCTTCTCGACCCTGCTCCTGGCCACCCTGCCTGAATGAGGTTGTCTCCACCTTAGGGCTATTGTTTTCTTTTTCACCTCTCACCAACTTTGCCTCAGCATCTTTTATTTTTAATTATAAACATTTCAAACGTACACAAAAGTAGAGAGATTCCAGTACAACGAACCCTGCAATACTTGCCATGCAGATTTAGTAACGAAGATTTTGCCATATTTGCTTCACCCAGCCCGTGGCTTTTTTCTTTGCTGAAGTACTTTAAAGCAAATCCCACACATTCCATCCTTTCGCTTTTACACACCTGAGAACGCATTCCTAAAAACTATAGATATCGTCTTACATAACCACAATACCAGGACCACACCTAACAAGATTAACAACAATCCTTGGTATCGTTTCATACCCAGTCTGAAATCCAATTTCCCAGTTGTCTCAAACATGTCTTCAAACCATTGGTTTGTATCACAGTCCGATCAGGACGCACACGTGGCATCTGGTTATCGCGTCCTTGGGTCTGTCTCACTCCAAACCAGCCCCTTCTTTTCCACATTTGTTGTAGAAACCAGGTCAGCCCTCCGCGTAGAATGGGTTCACGTTCCGGGTTTGTCTGTTGACTTCTTCCTGGAGTCCTTTAGCTCGTGCCGCCCGTCTGCGTACTGCCGATAGTCGGCGCACGCCGGGGGGGGGGGCGGGGGGCTGCGTGCCTTCTGCGCCGTCACCCCCAGAGGCCCGTGGCGTCTGGCTGCCCCACCTCACGATGTCGAGACTGATCAGTCAGGTCAGGGGGTGACAGCCGCGTCCTTCCGTTGTCAAGTTTCCCATCAACCCCTTGCCGGATGGTTTTATCCGTTGATAATTATTTCCTGAAGTGCTTGATTAGGGTTGGAAAAACGGTGAGTTTCTATTTCCCTCATTTCTTTCACATTAGAGGCATCCAGAGGGCATGGTGTGGGGGAGGTATCCAGCCCGATGCAAGTAAGAGGGGGCGATGCAGGTAACAATAATAATAGTAATAATAAAACTCTGTTGCCGTTGAGTTGATTGTGACTCATGGCGACCCCATGTATTACAGAGTAGAGTTGCTCCACAGGGTTTTCTTGGCTGTGATTTTTACAGAGAGGAGCGCTGGTGGCTCAGTGGTTAAGGACTCAGCTGCTAACTGAAAGATCA
This sequence comes from Dugong dugon, assembly GCA_030035585.1. Lineage (NCBI taxonomy): Eukaryota > Metazoa > Chordata > Mammalia > Sirenia > Dugongidae > Dugong > Dugong dugon. The sequence continues at coordinate 73,679,451 of CM057478.1, forward strand.
GTGGTTTGAACCCACCAGCTGCTCTGCAGAAGAAAGATGTGACAGTCTGCTTCAGTAAAGATTTACAGCCTTGGAAACACTATGGTGCGGTTCTGCTCTGCCCTATAGGGTCGCTGTGAGTCAGAATCCACTCCGATGTTTTACAAGTCATCTTTACAGAAGCAGATCACCATGTCTTTCTTCCTCGGTGCCATAGGGCAGGTTAGAACCAACAGCCTTTAGGTTAGCACTTGAGCACAACCCGTTTGTCCCACCTAAGGACCTGATTCAGGTAACAGGAGATGCATTGTCTGCAGAGAATTTACAAACATTAATAAAACGAACTAAAAGTCCTCTGCTTTTTGCCATGTCCTTGCAATTCTAAACAAAATCAGGGATGAAATACTCCTCCTGGCTCGGATCAGAGTGCTCCCACCTTAGTACCCCATGATTCCAAATTTATGCACTGGCGTCTTCTTTAAAGAAGACATTTGTCATACCAATAGGGCTTTTTGGTTGCCCTGAAGTACAGCTCATACGGTGAAATAAATGCTTAATTCTTTCTTTTTAATTAAGTCCCGTATTTTAATTCTTCACAGCACTTGAGCCATTTTGTAACTGTGTGTTTGTTTACTTATCTGAGGCCTTTCTCCTTTCGGAGGGAAGGGCTGGGTATTCAAACATTTGAGTGAAAGGTTCACGAATGAAGGGCGGGAGGAATTAGCAGGCAGTGTCTGAGGTAGGGTGGGCAGAGGAGGACGTTCCAGGAAAAAGGCTTAGGGCTGGGACAGCGTGCCAAATCCTGGACCCTACAGCCGCCAGGTGTGTCTGGAGAAGAGCATGAGGTGGGGAAGGGTGAGCGTCCAGGATGCAGGGGGCACCTCCGTGCCAGGCTGCATGAGGGCATGGACTCTGTCCTGGGGGCCGTGTGCCACCTGCCTGCGGCCTCCTGGACGGGGCCCCCTCCTCAGGAAGTCTGCACAGCCTGGAGATTAGCCACTGTCGGCTCACGTCCCAAGCTAGCACTTGTGTGCTCACGCTCTGGCGCGCTCGCTCTCTCTCTAATTGCTCTGTTTTCCTTCCACTTCACAAGTGGGTTGGCTAGTAACACTGAAGTCTGTTTTCTATACATATAGATAGTTAGCAAACACAAAATGTGTGGTAAGCTATGTTACATCTTTATGTTATTAGCACACAAAGGCAAGAAAGCTCCAAGTTAGAGCATCTGCAATTCAGCCCATCGTGCGGCAACCCATATGGTGCAAACACTGAATGGAAGACAACCGCAGAACGTCATCTGGACCTTCTGCCGAAGAGCTCCCTCTGCGTGGGGCCACCGGCTCCTCCTGCCTGCCTGTCCTTCCCAGGCCTGACCGGCTTGCCTGCCTACCTGCCCGCCTGCCCTCCTTCAGTCAGTCAGATTTACTGAAATCCATCATGTGCTAGAAACCATACCAGGACTAGCAATAGAGGAGACAAGACGGTCGAACTCCCTGTCCTCTGAGGGAAATAAGCAGGTAAACAAACACATGAGAAAGATGGTGTCTACTGATTATGGCACGCAACATCATGATAAATGGAGAAAAGACTGACGTTGTCAAGGATTTCATTTTACTTGATTCACAATCAACACCCCTGGAAGCAGCAGTCAGGAAATCAAAGGACACGTTGCACTGAGAAAATCTGCTGCAAAAGACTTCTTTAAAGTGTTGAAAAGCAAAGATGTCACCTTGAAGACTAAGGTGCGCCTGACTCAAGCCGTGGTATTTTCAGTGGTATCATATGCATGTGAACGCTGGACAATGAATAAGGAAGACCAAAGAAGAATTGAAACCTTTGAATTGTGGTGTTGGTGAAGAATACTGAATATACCATGGACTGCCAAAAGAACGAACAGGTCTGTCCTGGAAGAAGTACAGTCAGAATGCTCCTTAGAAGCAAGGATGGCGAGACTACATCTTACATACTTTGGACATGTTATCAAGAGGGATCAGTCCCTGGAGAAGGACATCATGCTTGGTAAAGTCGAGGGTCAGCGAAAAAGAGGAAGACCCTCAACGAGATGGATTGACACAGTGGCTGCAACAGTGGGCTCAAGCATAACAAAGATTGTGAGGATGGTGCAGGACCAGGCAGTGTTTCGTTCTGTTGTACAGAGGGTCACTATGAGTCGGAACTGACTCGATGGCACCTGACAACATCACCTGGTTATAAGAGCTCTTGAGAAGACAACTGGGCGATGTGAAGAGAGTAGATGGAGCTTCCTGAACCGTCTCCATGATCAGTTTCAGATTGGACCATTCTCATCCATCGGGTTTTCACTGGCCGATTTTTAGAAATAGATCACCAGGCCTTTCTTCCTAGTCCATCTTCATCTGGAAGCTCCACTGAAACTTGTCCAGCATCACAGCAACACACAAGCCTCCACTGACAGATGAGTGGTGGCTGTGCATGAGGTGAATTGGCCGAGAATCAAATCTCGACCTGTCCAACGGAAAGCGAGAATTCTACCGCTGAACTCCCAATGACTCCGAGAGTGGGTTATTGCAGCTTTATAGTATGTTCTGAGATTGGGAAGTGTGAGTCCTCCTACTATATTCTTCTTTTCCAAGATTGCTTTGGCTACTCGGGGTCCTTTATGGTTCCATATAAACCTGAGGATTGGCTTTTCCATTTCTGCAAAGAAGGCTGTTGGAATTTGGATGGGGATTGCGTTGAATCTATAGATTGCTTTCAGGTTGTACTGACATCTTAACGCTATTGTCTTCTGATCCATGGGCAAGGAATGTCCTTCCATTTATTTACCAGACCAAAACCCGAATCCGTTGTCATTTCTGACTCATAGCAACCCTATAGGACAGAGTAGAACGGCCCCATAGGGTTTCCAGGGAGCGGTTGGTGGATTCAAACTGCCGACCTTTTGGTTAGCAGACGAGCTCTTAACCACTGTGCCACCAGGGCTTCTCCATTTATTTACATCCTCTTTAATTTCTTTCAGTAACGTTTTATAGTTTTCAGCGTAAGAGTCTCTCACCTGTCTGGTTAAATTTATTCCTAGGTATTTTATTCTTTTAGCTGCTATTGTAAATGAATTTCTCCTAGAGCAGAGGCAAACTTCATGCAGTAGTTTGGGTTTTCTGGGAAGCAAGCTCTGAGTTTAGTGAGCACAGTGTGTTGGGGTGCCTTTGGGGTCAACACCTGTGGGAGGGAGGGAGTAGAAGCAGGGGCGGGGAGAGGGAGAAGCTGAGCTGCGATGGGAGCTCTATGGGGAGCTCTGCAGCCGAAATGGCCCATGAGAGCTGTCCCACGTTGGTCCGAAATGGCTGGGCCTTCACACTTCTTCCTTGATCAGTCATTGGATGGGGCCACCCCAGGAGGGCATGACCGCAGCTGAGATGGTTCCCAAAGCGGCTGTCAGCTTGAGGCTAGTGCTGGTCATGCTCCCAGCAGCCACGCTCCCAGCAGCTGGGGCCAAAGGGCCTTCCTCGGGGGAGATCCTGGTAGCACATCTCCATGACTTCATTTCATGTAATTTGGACATATTATCAGGAGGGACCAGTCCCTAGAGAAGGACATCATGCTTGGTAAAGTAGAGGGTCAGTGAAAAAGAGGAAGACCCTCAATGAGATGAATTGACACAGTGACTGCAACAATGGGCTCAAACACAACAATTGTGAGGGTGGCGCAGTGTTTTGCCCTTTCATACACAGGGTCGCTGTGAGTTGGAACCAATTCGACAGCACCTAACAATACCACCACCACACTTCACTAACTCAGACACAACTGATTTGTAAACCTACAGTTTAGGTCTGTCCGGAAGTCACATCCTCCTTTCTTGGAGGAAAGATCTAAAGCAGGACTGGCCAGAGGCCCAAGGCACGAGGGTTGGAGACTTGGTGACAGCCCACGGACATGCCACCAACCCAAGGGACAATGACAATGTCTTCAATATTCTTCATGGTGCACCCCACATGTCCCTCCAGTGTGCGCAGGGCTGGGGATGACCGCGGAGCTGCACCATTTGAAAGAGCATTGCATACGTCATCACGCTTCACCCCGAACTGCTTCTACACGTGTCCCCTAAGAATAAGGCCTTTCTCCTCAATATGCACAACAGCAGTCTTACGCTAAGAATATTAACGGAGTCCTGGTGGCGAAGTGGTTAAGAGATAGGGCTGCTAACCAAAAAGTTGGCAGTTCGAATCCACCAGCGGCTCCTTGGAAACTCTATGGGGCAGTTCTACTCTGTCCTATAGGGTTGCCATGAGTCGAAATCAACTTGACGGCACTGGGCTGTACGGGCTAAGAACATTAACAATAATCCCAGGATATCATTTCATGTCTGTTATGGATCGAACTGTGTTCCCCAAAAATGTGTATCAATTTGGGTAGCCTATGATTCCCAGTACTATGGGATCGTCCACCATTTTGTTGTCTGATGTGATTTTCCTATGTGTTGCCTCTATGATGCTAATGAGGAGGGATTAGCAGCAGTTATGTTAACGAGACAGGATTCAATCTACAATATTAGATTGTGTTTTAAGTCAATCTCTTTTGAGATATAAAAGAGAGAAGCGAGCAGAGAGACACAGGGACCTTAAACCACCAAGAAAGCAGCATCAGGAGCACAGTGTGTCTTTGGACCTGGGGTCCCTGTGCTGAGAGGCTCCTAGTCCAGGGGAAGATTGATGACAAGGACCTTCCTCCAGAGCTGACAGAAAGAGCGAGCCTTCCCCTGGAGTGGGCGCCCTGAATTTGGACTTCTAGCCTCCTGGACTGAGACAGAATAGGTTTCTGTTTGTTGGAGCCATCCACTTGTGGCGTTTCTGTTACAGCAGCACTAGATGACTAATATCTAGTCCACGTGGAAGTGCCCTAGTTGTTCCCACCGTCCAGTCTCCAGGATCCAGCCAAGGTCCTTGCATTGCTTTTGGTTGTCATGTCTCCTTTTGGTCTCTTTTGATGTAGAACAGTCCCCCCGCTCCCTGCCCACCCTTTTTCCTTCTATGACTTTGACTTTTTATCAAGTCCAGGACAGTTGTCTTAGAGGACGTCATCCGTTCAGGATTTGTCTGATGGTTTGCAATTTTTTTTTTTTTTTTATATATTGTTCCGTAATCGAGTCTTTTCTCCAAGTCCGGCTGGCCTTCCCCTCCCACGGCCTCAACCCCACTCACCTGTGCCTCCCCCAGCCCCAGGCGGGCTGTGGTGGCCGCAATGGCGCCAGGGGACCAGGTAGCATTGCTTTCTCATCTTTGTGTCTGCCCTTTGTAGTTTATCAGACACCCCACTCTCCCACCAGCGTTTCACTCCATGCCCAAAAGGATCCCTGGAAACAGCTGGTGAGAGGTTGTTAAGTTGGGGAAACTGAGGCCCCAGAGAGCTGAAGGTTGCCCACCCAGGGTCAGGTCAGAGTCAGAGCTAGGCTCCCTTCCTGCGCTGACTGACTCCCCCTCAGTCCCTCCCCTCTTCCCTAGGACTGCAGAGTTTAGGGGTTTGTGCCTCTTAGTCATGGGAGGCTGGAGGGGGAGGATGTTTTACCCAGGCAGTCATGTTCCCTCCTGGGGTCTCAAGCCTCCTCTGGTCACCCTGGGCTGGCCCTGTGCTTCTTCAGAGCTAGACAGCTCTGGGGATTCTGACCTCCTCTTCCTCACTCCTGGGCTTTCCCTTCTGGTTTGCACACCCTTCCACTGCCATCAACATCAGATTCAAGGCTTGGCTGAGCTTCGATGCCACCTCCGCTGGAGCTGTCCTCCATCCTGCAGCCTCTGGGCGTCCTGTCAATACATCTGCACCTCCCTCAGAGCACTGACATTGCATCCCTCTGCTCTGTGTGCTCAGTGATTGGGCCGGTGACTTCCGGTCCTAACAGACACTGATGGCCCCATTGAGGACAGGACCCAAAGCCCACTCACCTCTACCTTCTTCATTGATGTGGGCAGAATTGTTTTGGTTGCGAGTAACGGCATCTTATCTCAAACTGGCCGAAGGGAAAACAGAGATTTACTGGTTCATGTTACTGAGAGTCTAAGGGCTTCAGGTACAGCTAGATCCAGGGCCCAGTCATGAGGACTGGGTCCTGCTGTCGGCAGCCTCCCCCTAAGTGGTGGCAAAGATGGCCCACATAGCAATCTCCACACAGCAGCTGCAGCAGAAGCCCCAGACCTGACTTCCACGCTCTGGTGTGGGTCACGTGCTCACCCTGCATCAATGATTGCCCAGCGAGACACTGGCTTCGGTTGGTCTTAGAGGACATCACCCCTTCTGGATTTGTCTGATGGTTTCGAGTTTTTTTGCAGGCATGTGTCACGTACTCACCTTAGGACCAGGGTGGGAGGACTGGGGAGGTTCTGTGTTGCCATGGCTTCTGAGCCTCCGTTCAGGAGTCTGCTGATCTCATCTACTGTCCCCCCGGTATCTCTCACACTTGTCGCCATCTCTCATTGGAGCTCTGTGACAGTTTCATGATGTCTCCACCGCCCCTCCTCCCATTGTCTGTTCTCCCTGCTGCAGCCAAAGGGATCTTCCTAAAGAATCAGCAGATGACATGCTGCTTACAACCCTCTCCACTGCCCTTGGATGACGTCCACTCTCCTTAAGAAAGCATGGCAGCTCTGTGACCTGGCCTGCTACCCCTCCAGCTCCATTTTCCTCTGCTCCTTCATCCTCCGGGTCTTATGCTCCAGGCTCTTCTAACCACCTTGAGTTACCCTGTGATCTTTGCCTTCCATTGTCTGTGCCTGGAATGCCCTTTCTCAGTTTGTCTGACTGGCAAGCCCTTCCTTTTTAACATCCAGCTCAGACATCACCACCTCCAGGAAGCCCTCCCAAACTTCCCCCAAGCAGTTAACAGCACCCTCTGTTGGGCGTCCACAGCCCTGTTGAACCTTCTGAGCTAGGCAGACTCCCGGGATCGCATTGAACAGAACTATGTCCAGCTGCTCTCTGGCCCCTGCTTTGCCTTTTAGGTGCCTGTGCGTCTTCTCATCCCTGTCCCCAGTGCCAGGCCTAGCAATGGCACCTGGACAGTGTTTTTTGACAGACCTGAGGACCCAAGATGAGTGGGGAACCCTGGGGAGGACAGAGTTGCAAGCTAAGCTTCCTGCCTAGGACCATCCAGCTGTAATCCTAGATGCCACCTCCTACGTGCAGCCTTCCCTGACCACCCTCTGAGATGCTTTCCTTCTGTCACCTGGATCGTATCACTGGCTTTTCTTTGTTCACAGCACTTGCACAGCTGTTGTTTCCCCGCATGCTTACTGTCTCTCTCCCAACCTCCTGTGCCTGTGACATCGTCAGCTCTGTGACACACACGCCAGTCCCTGCCCTATCCCAGAACTTGGCACAGCACCCCACATGGAGGAGCCCAATGACTATTGACTAAATGCACGAATCCCAGGACTGTCCCCCGGTCACCCCAGGTGGGGCATTTCACCTCATCCCGAATCTCTGGGAAGAATTATGTGGTTCCCAGGTTCAGGGGACCAACACCAGATGGGGGGAGGTTCCGATAGGGTTAGTCACCCTTTCCCTCCCGGGAACCCCTGTCTACACCACAGGTGCACAGGCTGTTCCAGAGAGACAAGCAATGGCTCATTCTAGGTCGGGGACCTCAAGACCTAATTCTCTGTGTAGCCACAAACAACCCCAAAGCAGAAGAACCTGCAGCGGTGGGCCCTGGCCTCTCTCCCCCTACTGGCCTCAGCCTTAGCCAGCCCTCCAGGCTCCCTGCAGGCACCCTCCCTCACTGTCCCGTCTGTGCGGCCCTGGGCTTTGCCTTCTCTTTCTCCTCCCCTTTCCCCGCCTGCTCTCTTCCTCTCTCTTCTCCCCTTTTTCTTATTGTCTTTCCATTCACTACACAGCGTGGGGCACGCAGTAGGTGCACAGCACCTATCTGTCCACTGATTCAGCTTATAGCATTTTCCTCTAATTGTGAAAGCAGAGATGCCTCCCCATGCCTTCCCCATTACCTTCCTCCGTCCCCAAGGTTCCTGGCGTACGTGGTTCCACACCTGGCTGCTGGTCTGCTCATCCATTTCATGTAGTTCATCTGTCTGTTCATACGTCCATCCATCTGTCCATATGTCTATTCATCCTTTCCATTTATCCATCTATCCATCCATCCATCCATCCCATGTTGTCAGTTTAGGAGGTTTCTAAATATTTCTTTCCACACATATGGCTGCAGTAAACATTCTTGTGCTCACCTGAGCATGTCCCTGTGTCACTGCTGGGTCATAGATTGGCATGATTATCACCTTCCCAATGATCCCAGTGGAAAGGAAGCTCCCTCTCTGCTGTTCCTGCCCACAACCCACCGGTACTGTGAGCCTTGGTGTCAGTGAGGGTCCCAAAGAATAGGTCCTGGCAAGCCAAACAGTTCTTCGTAAGCTGAGCCAAGGCCAAGAGGCTGCACGGGGGGGCACATTAGTGTCAGCAGCTCTCCTTGGCTCGGTCTGTAGGTACTTCCTGAGGACCTACTATGCACCAGACCCTGGGCAAGGCACCAAGGCACGCTGGCAGCCGTATTCCTGCCTGGTGGGTCCCCGTCTACGTGGACAGCATAAAGCAAGCTGTAAGCCATGTGTTTATATGTCAGCACTGGGCTGGAAGCTGGAGCGCAGGGCTGGCTGGGCCGCAAAGGTTGCAGAAACAGTGGCTGCTGCAGGAGCTCGGAGCTGGGGTGTGTGACGGGGGTAGACGTGAGTCCTGCTTCTCGCCTTTTGCCCCTCCAGGCCCTACCCCCTGCAGCCTGATGCTCTGCTCTCATAACCCTGCCCCTGCTTGGCGCCAAGGGCTGGCCCACCCGGGGCCCTTGGCCCCCTCCCCTGTCTTCTGTCCTGCCTTTCCATCCAGCGCTGGAAAGCATCTCTGATTCCAGTGGGCACCATCGTTCGCAGCTCCTTGGGAAAGCTCGGCACAGGTGCCAACTGTTATTTCCCTCCCGCAGCTTCCATTTCCATGGCTCGGCACCTGCAAAGCCCCCATTACAGCCATGCAAGCCAGTGGGGCTGCGGCTGCATGTGTGCGTGCCCTGCTCCGTGCCCATGTGCCCATCTGCCAGTGCGTGAAGGAAGCCACGAGGGAAATTTCCAGTACAAAGACCGTGTGCCTGAGAGGGGGAATTGCTCAGCAAACTTCAGAAGCGATCAAAATGTCCTTTCCATAAAGTCCCGGCTTGAAAAATGTTAGCAGGTGCGTATACAATAGCGAGTCAGTTGGGATGGATTACTATAGAATACCATTTCTGCTCATTCCAGATTATGAATTCAAAGCCTAATTTTCTGTAAATTGTCATTCTTGTCTGGTAAGGAAAGCTAATTTTTTCCTCATACGGGGGGGAAAAAAAAAAAGACAAACCCCACAACCCACCACCATGGGCCACTGCTCCTTGGAATAGGGCCTGCTGGGACCGCCCCTCACTGTGGCTAGCGGACATAACCAAAGGCATTTTGTCTGGGAGGGACGGGGAGCTGGCCATGGGTTGGTGAGAGGGCTTTGGACAAACAAGACAAGATCCAGACTGTGGTGCTGGGCCTTTTCTGGAAAAAGAATGAGGGTGGATGGTTCTGGGTGTGTTTGTGTGGTGGAAATGAGGTGTGGGTAGCAGGAGAGTTGGGGGTTCATTGGCAAGGAATCGGAGACTGTGATCATTCATTCATTCATCTATCCGTCCATTCATTCAGCAAGTGATTATCAAATGCCCACCGTGCAGGGCCCTCCCCCAGGCGTGGGTACCACAAAGACCTTCTGTTCCAGTGAGGAGAGGCAGGCGATGAACAAGGCACCATGGGAAGAAGCCAGTGTGGCTTTAAGGAAAGCCAGCTACAGAGTGACCGGGAGGGCTGGGCAGGGGAGGCCCCCAGAGGAGGTGACCGTGGGGCTGAGTGCTGGATGAAGACGATGAGCGAGTCCAAGGATCCAGCAGCATTCATGCACAGGAAATGCAGGTGTGAGGCCTGGACGCAGAGCCAGCCAGGCTTGTTCTAAGATCAGAGAAGGGATCAGTCTCCACCATGGCCCTCACTGGACCAGCCACCTCTGCATCTGCCCCCAGGGGACCCCCGGATGCCAGCTGCCACCTCTTCCCCCAGATAGGCTCAAGGAAGGACAGCCCCTCCAGAAGCGTTGGAGCTGTCTTTTCTGTTATGATGGTGGGAGATTCTTCAAGGCAGGGGATAGCTGGAGCTCATTCTAGTATGGGGCCCATATTCATCAAGATTCATACAGACACAAGTGACAGAAACCTGAGTCAAACTGGCTCGAGTAAAACCTGAAATAACGTCAACACATCATGGGCTATTGTCATTAACAAGTCCAGGGGCTTCAGGCATGGTTGGATCCAGGGGCTTACACATGTTGACAGAAATCCTTCCTTCTTCATCTTGGCTTTCTTCTGTGTTGGCTTCATTCTCAGGCAGGTTGTCCCTAGTGGTGGCAGAGATGCCATCCACAGCTCCAGACCTCACCAGCTGTCAGCTCAGGAGAGTCCTTTGCTCAAAGGAAATCTTTTGTGGAAGCCCAGGAGGTAAACCAGAACAAGGGGAGCTGCTTTGGCTGGAGTTGGGAGGAGTCCCTTTTGCTTACTGCCCCCTCCCCCCTGGACTCAGCAGGTAGCCCCTGAGAGGCTTGGAAGCTTGGAGACCACACCTGTAGTCCCCGTCTCTCCAGCATCCATGTATCTGTTCTAGCTTCTTCAGTGAGCACAGCTTCGAATGTCACTATGACCTGCAGACCCCTCCTCCGCTCCCTCAGCTGTGGTGGGGGGAGGCTGGACTGGGGGCCTCTAGGCCCTGCACACACATCCCATCCCATAAGGTCCTGCTGGGGCACAGTCCAGCATCAGAGCCAGAGAAACAGGGCTGGAAACATGACATGCTCCCGCCCCACTGGGGACCAAGATCCCACCTCAGGCCCTCACTCTCCTGTAGAAGAAGGAGCTCTCTATGGGGGGGAGGGGACTCTCTCCATGCGTCCCCATGAAGCACACACAGAACCCCCATCCTCCTTTGCTGCTGAGATGCCAAGAAGCCACAGTGCTCCCTTGAGCGGGACCAGCGCACTCATCAGAAATGTAAGCTCTGAGACAGGAGCCTGAGCTGCTAGCTGTGTGACCTTGGGCAAGTGCCCTAGCCTCTCTGTGCTTCAGCATGCTCATCAATAAAGTGGGACAATCATATTAGCTCACCAATAGGGGCTGTTGTGAGGATTCAGCGAAGCAGCAAGTATGGTGTCATGCACGCAGCAGGGGCTTCACACACGTTAACTATGAGCATCATCAGGTCAAGCTGATCATGGGACCGTGTCAGGTGGGTTTTTGGATGTAAGGTGACAGGAACCGACTCCAGCGATCCCAAACAACAAGGGCATCCCTGGGGCTGTTGAGGTCTCACAGAGTTTCCGGGAGGCTGGAGAAATCAAACTTCTCAAATGGACGCTCCCTTCCTCATTGTATCTCTCACTTAAGATTCACATCCCTGGGAGCTGCCATCTGATTAGCTGAGCTTAGGTCTTGCCGCTGCTATCTGTCTATACCAGGGAGTGGGTAGAATCAGGTCTGAGCCCAGCTGGTCACCACGGTGTGCAGGGCATCGAGAGGTAAGCCAGACTACACCCACAGGGAAATTCCCCTACAAAGGTGGCCTTCAGACCAGGCGGAAGCGTCTGGGGTCTTAAAAGCCTGTGAGTGGCCATCTAAGATACTCCACTGGTCTCACCCCTTCAGGAGCAAGGGAGAATGAAGAAAACCAAAGACACAAGGGAAAGACTAGTCCAAGGACTAATGGACCTCAACTGCCACAGCCTCCACCAGACTGAGCCCAGAAGAACTAGATGGTGCCCGGCAACCACCACTGACTGTTCTGACTGGGATCACAACAGAGGGTTCTGGACAGAGCTGGAGAAAAATGTAGAACAAAATTCTGACTCACAAAAAAAGACCAGACTTACTGGTCGGACAGAGACTGGAGAAACCCGGAGAGTATGGCCCCTGGACACCCTTTTAGTTCGGTAATGAAGTCACTCCTGAGGTTCACCCTTCAGCCGAAGATTAAACAGCCCCATAAAACAAAATGAGACTAAAGGGGCACAACAGCCCAGGGGCAAGGGCTAGAAGGCAGGAGGGGACAGGAAAGCTGGTAATAGGGAACCCAAGGTGGAGAAGGGAGAGTGTTCGCATGTCATGGGGTTGTTAGCCAATGCCGTGAAACAGTATGTGTACTAACTGTTTAATGAGAAGCTAGTTTGTTCTGTAAACTTTCATCTAAAGTACAATTAAAAAAAAAAAAAAGTAGCCTTCAGGAATGGAGGGACTGGAGACACTCCCCCCACCGCAGGTGCCGTCTGCGGGCTGGTAGAGAGGCATTTTCCATTTTCATACACTACGCCCCTCCTCCTGACACTAAGGTGGTGAGCGCCCTCCAGTGGCTGGCAGGGGGTCCTGGCGTCAGCCCTTCTTCTCACTGGGCCCCACGGGCGGATTAACCAGTAAGCAAGGTACGCACGGGCTCACTTGTGTTTACCTACTAAACTGTAGTGCACTATTTCACATGGGTTTGCACAGATGGAATTGTGCACTACAGATTAGTAAATAAGCACAAGTAAGCCCGTGATACTGCTTATTGGGTCATCCGTCCTTGCTGGGCCCCAAGTCCCATCTGTAAAATGTGTGGATTGGATCGCGTCTGTCCCCCCTCCCCCCGTTTGCCGAGCGCCAAGATCCAGGGAAGCAGGTATTCTCGGCACCGTAAAAAGGCGTACGAACGCGGAGTGAGACAAGAGGGCCGTGGCAGGCATTCCACAAAGGAAGGGAACAGCGCCCACCTTTCTCCTGGAACGTTTAGACTCTGGGAGAGATGGCGCTAGGCTGTTTGCTCCAGCGTGCCGCCTTCCCCTTTCCATCTGCAAAATGGGAATACGCCTCCTCTCTCCTCGGCCGTTGTGAAGATGCAGGGGGACCGCATCTCCCGCGCTCTGAGCGTAATTGGAAAAGGCACCAGGGAGCTCGAAGGTGCTATTACTATTATTATTGATCATAAAATACTTGACAAATGATTGCAGAGTCTGCACGCAAGGGGGTTCTTCATTTCTGGGGAGAGATTCGAGGGCTGTTTTAAGAGTCTTTTGGAACCACAGGCCCAGGAGAGGGAGCAAGCTCCGTGGAAGCCTCCAGGAGCAAAGATGCCCTAGGCTGGAAAGTCTTTGATTACCTTACATCTGCTTTTATGGAAACTTCTGGGAACGGCGGAGGAGAATCCGCGCTGTAAACAGCACAGTCTAAGCGGCCTCCTCACCAGATTGTTAATCGGGAGTCGCCGGGCGCCGCGCCCCCGCGCCCGGCGCAGACTTGGCCCTCAGTTTGCGTCAGGAGTTATTAAATGATACGAGCAGGCTGAGAGCAGGCTCCAGCCACAGAAGAGGAATCAGCGTTTTATGCCCCTTGGTTCTGCGCAATAAAAGAAAATATCCCCGTTAAGTGCGAATTAATTGGCTCCCGTAATTGGCGCGTGGGACTGCCTCTGGCCTCTTGGCGGATTGTGGGGAGCCGAAGGCCTGTCCATTGGGCAGCAGAAGCCCTAAGGCTCTTGGGTAGGGAGGGGGTCCAAGCAGGCCCACTCCGCTGATGAATTACTTCCTGTCGTTCCTGCGGGGAGCCTGCTTCCAGGAGAACTCATGGCCGGCAGGTATGCAGGCTGAGGGCGCAGGAGTGTGCAGGCTGAGAGCGCAGGGGTGTGCAGGCTGAGAGCACGGGGGCGTGCGGAGCGGCAGCTCAGCTCTGACCTCTCAACTCTCAGCTGGGGCTTTGCCACCCTTGTTCCACTTTGCATCTTGTTGGCGCAGGAGGCTGGGTCCCAGTCAGGCACTGGGACACACACACACACACACAATTCTGACATCTAGGTCAGGGCTGCTACACATAGTTGTAAGTGTTGTGCACTATACAGGGAGAGCATCTGGCCCAAATCCGTTCTGCGCTCCACTTCCATTCCAGGCACCTTTGAGGCACTACTAGCCTGGAAGGGCACCTTTTCCTGAGGGTGCCATGCCAGCCGGCAGAGACTTGGTCCTGGTGTTCCAACCCCTCGTTGGTCCCCTGAACACACTCCCACGTGGCAGCCACACCCTATTTTACTCTTTGCCCCAGACAAGTCGCAAGGCCTCTGTCTATACCCTTCCTTCCTGCTGCCATGTGTTTTCCTCTCTGGGCACCCTCCAAAGCCCATGCGGACACCACCTGCTTCTCCTTCTGTGGAGTCCACGGTGGTCTCCTCAGCTTTTCCTGCTGCCCCCTGCCCTCCTTCTGCCCTGGTGGCACAGTGGTTAAGGTCTACAACTGCTAACCAAGAGGTTGGCAGTTCGAATCTACCGGCTGCTCCTTGGAAACCTATGGGACAGTTCTACTCTGTCCCGTAGGGTCACCATGAGTCAGAATTGACTCGGTGACAATAGTCGTTTTTTGGGGGGTATTCTCTAGCTATGTGGGTCTGGGAGAGGCCACGGTCACCTTGGCTAGTCTTGCCCCACTCCTGCAACAGTTGGTTCGCCCCAGGGTGGGCATAGGGCTCAAGCCAGGACACTCAGAGCTGTTCCCCTGGGCTATTTTGAAAGTGAAGCTGAGGAAAGGGATTTGGTCCTTTTGCTAGAAGAAAGGATATGTGAGCCGCCAAGGACCTTGCTTCCTTCTCGTGTTGAGGAGGCCAGCCTTGGAGAATTAAGGCATTACACCTGGAAATACAAAGACAAGGCAGTCCTAGACCCTCAGGCTGGTTCTGGACTAGAACTGTCTCCTCTGCTGACGCTGTGTTTAGCCACTTCCTGGGTTAAGCATCGCCTACTTGTAGGGTTATGCTCAGTGAGGTGTGTTTATCTGAGGACTGTGGGCAGCCAGGGGCTACTGAGAGGGACCCGAAGACAGGGAGGGTCAAAAGATGTCGAAGAGAGTGGTTCTAGAAGCCCCTCCTATCCCACCCAAATAGCTGCATCCCCCAGCTTCCCCTCTAGCCCCTTCAGACAGCACAGGCAAAAACAAACCACTGGAAAGGGCCCAAGGGAATCCTCTCAGAATTCCCAGGATGAGTGTCAACCCTTCCCTCGCCCATCCACCCCAGGCATGGCTGGCGGGTACTGGCTGGCTGCAGGCTGGGGACCCGTGAGTTTTGCCCTCTACCTGTGGCCCCTATGGGGTGTGGGGCTGCCCTCGGCGGCGCTTCTGAGACAGGAGCCTCAGGGCCAGTGAGCCCTCAGCCTCTCTCTTCTGACCCGTCTCCTAGGACGGAATGGGAGACACAGTGCTGCTCCGTCTTGTGGACACTCTGATGCCCTGACTGTAGGTGCCCAGGGAACGGCCGAGAAGCACGTGGCGCTGACGCTCAGGCTGGGCCCTGGGCAGGACGGACGCGGGATCAGGTCATGGCTCTGCTCGTACCTCACTGTGTGAGCTCATGCAAGCTGCCTCCCCCACTGAGCCTCAGGGTCTTCATGAAAACAGGGTCAGTTGTTCCTGCGTGGTGGAGCGTTGTCAGGATGGAAGGGCTGAAGTGGGAGGATGCCAGCCCCCAGCACGCACCTCCAGGAGGCTGGCATTGTTCTTGAAGCTTTCTGCACATTTGTGTTTAGATGCACTCCCACGTTACCACTGGAATGCCCCAAGCCCAGAGGGGAAGTCACATGCCCAATAGACCCTCCTGGGGAAAGTCGCTGCCCACGCCCACCCGTCCTGCAGGACACTGGCCCCCATGCCCCGCACCACAGAGCATGGAAGGACGCGGCGGCTTCTCCCTTCTCTCTCTGCTTCTGCTTCAGGAGCTGGCCCCAAGGCCACCCCACCTGCCCCTGTCCCCAGGCTGAATTGGATGGAGCTGTTGGAAATTATAGGCTGCGCAACATGTTGAAAAGTGTCCAATTGTGTCTACAATGCAGCAGATGTCTCCACTGCCTGGCACAAAAGTAGTGGTCGGCACTTTGCTCTCCAGCAGCAGGAGGCTGCTGGGAGCCCCCAGTGTTCAGAAAGATGGCAGCACCCAAGTGAGGCGGGAGCGCGGGGGCCTTCACAACAGACGCGCACTCTCCATGGCAGGAGCCTGGAGCCTCGGAGGGTTTTCTCCCACTGTGAAAACCCTCCCATGGCTTCTCAGAGCTCTTGCAATAAAACTGACTCCTTCCTGTGGTCCCTGCGCCTGCTCCAGCTCCTCTCCCTGTCACTCCCTGGACCCCCGATCTCCAGCCACACGAACCTTCTTCTGCCTTCCAGAATATGCGGTGCCGTGTCTAGCACAGAGAAGCCCTTCCTGACGTAAAACAGCCGTGACTCTCTTAACCGCCTCGCTTTGTCTTCATCGTATGTCTTTTGGCTGACTCATGGCTGACCGTCTGCTCCGTTTCCCAGCCGGAGTGTGGCCCCCATGACAGCAGGGCCCTGCAGGGCTGGCACGCCCTTGTACCCCCAGCTCCATCAACCGTGTGGAGGATGACGTTACCGCAGCACCCCGCACACGCGGGAGAGCACCTGGCCAGCACCCAGACAGGGCAACCCCAGTCTCCATGGAGCCCATGACGTCCTCCAGCAGCTCCACCCAAGGAGGAGCTGGGTTCTCGCTGCCCCTTCTGCCACCTGGCCCTGGTGGGGCCTTGTCCTGTACCCCTGGACAGCTCTGCAGAGATGTGGAAACAGCTGCAGGGAGCTTGGCCTTCAGAGGGGCAGAAGTTCTTGCCCTGCTGGTAGCTGTTCCCCCTTCCTCTGATAATTTCCGTTCGAGAAATGCCCTGCCCACTCTCAATCCCAGTAGTTCAAGTGGGGCTGTCCCCAGACTGTCCTTCAGTTTCAGGATGAGACTGTTGTGAGCTCAGCCAAGCAGAGGTTTCCGTTTCCCTGGATACAAGCATTGGCTCTGGGATGAGATGCCAGCTCAGGCCAGTGAGCCTCCATTTAGGGATGGCGCAAACGGTTAGCACTCAACTGCAAACTGAAAGGTTGGCGGTTCCAACCCACAGAGACACCTCAGAAGACAGGCCTGATGATCTGCTTCCGAGTGGTCACAGATTCGAAAACCCTAGGAAGCAGTTCTGCCCTGCACACAATTAACGATGACAGCTAACACCTGCATTAACACTATTAGTGTGTGACGGCAGCTGTGATAAGTGTTGCTGGGAAGAAGGGTGGGCTGTGATGGCAGCTGGTAAGGGGGAGATCTGAGCTGCTTGGCGGGGGGCAGGTGTCAGGGACAGTTTCCTGTGGGAGTGAGCTTTGAGCTGAAACCTGAATGATGTAAGGGAGTTACTTAGGATAAGGGGAAAGAGGAATGAAGAGGATTCCAGACAGGAAACAGTATGTACAAAGGCCCTGTGGCAGACGTGAGCGCATTCTAGACACCAGTGTGGCTGGGGTGCAGAACACGGATATACAGACAAGGAAGGACTGAAAGGTGGGTGGGTCCAGACTCTCCAGGGTGAGAGGTCTCAGGGAAGCCCCTGAATGTTTTCTTAATAATGCATTTTATTTTTGTTGTTGTTGAGAATATACACAGCAGAGCATACACCTATTCAATAGTTTCTACGTGGACAATTCAGTGACATTGATTACATTCTTCGAGCTGTGCAACCATTCGCACCCTCCTTTTCCGAGTTGGTCCTCCCCCATGAACATAAACTCACTGTCCCCCAAGTTTCCTATCTAATCTTTTGAGTTGCTAATTTGGACCCCTGGTGGCGCAGTGGCTAAGACCTCCACTGCTAACCAAAAGGTCGGCAGTTCGAATCCACCAGCCACTCCCTGGAAACCCTATGGGACACTTCTACTCTGTCCTATAGGGTCACCATGAGTCAGAATTGACTAGATAGCAATGGGTTTGAGTTGTCAATTTGATTCCATATAGATAGATCTTAAAAGAGCACAATGTTCAAGGCAGACATTCTTTACTAATTAAGCTAAACTATTGTTTGGTTTTAAGATTTCAAGGGATATTTTTGGTTTAAGGTTTGAGGCTTAAGGTTTTAAGATTGTCTCAGGGCAATAGTTTCAGGGGCTCATCCAGCTTCCAAGGCTCCACAAAGTATGGATTCCATGAGAATTTGAAATTCTGTTCTGCTTTTTCCTCCTTTTGATTAGGATTCTTCTATAGATGAAAACGTTTAGTAGTGGTAGCGGGGCACCATCCAGTTCTTCTGGTCTCATGGCAAAGGGGGCAGTTGTTCACAGAGGCAATTAGCCACATATTCCATACCCTTCTGTTGCTAACTCTCCTTCTTCCTCTGTCACTCCAGGTGAATAGAGATAAGTTATTGTGCCTTGGATGACTGCTTTCAAGCTTTTAAGACTCTGGGCACTGTGTAATGAACTAGGAGGTAGAACAGAAGCACTTAACATGTTATTAGGCCAATTAACTGGGTTGTCCCATGAAACCATAACCCTAAACCTGCAAACCGAGGAACCAAATCCCGTGAGGTGTTTGATTGTATGTAAGCAGCCTCAGCAGCTACTCCTTTTTTTTTTTTTTTTGCCATTGTTGTAAATCGATCACACAACTTTTGCTAATTCAACTTTTTACAGGTGTACAATTTATTGACAACAATTACATTAATTGGCTATGCAACTCTACCTTTTTTGTTTTAAAAGAACGTTTACAGAGCAAATTAGCTTCTCATTAAACAATTAATACACATATTGTTTTGTGACATTGGTTGCCAACCCCACAACATGTCGACACTCTCCCCTTCTCGACCTTGGATTCCCCATTACCAGCTTACTGGTCCCCTCCTCCCTTCTCATCCTTGCCCCTGGGCTGCTGTGCCCATTCAGTCTCGTTTTGTTTTATGGGCCTGTCTAATCTTTGGCTGAAGGGGGAACCTCAGGAGTGACTTCAATACTGAGTGAAAAGGGTGTCCAAGGGCCATACTCTCGGGATTTCTCCAGTCTCTGTCAGACCAGTAAGTCTGATCATTTTTTGTGAGTTAGAATTTTCTTCTACATTTTCCTCCAGCTCTGTCCGGGACCCTCTGTTGTGATCCCCGTCAGAGCAGTCAATGGTGGTAGCTAGACACCATCTAGTTCTTCTGGGCTCAGTCTGGTGGAGGCCGTGCTAGCTGTGGCACAACGCTACCTTTTAATCGATGCGATTTTTTCATCACTGTAAACTGAAACTCAGTACTCCACAAGAATAATTCGCCTCCCCCCCCTCCTGGTAACCATTAATGAACTTTGGCCTCTATGCATTTGCCTGTTCTTGTCTTTTTACATGAGTGAGGCCATCCAGCATTTGTCCTTTTATGATGGACTTATTTCACTCAGCATAATGTCTTGAAGCTCCCTCCATACTGTAGCGTGTATCAAGACTTCATTTCTCTTACTGGCTGAGTAGTATTCCATTGTATGCACGTACCACATTTTATTTATCCATTCGTCTGTTGATGGGCATTTAGGTTGTTTCCTCCTTTTGGATATTGTGAATAGTGGTGCAGTGAGCATCGGTGTACAAGTATCTGTTTGAGTCTCTGCTTTCCAGTCTTTTGGATGGAATCGCTGGGTCATAGGGTGGTTCTATTTTTAGTTTTTTGAAGAACCACCACGCTGTTTTCCACAACAGATTTACCATTTTGCATTCCCACCAGCAGTGGAGAAGGATTCCAGTTTCCCCACATCCTCACCAACATTTGTTATTTTCTGTTTTGTTTTTGTCTTAGCCATCCTAGTGGGGATGACATGGTATCTCACCGTGGTTTTGATTTGCATTCCTATGATGGCTAATGACACTCAGCAGTTTTCATGTGTTTGGTGGCCATTTGAAAGTCCTCTTTAATGAAAGGTCTGTTCCAGTCCTTTGCCCACTTTATGATGAGGTTATTTGTCCTTTTATTGTTAAGTTGTCAAAGTTTTGTATATATTTTGGTCAGTGGGGTGTTGTCTTGGTCATCTAGTGCTGCTATAACAGAAACACAAGTGGATGGCTTTAAGAAGCAGAAATTTATTTTCTCAGTTGAGGAGTCTAACAGTCTAATTTCAGGGTGCTGGCTCTAGGGGAAGGCTTTCTCTCTCTGGGCTCTGAGGAAAGGTCCTTGCTCCTTGGCTCCGTGGTGATCTTCACGTGGTGTGGCATCTGTCTTCCCCCATCTCTGCTTCCTGGCTGGCTTGTTTAATCTCTTTTATATCTCAAAAGAGATTGACTCAAGACACACCCTACACTAATCCTGCCTCATTAACATAACAAAGACGCCCCATTCCCAAATGGGATTATAACCACAGGTATTGCTGTTGTGGTTGTTAGGTGCTGTCTCCAACTCACAGCGACCCTATATAGAGGTTAGAATTTACAACACGCATTTTGGGGGATGGGACACAATTTGATCCGTAACACATGTCTTTCACTTTTTTGGTAAAGTCTTTTGATGAACAAAAGTTTTTAATTTGTATGAGGTTCCCCTGAAAAGTGTGTTTGTTCGGTGTTGGGGAGGGGGGATGGGGTCAGGATGGGGTTTGTGTGTTGATGGCTCCCTTTGGCTGTTGTGTGCAGGCTGTTGTGTGGAGGCTGTTGTGTGGAGGCTTTCCTAAACCTCAGGCTTGAGGGAGGTGGGCCAAGACAGCTGTGACCCCGAAGGTTCCACCAGGAGCCCAGAGATCCCTGACCACCTCCAAGACCACTGACCAAAAGGCCCCTAAAGTCCTCTTGGGCCCTGCCCGTCCTTTCAGCTCTCGGCCACACCTCTTCTTACAGCCACCCAAATCCAAGGTGCCCACAGCTGGGCTCTCTGTGAGGGGTCAGGGAGGAGGGCCCTGGGCAGGGCCAGGATAGTGAGTCCTCTTTCCATGCTCCACCGTGCCACCCCTCAGGAGCTTGGCTCCCATACCCGTCCAATGAGTAAATGATCCAGCCTTCCTAAGTCAGGCTTGAGGCCCCGGGGGAATAGCGAGGCTGAAAATGCGCGTCTAGGTGAATGGTTGCCCATTGCCCATTGCCAAGAGCCTTTAGCCTTCTCTGTGACATTTTAATTTTTCTACATGGAGAACATCTTTGTAAATAATTTAAAAGAAAACAAATCATGATTTCCACTAGCCACAGGGGGCTTCTAGCTCAGGGCAGTGCCCTTCTTTGATCTGTCACACCCTGGGCATTTAGAAATACCTTGAGGCCCCGGTCACCCTGCTACGGAGTCCCAGGGACCAGATGCATGGAGGAGAGGTGCTGATGAGGGGGTCCAGAGAGGAGTTCAGCCAGCTCTGGAGCATTTGCAGATGTGCCCTCGAGGGAAAAGCAAACAAACCAAACCCTTTGCCATCGAGTCCATTCCGACTCACAGCGACCCTATAGGACAGAGTAGAATTGCCCCATAGGGTTTCCAAGGAGCAGCTAGTGGATCCGAACTGCTGACCTTTTAGTTAGCGGCCAAGTCTTAACCACTGAGCCACCAGGGCGGGCCCTCACTTGTTCAGCAGGGATGAGCCTGCTCCTGGGGCGCTGGCGTTCCTGCCCCTGAGAGGAAGTCCCCAGGGGGTAGGAAGGGTGAGGCCTCTAGCTTGGTTGGGAGAAGGGGCCTGCTGCTTTTGGCTTCTGAGCCCCCACAGTCTGGAAAAAGCCTTGCAGGCCACTGTTCCAGAAAGTTCTAAGTGTCTCGGCTCAACATAAATCTGTAGGCAAGACCGTGCGAGAACCGTCTGCCAGGCCGGCCCGCGTGAGCCTGATTTAAACTGGCAATGAGCACATGGGAAGGAGCCCAGTATTACTGGAAAGTTCTGTTGGTGCCAGAACTTTTCCACTGAAAAGAACATGAGCGAGGTCTGAGCTGGCAGGATGGGCTGTGGTGTCAGTCATGCCCGTGCTGGTGGAGGTGGGAAGGGTCCTAGGGTGGTGCTGGGCAGCTGGGGCCGTCCCCGAGGGGTCAGGAACCACGCACTGTCCCCTGGGTTTCCTGAGAAGCGGGTACACTGCTCAAAATTGTTCCTTCAGTGGCTCCTGAGCTGGGCCCTGAGAGTCGATGACAATGAAAAGCAAGGAGGAGGAAGAGAGACAGTTCTTCCCTCAGGGAGTCTGTAACCTAGAAGAGGAACAGACGCTAATATAATAACCTGGAAGTGGGAGGAAACTGCAGGCATGCTGCACCCACGGGCAGAGGAGGTGAGCGCCTGCAAGGCCTGGCCTGGCCAGGGAGGCCGCCTTAGTGCACACCCAGCCCACTCCTGCAGCGAACGTCTGGTGAATGTGAAACACAGCAATGCCAGTTCTCATGACCTTGATCCTTTTCCTTCCCAGGTACAGGAGAGAGGGTATCAACATCTGAATCAAGAATGCCTCATCTTCAGATGTCATCTGGCTAAGATCTAAACCACTTGTCGGTCAGTCTGTGGTACTGTGGTGGCTTGGTGTCTCTGTGATGCTGGAAGCTATGCCACCGGTATTTCAAATACTGTCACAGTCACCCATGGTGGACAGGTTTCAGTGCAGTTCCCAGACTAAGACAGACTAGGAAGAAAGGCCTGGTAACTGACTCCCCAAAATTAGCCAGTGAAAACCCTATGACATCACAGGATAGTGTCCAAGACGTCGATTCACTTACTTGGGATGCGTCATCAGGAAGGACTCATCGCTGGAGAAGGACATCATGTTTGGTGAACTGGAGGGCCGGCAAAGGTACGGGAGAGCCTCGATGAGATGGATTAACACCATGGCCACCAACAATGGTCTCAAATATTCCAGGGATCATGCAGATGCCACAGGACTAGGCAACGTTTCATTCTTTTGTCCACGAGTCACCAGGAGGTGGAGCCAACTTGCCAGCAACTAACAACAATATCTAATTGCATAGAACGTAGGAAGAGGTAGCTGCTCTGACTCTATTAAACAGAACTCCCAGTTAACCAGGAATTGTGCCTATCCACAGTCCTGTGAAAACCATTTCAGGGTCCCAGGGATCTGCAGGCTTGAGGAGCATATTCTGAATTATCAACAAAACATTTAAAAAGTTCAGTCTATGTCCAGTTCTCTATAACTTATATTACTAGATTTTTTTTTCAATTGGTCATACAGTCCAGTGCCTGTGGTCTTAACGATGCTGCTTCTTCTATCCACGCAGCCTCACAGTCACCCATCCAGTGAAACGTGTGGGGTACCCGTCGTGGCTGGTTACTCACAGGGACTTCAGCTTGGTGTGTAATTGACAAATGGAGGTATAAATTACACTGTGGTGAGTTCATTTATCCAACTGTAAACGAGGAGCAAGCATACTGATGAAACAGCCCAATCCCAGCATCTGGTCAAAGTAGGGACGGGCGCGGTGCGGGGGGCAGTGAGAGCATGCGTTTGAGTGTGTGGAAGGGTCAGTGAGGGTTTGGGGTGTCAGTGTGTGTGGGAGGAGTCAGTGTAGGTGTGAGTTCAGTGTGTGCTTGAGGCATGTGGGGGCATTGTGTGTATGTGGGTTAGTGTGAGTGTGGGGGTGTGTGTATGCGTGTAGAGGGGATCATTGTGTGGGACTTTGCTCCTCACCCCCTCTCTCCCTCCTGCAGTGCCTCTAGCTATAGGGGCTATTCTGGAGAATGGGGGTGAGTGCCTTGATTATCGTGACTCAGTCATGACTCTGAGGTTCCAACTGGGTTGTGTGTCACTTCATTTTCTTTAAATTTAGTACCACGTCACGTGACTCTAGGTGCCCACCCCACCTTCCTGTGAGAAATCGTCTGTCCTTTCACAGCCTCCCTGCCCTGCCAGAATCAGAAAACTGGGGGGGTCCCTCCAGTCTTGGGGTTGCTCTGTTTACACTAGGACGCCTACTGCTGGTGCTTGCATGGCCTTGGCTGTCCATCACCACTGCTCCCCCCGGGCATGGGTCTGTGCTGGGCTCAGAGCCTGCCTTCCTGCGCCTGCTCACGGAGGCCCTGCCAGGCCCTGGTGTGTGGCTCTGGATCTGAGCACCCCGAGTTCTCCCTGGGCTTGGGGAAACGGCCTCTTCCTCTCCCTGCTCTCAGCTCTCCCCTGTAATGCTCCAAACCACCAGAAACACCCCCTCAGTACACTTGGACAGGTGAGTGAGGTGAGCCAGAGGCCCAGCAGGCCTGTGATCCGCGTAGGAAACAGCAGGGAGTGGTGGGAACTGTGGCAAAATGAACAGGGCACACTCGGCTTCAGCTGGCCTGTGACTGCAGAGTGGCCCATGGACCGGGTGGAATACAGCACGGCCCACCATTGCCAGGTCTTCCAATTTCCCCAGAGAAGCAGGGAATTCCTAACTTCTAATGTGATTTTTCCCAATCTTTAAATGTTGGCAATGATTTCAAATTCTTTGAAAACTCTGTTTTAAAACAAACCAGCGTGCGTGCCAGTCACACGTTTGAGCCTCCGTTTGAGCCCCTGGGGCTGGAATTTCAGCCCTGAGCCTGGGGGATGAGAGGGTCTTTGGTAAGGGTCTTCAGAAGGATGTACGAAGAGCACAGGGAATACGGGATAGAGACCCAAGCCTTGCCCAGCAGCTGGCAGACAGATGCCCCTGGGGAGTGGATGTCACAACTGTTACTATCCCCCACCCCGTTCTGAGGAGCCCACTGAGGCTCAGAGGGGAGCTTACTGCCTTAAGGGCACAAGGGAGTGGTGGCAGAGTGGGGACGTAATGTCACCTGACTCACCCCCCTGGGGTGTAAATGGTGAGGTCGGGGGCCCTTGTGGGGAGCTGGCTGGGGCCCTGATCACAGACTTTCTGCTGGTGCTGTTGTGTTTTCAGGTCAGACAACAGGTTTCAGGCTCACAGCCTTCAGAGGCTGATGAATCCCACCATTGGCAGGTAAGCTACTAGCCCAAGTCCCGAGAGCTGGAGGTCAGTTGCAGGATGCAGAGCAAGCAAAAGTCCTCGAGCCTTGCCAGAAAGTCCACATATATTGGCTGCAGGCCACACCCCAAGGAAACTCCCTTTCTACTGATTGGCTGCTCATAACAGATCTCATCATGGAAGTGATCACATTATGTCAGATCTCATCATGGAGATGATTACATCATTATACAGCTGCCAGACTACATCATAATTGCCAAACCACTGAGAGTCATGGCTCAGCCAAGCTGACACACAACCTTGATGATCACAGGTGGAATGGAGCCAAAGACGGCTTTAGCCTTTGTTCCCTAGGATTGCCTTGACAAATTACCACAAACTATTGTTGTTGTTAGGTCAGCGACCCTATGTACAACAGAATGAAACACTGCCCGGTCCTGTGCCATCCTTACGGTCATTGTTTTGCTTGAGCCCATTGTTGCAGGCACTGTGTCAATCCATTTCGTTGAGGGTCTTCCTCTTTTTTGCTGACCCTCGCTTTACCAAGCATGATGTCTTTCTCCAGGGACTGATCTCTCCTGACAACACGTCCAAAGTATGTGAGACAAAGTCTCACCATCCTTACTTCTAAGGAGCATTCTGGAAACTTAGTCTGGAAGCTCAGCTGAAACTTGTTTGCCTTGGGTGAACCTGCTGGTATCTGAATACCGGTGGCATAGCTTCCAGCATCACAGTAACACGCAAGCCCCCACAGTACCACAAACTGACAGACATGTGGGGGTACCACAAACTAGGTGGTTTAAAAACAACAGAAATTCATTCTTCACGGTTCTGGAGGCTTGTTGTGCTCAGTTGCCTTTGAGTCGGCTCCAACTCATGGTGACCTCATGGACAACAGAATGAAACACTGCCAAGTTCTGTGCCATCTTCACGGTCACTGGTATGCTCAAGTCCATTGTTCGGGCCACTGTGTATTTTCAGTGCCTTTCATCCTGTGGGCTTATCTCCCAGCACTATGTCAGGCAATATTCTGTTGTAATCCGTAGGGTTTGCATTGGCTGCTATTCAGACGTAGATCTCTAGGCTTTTCTTCCTAGTCTGTCTTAGTCTGGAAATGCCACTGAAACCCAGGCACCATGGGTGACCCTGCTGGTACTTGAAACACTGGTGGCATAGCTTCTAGCATTATATCAGCGTGCAAGCCACCACAGCTTTACAACAAACTGATGGACAGGTAGTGGGTTCTGGAGGCTAGATGTCTGAAATTAAGGTGTTGGCAGGGCCATGCTCTCTCTGAAGGCTTTAGCGGAAGAATCCTTCCAGCTTCCGGTGGTCCCAGGCATTCCCTGGCTTGGGGCTGCATCCCTCCAATCTATTCCTCCATTTTCACATGGATGTCTTCCCTCTGTGTCTCTGCTTCTGCCTCTTCTCCTCTTATAAGGACTCCAGTCATTGGATTAGGGCCTTGGTGGTGCAGTGGTTAAGAGCTCAGCTGCTAACCAAAAGGTCGGCAGTTGGAATCCACCAGCCACTCCTTAGAAACCCTATGGGGCAGTTCTACTCTGTCCTGCAGGGTTGCTATGAGTCAGAATGGACTCGATGGCAATGGTTTTTTTTTTTGTTTGTTTGTTTGTTTTTTCACTCCAGCATGACCTCATGTGAACTTGATGAATTACATCTGCAAAGACTTTATTTCCAGATAAGGTCACATTCACAGATGTAGGAGTTAGGACTTGAACATACGTTTTTGGGGTTCACAAATTAACCCATGACAGCCCCAGTGCAGTGTTTTCACTTTTTGTGAGGAGGCTGGGTCCAGGTGTGAACCAGGGTGCTCAGTTACGAAGCATCGCTGCCCCTCCCCAGCCCTGGGGCTTGGTCCCTGACGGAATCAGAAGAGAAGGCGTGCGTTCAGGCTGGGAGCGTGCGCATGGAGCAGGAACAAGGCTCCTTCTGCTGTCTGGAGGGTGGCCTGGGAAGAGGCTGCCTGGGAAGATGGGAACTCCTTCGTCACCAGGGGCTGCAGGAAATGTTACCAGTTGTTTGGAAGCTGTAATGATGCTTTGCTGGTAATGATGCTTTGGTGAAAGAGGCTGTTGTTTAAAATGCTCAGCAAAGTTGCTAAAAGTCACACTCATTACGGGAAAGGTGAAAGTCCAATACGCTGTCGGTGTCTGGGAGCGTAGTCACAGTCTTTCTGTCACTGTGGGGGTGGGGGAACATGGGGGTAGGCAGCCTGCTCCAAGCCAAGGCCCTCTGGACTGTTGTGTGGGGACAGCAGTGACCAAAATGAGCCCCTGGCACACCTGTCCCCTCCCCACCCCAGAGACAGGTGGGGTGGACAGGCCTGGCGCAGGTTCCCTGGGGTCCACTCTGACCCTCCTCCTCCTTCTGTCCTTGGTATTGTTACTGACGCAACAGTACATACATGTATTCTTCTTGGACGTGAAGGTGAAACATTAGCCATAGGATTCAAGTTCTCTTTGACCAGCCACCAAGTCCCCCGTACCCGCCCCAGAGGTAACCTCTGTTATCAATTTGGCATTATCCAGGCATCGTCCTGCATTTGGAGCAGGGCTCCTCAACCTTGGCAGGACTGAGTTTTGGGCTGGAGTCACTGTTGTGGGGGCTGTCCTGTGCATTGTAGAACGTTTAGCAGCACACCTGGTGTCTTAGGCTGGGTTCTCTATAGAAGCAAACCAGTGAAGTATATAATATATATATAGAGAGAGAGAGGAGAGAGAGAGAGATCTATGTCAAGGCAATGGCTTGTGTGGTTGTAGAGGCTGGCAAGTCCCAAGTCCGTGGGTCAGGCTGGAGGCTTCTCCTGACTCATGTAGCTGCAGGGGCTGACAAACCCAAGATCGCCAGGTCAGACTGCAGGCTGCGGGCCCATGTTCCAACAAGTGGAGGTCAGATGATGATGATCTGAATGTAGAATCCAGAGCGAGCAAAAGCCAGTGAGCCTTGCCAGAAAGTCCACCTGTACTGCATACAGCTCACATCCCCAAGCAAACTCCCTTTCAGTTGATTGGCTGCTCACAGCAGATCCCATCATGGAGGTGATCACATTATATCAGATCTCATAGATGTGATCACATCATTATATGACTGTGAAACTGCATCATAACTGCCAAACCTCCGAGAACCATGGCCCAGCCAAGGTGACACACAGCCTTGATCACACCTGGATTCTACCCACTAGGGGCCAGTAGCACTCCCACCCAGTTATGACAACCAAAAATGTCTGCAGACATTGCCAGATGTCCCCTGGGGGCAAAGTCACCCCCCTTCCCGTTGAGAACCACTGCCCTCAATGATAGGTAGCATTGCTTTGTGGGGATGGTTTTGTTAGAAAAATAAATACAAGCGAAAAACGATATGGTTATGCACAGATCACTCTCATTTTTCTTGCCTGCTGCACGCATGCCTCTTTAGGTAACCAGCCCCCTGTGGCCATCTAGGCTGTTTTCAGTTGTTCAAGTGTAACAATAATGGTGAGGATGGGGCGGGACCCGGCAGTGTCTCGTTCTGTCGTGCATAGGGTCGCTGTGAGTCAGAACCTAACAACAGCAAGCACACTATCAAAATAAAGTCACAGTGAAGGCGATTGCCCAGGCCTCTTCCTTTAGGATTTCTCCAGGGGAGGTATGAAGACCAGAGCTGCTGGGTCATAGGCTGTGTGCATTTCAAATGTTTAAATGTACCAGTAACTGTCACAGAGGCACCACTTTGTACTCCCGCCACAACAGAGTATTTTCCATGCCCTCTCCAACGCTTGATGTTGTGATACTTTTACATTCTGACAATTTACCAGGTAAGACGTGGCCTCACACTGTTCCACCTTCCCTCTCTGCCCAACTAATACGTGCACCCATCTGCCTGTCAGTTTGTCCTGCTGTGGTGGCTTGCATGCTACTGTGATGCTGGGAGCTATGCCAGCAATATTTCAACTACAGCAGGGTCATCCATGGTGGACAGGTTTCAGTGGCGCTTCCAGACTAAGACTAGGAAGAAAGGCCTAGTAAGCTACTTCCTAAAGTTAACTGATGAAAACCCTATGGATCACGGGGTATTGTCCAAGACTTTAACTTGCTTACTTTGGACGCATCATCAGGAGGGATCGATCGCTAGAGAAGGATGTCATGTTTGGTAAAATGAAGGGCCAGCAAGGAAGCCCTTGATGAGATGGAGTGACACCATAGCACAACAATGAACTCAAAGACACCGACGATCATGAGGATGTGCAGGACCAGGCAACGTTTCGTTCTGTCGCATATGGATTGCCACTACTTGGAGGAGGTCCCACAGCAACTAACAACAGCATTTGCACATCGAGTAATTCGTGCTGCATTTAGGTAGCGGTCGTTGAGCGTCTCCTATATCTTAGGCTCTCTGGGGCTATAACATCAAAGAGAGTAGATGCAGTTCCTGACCTCAAGATGCTTCCAGACTGGAGGGGGAGACGGCTAAGGGCAGGACCTCCAGGACAGTGTGGCTGCGCCCTAAAGGGGTCAGCAGAGACGCCAGGCTCGGGTCAGGGCCCACTTCCCTAAGGAGGTGGGGGTGGGGAGAGGAGCGTGCTCCAGGCAAGGGAGCAGATGTGCAGGGCTGCGAGGAGGTGGAGTCTGGGACCCACGAAGAGGTCAGTAGGGCTGGAGCTTAGGGCACAAGTGAGCAGCAAGAGTCAGGGTCTGAGGTCCCGAGGGCCCTGCAGGCTGTGCTGAGGGATTTGGGCTTTAGCCAGAGGGCCACGGGAGCCCCTGAGAAGTGTGAGCCAAGGGGGTCAGGTGCAGGAAGCCAGCAGGGCATGTATCAGGCCACTCACGGCCAAGCATCCCAGCTGCTGGCTGCACCTGTCTTAGTTCCCCACAGCCGCTGTAACAAATTACCACAAGGTAGGCGGCTGAAAACAACAGAAATTTATTCTCTCCCAACTGTGGAAGCCGGAAGTCCAAAATAAAGGTGTTAGCAGGGGCACGCTGCCTCTGAAGGCTCTAGGGGAGAATCCTTCCCTGCCTCTTCTGGTTCTGCGGCTGCCACGTCCTTGGCTTGTGGTTACATCATCCCCAGCTCCGCCTCCACCTTCACGCGGCCGTCCGCTCTTCTTTCTCTCATAAGGATACTTGTCGTTGGATTGAGGGCTCGTCCAGGATGGTCTCTTCTCAAGATCCTTAACCACACCTGCAAAGACCCTTTTTCCAGATAAGGTACCATTCACAGGTTCCAGGACATAGCTTTCTGGGGTCATCATCCAACCCATTGTGCTGCACAGGGTTTTCAATGGTTATTTTTTTTTCCGAAGCAGATCACCAGGCCTTTCTTCTGAGGCACCTCTGGGTGAACTCAAGCCTCCAGCCTTTCGGTTAGCAGCTGAGCACATTAACTGTTTGCACCACACACGGGGTCGCCATGAGTTAGAATCGACTTGTGGAAACTGAACTGTTTTTTTCTTTTTCATTTGACCCACTACGATGCCTATGAGGACAATGAAGCCCGCCTCAGTGTCCGTCCTGCTGTGTGCCCAGGCACAGTGGGGCGGGGAGTGCAGGGGGCACATTTGTGGTCTAGATCAGCAGGTGTGTGTGGGAGAAGTGGCCGTCCCAGCTCCGGTTGCTGTCTGCCAGGCAGGAATTTGGCTCTGGGTGGCCAGAGCTTCTGGTTGCCATTGTTCAAAGCAAAGTGGAAATCTGGACCTTTGAGAGACATCTCTAGATTCTTAAGACATTGCCTCAAAACTTTTTAAAACACCAGCTAAACCAAATCAAACATCTGTGGGCCGGCTCTGTCTCCGAGTGTTTGCCCCCTCTGTCCCAGATAGAACATCACGCTATAGTGGCTGTGCGCCTGCATCGGGCTCAGCCCTGACTAAGCCCCAGGCCCCGTGCTGAGCTCTGTCATACGGCACCTCACTTGGTCCTCGTGCCACCCCCGCCAGGAGGGTTCTGTTGCTCCCCTTTCTCAGACTAAGCAGTATCCGCTTAGAGAGGTAGGTCACCTTTCCAAGGTCAGGCCAGGAGGAGCTGGGATTTGAATTCAGGCTGCCTGATTCCCAGACCCTGGCCTCAAGAGCAAATACCACAAAGCGAAGCTGAGAATTCCCTGGTGAGTTCCTTGCTGGGTTGTGTGCTCGGTCCGCAGTCCCTAATCCACTTTGTCCAGGCCATGCAATCCTTGGCCAGATATTCACCATCTCTGAGCCTCCGTTTGCCCATCTGCAGCGTGAGGATAATGTTCCCTGTCCTGCCCACCTCACAGGGCTCTTTGAGGGTCCCCAGAGCTATAGTGGCTGAGAAAGAACCTCGAAAATAGCTCTGAGCTATGCACCGCGATGGCCGATGGCCGCGCTATTGGCCTGCCTGTAGGATAATTCTCCCCCGACCCTTCCCGCTTCTAATCCACAGGGAGACCCCTGAGGGCCGAGGCAAGGGTATTTTCTCCTCCTCCGTCTCTAATTTTCCCCAACCAACATCAGGCAGATAGAGAAAAGACTGCATTTTCAGATGCCAGTTTTTCTGCGAACCACAGAGGTTTTAAAACCACCAGATGAAGTATAGAAAGTGCTTGACAGTTTCTTCCAGAATCTTCATTCTCCGGGTTAGAATCTCAGGCGTGAGTAGATGAGTGTGTTGTGTGTTTTTTTAATCCCGCTGTCGTGAGCAGCAGGTAGCAAAATGTTGATCTTTAATGTGTTAGTAAAACAGCACACATTTGAATATTGGGTTTTTCTGCCATCTGTACCAGTTGACACTGTTTTTCATACCAGCTTATTACATTTCTTGTACAAACATACTTTGGGGCGTCTCTGTTGATTTATGCTATAGTTGCTCTGGTATTTGTGTTAAAATAGCATTTTAGAACTTATAAAATATTGCTATTTTTTCCTTCCTTGATTCTTTGCCATTTGACAAGCTCTGAAGTAGCGTATGCTTCCCAACGACTAAGATTTTGGACGTGATGCTCTGGAGGGGCAGCAGGCTGGGGACAGACGAGCCCAGAACGGCTCAGGCCCTGTGGCCCAGTGGGTACTCCAGGGGTGCTGAGCTCATGGCCCCCAGAGGGCAGATCTGCAGCTGCTCCAGGGTTATTATTAACCCCTCCCCCATGTGAAAAATAGACAGTATAGTGGGTCTTCATACAGCTAAATTGGATCAATTTAAAGACCTATCCTTTACTCTTTGATTCTTCCCTTTTTGATGTCAGAATGTCCTTTCTTTAGTGAATTGAAGGGGATCTTTGATTTTATTATTTTTTTTCTCTTTTGAATAGCTTTCCTCGGATGATCAGGAACTAGCATCCCTAAGCCGATTCCCCAGCGGGTGGCGGTGGGGGAGTAGCAGTGCTGATATGCAAACGCAGAAAGTCTGGGACCCTACCTGTGCGAAGCTCTGGGGCAGGGGGCACCGGGCCCCTCTGCCGTGGATTCCTGCCCTGCAGAGGCAGTGGATGGGCTGGGGAGATGGCAGGGGCCGGGCGTCCTCACAGTCCCAGGTGGGGCTCTGGGGCAGAGGATGGTGCCTCCAGCCAGCTGGTACGACGCTAAAAAAATCAGCGTAAACTGCCACAGATGGGAGAACGAGCCAGTGTTTAAATCGGAGGCTGTTTTGCTAACACGTTAAAGATTAACGTGCTTTCACTGGCTGCCACACCATGTAGCCAGATGACTTTCCTCCTCTAAAAAAAGGAAGAAAAAAAAAGGGAGAAGCCTGTTAGGGCCCATGCTGGGGCCGGGTGGAGGCACACTGGGCAGCCCCTTGCTGGCCCCCGCTGACCCAGGTAGCCCAGGGTTATGAAACCTAGCATCTCTCCTGCCCATGGCTCAGAAACTCAGACACTGGGCTGTATCCTCTACACAGCCACATGGAGCCCCAGCCCCATGCCTCACTAAACCTGCATCCCCTTCCTTCTGGCTGGCAGCCTCTGGCCCCCTTCTGTTAAGGCTCAGTTCAAGTATGATGATGATGAGGGTGGAGATTGATTACATACCAGCATCCATGCTAAGCACTTGCTTGTGCTGCCCTGCTGAATCTCTCTGAGAGGTACTCTGATCACCCCCATTTTACAGAAGAGGAAATTGAGGCTTAGAGAGGTAAACTGCGTGGGTCCCCACAGTGGGGAAGTGGGGTTCAAGTCAGGGCATTGGGGGTCCAGGGTCAGCCTCTTACTCTTACTTTGTAACAAAGCTCAGTTACCCCCAGTTCTCACCCCAGCTAACAAGCCCCTCCCTGGGCTCCCACACCCTCGCCTGCGCCCATGGCCAGCTGATCTTCTTCTCCTGGGGCAGGAGGTGGAACGCTTGCCTCCCAGTCCAGGCCTAGGGGCCAAGAGGGGGCTCGAGTGAGGGTCTTCAAGGGGCTCTCTTTGAGTGATCTATTTTTTATTTGGGCAAAATGGGGCACAAGATGGGGTCCTGGTCAGGACGGTTTAACACAGAACAGGAGTGATGGCAGAAAGCCTGACAAACAGAGGAACTGGCAGCTC
Source organism: Dugong dugon (assembly GCA_030035585.1). Classification (NCBI taxonomy): domain Eukaryota; kingdom Metazoa; phylum Chordata; class Mammalia; order Sirenia; family Dugongidae; genus Dugong; species Dugong dugon. Next base: position 73,712,649 of record CM057478.1, read on the forward strand.
CCATCCGACCAGAGCAAGGGCATCAGCTCCAGGGGAAGGTTTCTCTCTGTCGGCTCTGGAGGGAGGTCCTTGGCATCAATCTTCCCCTGGTATAGGAACTTCTCTGTGCAGGAACCCTGAGTCCAAAGGACGCGCTGTGCTCCCGGCACTGCTTTCTTGGTGGTATGAGGTCCCCCCACCCCCCGCTTGCTTCCCTTTCTTTTCATCTCTTGTAAGATAAAAGGTGGTACAGACCACACCCCAGAGAAACTCCCTTTACATTGGATCAGGAATGTGAACTTAGTAGGGGTATTACAATCCCACACTAATCCTCTTTAACATAACCCAATCTCGCCACATTAACCACAGGCAGAGATCAGGATTTACAATACACAGGAAAATTATATCGATCACAAAATGGAGGACAACTACACGACACTGGGAATCGTGGCCTAATCAAGTTGACACGTATTTTTTGGGGACACAATTCAATCCATGACAGTGGCTAAGGCTGCACTGTCTGCTTGCACATCCACAGACATGGGGAGCTCACGAACCAGCTGGCTCCCTCACAGTCTAGTCCCCATGACTAGTTATAAAACCAAAAACCAAACCCGTTGCCTTCAATTCGATTCCGACTCATAGTGACCCTATAGGACAGAGTAGAACTGCCCCATAAGGCTTCCAAGGAGCAGCTGGTGGATTTGAACTGCCAACCCTTTGGCTAGCAGGCCAGGGCACTGCCAGGGTCAGGTGCCAGGGCTCCATGGCTAGTTATAGTGCTTTCAAAATGGAGCTGAGATCCACCTCCCCTCCCTCCCACCCTCGCCAGCAGCATCCCTGGTCCTAGAGAGCAAGTGGCTCCCTCCTCCCTGACGGTCCTTGGGGTCTTTGAGGCTATGGATCCCCATAGTCACCCCTCAAGTCTACTCCTGTCCTCAGTGCAGATCCCTGGGTCCATCTGTGTGCCCCCAGGGCAGGATGGGGCTTCTGCTGGTGCCTAGGACACATTTTTGGTATTGCATTCCTTTGTCTTGCTGCATAATTTAATAGTTCCAAGTGCTTCAAATATGAACTTGGACACAATTTCACTGCTGGCTTAGGATGAGGCTGGGTGTTTAAAAGTGCTGATTTTCCCACTGGTCAAAGATGAGATAATTGGAGTATCAGTAAGAAGAATGGATCATAACAAATTATAGATAACATTGTGAAGAATGAGAATTCCAGAACACTTAATTGTTCTCATGAGGAACCTGTACATACACCAAGAGGAGTTGTTCCAACAGAACGAGGGGATACTACGTGGTTTAAAGTCAGGAAAGATGTGTGTCAGGATTGTATCCTTTCACCATACCTATTCAATCTGTATGCTGAGCAAATAATCTGAGAAGCTGGACTATCTGAAGAAGAATGTAGCATCAGGATAGGAGGGAGATTCATTAACAACCTGCGACATGCAGATGACACAACCTTGCTTACTGAAAGCGAAAAGGACTTGAAGCACTTACTGATGAAGATCAAAGACTACAGCCTCCAGTATGGATTACATCTTAACATAAAGAAAACAAAAATCCTCACAACTGGACCAATAAGCAACATCATGATAAATGGAGAAAATACCGAAGTCAAGGATTTCGTTTTATTTGGATCCACAATCAACACCCACGGAAACAGCAGTCAAGAAATCAAACGACCCATTGCATTGGGCAAATCTGCTGCAAAAGACCTCTTTAAAGTGTTAAAAAGCAAAGATATCACTTTAAGGACTAAGATGCACCTGACCCAAGCCATGGTGTTTTAAGGGCCTCATATGCATGCGAAAGCTGGGCAGTGAATAAGGAAGACCGAAGAATAATTGGTGCCGTTGAATTAGGGTGTTGGTGAAGAATAATGAATATACATGGACTGCCAAAAGAATGAACAAGTTGGTCTTGGAAGAAGTACAGCCAGAATGCGCCTCAGAAGTGAGGATGATGAAATTTCATCTCACGTACTTTGGACATGTTATCTATCAGGAGGGATCAGTCCCTGGAGAAGGACATCAGGCTTGGTAAAGTGGAGGGTCAATGAAAAAGAGGAAGACCCTCAACAAGATGGATTGACACAGTGGCTGCGACAATGGGCTCAAGCATAGCAATGACTGTGAGGATGGCGCAGGACCAGGCAGTGTTTCATTCTTTGTACACAGGGTCACTATGAGTCAGAACCAGCTCGATGGCACCTAACAACAGCAACAACAATGTATTTGCTTAAGCAAATGTGCTTAAGCTTGTGACTTTATTATTTTTTTTTCTTCTTTTTTTTTTAATCGTCCTTTAGATGAAGGCTTACAGAACAAATAGATTATCATTAAACAGTACGCATATTGTCTTATGACATTGGTTAACAACCCCACGACATGTCAACACTGTCAACACTGTCCCTTCTCAACCTTGGGTTCCCTATTACCAGCTTTCCTGTCCACTCCTGCCTTCTAGTCCTTGTCCCTGGACTGTTGTGCCTCATTAATCTCGTTTTGTTTTATGGGGCTGTCTAATCTTTGGCTGAATGGTGAACCTTGGGAGGGACTTCATTACTGAGCTAAAAGGGTATCCGCGGGCCAAATTCTCAGGGTTTCTCCAGTCTCTGTCAAGGCTTGTGACTTTATAATGACACTAACACCCAAACACAGCCTCACTGGCCACCTTTGGATGGACGAACGTGCATTGGGGTTTGCGCTGGAGCGTCCCAGTTTGTGTCTGCTGCCCTTTGACTCACAGAGCGTCCTGGTTTGGATGATAAATTATACAATTACCTGCCTTTGCAGGGTGCAGGGCAACTAAATCATTACTTTGAAAACTGGTAAACAGAGGGAATGAATACAGCATTCATTCTATCCTTCCTCTCCAGACTGGACCTCAGGGTAACCAGAGAACTGTTGACACCGCAAGAGTAAGCCCAGCCTCGTGGAGAGAAGTCAGTTCCGGTAACATGCTTGGAGGTGGGGCCGGGGGGTGGTAAGGTTGTACAGGAGACACAGACACTGTAGACATGGCCTCCTGTGCCCCTTCCACAGCTGTCTTCCCCATGATAAATGAAGCTCACAGCCCAGTGTCCACTCCCTGTTGCAAGGTCCACCACCACACTTAAAAGGGAGAAACATAAAATCCAACATTTGGGCCCCAAACCTGAGTGTACGATGTAGAGTGGAGGATCTAATAATAGAAGTGTGTTTAAAGCAGAAGGAGCAGAAGTAGTTACGGCACTCGGTTACTAACTGAAAGGTCAGTGGTTCAAACCCACCAGCTGCTCTGTAGAAGAAAGATGTAGTAGTCTGCTTCCAGAAAGGTTACAGCCTTGGAAACCCTATGGGGCAGTTCTACCCTGTCCTATAGGGTCACTTTGAGTCAGGATTGACTTGACAGCAGTGGGTTTGGCGTTAAGCAGGGTGCTGGGTGTTGAGGCACAGCAGCCAATGTGGGTCTACAGAGTGAGGGCTGACAAGACAGCCAGTGCTCTCTTTGGTTGAATTGACAGAAGCACAGTGTCTGAGACAAGGGAGGTAAAGCCTTCCTCTGTGATGGGCTTCACCCACCACAGTCGAAGCTCTGGTTTCATTCTTGGCACTGCCCCTAGAAGGATGCATGTCTTGGTTATCTAGTGCTGCTACAGCAGAAACACCACAAGTAGATGGCTTTAACAAATAGAAATTTATTCTCTCACAGTCTAGGAGGCTAGATGTCCGAACTCAGGATGCCATCTCCAGGGGAAGGCTTTCTCTCTCTGTTTGCTGTGGGGGAAGGGTCTCATCACTCTTCCCCTGGGTCTAGGAGATTCTCAGCACAGGGACCCTGGGTCCAAAGGATGTGCTGCACTCCCAGCTCTTCTTTTTTGGTGGTAGTAGTTCTCCCACTTTCTGCTCGCTTCTCTCCTTTTATCTCTTGTAAGATAAAAGATGATGCAGGCCACACTCCAGGGAAACACCCCTTGTGTTGGATCAGGGCTGTGACCTGATTAAGGGTGTTGAAGCTTACCCTAATCCTCATTAACATGACCTAATCCTGCCTCGGGGCACTGGTTGCCCAGTGGTGAAGAGCTGTGACTGCTAAACAAAAGGTTGGAGGTTCAAATCTACCAGCTGCTCCTTGGAAACCCTATGGGGCAGTTCTTCTCTGTCCCACAGGGTTGCAATGAGTTGGAATTGACTCAATGGCAACAGGTTTGGTTTTTGGTTTTAATCTCGCCTCATTAACCTAACAGACAGCTCGCTCCTGGATGGGACCATAACCACAGGCATAGAGGCTAGGATTTACAACACATCACAAAATGGAGGATAGTTACATCAGATCACAAAATGGAGGACAACAACACAATACTGGGAATCCTGGCCTAGCCAAGTTGACACATATTTTGGGGGACACAATTCAATCCATGACAATGCAAGAAGAGTATCCAGATCCTAATGATGTTAAAATGACGTACGGACAAGGACGAGGAAGGCCTGAGACCTGTGTGTCTGACGCTCCACCACCCGCCCAGTGAGTCACAGAGCAAATGGGAAACCAAAAAAAAAAAAAAAAGCCTGTCACTGTCGAGTCAGTTCCGACTCACAGCGACCCTGTAGGGCAGAGTAGAACTGCCTCCATAGGGTTTCCAAGGAGTGCCTGGTGGATTCAAACTGCTGATCTTTTGGTTAGTAGCCATAGTTCTTAACCACTACACCACCAGGGTTTCCAAAAGGGCCTTATTAGCTGGGCCAGAGCCCAGGAGCCCCACAAAAGCTCTGGCCTTGCTCAGGGTGGGGAGCCGGAAGAATCGCAGCATAGGTTCCAGGCCTTCCTATAGGACCAGGCATAAGACCCTAAGCCAGCCCCTGGGATAGGAGCATGTAAAGAACTTGTCCTTCCAATTGCCCAGAGAGGGAGACCCACCACTGGCAACTGCCCAGCCCACGTCTGTAGGTGTCTCTCGTACAACCTTCCCCTCTTCTCCGCCATGCTACCCTGAATGAGGGGGTCCCAGCAACAAGCACAGGGAGGTGGGGCGGGGGTGGGGGGAGTAATGTGCAACATTCTTTGGCTTTTTTTTTTTTTTTTAATGTTCAAGGCGTCAAAAAAGTACGCTTGCTGAGTTTGGATGTTTGCTTTGGACCATTCTCTTGAACAACATCAAAGGGGGCGAAAAACACCTGTTCTGCACAGCCAGGAAGGCAGGCGGGGAGCTGCAGTGCCACTGAGATTCCAGCACTGGCCACTGAGGATGTGTTTGTGTTGGGGTACCCAGGGTGCCCAAAGCATGCCACCTGCCCCTGCCCCTGAACCTGCCCACCTGGACCTTGTGGCTGGGGAGTGGTGAAGCTGGCATTGTTCCAGGTCAAAAAAATCCACGAAGCGCTGCTCTTTCTTTGGTTTGTTTAGCTTTCATTGACTGTCCCTTCTCAGTCTGGAGAGCTGGCTTAAGTGATACTTTGAGTCGTTAATGTAAAACACACCATTGACTTAACACCAAACCAAAAAACAAAACCCATTGCTGTCGAGTCGATTCAGACTCATAGTGACCGTATAGGACAGAGTAGAACTGCTTCATAGGGTTTCCAAGGAGTGTCTGGCCGATTCGAACTGCCAACGTTTCGGTTAGCAGCCAGACTCCTAACCACTACACCACCAGGGTTTCTGACTTAAGGGGTGTGTGTGTATGTGTGTGTGTGTGTGTGTGTGTGTGTGTGTGTGTGTGTGTGTGACTTAACACCAGATCAGGAGGAAAAGAGAAAGCTAGGTAGACATTGAGTGGAGTCCCTGGGTGGTGAAAATGGTTAATGTGCTTGGTTGCTAACCAAAAGGTTGGTGGTTCCAGTCCACCCAGAGGCACTTCGGAAGAAAGGCCTGGAGAGCTCCTTCTGAAAAGTCAGCCGTTGAAAACCCTATGGAGCACAGTTCTACTCTGACACACATGGGGTCACCATGAGTTGGGGTCGACCTGGTGGCAATTGGTTAGCTTTTTATTTTTACCCATTGATTATGTTTTTCAACATGTTAAGGGGGCAGGGGAAGATCTTACAACCGGAGAAATACAGTCATGATTCCTCTGCTTCAGTTCCCATAGCCAGGACCCAAGGGTCCTGTGACTGGCCCAGCCTTCCCACAGACTCCCCTGAATGTGGCCATGGGGGCACGGCCGTCGGCTGTGGGTGTCTGGCTGTAGGACCTTCTCCAGCTGAGAGGTGGGGCCTCAGGAATCTGAATGGAATCCTCTGTACCTCAGCTTCCTACTCTGTAAAATGAGGATGATAATAGTGTGGAGCTTATAAGGTTGCTGTGATGATTAAATGGCTTAATACTTGGGAAGGGCTTGGAAGAGGGCTGGGGCATAATAATTGTTCCACAAGCACTCGTGATTATTATTACTGGTATTGTTATTTAAGTGCTTTGAGATTGCTCATCCCTCCTGTGATTTCAGCTTCACACAGGCCCAAGTTTATCTGTCCTGGGACCCACCTTTGGAACCAAAAATAGAGAGAACCCCCTGGGCTGGGGCTGGTTTGAATTTCCAATAATTTATCAAGGATTGAGAGCCAGATTTCCTTTGGGAAACATTATTTCTTGGGTTTACAAAGTGCCTTGGTTGTAAATACCCATAAAAACGACAATTTGTTGGACCATGTTTATTCTTAAGCTGGTCTGAGGATACTAGCAAGCTCTGACTATGTAAATCTGCCAGCTCCGGAGCCCCCGTGTGCTCCCCCACGGCCTCCCCTGGACATAAGCGGTCAGGACGCCCTAGCCAAAGCTGGCACGGGCACTGATGGCCCTCAGCAGAAATGGGCACCTGCCTGGTGGCCGGGCCATGACCACTGAATCAGGAGAGAGGACTAGAGAACTCCAGAGTTCATAGCCAAAGACCTCAGGACGCATGGAAAAGACCTGGGGCCCCTCACACCTGTGAAATCCTCACCTTCCCAGGTAAGCACTGCCCAACTCCATTTGCTGGCCAGCCCTTGGGCCCATCAGGGAAAACCTTCATCCTGATCATGGTCCCTGGGGCTGGCAGAGTGATCAGAGAAGCCAGCCCATCTGACCACTGCATGGAGGTTGGAACCTGGTGCCCTCACCCAGGCCTCTAGTGGTGGCTGAGAGTGGACCACACGTTTGCCTGTTACAAGATCGTCTTCTGAAGGGAAGCCACAGTAGCTCCTAATGTTCTGACCATACCCCCCATTGTCCCCCATGCACTGTGCTCCCTACCACCTCCCTGCGTCTACTCTGACACTGCCTCCATGGACACTGCTCCCTCCAGGCCATTGCCTGGGCTGTGCCCGTTGTCTAGAATGCCCTCCTGCTCCCTGTCTGTCCTGGTTCTACTTACACGTCGAGGTTCAACTTAAACCCTTCCTCTCTGAGCTCCTGTAGCACGAACAGACACCACTTAATCGCTTAGTATTTCCTCTTTATTTCTTGTATACAAGAATGGACGTAATCTCCTCGAGGGAGGAGCCTTCGATTTCGCTCTCATAGTTCTCAAACCAGTGATGGCTCAGTGATAGAATTCTCACCTTCTATGCAGGAGACCCAGGTTTGATTCCAGCCAATGCATCTCAAGTGCACTCAGTGTCGCTATGATGCTGAAAAGGTTTCAGTGAAGCTTCCAGATTAAGACAAACTAGGAAGAAAGGCCTGGAGATCTACTTCCGAAAATCAGCCAATGAAAATCCTATGGATCACAACAGTCCAGTCCCGTTGTGCATGGGGTCACTACGAGTCTGCGGCCAACTCGATGGCTCTGAACAACAGTCCTCAGAGCACTGAGGACAAGGCTGGGCACTCAGTTCTTCACCTGGTCTACAATTTTTGCTTGTTTTCCTGATGATTAAAACCAACAAAACAATAATAACCACTATTTACTGATTCCCCAATAAGGTAAGTTCCCTTAATGCATTATGTTATCTAACCATCACAGGCTATGAGATGGTTATACCCATTTTGGAGATGTGGAAACTGAGGCTCAGAGAGAATCTCTGACTAGCAGAGCTGGAACTGCAGTCTGGGTCGTGATCCCATCCTGCATGACTGCTTAAGTCTGAGGCTGTGTCCAAAAGAGTGAAACAAACAGAAGCGTTACGGAAGTGACTCCGTTAATGCAGGAAGCGAGGGTTTCTATTTAGAAAACAGGGTTTGGGCTCTAATGTCAACCCTCTGCTTAAGTGTTGGAGCCCTGGTGGCATGGTGGTTAAGAGCTGGGCTGCTAACCAAAAGGTCAGCAGTTGGAATCCACCAGCTGCTCCTTGGAAACCCTATGGGGCAGTTCTATTCTATTCTATAGGGTCACTATGAGTCAGAATTGACTCAATGGCAATGGGTAATTTAAGTGTGGACTTGGCTTCTGAGATCCTGGACCAGTTTGTTCTTAGATGTTGATTTCTGCTTTGGGAAATACTGAGTTACTCCAAGTGCAGAAATCTTGTAAGAGTTTGTCAGTAGCAACCAATGTAGACTAGTGTACACAGCTGGCCCTCAGTGAAGTCTTGTACATGGTACTGGTTAGTGAATGACACTGATGTCCATAGCCCCATGTGGCCTCTGTGAAAACCATGTTCAATCAACATACAACATTTTAGAGTATCGGTCCCATCTTTCGGTGGAGTAGGGGTGCAGGTGGGACTTTTTAAATGCAAGAAAGAGATAGAAGCAGAACAGTATTAGGAGTGATGTTTAGGTGGCCCCGGGGGACACCAATGTTCATAGCTACAGACCTCAGGAATCATGGAAAGGACCTGTTGTGTTGCTGTTAGGTGGCATCGAGTCACTTCTGACTCATAGTGACCCCATGTACAATAGAACAAAACACTGCCCGGTCCTGTGCCATCCTTTGACCCCATGTTGCAGCCACCATGTCAATATCTCATTGAGGGTCTTCCTCTTTTTTCTGACCCTGGACTTTACCAAGCACAATGTCCCTCTCCAGGGACTGATCCCTCCTGATAACATGCCCAAAGTATGTGAGACAAAGTCTTGCCATCCTCGCTTCTAAGAGCCTGGAGGCCCTCATATCTGTGAAAACCTCACCTTTCCAGGTAAGCACTGCCCACTTCCATTTGCCAGATTGCTAATAAATCATGACTTCTTCCTCACCCATAGACACTCTCTGTGTTTTTATTCCAAACATTTAACTTACAGAGTTGACAGAAAGGCTATAGATTTTCCCCCAAATATCCATTTGCCTTCCCATTTATCTACTTCGATCTGAAATACAGAACATGATGGGTACCCTAGGTAAATCAAGAATTTCCTGTCTTCGAAATGGGTTTGCAAACACTTATTTCACGCCATTACCATTTTTCTGTTTCTAACAGTAAATCAAAAAAGTATTGCCCATTCATCCACTTTAAAAGTAATGCCTTTCTTATGCATAATTACGCATACCCAGTGGAGAGCGTATGTGCCCACTGTAAATCTGCTCCTTTAAAAGGTTTCCCCTTAAGTACGTTGATGACATAAATTGGTGTAGAGCAAATTTATTTATTTAATAGGTTTATTCTTTTAACTGGTCTGATAACCATTACTGTTCGCTGTTTGGTCTGGGGGGAGGAGGGAGTTCTTATTAATTTATCTGATTTATTTCTATGGCAGATAATTTATGTAAAAGGTTCCTCTGGAAATGCGGGTGCTTGTAATTTATTGGTTTGGCAGGTTCGTTCCTAACTGGCCTTCAGGCAATCCTCGTGGTATTCACAGAAATCAGAGCGGTCTCTTAAAATAATTGATCTAAGAAAAGGAGGTGCCGTGGGCCAGAGGGAGACAATTTTGGGAGTCTGCATGTGGACAAAACTCTTCCAAAATACTGAAATAAAAGAGCACAAGTCACCAAATTAAAGCACTGCAAGAAAAAGGAGAGAGAAAGAAAGAAAAGAAGAGAGGGAGGGAGAGAGAGAGAGAGAGAGAGAGGGAGGGACAGAGAGAGGGAGGGACAGAGAGAGAGGGAGGGACAGAGAGAGAGAGGGAGGGACAGAGGGAGAGAGGGAGGGACAGAGAGAGAGAGGGAGGGGCAGAGAGAGAGAGGGAAGGACAGAGAGAGGGAGGGGCAGAGAGAGGGAGAAGGAGGGACAGAGAGAGAGAGGGAGGGGCAGAGAGAGAGAGGGAGGGACAGAGAGAGAGAGGGAGGGACAGAGGGAGAGAGGGAGGGACAGAGGGAGAGAGAGAGGGAGGGACAGAGAGAGAGAGGGAGGGACAGAGAGAGGGAGAGGGAGGGACAGAGAGAGAGAGGGAGGGACAGAGGGAGAGAGAAAGGGACAGAGAGAGAGAGGGAGGGGCAGAGAGAGGGAGAGGGAGGGACAGAGAGAGAGAGGGAGGGACAGAGAGAGAGAGGGAGGGACAGAGAGAGAGAGGGACAGAGAGAGAGAGGGAGGGACAGAGGGAGAGAGAAAGGGACAGAGAGAGAGAGGGAGGGGCAGAGAGAGGGAGAGGGAGGGACAGAGAGAGAGAGGGAGGGACAGAGAGAGGGAGGGGCAGAGAGAGAGAGGGAGGGACAGAGGGAGAGGGAGGGACAGAGAGAGAGAGGGAGGGACAGAGAGAGAGGGAGGGACAGAGAGAGAGAGGGAGGGGCAGAGGGAGAGGGAGGGACAGAGAGAGAGAGGGAGGGACAGAGAGAGAGGGAGGGACAGAGAGAGAGAGGGAGGGGCAGAGAGGGAGAGGGAGGGGCAGAGAGAGAGAGAAAGGGACAGAGAGAGAGAGGGAGGGACAGAGAGAGAGGGAGGGACAGAGAGAGAGAGGGAGGGACAGAGAGAGAGAGGGAGGGACAGAGAGAGAGGGAGGGACAGAGAGAGAGAGGGAGGGACAGAGAGAGAGGGAGGGACAGAGAGAGAGAGGGAGGGACAGAGAGAGAGAGGGAGGGACAGAGAGAGAGGGAGGGACAGAGAGAGAGAGGGAGGGGCAGAGAGGGAGAGGGAGGGGCAGAGAGAGAGAGAAAGGGACAGAGAGAGAGAGGGAGGGACAGAGAGAGAGGGAGGGACAGAGAGAGAGGGAGGGACAGAGAGAGAGAGGGAGGGACAGAGAGAGAGGGACAGAGAGAGAGGGAGGGACAGAGAGAGAGAGGGAGGGACAGAGAGAGGGAGGGACAGAGAGAGAGAGGGAGGGGCAGAGAGAGGGAGAAGGAGGGACAGAGAGAGAGAGGGAGGGACAGAGGGAGAGGGAGGGACAGAGAGAGGGAGGGGCAGAGAGAGAGGGAGGGACAGAGAGAGAGAGGGAGGGGCAGAGAGAGAGGGAGGGACAGAGAGAGAGAGGGAGGGACAGAGAGAGAGAGAAAGGGACAGAGAGAGAGGGAGGGACAGAGAGAGAGGGAGGGACAGAGAGAGAGAGGGAGGGGCAGAGAGGGAGAGGGAGGGGCAGAGAGAGAGAGAAAGGGACAGAGAGAGAGGGAGGGACAGAGAGAGAGGGAGGGACAGAGAGAGAGAGGGAGGGACAGAGAGAGAGGGACAGAGAGAGAGGGAGGGACAGAGAGAGAGAGGGAGGGACAGAGAGAGAGAGAGGGAGGGACAGAGAGAGGGAGAGGGAGGGACAGAGAGAGAGAGGGAGGGACAGAGAGAGAGAGAGGGACAGAGAGAGAGGGACAGAGAGAGAGAGAGGGACAGAGAGAGGGAGAGGGAGGGACAGAGAGGGAGAGGGAGGGACAGAGAGAGGGAGAGGGAGGGACAGAGAGGGAGAGGGAGGGACAGAGAGAGAGAGAGGGACAGAGAGAGGGAGAGGGAGGGACAGAGAGGGAGAGGGAGGGACAGAGAGAGAGAGAGGGACAGAGAGAGAGGGAGGGACAGAGAGAGAGGGAGGGACAGAGAGAGGGAGAGAAAGAAAGAAGGAAGGAAGAAAGCAAGGAGGGAGGAGAGTGTCTCAGTAATAACAGCCCCAAAGTGTTTTGGCAAAAATTGAAGATGAAAGCGAATCTGCTAATCAGGCCCGTGTAAACTTGCTGGTTTTCGTAAATCTTGTTTGTAGCTCCTGATGGCGCCGGAGTGAAAGCAGACAGGCCCAGCTGGTGGAAGCGAGGGAGAGACATGCTGAATTTTTAGCAGTTCAGGTTTATTTTTAGGCATTTCAGGGTATCTTTAGCTTCCCAGTAAATGAGTCCATCAGAAGGCCGTATGTGAAATAATCAGAATGTAGAAATACAGACAGAAACCTAAAGCCCCATGACCAAACTGTGCCACCCAGGCCCCCTCCCTCCTGATGCAGCCGGGGCCAAGCAAGCTCGCTGTTCCCAAGCCCACCTGAATAAGGACGCTGGGAGGCCTGGCTCTGGGCTCACACCACTGTCAAATGGGAGGCCTGTCCCTCCTATGTCTGCCCTTTCCCCTGCCTTGTTCCAGGAGCTGGCCAACCCAGGCACACCTTGAGGGACAGTGACCCTGGACTGGAGACCAGAGAACAGTGACCTTCAAGGAGCCAGCCTTCTTAGGCAGGGAAGGAGAGGTATGTTTCAAAGAAATTTTCTTTTTTTTTAAATTGTGGTAAAAATATATACAACCCAAACCAAAAACCAGTTGCCATCAAGTCAACTCTGACTCATGGCAACCCCATCTGTGTCAGAGTAGATCCGTGCTCCATAGAGTTATCAACACCTGATGTTTTGGAAGTACATCTCCAGGCCTTTCTTCTGAGGCACCTCTGGGTGGACTCGAACCACCAACTTTTTGGTTAGCAGCTGAGCCCATTAATTATTTACACTACCCAGGGAATAACCTTTGCCAATCCAGAATTTCAGAGAAATTGTTGACTCCACACAAAGGTCTTCGAGGTCCCCAGTGGAGGCCCTGAGGCCAGTGGGCTGGAAGTGACCTGTCTGCAGGCCTGATGTTGGCCTGGCCCATCTGTTCACGCAGCTCTGGGAGGCAGATCAGAGCCTCCGTTTATTCTGGAATCTTCCAGAGCAGGCCTCCCCTGAGTGCATGGCACTGCACCGGGCCCTCTGGAAAAAACAATGCAGATCTGAGCCTCACACCTTCATGGTCCTGAACATTGAAAAATTCCCTTAAATCAGTAATTGAGCATGGGAATTTTGCTAGGCCTTGTGTAGGTTCAGGGGTGCTCAGGCCCTGCCCTCAGAGTGGGCACTGCATCCTGGGGGAGATAAAGTAGAGATGGTGACGAGGCGGGGGCCTTTGTGTCACAAGCCTGAGCAGCCAAGTGTCCCGAGGCCAAAGGCACTTCTTGGAAGCATCTGCCCACCCTTTTCTCCCAGGGCCTTGAGGCCTGGCACGTAGTAGGTGCTCCAAACATCTCTGCTGAATGTTGAGTAACAAACAGACCCAGTGAGGCAGGCAAGGAGTGGCACCCGCACTTCACAGATGTGCAAACTGAGCACTCTAAGGGCATGTGTGAGGTCACCTGCAGAGCAGCCCACGCCCAGCTGCCCAGGCCCTGCCTGAAGACCCACATGCCGCTGGCTGGGGTCAACGTCCTGGAGAGGTCACATGTCCCCTTCAGGTGGTGCGGGACCAAGGCTTGGTGGCCACTGTGTGTCTCTGAGCATCTTCTACGCTCATGATGACCGTCTCCACCAAGTGCCCCTCGGGCCATGGTCTTATGCCCGGTGGCTTCTCAGCTAAGGGACCTGCTGGCTTCTGACCACACTGGGAGGGCCCTGGAAACACAGTCCAAAGCTTCTCTGGCATAGGAGAGTCTGAGGCTTCAGCAGGTGTGGCCTTCAGTGTTGATGGGGACAGTGGGCAGGTGCCTGGAGGTGGACATCAGAGACCTAGAGAAGGTACCTGGATCCTAGACCCTTCCCTGCCTGCCTGCTGCTGTCTCAGATCCCCCCGGGCCTGCACCATCACGGCCCCATTGTGGGGTTGGGGCCTCTTCATTTTCAGAAGATAGCTTCCTATTTCTGAATTTAAATATGTATATAAAAAAGAAGACTTGATATGTTCAAACTGTGGTGGCGGCGAAGACTGTTTAATATACCATGGGCTGCCAAAGAAAGAACAAATCAGTCTTAGAAGATATACAACCAGAACGTTCCTTAGAGGCAAGAATGACAAGACTTCGACTTGCTTACTTTGGATACGTCATCGGGAAAGACCAATCTCTAGAAAAAGACGTCATGTTTGGTAAAGTAGAGGGTCAGTGAAAACAAGATGGATTGACACAATAGCGTCAACCATGGACTTAAACACACCAGTGATCATGAAGAAGGCGCGGGACTGGGCAACGTTTCCATATGTTACACGTAAGGTCACCAAGAGTCAGAGCCGACTTGACAGCAACTAACAACAATATATTCCAGAACTGCTGGCACCACCTGTGAAGAGCAAATAGGGGATCCTCCAACAGGCAGCCATCTTGGGAATTGTGGGTGCGCTGTGCTTTGAGGCTCTTCAGCGGGTCTTGTCCTGTGCATATGCGCATCAGATAGGCAGACAACTCACAAGAAACAAGAAAGAAGGTGTCTTTACCTGTCTGTTCCCCTCCTGGGCCTGGCCAGAGGCCATGTCCAGCCTGTCAGCAAACCTGGGTTGGTCGGCGTCTTTCCTAAAGTCAGAGAACGGACGAGAATCCCACGCCCTGGCCTGTCCTGCGGAGGATTTGAAGGGTATGTTCTCGGTGAGAAACAGAGGCTTGGCCAACTCAGTGATTCTGTGGTGGTTCATTTTTTGTTTGTTTCTAAAATGTGCTTTCTTGTTGGAAGAACAAAGATGACGGTGAGTAAGAGTTTGCTTTCTGGACGGCCTGTGCTTTCGGTGCAACCTGGAGGAGCCTCTGGTTCTTCTGTGCGCGGTGTGTTGGGCGGCTCTTCTCCTCAGGAGCCTCTCTGGCAGCAGGCGGGTCACCCAGGGGAGGAGCCAGTGGAAGGGCTGGGGTGCTGGGCAAGGGAGAGCCTGCCAGCCAAGCGTCCTCCTTCCTCTGTGCCTTTGCTCAGGTTGTTGCCTCTACGAAGAGCTTCTTCTCCCAGGTCTTTGTGCGGCAGCTCCTTCTTGTCCTTCCCTCACGGCCTCTCTAAAGCCCCCAGCTTTCCCTTTCTCTTGCTAAAAATCCCGTTGCTGTCAAGTCAGTTCCAATGCATGGCGACCCCACGTGTGTCAGAGTAGAGCTGTGCTCCATAGGGTTTTTTTTTTTGTCCATACAGTTTTCAATGGCTGATTTTTTTTTGGAAGTAGATTGCCAGGCCTTTCTTCCAAGGCATCTCTGGGTGAATTCGAGCCTCCAACCTTTCAGTTAGCAGCTGAGCAGGTTAACTGTTTGTACCACCCAGGAACCACTTTGTTTTATTTTCTTCAATGCATGTATCATGTTCTGAATTTTCTTCTTTATTCCCCATTGGCCGCCTCCCTGCAGCAGAACACAGGCTCGGTTAGAACAGAGACCTCCGTGTGGCTCCTGCTCAGAGCAATGCAGAGGCCAGGGCTCAGCACGTAGCAGGTACCGGCTAGACATCTGTGGGTGAAGGAGACACCCGCCCCAGAGACGAACCTGGACAAGCACGTGACTGAGACGGGAAACAGGCTCCACCGCGGGGGCCGTAGAACCACTCTCTCCTTGTCTTCACCCCAAGAGATGTTTTTTCTAAATTATCCTGCCGATTCCTTCCTGAAAAAAGTTTAGATAATTGAGGAACACACGTTAGAGGTGGGGTTTAAAACCTACTTTTGTTTTAATTGCAGTTGACGTAATCCTCCACTTTTATAGGCTACTGGGGACAGGCCTGAGCTACATAGATTTCCCCTCTCCCTTCCCTGGATCTCTGTCTGTGGTGACTGTCAGCGCCTCCCTGTGGCTTCGGCAGCTGGCCTCTGCATCCAGGTCTGGTATGTAGAGCTGGCCAAAGCAGCCAGTCTCGTTTCTCTTCTCCTTTCTTCCTGCCCCTTTAATGCAGCATTTTCCAACACTCAACATTCCCAGCATTTGTTCTCTCTCTGTCTTGTGAGAGCACCCTGGCTTTTCTTTGGGGAGCCCATCTTTTGCCACCCTCAGCTTTGCATGTGGTGCAGTGGTTAAGAGCTACGGCTGCTAACCGAAAGGTCGGCAGTTCAAAGCCACCAGGTGCTCCTTGGAAACCCTATGGGGCAGCTCTACTCTGTCCTATAGGGTCGCCATAAGTCGGAATAGACTCAATGGCAACGGGAACTTTGCACGCTGGGAGGGGCCAGCCACCATATTCCATCCCCCTGACCAGGGTGAAGGTTTAGAGGTGGCACAGACTGGGCCAGTGGTAAAGGGAGGAAAGACCTGAAGGTTTGGCCTCTCGCTGCGGCTGCCTTGGGTGTTGGTGGCATGAGCTGAAGGCTATGGAGGCCTGAGAATGGCACCACCTCGGAAGAAGCAAAGCCTGGACCAAGCCAGCACTGAAGCAAGCCTCAGCCATGGACTTTGTAGTTATGATGGACAATGAGTTTCTTTTCACGTTGGAGTTGCACGCTCTGCTTCATGCCCCTGACAGCTATGCACCTTCTCCTGCCCCAGGTTCCATGGAGACATGTTGTCATGGATTGAATTGTGCCCCCCCCCCACCCCACCACCACTATCTGTCAACTTGGCTAGGCCATGATTCCCCGTATTGTGTGATTGTCCACCATTTTGTCATCTGATGTGGTCTTCCTATGTGTTGTAAATCCTACCTCTATGATGCTGAGGAGATGGGATTAACGGCAGTTATGTTAATGAGGCAGGACTCAACCTACAAGATTGGATTGTGTCTTGAGCCAATCTCTTTTGAGATATAAAAGAGAGAAGCAAGCAGAGAGATAGGGGTACCTCATACCACCAAGAAAGCAGCACTGGGAGCTGAGCATGTCCTTTGGACCCAGGGTTCCTGCGCAGAGAAGTTCCTAGACCAAGAGAAGATTGATGACAAGGACCTTCCCCCAGAGCCAACAGAGAGAGAAAGCCTTCCCCTGGAGCTGGTGCCCTGGATTCTAGCCTACTAGACTGTGAGAGAATAAATTTCTCTTTGATAAAGCCATCACCTTGTGGTACTTCTATTACAGCAGTACTAGATAACTAAGACACATCTTTACCTGTAGATACAGAGCTCCCTGTGGCCAAATGGCTGTCCTTCAGAGGAGAGCGATCCCTCTCTGACAAATATGTGGCTTTCTAGGGCCTGGTGACTCCAGCAGCTGTAACATCCATTTCAGTCAATGGGTTTGATCACATACCCACAGGGCCTTGCCAGACTCAGTACCTGGCTATGAAGGTTTCCCTAAGAATCATACAGGCACCCAAGGAAAAGCAGTCCAGAGACCCCATTACAACAAAAAAGGGGTATATGGGATGGGGTAATGTGGAGTTCGGGGGGCTGGTAACCTTCTCTATCACTCAGGTCCACAGATGAGCCCTTGGCCCTGGAGAGCCATCCCTGACCTGCCCCTCCTGGATTTGGCCCACACAGTTACTGGAGAGGCTTCGGGGTGAAAGTGTTACTGAGATGCCAACGATTAGGCATTTACCCTCCCTGTGTCAATTTGCTCGAAGAGTGAGTACATCTCTTTCTGGGTAGAAGCACATTTTCACACTCCTGAGCTGTGGAGGGTAAACATTTTAAGCTGCAAGTATTGTTTTTCATGATTGGTTGGCAAATATTTTCAGATTAAACTATGTGCCAAACCCTGGAATTATGACTGTGACCCTTCTAGCTTTCGCTGATCATCACTCTGGTCTTGTTCTCAGGCTTGGATGCCCCAGAGAGGACACTGTCCTTAGGGGCTCTGAAGTCCTACCTTCCACCCAGTGCAGACTCTACTTGCCCGTTTCCAACCCCTGACAGTGTGCATGCAACCTTCTCTTGGACACCTCTACGGATGGGCTGCTTACCACCTTCCAAGGCAGTATGCATTCCACTGTTGGGCAGTTCTGATCGTAGAAGATGTTTCCAGGATCTTAAACCAGTCTACAGTCTCAGTGTGCTGGCTTTTAACTATGCTGACAGCATATGCTCATTTAGTCATTCAGCAAACTTCCTCCCTGGCTTACCAGGTACCAGACTCTTTGCTCAGAGCCAAGGATTCAGAGAAGTCAGCATGATCCCTGTTCATGAGGAATTCACCTCCTGGGGAAGCAGACAAGGCCATGCTCAGCTCTTCTGTAAGACAGAAGAGGGGGACAGGTGATTTTGGGGGAGTCCTGAGAAAAGAGCAGGGGAAGCTGAGGAAGAGGGGGATGTGAGCAGGTCTTTGAAGGATGGACAGAGCATGAATTTGCAGAGACTGGGTGTGGGTGGATGGGGCGTGGTTTTTAATTGAGGGGCCTGCATCACAGTTCCAGAGGGGCCTTTTGTCCAGAGCATAGCATGCTTAAGGGGGTATCTTAGTTATCTTGTGCTGCTATAACAGAAATACCTCAAGTGGATGGCTTTAACAAACAAATTTATTCTCTCAGTTTAGGAGGTAGAAGTCTGAATTCAGGGCGCCAGCTCCAGAGAAAGGTTTTCTCTCTGTGTCAGCTCTAGGGGGAGGTCCTTGTCATCAATCTTCCCCTTGGTCTAGGTGGTTCTCAGCACAGGAACCCTGGGTACAAAGTGTGCTCCACTCCTGGCTCTTCTTTCTTGATGGTATGAGGTCCCTCTCTATCTGCTTGTTTTTCTCTCCTTTAATCTCTTGTAAAATAGAAGGTGGTGCAGGCCACAGCCCAGGGAAACTCCCCTTACATTGGATCAGGGCTGTGACCTGAGTGTTGCAATCCACCCTAATCCTCTTTAACATAACCTAATCTTGCCTCATTAACTACAGGCAGAGATTAGGATTTACAACACATGGGAAAATTACATCAGATCACAAAATGGAGGACAACCACACAATGTTGGAAATCATGGCCTAGCCAAGTTGACACACAGTTTTGGGGGACCAATGCAATCCATGACAGGGGGCAATGCAGGTAAGGAGATGTTTTAATTTCCTAGAGCTGCCATACCAAAGTACTGCAAAGTGGGTAGCTTGTAAGAACAAAAATTTTTTCTCATACAGTTCTGCTGGCTAAGTCCAAAATCAGTGTGTCAGCCATGTTGATTCCTTCTGAGGGCTCTGAAGGAGACTCTGTTCCATGCCTCTCCCCTGGCTCCTGGTGATGGCTGGTGGATCTTTGGCTTTTCTTGACTTGTAGATGATATCGCTCCAATCTCTGCGTCCGTCTTCACGTGGCCACCTTCCCCCATGTGTCTCTCTGTGTCTCTTCTCTTTTACAGGACATCACTCAGATGGATTAGGACCCACTCTGCCCCAGCATGACCTCGTGTTAACTGATAACATCTTTAAAGACCCTATTTCCAAACAAGGTCACGTTCACAAACACTGGTGGTTAGGACTCCAACCTGTCTTTGCGGGGACAGGATTCAAACCATAACGGGGGGAGTGAGTGTGTCAGACAAGCAGGTTGTGAAGGCAAGCCTGGCTGCAGTAACTGACCACCTCTTTCTCTGGAGACCCTCTCCTTTCTGTCCTCAGTGACTCCCTAACCCCTGGCTCCTCTCCTCTCGATCCTTCCTTGACCAGATCTCTGAGGGCTGGAGTACTCCAGAGCTGGACCCTCCACAACAAAACCCCACCCAAACCTGCTTCCCTCTGCCACCCCTTCCCAGACACGGTGTCCATCCCCTGTGGCTCAAGCCTGGGGACCTGGGGTCATTCCTGACATCCCCTTTCCTCCCATCCTCACATCCAATCCATCCTCACATCGGTCCTCCCTACAGAATGGGTCTCATGCCCTATCTGCTCCCTCCTGCCTGCTGCCCCTGTACTCCAGGCTTCCTTCATCTCTCACCAGATTGGAACCCCCAGTGGCCTCCCCACAGCCTCCCTTTCTCCACCCATGGCCAGGATGGTCATTTGAAAAGTCAATCTGAGCTGTTTTCTTGAGGATCTTAAGCTCCTGGTGGCTTCCTGTTGCATTTAGGATAAAATTCATGTCCTAGTGGGAACCGAAGGCCCTGTAGGCTCGGACCCACCCCCTCCCTATTCCAGCTGCTCCATCTCCTTGGTTCTTCATGGGTTGAACTGTGTCCCTCAGAAAAATATGTTGAAGTCCTAATCCTCACTTCCTGTGAATGTGACTGTTTGGAAGTGGGGTCTTTGAAGGTGTTATCAGTTAAGTTCACAGGCCGTCATACCAGAGTAGGGTGGGTCCAAACCCCATCTGAGTGGTATCCTTATAAAAGAGCAGAGACACAGAAAAACACAGGGAGAAGACAGTCATGTAAAGATGTATCTACAAGTCCAGGAACGCCTGGAGCCCCCAGAAGCTAGGCAACACACAGAAGGCTCTTCCCTTAGAGTGGACAGAGAGAGCATGGCTGTGCTGACGCCTTAAATTCAGACTCCTAGCCTCTAGAAGGGTGAGACAATGAACTTCTGTCCTTTAAAGGTGCCCACTTTGTGGTGCTGCAGCCTTAGAAAACTAATGCAAATGACTTACCTACAGTCACAGGAACGAACGGGGCCCCAGTGCACTCCCCAGCCCAGTCCCTGGACACTCAAACCACTACAGCCAACCCCGTCCTACCTGTTCTTCAGGAGCTCCCCCTGCCAGGCTCCGAAGGCCCTTTCCCCCTTACCAGCTCATGGACGATTGCCCCCACCTCTTTCCACCCCATCAAAAGCACCTTCCTCATGTCCATTTCCTTTAGGACCTTATGAGACAGGCATCTGATCAGATAAACACGTCTGGTAATAGGCTGCCAGGCGCCACTGTGCCAGCCCATCCAGGTCATACCTCGCTTCTTACTGGGACTGTGGGGGAGCTCCGGAGTCCTAACTTAAAGGGTCAGCAGGAATGGTGGAGTCTTAGACCCAATGGTGGGGCGTATTTTGAGTCACAGGGTGTTTCTCTAGCAACTCTTAACAGTCCAGAGCTGATCTTGGTTATTTTAAAGCAAAATAACAAAAGGAGACCTCCTTCGCCCCTAAATGAAAGTGTCTATTAGGCAAGAAAAGGGGGATTAAGATTCTGTTGCTGTATGAATGACTACCTGCTGACAGGTGCTGCCATTGCCTCACACCAGGGCCACCCCTGGGCCTCTAGGAACCAGCCGCTGGGTCCTCAGGTGGGTGTCAGGCCTAAGGACCAGTGGCCAGTGCTGTCCTGCCCCATGACAGGCGGATGCAGCATGTGCTCCAGGTAGCAGTCAGCAGCGCCTCCCTGTGCCTGCTGAGAAACATTTTGCTTACACGAACCCACCCAGAATGTCGCAACCAAAATATCTAGAAAGATGCTTTTCTAATCTCAGCATGCATGGAAGCTTGAGGTCTCATGACTTAGCCCTCTCCTATTTTTAACTACATAGGGGAGGGCCCAAATTCTTTCAGAGACTCCACTGGTTTTCAAAGGGGCGCTTGGAAATGGGGCAGGGGAGGGTTGGAGCCTTTACAATGACTGGGGGCTGCAGTGAGCGCTAGATGCCCTGGGAGCCAGACATGGTAAGCGTTTTGCAATGCCAGGGACATCTTGTAGAAGGAAAAACTCTCAGCCCCAAGTGCCCCTTTAAGAAGTCCTGGAAGCATTTCCAAAGGTCTCAGCCTCCACGGGACACCCAGGCCCAGTCCCTCCAGCTTGCCCCCCGCCCAGTCATATCTTCTCTCTCAGCTTTTTTTTTTTTACTTCAGGTAAGGAGTTGAGCTGATCCTACAACTGTCCAAGAACACAGGCCTCATAAATCTGTACCAGCCTCCTTTTCCTGTTCTATTTTATCCGACCCCACCCCATCCCACCCCATCCCATCCCATCCCACCCCATCCTATCCTATCCCGCCACAACCCACCAAATCCTATCCCACCCCACCCCACTCCATCCCAGCCCATCCCACTCCATCCCATCCCATCCAACCCCATCCCACCAAATCCTATCCCACCCCATCCTACCCCATCCCATCCCATCCTATCCCACCTCATCCCACCCCATCCCATCCCTTTCTATCCCACCTCTTCCCACCCCACTCTCTCCCACCCCATGCCATCCCATCCTATCCTATCCCGCCCCATCCTACCAAATCCTATCCCACACTATCCCACCCCACTCCATCCCACCCCATCCCATCCCACTCCATTCCATCCCACCACACCCCATCCTGTCCCACCTCATCCCACCCCACCCCACCCCACCTCATCCCACCCCACCCCATCCCACCCCACCCCACCCCACCTCATCCCACCCCACCCCATCCCACCCCACCCGACCTGGTTATTTTTTTCCTTCAAACTCTCCCTGTCTCCCATCCCCCTAGTCACCAACTCCAATGTGTTTAACAATCGATGGGCCATCACACTAGTGACCCACAAGCAGAACTGGAGTCTCCTCTCAGGAATTTACCAAGAAGCAGTAAAATGGTCCTACACCCACCAACTTTCCCTTGTCCCCCCACGCCCAATTGGCTTCAGAAAAGGACTGGATAGGGGGTCATTGAGGTCACCAGCCTGGTGGGAGGGCCAAGGTCACCTCTCCTTGTGGGGGGTGACAGAGGGAGATGCTTCTCCCACCCCTCCCAAGCCCCAACAGGATGGACCACACATAGAAAAGACTGGGGAGCCTGCAGGAAAAGGGGGCTGGCACCTCACTCTGGCGTCAGTGCTTGCTGAGCCTTTTGGTTAGCAGTCTGAGCTCTTAACTGCTGTGTCACCAGGGCCCCACTGATACTAGGGAATGCGAAATACCATCATAACCCCTCAGTTACAGTGGTTGCTTAAGGAGACCAGGTAATTAATGCAGTTCTAACCCAAGCCCATCTCACCGTGGGTTTTGTGTTTATTTCTCTGATCTCTGAGTGCATAACTGAGGTGGATACCCTGAGCAGCTGGAAGAATCCCCTCTTGGTTTCCTGATCTGTGAAGTAAGAGCCATAGTGGTTGAAGGGGCCAAGCTGAAGTCCCTGAGGCCTCCTCTGACCGAGAGAGTAAACCAGAAGCCATACTGCACCCCAGGAAGAACTGCAAAGATGAGTGCCACCAACCAAAACTTAATAACGCGATGGTCCGCATCACACTGCCATTTCATTCACTCGTATGGTCTTTGCAAAAATCAGGTGGATCAAGGCAGAAGATGGCGAACTACTGTAAACTACACCACGTGCTTCAACTGTGGCTTCTGTACAGCCACTGGAGCGCTGGTGGCGCAGTGGTTAAGAGCTTGTCTGCTAAGCAAAAGGTCAGCAGTTCAAATTCACTGGCTGCTCCTTGGAAACCCTATGGGGCAGTTCTACTCTGTCCTATAGGGTTGCTATGGGTTGGAATCGACTTGACGGCCATGGTTTTGGTTTTGGTTTGGTACAGCCATTGGAAGAGATCAACCCAGCCTCTGCACCTGGAATCTGGTGAATGTATTCTTTTCAATTCCCATCAATAAAGAGGATTGAAAGCAATTTGTGTTTATATGGAAGGGGTAACAGTACAGAGTCACTGTCTCGCTGTAGTGCTAAGTTAACTCCTGCTCTGTCACAATGTAGTCTATTACGCTGGTACACTGCTGATGACGTTCTTCTAACAAGCTGGGACCAAGACGTGGCAAGCACTCTGGAAGTCCTAGTAAGAAGACACACGCATTTAAGAGAGGAATCCCAGAAATACTTAAGGAACTGCCACACTGGTAAAGTTTTTAGGGTTCCAAATGGTCTGGGACATGCCAGGACGTCTCTTCTAAGGTAAAGTACAAGTAGTGGCAACTTGGAACCACCAATGACTAAGGAAGAAGCACAGAGCTTGACGCACCCCTTGAGGCCTAGAAGAGGCATACCTTGCACTTGGTAATACTTCTCCAATCCAGCTATCGGGTGACTTGGAAGACTGCCAGTTTTGATGGCGTCTCTAGAGCAAGAGAGGGCTTGACAGCAGGTCTAGACTGCTCAAGCTGCTCTTTCTTCAGGCTGCCTGACCCAGCAGAACCAATGGTGACAGACTCATATCTATGATAGTGTTATGGGTTAAATTGTGCTCCCCTCCCCTAGAATACGTGTTGGAATCCTAACCCCTGTACATGTGGATGTAGTCCTATTTGGAAATAGGGTTTTTTGTCATGTTAAGGAGGTCTTATCCGTGTAGGGAGTGTCCTAAACCAATCAACATTGAGTGGTATAAGGAGCAGGGTAGACACAGAGGCAAGCAAGCTGACACAGGGGAAAGACAGACACTATCTGAAGACAACTGAGGCAGACGTATCTAAACACCCAGGAACTCCAAGGGTTGCAGGCTCCTAGAAGCTGCAATAGACAAGGAAGTATCTCTCCCTGCAGACGGCTCCCTGCATTTGAACTTCTAGCCTCCTGAATTGTGAGAAAATGAATGTCTGTTCTTTAAAACTACTCACCTGTGGCATTTCTGTCACAGCAGCACTAGCTAAGACAGAAGGCTAAGGATGCCACGCAGGGCTTCCGGCAAGCCTCAGTAGGAGAGTCGTGGGGTAGACTCCTGGCATTCTGCGCCTTCTGCAGTGGACAACTACTCCTGATGTGTGACTGGGTCCTGGTGGAGACTTAGTGTCCGCTTGTAGGACAGCCAGTGACCGTGCAACTGGAACTGACCATCATGAGTTGAGTTTTATCAAACCCATCAAATCATAAGATTGGGAGGGCCCAGCAGAAATCCATCATACAATGAAAATGATGCATGTGGGATCAGACCCGAAGAAGTCCAGTGGGAGCACGTGAGTTACGTGAACAGGTGGCCCAAACCCCCGCATCACCTCCCTCTCTTGCAGTGACACTTTTCCCTCAGCCCACATTTATGGCCTATGGGCATATGGTGGGTGCAGGAGGGGTTCCCTATGACTGGCTGATAGAGGGGGAGGAAAATTGGGCCTGGCTCACAGATGGATTGGCTCAATGTGTTGGCGTGGACTAAAAATGGACTCCTGCCATCAGAGCTGGGATTAGGATGAGCTGAGTGAGGCACTCGTGGGCACAAAATTTATCAGTAGTCAAGATAAACAATATGTTAATGCAATAGTTTTTAAAAGTATAATTTAATGCAAAAATCCACAGTGAACAACATATCAAAGTTTTAAATAAAGACAAGATGGGTAACAGCCCTGTGCTGAGCCAGATTGGAGCCTGAGGCAAAAGGACAAATCAGTAATACTGACCTATGGGAGTGGGCACCAGTGTGCCAGTCTCTGGACACTGTGATAGGGCCACTGGAAAACATCTTCTGCAGAGGAGGTACTCAAACTAGGTAGACAAGATGATTCATCCTGTGGATGTCAATCTGAATCAGCTACCTCACTGCTCGGGCAAGAAATAGTTCCAGCAATGGTGTGGCCATGGTGGTAAATATCAGGCTATGCATGGGCCCAACACCATGCATTCTCCCTCACTAAGGATGATCTGGCTATTGCCTTGAGGAATGCCCTATCTGCCAGCAACATAGACCAATACTGAGCCTTCAGTAAGCCCTCTTAGGGAGACCAGGAAGCCACTCGATGGGATGATACTTACATCAGACCCCTTCTACATGAAGGAGACAGTGACTAGTAAGGACCAGAACTGATCCTTCTCTGGATAGAGATATTCCTTCCTTGCCATCAGTACGTTCACCAGCATCGTCATCCAAAGGCTTAAGATGCCTGACTTATTGGCGTGGGATTTGCACAACACTGCCTGGACCCAAGGGAGCAGATTTACAGCAAAGGAGGTTGACGATGCCCACAAGATCCACCCAGAAGCAATTGGCCTAATTGAAGGTTAGCATGGCCTCTTAGAAGGCTGTGCTAAGTGAAAGTTTAGGGACAACACCCTGTGTGGTTGGGGTGCTACTTTTTAGACTACAAAATATTTGCTATACAAATAGCTGATATCTGGTCCTATGGTCCCAATCACTGAAATACATGGATGCGGGAACCAGAGGTAGAAGTGAGATTGGCTCCTTTCCCATCACTCTCAGTGATCCACTTGGGGAATTTGTGCTTCCTGTGCCCACAGCCTTGGGTTGGGCTCTGTGGATTAGAGGGTAAGCCCTTTCACTAGGAGAATACCACAGATTCCACTGAACTTGGAAATGTAACTACCGCATGGTCATCCTGGGCTTGTCCTGTCAGTGGGCCAGAAGGCCACACACACACGAAAAAGAGTGATTATACTGGCAGGGGAAATAAATCCTGATTATCACGAGATGACAAGGCGACAGAGTTGTTGTTCCCCAATGAGGAAGTGACTAGCACGTCTGGGATTCAGGGGGTTCACTGGGGTGTATCTTGGTAAGTCCATGTCCTCCAATATCCATGGATGAGCAATTGTAGCAACCATGGATCAACAAAGAAAGCAACTACGGACTCAGACCCCTCAGGGGTGAAGGTGTGGTCACCTTACCCGGCATACAATCTAAACAAGCTGAAGTTCTGGCCAAGAATGAGGGAAATCTACAATGGTTTGTGTCAGAGGAAGGTGATGAATATCAACTATGGCTTCGGGAGCATTTGCAATGAGAGTTTTGGCTGGCCTCCACTTGAGGACTTGGTGACAGATTGAATTTAACAGAGGGCATGAATGGAGCTGAGTGGTCCAAGGGGTGGACTGTCTCAGACATGTCTTGTGCACTGCCTCGCATCCTCTCAGCCTCAATTCGGCTCACCTTGTACTGACAGCATCTTGCTTTTGGTGCCTGAGCTACCTTAATACTGTGGCATAGGGTGGCAGAAGCCCATCGGCATACACACCATATGTGCATCTTGGAACTTCAGGGGGTTAACATCTCCTAGGACCCCTCCACCAACAGCGATAGGCAGAAAATTCTGAGAGGCTTTCTATATCCTTCTCAGAAGTTCCCAAAGGGACTGAGTGACCAGTGACCCCTCTTAACAGTGCATCCTTGTGTTGGCTTTTCCTTCTTCCCTGTGACCGTTCTCTGGTTCCCCATCCCTACTTCCTGGGATCACCTCTCAAATGAGATACCTTTGCCCAGTCCCTTTTTTTTCAGGCTATGCTTTTGGGAAGGACCCAGGTTAAGAGTGTCTCCAAACTCCAAATTCCCCTGGAAAAGGACCAAAGGAGATGAGAGGGATTTCTGTCTGTGTCAGGCTAAAAAGAATAAGAACATAGATTAAAAAAAAAAAAAAAAAAAATTCCACCAAGTCAATTTCGACTCATAGTGACCCCATGTGTGTCAGAGTAGAACTGTGCTCCAGAGAGTTTTTTCATGGTTGATTTTTTTTAAATTTGTGCTTTGCTGTATTATCCAACTTTTCTACAGTGCGTATGATTTATTTAAGAAGACAGAAAAGCAATAACATGCAGTATTTAAAAAATGGATAAATACGGTGGATTAAATGATATAAGATAGTGTGATATATCAAAAGGCCTGGGTCTAACTATTCTCACATCACTTATGATTTTTTTTTAACTACCATGCTATATGTTGATTACTGTCACCCTCTCAATATAGACATAGGGTTTTCAACGGCTGATTTGTTTAGAAGTAGATCACCAGGTCTTCCTTCCGAGACGCAATCTGGGTGGCCTCAAATCTCCAGCCTTTTGGTTAGCAGCCAAGTGTGCTAACCATGTGCATTATCCAGGGATTCCTAGAACACAGAATACCTGTTGTTTATCATACAGAACTGGGTTTGGTAACCTATAGCCAGTCTTGAAATTCCAGGTAATCCCAGGCTACCTACGTTTATAAAAATTGGGCATATATACAGTAATTTCATCATAGTGGAAATGGTGAAGCCATCAGCTGTTTGCAATGCACAGTTTCTCAAAGTGAAAGGCTTGGTTGCAGGAATGAAAATCTGGAGACCAACATCTCAAGCTCGGGCTGGCAGCCATGGTTCCTGGATAGCCTGATCTCTGGCACCCCCTAGTGTTGCCTTGAATTCATGTCCTGAGCTGAACTGTGAAGCCAAAAATTACACAGACTAGTGGAAATTTGTGACCGAAGAGGCTCCTTTTGTTGTTTATTCTCTAAGCAGAAGTCATCAAGGTTTTGCGTCTTTGGAGGGTAACTCTGTGCCACCACTTTGTTTAAAATCATGCGTCACGGTCAACGCTTCGATCTTCGCTCCAGCAAACTGTTGTGCACCCAGATGCTCTGTAGGGAACACCATGCCAGACCATGAGCTTTCAAACGAAAATGCACCACCTTTTCAGAGAGGAGCAGTGACAGACAGTGTCAGACCAGTGTCCGCACAGAGAACGAGTTACCTGCTGTGTCAGGGGAGACAGATGCCACCATTTGCTCAGTCCCACATCAGAATTCACCATCCTACCTGGCTGAGAAACAGGTATGGGGAACATATGCCCTCTTTATAGTTCATCCCACAATCGATTTCGGCGCCTCTGTGCAGAGTGATTTGAACTGTCCTAGATGTCTTTAAAATAAAAAGGCGCCTTTGCCTCAGTCAGGGCTCAGCAGCTTTAACTCGAGTTGGGTTAAGAAACTGAGTCCCCTCCAGTGGGGCATATTCTCATACACTTCCGGTGATTTGTCTGCACGAGACGGTGCCATCGTTTCTGATGCAGTTCTGAAAGGAAGTATTAAGGGTGAGAATTTGATTTTAAGTGATGGGGAGACAAGAAAAAAAAAAGGTGTGAATTTAGCTCCAGACTCTGCAGAGGATGAAAGATGTTACATTTTTGTCTGAGACATTGCAGATCACTTTAGGGTATCCTCTGAACGTCTCCTTGAGCTCACCTGTCCACAGAATGGTGGGGATTCGCTCAGTGGGACCACCTCTCTGTCTTTTGAGAGCAGACAATCTCTGGAAACCCCTAAAGTCACCACGCGGACAACAAATTGTTCTGCACAGTGATAGCATGTAATACACCCAGACCTCCTGAACAACTTCCGTTCGTTTCCTTGAGATGGATTTTGCTTCATCTTCATCAGCAGCCTTGTGGGTATGGATGTGTAGCCATGTATAGCAAGAATGGAAAACTGCTGTTTTTAAAAAGGAGAGAACATTTGACCAGGGTGCTTGCGCCTTCGAAGGGGGTGGGGGCCGTTGCATAACTCATTACGGGATTGGAGTAAACTGATCCCCTCCTCTTAGAAGAAGGGTGGGCACCAAGCCTAGGAATTTGACCACACGAAACACAAGGCGGGCTCCCTCGGCGGTGCACAGGGTTAAGCATTCGGCAACTAATTGAAAGGTTGATGCAAACTCACTCAGAGGTGCCTCAGAAGAAAGACCTGGTGATCTGCTCCTTATAAATCAGCTGTTGAAAACCCTATGGAGCACAGTCTTTCTCTGACACACATGGGGCCACCATGAGTTGGAATCGACTGGACAGTAACTGGTTTTTACTGGTTAAAGGTCAGGCGTTAGTGCACACAGCTTTGGACCACAACAGTTGATGAGCATCTTATGGCACTGGCTGTGGGAAGAGGGGTCCAGGAACCGTGTGGGGGCTAATTGAAGGCTGGTCCGTCGAGAAGAGAGTAGTAAGAGACCCAATAAGATGGCCAGAGTCTGGTGGGCCCAAGTAACTTTTGAGAATCAGGACGTCTAAATATTCTCTTACAGGTCCCTGGATGGGCCACGCTGTTACATCTAACCCTCTACCTTCAGCCAATATCTATGCGCACCAACCACTTGTGTCAGATGCTTTGGGACCATCCTGGGGAAGACCTGGAGCCCTGTCCATTCAGGCCAGGCAAGCTGAGCAGAGAGAAGACCGCAGAGCAAGGGCCGAGGAGGAGGTTAGGAGAGGAAGCATGAAGAATCAGAGGAGAAATGGAGAATACACGCATACCACCCTCCTCCTGTAGCTAACCTTGAGAGATTCGGAGCCAGCATTCCACTGTAAGCAGATTTAAAGCGTGAGTTACTTTTACTCATTAATGTTAAGGGTGACTTCCATTAAACCTGAAAGACTTAGGGACACCAACAAAGCCAATAACCATTCCATAATTATTATTGGTGATAGTCATTAGTGAATACCAATTACATAGCAGTCATTCTTCTAGGCAACAGGGAAACGGGTAAATAAGAGGCTACAATTTCCTCCCTTGGGGCTCTTACATTCTGGGAGGAGGAGTGTTGTACCGAAGAGGGATGTTCAGTGAGGGGTGTGATAATGAGCAAAAGTCTGTCCTACCAGGCTGCTCTTCTGCTGAAAGGGTTTGGGTTGGCTTGAGTGCCGCAGGGAATGATTCATTGTTCCCCACCTTACTGCGATGCCTGGGTCATTTCAGATTTCCCAGTCAGGGAGGACCAAAGTGTCTAGACCCCCAACCATGGCACTCAGGGTTAGTCTCCTTCCTGTTGTTATTAATTGTCATTGAGTTGTCTCTGACTCATGGTGACCCCCATGCACGACAGAACGAAACATTGCTTGGTCCTGCCTCATCTTCATGATCACTGGCACCCTTGAGTCCATTGTTGCGGCCATTGCATAGTGCCTTCCAACCTAGGGGCTCATCTTCCAACACTATATTGGACAGTATTCTGTTGTAGTTTGCACTGGCTAATTTTCAAACATAGATTGCCAGGCTTTTCTTCCTAGTCTATCTTAGTCTGGAAACTCCACTGAAACCTGTCTACCATGGGTGATCCTGCTGGTATTTGAAATACCTGTGGCATAGCTTCCAGCATCATAGCAATACACAAGCCACCACAGAATGGCGAACTGACAGACAAATGGTGAGTCTCCTTCCTCAACTTCCCAGTTGACAGCACTGTCTACACTCACCCTTAATTGTTTTATAGCCCTAATTGCAACCTTCGTTTTTTCATTGACGTCTTCCCTTCTCTGGAGCATCAGGGAGCCACGAGGGGGATCTTGACTCTCTTGGTCAACAGAGTCAAGGTCTGGAAGGGGGACTGGCACAGAGAGGACCCCAACTCCATGTTTATTGGGCAGATGGCTGGCTTGACTGTGACTTGGGATATCATTAAAAGTGACTGATCACTTTAATTTGCACTGACAAGAAAGATAAATAAGAAATGGTGGCTTCAGTCATATAGTACTGTCCTCCAGACCCTCAAAATCCTCTACCAAATAATATTCATGATAATCATTTATGTTAGCCAGCCTAAAATGATGACCCCTAAAGGTCCTTGCCTGCTCGTATTCATGCCTTTGTGCTGTAGTCCCCCGCCATATTGACAAATGCTAGCTTCTGTAACCAATTGGATGTTGAGAAGTTGAGGTGTGTAATTTTCCAGGCTAGATCATAAAGACATTGTAGTGTCTGCCTTGCTTTTTAGATCACTCTTTCTGGAGGAAACCAGCTGCTTAGTCATGAGAATACTCAAGTAGCCCTATGGAAAAGCCATGTGCAGAGGAACTGAGGCCTCCAGCCAACAGCCAGCACCAGCTTGCCAGCCATACCAATGAGCCATCTTGGCAGAGCTCTTCCAGCCCCAGTCAAGCCTTCAGATGACTACAAACACGTAAGAGAACCCGAGCGAGAACAGCCCAGCTAAAGCACTCTCAAATTCCTGACCCACAGAAACTGTGAGACATAAGAAATGTTTATTGTTATTTAAGCCACTAAGTTTCTGGGTAATTTGTTATGCAATAATAAATAACAAATATGGTGATGTTGATGCTATTCCTTAATATCAATGATGACATTTTCTCAGTCTTATGTAAAGTGTGACAGAGAACTGTAGAAAACACTGCCTTTTTTAAAAGTTGCAGCATAAAATCTAAGTAAACGGTGGGTTTGCTTTGTAAATACAACTTGAAGAGATGCCCGTTACCCTCAGCCCCTTCCTGTTGCCACCTAGCCAGTCCACACAGCCATTCTGGAGCTTCCCGTGCAAGACAAGCAGGCGTTAAAAAGTGAGAAGTTCTATTTTATTCCCACAGCCAAGGCGGACAGCCGAAACAGATGAAGGATTCTGGGGACTTGGCTATCCAACTCAGCAGAAAGGAAGCTGGGATCTGACTTGGAGGAGAGCCTCCCTTTGCGCACTGTGCCTCCTGCCTGGGATGGAAGTATCTCAATAATAAAGGAAAGGAATATTTTACGTTATATAAATAAAATCTCGGCCATAATTCATCTATCTTATTGAAATGGCATGCAAATTACTTGATGGAACTTAGCAGAAAGCAGCCCGGTGAAAACAACGCGCATCGTTTGGGAGCGCGTTTCACAGTTGTTTCAAATCCACAAACGGTACTTCCTTCGTGCTTAATTATTTCCCCGCTGCTCTCGTGGGCAGGGCCGGGCCCTTTGTCTTCCTCGCTCTGCAGGCAGCAAGGAGAGAGTGCAGCTCCCTCCCTGCCAGGCGCGCAGATGGGGCCCCGGGCCTTTGTTTGGGGGGTGGAGCGACAAGATACAAGAACCAAGCTGCCAATTCGGACGCACGTGGGCGCGGGCTGCGCGAGCCGGCCCGAGCCCTTCCCGCGCCCCATTGTCTGCCGCATTATGGGAAGCCGCTTTCCTCCCATTGTGTGCGCGCTGTAATCTTGGAGGCTTCTGGAGGTATTTGGAGGAGCTTATTGAGAGAAATCACTTGGCTCGCTCAGATCACTCTCTCCCAACCGCTGGCACCGCGGGGCTGCCACTAGAGCGCAGGCCTCTGATCCTGGAGCCTCCCGCCTGCTCCCGGCCACGGGCTCTGCGCGTGGACCGGCGTTATGCCCCTCCGGGCTCCGCTGACAAAGCAGGACCGCAGTGTTAGCCGCGGAGAGGAAGTGCGGGACAATAAACTTAAAAAGATAATTACGCCGTGGAGATTTCTACCAAGGAGGAGAGAGGGTTGACAGCCTGGCACTTGGAGCACCTTGGGCTGGGGAGGGACCACCTGGTAGAAATGGCTCTTGGGAATGCGGGGCTTTCACTCTGAGAACTACCCCATGGGGGTGGGGGCAGTTGTATTGCCCTCCAATAGATTCCAAATCTGGCGACCCCATGTGTGTCAGAGTAGAATTGCGCTCCATAGGGTTTTCTTTTTCTTAATAATTTGTTTTATTTTTGTTGTTGAGAATATACACAGTAGAACACACACCAACTCAACAGTTTCTACATATACAATTCAGTGACATGGATTTACATTCTTCACGTTGCAACCATTCTCACCCTCCTTTTCAGAGCTGTTCCTCCTGTCCATTAAATTCACTGCCCCCTAAGGCTCCTAGCCCATCTTCCTCCTTGCTTTTGTCAATTTGATCCCATATACATAGTTCTTAAAAGAGTATAATGCTCAAGGCAGACATTCTTTACTAGTTAAGCTAAACTATTGCTTGGTGTTAAGAAAACTTCAGGGGATATTTTTAGTTTAAGGTTTAAAGATTCTCTCAGGGCAATAGTTTCAGGAGTTCATCCAGCCACCATGGCTGCAGAAAGTATGGATTCCAAGAGAATTTGAAATTCTTTTCTGCATTTTCCCCCTTTTGATCAGGATTCTTCTGTAGTGTCTTTGATCAAAACGTTCAGTAATGGTAGCCAGGCACCAACCAGTTCTTCTGGTCTCATGGAAAAGGAGGCAGTTGGCAGTTGTTCATGAAGAATTTTAGCCACACATTCCATAGGGTTTTCAGTGGAGGATTTTTTTGGAAGTAGATTGCCAAATCTTTCTTCCAAGGTGCCTCTTGGAGGACTCAGACCTCCAGCTTTTTAGTTAACAGCCAAGCATGTGAACAGGAACCAAAAACAAACAAACCCATTGCCACTGAGTTCATTCCAACTCATAGAGACCCTATAGGACACAGTAGAACTACCCCATAGGGTTTCCAAGGCTGTGATCTTTGTGGAAGCAGACTGCCACATCTTTCTCCCGTGGCGCAGCTGCTGGGTTGGAACTGTCAAACTTTCTGGTTAGCAGCCGAGCACTTGCTCGTGAATTCCTGATCCATAGAAACTATGAGAGATAATACATGTTTATCTTTCAGACCATCGCCTCAAAGTCATCCTTTTCAAGGCCTGAACATTGAGGAGAAGGGAGGATCCCTTAGGCAAGCACTTGGGCGGATAAGCGTAGCTGGAGGGCAGGGTGGGGTCTCTCTGCTTTCAGAACAGAAAGGGGTTCCAGCAAGGGGGCGGGGCGCTGAAAATGAATGTGGGCAAAGCAGGTTTCTTTCCCAAGTGGTTCCATCCTGAAGTCAGGAGTGCACTCCCCTAGGGCGGCTGAAACTTTGCAATGGACGGCTGCGGCGGGCACTGACCCTTCAGATGAAAATCCTCCAGGAGGGAGAGGGGAGAGGGGGAAAGATGACAAGAGTCCAGAGACCCAACCTTGCAACAAGCTGGCTGAGCCTCAAAAGAACGTCCTGTGAATTCCGAGGTGCTTCTCTTCTGGAGGGGTCCCTGAGTGATGCAAATGATTAACACACCCAGCTGGCAACTGGCCCTAACCTGACACTAATGGGGTCGCCAAGAATCAGGATCAATCCGATGGCAACTGGGTTTTCTCTTCTGGAAGCTCCAAACAGTGGGAATGTTTTCCACGGCAGAGAATTCCCTGAAACTTCTCCTCTTGCTCTTTCACACATATCTACCGTGTGTGTGTGTGTGTGTGTGTGTGTGTGTGTGTGTGTGTGTGTTTTACTCCCCTCAGCACTCAGCACCCAATGCAAAGCTGCCTCCCACAGTACCCTCCACATCCCTCCCAGTCCCTAGCAGAGCATGGATCATGGAGGCCAAGAGGCCTGGGTTGCCCTTCTGATTCTAACAGCATGACCAGGAGCGAGATACGTCCTCTCTAGTTCTCGGTGCCCCGAAGAAATCATCCGAAAGCTGGGGAGCCTCATGAGAAGAGCTCTGTCTAGTTAAAGGCTCTGTGATCAGGGAGCCTCTCTTCTTCTCACGGCCCGGGACGCTCTCTCCTTCAGCAGTTCCAAGACTCGACACCTGCAAACACGTTTGGCCAGGACGTGTGGAAAGAATGGCTAACTTAGAGGTGGGTCTCATGGGGTGGACTGCTGCGGTGGATACTTGGGGGCTTTTCATAGTCCTTAAATCCTTCCATGGAGGGAAGGTCAACTGGGCCAAATGCCAATGTTGGACCTTGCCAGCGTCCATGGTTGAGCATCACCCTCCCCCAGGGGGGCGATCTCCAGACCACTGCCTTTGGAGTCAGCAGACACACTTCTCTGTCCCAGCTGGGCTTCCACCAGCTGAGGGGCCTGGGGCCCGTGAATTAAGGAAGACAAACGCCAGCCTCCCTCGCTCTTCTCTGGGGTGGGCCACCATCGGAACTAGGACGTGACCTAGCCTTTATTGTCCCTATCACCAACATCATTGATTCCTTCTCAGAATATAGTTTAGCCGTTCATTGAATACAGGGTTACTGGATTTCTTCAGTGATAATACCACAAGTTATGCAGACACGTATAGAAGAATCCAGGTAACTTTAAAAATCATGTGAACCCCAGTCTAACAGAAACGAACAAAAATACCAGGAATACCTTCTTTTGCTGCTTCTTTTTTTCAAGGATACATTCTTTGTTGTATTTATATCCCAACCTTATTCCAAAAAGGCTTACAAAGATGCAGGTAATATAGTAAGATCAAAAAGATTAACACGTAGACAAATGAGGGAAGAGACAGGTGGAGAAGGAAGATGGACTCCAGACTGTGACCAGGGTACAAAATGTATAAGACGCTGGACGTGGGCCACGCATTGGGTTCTAAACGGTTTGACGTTAGTACAAAGAGAGGAGTAACTTCTTAGCCCCTCGTGCAAAAGAAAACATTTTTGAACAAAATCTCAAACAGACTAAAGTCTCTCCCAGCCCCCAAACAAAACAAAACAAAAAAAACAACTAAAGCAGAGTTAAAGTAAAAACTACGTGGGGGAAAAGTTTCCATCCTATGAGCACTTTGAAGTAAAAACTTCAGAATCATAATAGTGCCTGTACCATAATTTCCTGTAATAAAACATCTATTATAACAGATATGGCAATACAATAAAAGTCCTATTGTTTCAGAAACTGTATTATAACGGAAACAGGATAATTATAGAAATACTCGCGTGAGAATTGCATGTTCAACAGAACCATTGAAAAGCATTCTTCTCAGACTGAAGACTTTTTGGGGACAGAGGAGCTCTTCAGCAAGATCTGAAACAGAAGA
Organism: Dugong dugon; assembly: GCA_030035585.1. Taxonomy (NCBI): domain Eukaryota; kingdom Metazoa; phylum Chordata; class Mammalia; order Sirenia; family Dugongidae; genus Dugong; species Dugong dugon. The sequence continues at coordinate 73,748,521 of CM057478.1, forward strand.
CCAGGTTGCTTTAAAAAAAGCTTTTAGGGCAGCTTCCCCTTCCAAGACCCCCGCAGGACAATCTGCAACATGCTTCAGAGGGCCACCTGGCTCGAAGTCCCAGACTTTATTTGGAATACTATAAAGTCTAATAGTAGATTTTGAAGTCGGGCATCTCTACGTTCTTTCAGCAAACAGATTTTAGGGTGAATCTTAGCTCTATCGAGTTCATTTTGTAAATTCTAGCTTAGAATTCCTAGCTTTTTAGAACAGCTGACCCCTGGAATTTCTGCAGAAATCCAATGGCGTGTTGACGGCGTGGCCAAGAACGCCACCTCCCACTGCTTTGCCCGCTCCTCCGGGCTGAGTCCTCACAATCAGCTTAGGTTGTTGAGGGCGGGGATTCTTGTTCTCATTTTGCCGTTCAGGAAATTGAGGATTATCTGGTTTGAAGCAGGGGCTGGGGGACCCGTCCAGAGTTCTGTTTGCACTGTAAGCACGCCGTTTTTACTTAGCTCGTTGATATATTTGATGTGGCTTTGGCGGAACTGATGAAAATTACAAAGAAGCAGGGGGTCAGGGGGCCCACAAACCTGCCCTGGGCACCACTACTTCCTCCTAATAGCCCATCCTGGGGATCTCGGCACTTGAAAGCCTGGGAGCCTGGAGGATATTCAGAGCGATGATGATGGCTAAGGGACTGAGGAGGCAATAATAATAATAGCACCAACGAAGATGAAGCGGACACACTCAACACCACAGCAAATATGCAGAGTAGTTCTAACTGATGACTGAAGGGAGACGATAACCATCTACAAATATTTGAGGGATGTAAACACCAAGGAAGAAGATGGATTAATTATTTAGAGGAACAGTGATGAAGCCTGGGAGGAGATCATTACCAGTCCCAACCCCCGCCCCCCTCCCCGTCCCTCTGTGGTCCTTTCAGAGTGAAGCTCTCTCAAGACGAACAGCAGGTGGCTGGGTGGTCTCCCTGCACAGCGCATTCTTGACACGAGGCACGGGGGCGGAGGCTGTGATTTTTATTGTGCCTTGGAGAAGGAGCCCTGGTGGCGCAGTGGTTAAGCGTTCGGCTGCTAACCGAAAGGTAATTGGTTCGAACCCACCAGGTGCTCCTTGGGAGAAAGATGTGGCAGTCTGTTTCTGCAAAGATTACAGCTTTGGAAACCCTGTGGGGCCCTGTCCTACAGGGTCACTATGAGCTGGAATCAACTTGATGACAGTGGGTTTAGTCAGGTTTTTGGTTGGAGTAGACAGGCAGGTGACACCAAATTTACTCGTATGTTAATATTAAGAGGTTGCAGGGGGTTATGTGAGGGGCCTGCGCAGGGGTTACTCAGCTCTGAGTCTGGGTGGGTGAGTGTATCCTGAAAGGACCATGGAAGTTAGGAGCCGGCACACTCAGCTCAGCAGTGTGTGTGTTGGGGAGGTGGGGGGTGTCTAGCCTCAGGGGGCCCATCTGAGTTCTGGCTCCAGCTGGCCCTGGAAGAACAACCTAGCACCCCGGGGGATCCTTGGGCCCATCAGGAGGGGGCGCTTCGTCAGGGCTGGGGCGGAATCGGACTGCCTGCTTCTCTGGGCACATGAGGCTCACACTTGGAACTTCAGAGACACAAGTAAGGATGCTCCAGACCCCTATCCATTACCTCCTTTCGAATTCAGAACGACCCTACAGGTAGCCACGATTATCACTGTCGTTGGCATTTCCCAGAGAAGGAAACTGAGGCACACAGAGATCCAACAACTTTCCTGAGGTCGCTGAGCCAGACCTTACGACCTTAAGCGTTATAAAAGCACTCAAGTGATCTCTAAGCCGCATGCTGGGCTACCACACAGGATGGGGACCTCACCGTGTACCTTGTTCACAGGCCTCATTCTGCAGGAGGCCCCAGCTGCCAGTGTGAGAACGTGGTCCTGCGTGTTACATTCACGGGCTTCAGTACGTGCACTTTATAACTCCATTCACCTCAGAATGGAAGTCTCGGGTTGCTGACGATTGAAGGGCAGTATGAACGTCCCACCATTAACCTTCTCTAGAGGGCTCCGACCTTGATGTTTCCCTTCCAGCATCTTCCCCCATTCTGCACTCACCTTTTCTCACGCGTCCGGGGGAAGGAGTCAGCACGCAGAAGGCCGAGTTCTTTAATGTGCCACCAGAGGGAGCGCTCTGCCGAGAAACCGAGCATCCCACCCAGGTCCAAGGCTAGAGACTCTTCTTAGCCTTGGTTAACTTTCACTCTTGAATGTCACCCAGACTCAGGTATAAACTCTTATTCTGAACGGACAGAGTTATTGCACTCGTGCCAGGGGAACTGGTCAATGCTTTAGGCCCTTTCTCACCATGGGAACAGGGTAGCAAGGCAGCGGGCTGGTCACAAACAAGGGCTTTGAGCCAGGCAGAACTCGGCTGGCGGCTGGACCCTGACGCTCCCTAACTGAGTGGCCTTGGGCAGATCAACCTCTCTCCCCCCGTCTGTAACATGGCCATAAGAATCATTATACCATTATACCTCGAAAGCTTGCAGTCAGGATAAGTGGGACAGTCCGTGTGAAGACCCCTGAAGCCTCTTTCAGATGTGTGATGGGTTCAAGGCCAGCCGTGGGTCCCTGGGGTGGGGTCGGGGGCTTCTACACCTGCCCCTTGCACCCTCCCAAGGGCTCTCTACTGGGAGCCAGAACTTCCCCTCCCACAGAGCCTTTGGAGCAAAGCTAGTGTTTCTCCTTGTCAAACCCCCAGACCCTGAGGCCCCTGGGTCTGCACTGGGGCCAGCTGTTTGCCTCAACCTGTATATTCAACAAGAAAGATCTTCGCATCTTCCGCTTCCAAAGGCCTCCGTGCGCTCTCCCCGCCCTGATGGGAAAAGCTGGCGGCTCCTAGATCTGAAGGTCTCAGATCTTGAGTGAAGGGTCAAAGGCAGAGAGGGGCTTCGAGGGGGTCCCAAAGGACCCTTCTGTAACGTGTGCCGTGGGTAAAAGGCAAGAGGTGGAAGTGAAGCAGTGTGGCCTTGGGGCCACAGGGAGCGCAGCTCCAGACGCCGCCCGGGATGGGCCGCCCAGGCCGGGGTCCCAGTCTCAGTGGGCGGGTGTGAGGGTCCTCCCCCGCGGCTGGATCCGGCCCAGCGACCCTCACCTGCGGCTGCTTGGACGGTCCGACCCGGAAGGCCACAGGCTGCGGCGCCGGAAGGCGGTGGGCGGGGTCTGTGCGCTCGGGCCTCCGCCGCCGCCGCGGCCTGGGCACCCCGTCACCGGCCGGGACCAGGCCGCGCAGGCCGAGGTAGGCGGCCGGGTGGGGCGCCGGGCCGGGTGCAAAGGCCACGGTAGGCGGCCGGGCCGGGTGGGGCGCGCGGGCCGGGTGGGGCGCCGGGCCGGATGGGGCGCGCGGGCCGGGCCGGGCGCGCGAGCAAGGAGGGCAGCCGAGGAGGATGCACGAGCAGGGCGGGCGGCCGGGCCGGGCGTGCCGGACGAAGTAAGCTTCCGGGCAGGGCTCCGCGCCTGCGGAGCGGCGGGGCTGGGACTCCCGGGCGCACCGGCGCGGAGCCGGCCTTGACCTCCTGAGAGGGTAAGGGGGCGCCCGGGACGCCAGCGCCGCGGAGTGAGGGGCGACGTCCTCGGTGGCGGACACCGCATGAAGAAACCAAGGCAGGAGAAGCTAAAGCGACGCAAGAAACAAGTAGCAGAGCTGGGATTTGAACCCTGACAGCTTGACTTCAGGGCCCGGGCGCCTACCCGCTTTTTAAATATTGGCAACTAATTCATTAAATACATTAAAAAAAGAAAAAACAAAACCGTGGGTTAATGCAATGATGTGTGCTGGTGGGATCCCACTGCCGCCTTCGCAGTGGGGGCTGGAAAGGGAGAAGGCAAAGTTTACAAGCGCCAGCGCACAGCGGGGTTGGGCAAATTGCCTCCTGAAAGTAGAAGTAGAGCGTCTTCCGGGTAAGAGCGATCACTCTGACTCGCAGAGGTTTTGCTTTCCCGGTTTTTAAAACACGGGGTGCGTGGAGGTCTGTGTTAGCTCTGAAGGCTGCCTCTCCCTCAGGCCCCACGATCTGGCTGTCTCAGAAAGCCGGCTGCTGTACCCAAGGTGGATTTATCTCGCTTGTCCCCACTGCTGTAATCAGCAGACCTGCCTGGGTGCTTGCAAGAAACCAGGGCTTCAAGTTGTCGCTTACCTTCTCTGGCTGGTAGAGGGGGCTTCCTGTGACGGGGGCCTGTTTTGTGGACAAATCTGATTCTGAAGTAGATGTGAGATGGGGAGGCCACGCTCCCACCCCCCGAGGTCTGTCCTTGTTGGAATGTCTTTCTGTCGCTTACAGACAAAGGCAGCCTTGGGGTGGGGGCAGGACAAACAGTACTGGCTTTGCTCTTCAATCTGGCAAAAGCAAAAAAACAAAACAAAACAAAAACAAAAACAAACCCTGGTGCACTCAAGTCCAGATTGCAACTCATAGCGACCCTAGAGGACAGAGTAGAACTGCCCCATAGGTTTTCCAAGGAGCCGCTGGTGGATTCCAACTACTGACCTTTTGGTTAGCAGCTGAGTGCTTCATTCAGGAACCTGAGATTTTTAGCAAGGGCTGGCTCAGGAGATGGGCCTATAAACCTTTCTTGAGAGAGTCTACCCATGTTCTGACTTCTGAAGTGGTTCTTCTGAGGAAATGAAGCCAGCTTTCCCATGGATGGAGGCAGTCGCAGAGCCACGTCTGCCTGTGGCGTGGAACTGTTGAAACCTAGCTGGGCCTGGGCTGCTCCCCACTGCCCTCCCCACACCATGACACCTGCTGACCCTCCGGTGCCCCGGGCTTGTGTCTGTCACTGGTCTGACTGGGCTAAGTGGAGGTTGAAAGTAGCATTTGCACAATGAAGCCTCATTAACCCCTGTGGGTTTTGACTTAAAGTCATTCCAGTGCAGGCGGAAGCTGGGTTTTGTTTAACAGACAGCGGAGGGTAAAGTGTGTATATATTGTTTTCTGCCTCTTTTACACGCGTTTTGTATTTGAATTCTTTGGAGAGGGCAGATCCGTTATTCTGCGGAAATCCTGTTTAAGGCATGGCACTGGGCAGAGTGTGCTGGGGTGGAAGCCAGCCTCCAGACCCAGCATGGTGGGGGTTAGTGGTGTGGTTTTCACGCCCCTGGCAATGGGAGGGTCCCTGCAGCCTGCAGTGGGGCTCCTGAGGCCGGGCTGCATCTCCCTTTCTCTGGCATAACTGACAGATGAAAAGCTGGGTAGAAACCAGAGCGTGATTAGATATTGTATAGTAAGATTTTTAGCTTTTTAAGGGTTTTACCATAAAATTAACTCCCTTGGTTATCTTAATGTGTATTGGAAATGAAACTGGTTTGTCTGCATAGCTCTTCAGGAGCACAGCTGCTGGGTAAATCGGGGTATGCCAATCATCCCCCCATTTCTGCGTGACTTCTGCCATGTTCATGGAGTCCCAGGGTGGTGCAGATGGTTAAACACTCAGCTACTAACTGAAAGGTTGGCAGTTCAAATCCACCCAGAGGAGCCTTGGAAAAAAGGTCTGATTGTCTACTTCTGAGAGGTCACAGCCATTGACAACCCTGTGGAGCGCAGTTCTTCTCTGAACACGTGGGTTGGGTCTCCATGAGTCGGAAATGACTCGAAGGCAGTTGATTTCTGCTATGTTCGGTCCCTTTCCTGTTAACATTGCTGTTTGATTGTCCTGTTCATTTGTGTGTGGACAAATCTTGACCACTGGGAGGACAGAAGGGGGCTCTCTTCCAGGGAGGAAGAGGAAGAGAAGGATGCTGACCTTCCTCGGTATCCTGTCTCTCTGGAAGCGGTGGCTGCTGGGGAGCATAGGGGCTTGGGCAAGGCCTGGAAGCAGGAGAGGGTGTGGCAGATCCAGAGCAGGGCAGGCTGACCTGAGTTCTCCAGGCCCTTGGCCAACCCTGCAAGGCTGCCCCTCCACCACCTCTCACACCTCACTTGACGGAACAGACACATCTAGGGGACTCCTCTTGGCACCTTCTGACTTTGAGAACTGAGTAACAGCCATCAGACTCTCTGGGCTTGAGGCTGAGCACCTTGCTGCCCCAAATGAGGTCCAGAGACCATCTGGGAGCTTGTTAGAAGTACAAAGTCTCAGCTGCACCCCATTCCAGCTGCATCAGAATCTGTACTTAACATCTTCAGTGATTCTTGGACGTGTGGAGAATCACTGATGGAAAGTATATCAAAAGGAAAATTCACAGGGGCTGGAGCACAGGATGCTTCTTACGCTTCCTAAGACGGCAGAGAAACTCTGAACATCTGACTTGGTGGTAATACGTTCTCCTAGGATTGAGAGGACACTTGCACACTACAGACTTCTGGTTCTGAATTATCCTTTGTCAAAATAACTTGTATAAGCAAAGGATACTGAGCAACAGGGACCGCCCAGAACTTCCTTGGTCAAGTTCCTTTAGCAACTTGAACGAAAAGGAAAGTGGTGTTGGGAAAGCAAAGCGCCGACAGGGCCCGGAAGCCCTAAGGAGAGGGCCACTCCACCGCCCCATTGGTTTTCCTTCCCAGCCTTCCGGGTGGCTTGTTAGGGTTTGGTCTCTCTGTTCCCACCCAGACCCTCAGCGGGGCAGATCCTGCCCTCCTTCAGCCCTTGCCTGTGGCTGCCATTTCCCTGTCAGTGTGGCAGAATTTCAAAAGGTTTCTAAGAGAAACCAAGCAAGGGAATTGTTCTAAAGGTCATTATCCTAAAGGTCTATTTGTCCATCCCTTCATCTATCCCTACATGTTGCAAAACACGGGAATTGTGTGTTTATTTTATTCTGCAGTTACTTTCTGTTGCCCGTCCATCTTGTCAATGCTTTTAACGGGGCGTGTGTAGAAAGGTGTTGACTTCTGGCAGTAGTTGCTTAAAAAGCCAGTGGTGTGTGTTAGTAACAGAAGTGTCGTTGAGACGCACCCTGTACCGAGAGTCTGTAATGTTCCAGACCCATGCCAGGCACTTTACGTCCATTTACTTAAACCTTACAAGAATCCAGCCAGTAGGTGGTTTGTCTCTGTCTTTGTTGTTGTCGTTGTTGTTGCTGTTGAGTTGGCTCTGACTCTTGGTGACTGTATAACGGAAGGGAACATCCCCTGTCCTGCACCATCTCCATGATCGTTTGAGTCTTGTTTTGGCCACACCGTGTCAGTCCATCACACCAAGGGCCTCCCTCGCCTTCGCCAGCCCTCTGCTTTACTAACCATGTCCTTTTGTAGCCATTGATCTTTCCTGACGATGTGTCCACCGTAAGGGGCAGGAAGCTGACCCTCGGGGGTCCAGTCCTCCACCGAGACTCACACAGGGAGCAAGGCTGGAGCCAGGTCTGTGTTCCAGAGCTTGGCCTTTCCCCTTCCTTGGCGTGGTGTGAGCACAGACTCTGCCAGGCCTGTGTGTCCAGGGATTGCCCAAGCCAGTCAGCAGGCCACTGATGCCAGAGAGGCTAGACTTCCCTCATTTGTGAGGAAGTGTGGACATGTAGCCGGCTCCTCCTTAATCTGGTCAGAAATCAGAAGTGAATCTGAGGGCAAAGAAGACCTTGAATCTCTCTGCTGTTTCTGTTTGCTTGTTAACTAAATGCTGCCCCACTTTCTTGGTGATAAAGGACTTTCCATATGTTGTAGGCTTTCTGACGTGGCTGTGGCGGGGTTGCTGCTCTCTGCAGAAAATGGGACCCCTCAGAACTTAGGATGAGTCACATTTGGGTAGAAGGTCTTAAATCCATTAATACTTGCCCTTTGAACTTCTTCCTTTGAGGCCGGCCAAGATGCCTGTCGTGGTGGAGGACATCATGAAGCTGCTCTGCTCCATCTCCGGGGAGAGGAAGATGAGGGCAGCCGTGAAGCACTCTGGGAGGGGCGCCCTGGTCACAGGGGCTGTGGCCTTCGTTGGTGGTTTGGTTGGCGGCCCACCGGGACTAGCCGTCGGTAAGTGCCTCACGGGGTCAGTCCACCTCATGGGCATCGTGAGGAGGCCTTTGGAACCACCTAGGGGAACGGTCTCGTGAAGGTGGTGCCACACGCCCTGTGTGCAGAGCTGGCCCAGTTAAGGTGGCTTCTGTGACTTTATCTTCGTGTGTGTAATTTGTCCTGTGAAAAACACAGACCCCTGTGTCTCAGAAGGGGTGGGTGCTGTTGAAAATGGGATCCGTGTCATTCAGACCCGGAGGACACCTTCCCCTGATGCTGGAGTCCCAGAGTGACATTCTCGGGGCGACTCCCTGCCCTTTCCCCAGGGATGTGGCCAGGGTCCCCTGGATGCCTCCCCCTCTCCGGTCATCATTCATTACCCTGTCACTTCAGAAGGGAACAGGGAGGAAGCTGGGGTTTGCTGAGCCCCTACTACGCGCCGTGATCTGCGCGGTCGTTTTACATAAGCCAGCTCCTTCCCGGAGCGTCGCAGTTCGAAAGCAAAGAGCCCAGTGTAGAAAGACAGCAGGCCTGCAAGAGAGCCGCCTCTTACCCCTGCTGTGGTCATCCCTGCTCCTTGGTTCACACCCACGTCTGTTCAGGAACCAGTTTCTGCCGCTGAATGAAGCCTGTGGCGTTTCCCAAAGGGCAGTGCAGCCCGATTCTCAGAAAGGCATCCTTCCTTGGTGCTAGGGTCTTCCTTGGGGCTGGGGTCGAGTTGCTTCATTTGGGTCAGGAGCAGGAAGAACTGCTGTGCTTGGAGGGTCTGTCTGGCCCAGGTCTGGGACGCAGGCCATGCGCTGGGACGGAGTCAGGGAGCTGGCTCAGCTGCCGTTCAGACTTGGGGGTGGGGGGATAAGGCCTCCCTTGGGGTGGCCCCACATCGGCCCTGCAGTCCAGTTTTTCAGATGTTCTCATGATGGCTTGGCGTCCGCTACAGCATGGGCTGCCACACTGGGTTCAACCAGATATTTTCTGAACACCTCCTGTGTGCCACGCAGCCTGTGCTGGGGGCCTGGGGGCCTCGGAGAGCACACTGTCTGGTGGAAATCCTTTTTCTCTGGCCGGCAGCCCTCACGTAAATACAGGCTGCAGAGAGAACGCTTTTTGCTGCCACGGAGGCTAGCTTCTGTTTCCCAACTCGCTGGCGAGGCTGCCTGCACCGGTCGTGGGATGGACACATTCAGGAACATTCCATTAAGCTCAGGCCACTGGGTGGATCCAGAACTTCATCTGTGTATTTCCCTTTCCAGACTGTCTGAGCTAGTAAGTCCTGAGCAGCTTCTTGCCTTCCAGGAAGTAACCAGCCAAGTAGGAGAAAAGGCAGTTCCCTTTTTCCTCAGTGACAGTCTCTGTCCCCCATCTAATGTGCTCCAGGCTTGCGGGGAGAATTTTACCATATGACTGCTCAGATGCCATTTTGGGAGCACATATTTTATTCAGATTGTAAAAGCTATAGCGGACAGGGTGTCTGCAAACAGAGTCCGGGGGATTCACCACTTCAGCCCCTGCTCACAGGTGGGAGCATCATCGTACCCAGAAAACAAAGGCATTTTCTCTTCTCCAAAGAGCTGGTAATTCACCGGTCGATATTTCCGGCGACTTTTTGCGTTAAGTGCTGCTCTAAATCAGATATTGATGTTCTCAGAAAGGTTTAGTGCAGACGCATGCAACTCCTGTCGGCTCTGAGTGCTTCACTGGGGTCAGGGGAAGCTCGGTAAAACTCGTGAAATAGCGGGTTTTCCTCCCAGAATGTACCTTCCTGTCTGAGAGGAGGTGAACTCAATCCAGTCCAGAGTGCAGCCTCCAGGTCCTGAGGATGGCCCTGATCTCAGTGGCAGAGAGGGTACACGCACCCAGCATGCCACCACACTTGACTTCCCAAATCCAGCCTGCGAATGGGTTCTCTTTGGCCCCGACTGCGTTGTTCATTTTTTGGAATAATATTACATACAGAGAGAAGTTACAAAAACAGCACAGAGAATTCCCGCTCAGTTCCCTGATGTTAACAGCTTGGGCCTCCCTGCTACATTTGTCAAAGCTGAGAATCCAGCGTAGATACGTCGCCGTTAGCTGTCCTCTGGACTTTATTTGGGCTTCACCAGTTTTTGCATTAATGACCTTTTTTGGTTCCAGGATTCAGTTCAAGACACCACATTGCATTTAATCATCATGTCTCCTCGGTCTTCCCTGGTCTGTGACAGCTTCTTAGATTTTCCTTGTTTTTCGTGGCCTTGATATTTTTGAAGAGTCAGGTATTTCGTAGAATGTTCCTCAGTTTGGGTTTGTCTGATGTTTTTCCACAGTTAGCCTGGGAGTGTGGGAGCCATTGTGGTTCAGTGGTAGAATTCTCGACTTCTGTAGGGGGGGATCCAGGCTCTGTTTCCGGCCAGCGCACCTCATGTGCGGCTACTACCTGTCTGTCACTGGAAGCTTGCACGTTCCTGTGAAGCTAACAGGTTTCAGCAGTGCTTCCAGACTGAGACAGACTAGGAGGAAAGGCCTGGTGATTTACTTCTGGAAATCAGTCAGTGAAGACCCTGTGGATCACAGTGGTCTGATTGCAGCCGATCGTGGGGATGGTGTAGGACTGGGCAGTGTTTCATTCTGTTGTACCTGGGGTCGCCATGAGTTGGGGTCTTACTCAGCAGTACTAACAGCAACAACAGCACGGAGGTTTGGAAGAATATCAGGGAAGGGAAGTGCCCTTCTCTTCAGGTCTGTTGGGTACGTGCATCCACTGACCACTGGTAACGTTACCCCGATCGCTCACGTGTTTGCCATGTTCTTTCCACACCCCCTTCTCTGGAAGCCAGTCACTAGATCCAGCCGGGCTGCATCTTTTAAATATCTAATTGCCAATATTTAAAAATCGTGAGGTTTTTTATTTTAAAGGTAATCTGGGTTTTCAGCTGTTCCATGGGGCAGCAAGAGGGGCGTGAAGTAGCAGCAGCCCCTCTAGACAGGGGCCCAGCTCCCCCAGCCACCACAGGTTCATTCAGCCCACTGTCCTCCTTCCTGTCACCTGCCTGGCCCCCATGGCCCTTGAGTTTAAAACCGCCGCCCTAGAGCGCCGTCCCGCCACAGGACCTGGCCTGGCCAAGTAGGGCTTTCCACAAATGCAATCCTCATGTCTCAAAATGGTGTTCCTTAACGTCAGCAATAAATTTAAATTAAAAAATAATGTTTGTGCCCTTTTGTGGGTAGCAGAAAGAGAAAGAGTTGAATGAATTTAAATGTATTACTTACCATACAGCTTTGGAGGGGTTGCATGAAAAACACTGCTTCCAGAGAAAAGACTCTGCTTGTCTGTCCCCAGGTCCTTTAACCGCACGAATGCACTGGAAGTTTCCACAGTTTCAGGGCTAAGCGTGTTTTAGCCACCCCGGGGAGGAAACCTGGCCTCAGCACGGAAATGGTCCTCAGGGATGAACTTGGCCTCAGCGTTGAGGTGGTCCTCGAGAATACGTTTGCTTCTCACTCCTCTCTCTCGTGATGAGAGAGATTTTGGGGGGGAACATGAGAACCTGCAGCCCTTGAGGAGGATTTTAGCTGCCCCAGCTCTGTGGCGTGGAGATGCTTCACTTTGCATCTGCAGCACAGAGCTTACGGAAGGGTGTGTTTGAGTGTCAGTTAGCTGAGCCGAATGGACCGACAACCCCATAAAACTGCCCCCCGTGCTGCCTGGCCGTGCAGACGTGATGCCCAGCTTGTTCTGACCTACTCACAAATGCGCCCACTGGTCATGCCGGTGGATGTGCTCTCAGCAGGAAGTGCAGGCTGTCATTTATGAGCGAGGTCCAACTAATTAAACCTTTTCTTGTTTTCCAGGAGGGGCCGTCGGGGGCCTGTTAGGTGCCTGGATGACGAGTGGACAGTTTAAGCCAGTTCCTCAGATCATAATGGAGCTGCCCCCTGCCGAGCAGCGGAAGCTCTTTAACGAGGTGGCTGCCATCCTCAGGCACCTGGAGTGGACGGACGCCGTGCAGCTGACTGCGCTGGTCATGGGCAGTGAGGCCCTGCAGCAGCAGCTGCTGGCGATGCTGGTGAGCTACATCAACAAGGAGCTGCAGGCAGAGATTCAGTACGACGACTAGGCCGCTCCTCCCAGGAAGCAGGGTTCACTCAGAGGATTCCGGTAACTCGTCTAGAAGGAGGCCGGCGGCTTGGGGGCAGCTGAGCAGACCCCCCTGAGAAACCTCCACATCATCACTGTATTCCCTTCACCTGGAGCTCAGTTTTCTGTTGGGGGGACTACGGTTGTGCCGTCTCCTGTTCCGGAAGTTACTCCGGAAGAAGCTGGGTTCTGTGCTCTCCTGCACAGCATGATTATCCTGTGACGGGGAGGCTGGCGAGCAGCGGCAGTTAGCAGTGGGCATTGGGGCAGTCTTCCGAATGCTCTGCTGTCGGCACAAGTCTGGAGGAAGTCACGGTGTTCACCTGACTCTGACCGCGTGTCACTGTCCCACCCGACCTTCTACCCTTGCGAAGATGGCTCCTGTTGCAGGACGGGCCCCCCTTGGGGCCCGGGATCTCAGGTCCGGGGACAGCCCAGGCTGGAATCATACTTCCCTCCAGAGTTCACCCCTCCCCACCTGGTGACCTCTGAGTGGCCTCACGGGGACCGGATGGGCCTGGTGAGGAAGTCACTAAGGCCAAGTGTACTCGGCCCATTCTCCCGCAAGCTGCACCCGAGGCTCCCCCCTCCCGGGGTCTCGCTGTATCCTGAAAAATCATGGTACTTCCTGAGTTATACCTTTTAATTAAATTAAGCCTGTTCAGTATAAAGCATTGTTCTTTCTGAAGTCTAAGAAATGTTTCCAACTTAGTCACCTGCAGAACCACCACTTAAGTGCCGTTGAATTGCAGTCATTCTGTCTGAACCTTCCTTTCCCCACAGGTTTTCTGTAAGGCATCTGTACATTTGGGAGTCTTCCACACAAAACAAAAGGGAAGGTACTAGATTTGGTGACTTTAAAGAATTAATGAGTGCGTCCCCCAATTCCGGTGTCTGACACCTGCCTTTGCCTCCCGGTGTGCATGCCGCCCAGACTAACTCTCTCCTAGCAGCTACAGGGAAACCCCAGAACCTCCTGTGGTCCCCAGGTGGGGACTTGGGTGCCCCCTACTGGCTGGTAGCAGCCCTGGCCTCCCTGGGGGCAGGGAGGGAGGGAGGCGCTTCTGCTAAGGACCAGCTGGTGAGGGAGGCAGTGCGTGGCCCAGCACCTCTACGTGTGTGAAGATTACATTGGGGTGCGTTAGAGCCTGCCCGCTGCCAAACCCATGCCGTCCCATAGCGACCCTGTCGGTCTGCATCATACCTCTCGGAGGTACTGAGACCACTCTGACTGTGCTGCCCGCAGCGTGGACTGTGTGGCCTAGGGGCTGTCTTTCTGGGAATGAGTGTGGCCTCCCATGTTGAAGGCGTCCTTTCTGCTCTTCCTTCCAAATAAGCCCCTCATTAGGTCCCACAAGCTAAAGATCTGTGGTCAGGGCGTGCCTCCTCCCGGGTGTTTTGTAACCTTAGTGGGCTTCAAGTCGCCCTGTCTTCAGCGTAAAGGTAATAACATCCATGTGTGGCTAGCGTGAGAATGGAATGAGGCGTTTTTGGTTGAGTACTTCAAATACTCTTCCCGCTTTGAAAAGCCTGCCAAATTCTGGCAGTACTTGTAACCAGCCTGCCTGGGAGAATCGGGCCGGGATCGAGCTCCTTGTGGTAGGTATTGGCCCACCTGTCGAGTCCTCCTGTGCTGAGTTCCACGCTGGGCCAGACCCAGAGGACACTAGTGGTCCCCATCCTTGGAGGTCTGCACTGATGCCTGCCTGCCTTTTCCTGGGGACCACCCCCTGCCAGCCAAGAGGAGATGGTCTACCTCCTGACCAGTTTAGCGAAGACACCCTCTACTAGCTGGCCCTGGGGTGACGTGCCACAGGCTTTGGGCCCAAGAAGGCAGCCCAAGTCTGGAGTCCCCTGTCTCCCAGGAGTGAAGAGTTCCTGCTTTCCTCCTGGGCTGCTTCTCAGTCCCTCCTCTCAGCTCCTGTGGTTTTTTATTTATATTTTTGAATCTTTTTAATGTCTTCATTTATTCTATTTTTATTTATTGATTTTTGAACAGGTAATACCTGCCAGAGGGTATAAACTGAAAAGGGAGAGTCCCTTCAGCACTGCCCCTGCCCCAGCCCCCTCCTCAGAGGCCACCACTGTCACCAAATTACTGTGCATTCTTTCAACTCTGTTCTGAATCGTCTTTGAAAATTGGTCGTTCCCTTGTATTTGTAGCGTTTATTGCCGAAAACTTAGACAAGCCCAGAAAAGGATAATAAAAATCATGACAAATTCCACCGCTCAGATGAGCATTACTGACAAATTTGGTATCTTCCCTGCAAACCTGTCCCGTTTTGTGTGTAATGTAAAATCCTTTGTGAGCATGTGTAACAGCTACATGATATCCTTTTGTACGGAACCATACCCTAGTGTGTCCCTGTGTACGCTTTCACTGTTACGGTTTTGCCGTGAGCTTTTCTGTGTTAAAATCCTGTTCCTATTTTGGATTGCGTCCTTAGGAGAGGTTCTTCAAAATGAAATTGCTGGATTAAAAAATATGCAACACACTGAATTATACATGTAAAAATTGTTGAATTGGCAAATGCTTGTTATGTATGTTCTCACCACAATAAAAAAAAAAAAGGCAAAAATGTGCAACGTATCTTAAAACTGTTGTTGTATTTTGTCAGAATATTTTCCGGAGAGGCAGTGTTATTAATTTACTCTCCCCTGTAAACAGAGTTCAGGGGTGCACATCACATTGCAGCCTCACCAGCAAACAACATCAGTCTCAAACTTATCCTGAAGTACAGTGCTGTCCGTGATAGGATAATATCCATAGGCCTACAAGGAAGACCAGTTAATGCAACTATTATTCAAATTTACACGCCAACCACTAAGGCCAAAGATGAGGAAATTGAAGTTTATTACCAGCTTCTGCAGTCTGAAATTGATCAAATACGCAATCAAGATGCATTGATAGTTACTCGTGATTGGAACATGAAAGTTGGAAACAAGAAGGATCAGTAGTTGGAAAATATGGCCTTGGTGATAGAAACGATGCTGGAGATCGCCTGATAGAATTTTGCAAGAGCAATGACTTCATTGCAAATACTTTTTCAACAACATAAATGGCAACTGTACACGTGGACCTCACTGGGTAGAAAGCACAGGAATCAAATCGACCACATCTATGGAAGAGAAACAATGCAAAAGCTCAATATCTTCAGTCAGAACAAGGCCAGGGGCCAACTGCGGAACAGACCATCAGTTGCTCGTACACAAGTTCAAGTTGAAACTGAAGAAAATTAAAACAAGTCTGCAAGAGCCAAAATACGACCTTGAGTATATCCCACCTGTATTTGGAAACCATCTCAAGAACAGATTGGATGCGTTGACCACTAATGACTGAAGACGAGTTGTGGCATGACATCAAAGACATCATACATGAGGAAAGCAAAAGGTCATTACAAAGACAGGAAAGAAACAAGACCAAAGTGGATGTCAGAAGAGACTCTGCAACTTGCTTTTGACTGTAGAGTAGGTAAAGTGAATGGAAGAAGTGGTGAAGTAAAGGCACTGAACAGAAGATTTCAAAGGGTGGCTCGAGAAGACAAAGTATTGTAATGGAATGTGTAAAAGACCTGGAGTTAGGAAACCAAAAGGGAAGAACGTGCTCAGCATTTCTCAAGCTGAAAGAACCGAAGAAAAAATTCAAGCCTCAAATTGCAGTTTTGAAGGATTTTATGGGCAACAAATTGAATGACTCAGGAAGCATCAAAAGAAGATGGAAGGAATACACAGTGTCACTTGTACCAAAAAGAATTGGTTGACATTCATCCATTTTAGGAGGTAGCATATGATCAAGAGCCTATGGTACTGAAGGAAGAAATCCAAGCTGCACTGAAGGGAACGGTGAAAAACAAGGCTGCAGGAATTGATGGGATACCAGTTGAGATGTTTCAGCAAATGGATGCAGCACTGGAAAAGTGCACTCGTCTATGACAAGAAATTTGGAAGACAGCCCATTCCAGAGAGAGGTGAGCCAATGGAATGTGGAAATTTTGAACAATATCATTACTGTCACATGCAAGTAAAATTTTGCTGAAGATAATTGAAAAATGGTTGCAGCAGTACATTGGCAGGGAACTGCTAGAAATTCAAGCTGGATTCAGAAGAGGACGTGGAACCAGGGATATCATGGCTGATGTCAGATGGTTCCTGGCTGAAAGCAGAGAGTACAGAAAGATGTTTACCTGTGTTTTCTTGACTATGCTAAGACATTCGATTGTGTGGATCATAACAAATTATGGATAACATTGCGAAGAATGGGAATTCCAGAACACTTCGTCGTGCTCATGAGGAAACTGTACATAGATCAAGAGGCAGTTGGTCTAACAGAACAGGAGAAACTGCATGTTTTAAAATCAGGAAAGGTGTGCAATCAGAGTTGTATCCTTTCACCATAATTATTCAATCAGTATGCTGAGCAAATAATCTGAGAAACTGGACTACGTGAAGAAGAACGTGGCATCAGGATCAGAGGAAGATTAACAATCTATGATGTGCAGATAACACAACCCTGCTTACTGAAAGTGAAGAGGACACGCAGCACTTAACTGATGAAGATCAAAGACCACAGCCTTCAGTATGGATTACATCTTAATACAAAGAAAACAGAAATCCTCACAACCGGACCAATAATTAATATCATGGTAAACGGAGAAAAGATTGAAGTTGTCAAGGATTTCATTTTATTTGGATCCACAGTCAACGCTCATGGAAGCAGCAGTCAAGAAATCAAATGACGCATTGCAATGGAAAAATCTGCAAAAGACCTCTTTAAAGGGTCGAGAAGCAAAGATGTCGCTTTGAGGTCTGAGGTGCACCTGACCCAAGTCGTGATATTTTCAGTCACCTCATGTGCCTGCGAAAGCTGGACAATCAACAAGGAAGACCAAAGAAGAGACTGATGGCTTTGAGTTACAGTGTTTGCGAAGAATACTGAATATAGCATGGGCTGCCAGAAGAACAAACAAATCTGTCTTGGAAGAAATACAGCCAGAGCGCAGGGAAGTGAGGAAGCGAGGATGGTGAGACTTTGTCTTACGTGCTTTGGACATGTCATCAGGAGGGACCAGTCCCTGGAGAAGGACATCATGCTTGGTAAAGCAGAAGATCAGCAAAAAAAGAGGAAGACCCTCAGTGAGATGGACTGACACAGTGGCTGCAACAATGGGCTCCAGCATAGCAACAATTGTGAGGATGGTGGAGGAGAGTGTTTCGTTCTGTTGTACATGGGGTTGCTATAAGTCAGGACCGACTGGACGGCACCTAACAACAGACCTTTTTTCATTTGATGGGTGACTACTGGTACCTTGATTTGATTTGGTTTTCTTTTGATAACTTGTGAGGTTGAATGTGCTTTTACATGTTGATCGGCCTGTGGCTAGCTTGACTGTTCCTTCTGTTATCTGTGAGATTAGGCTGGGGGTGACCTCCTGGCGGGACGCCTGCCCAGGCAGTGCTGAGAGCTCCCGGTGGCCGGATGCCTAGAACTTGATCTCCATTTTCTGCTTGGTCAAGGCCCAGGCCTGAGCCGAGGGTTCACTGCAGACGGCTGCCTCACCCCCACCTGTGCCTGGGTAGGTGGCCCTCGTGGCAAGGATGGTGGTTCCAGCTGTGTGGCTCCCCTCCCCTCCCACCACCTGGGAAACGGCCGTGGGCTGCCAGCAGGGTGAGAAGGCAGCTGAGAAGCAAGCCTCGGTGGGGGGGACCCAGCAATTATAAAAAGAAACGATCTGCTCTGGGGCTGGTTATTAACCTGCTTTGGGTGCTTCCGTGACAGCGCTGAGTGAGATTTTTCACAGGCAGATGGTGTATTTTTAGCTGAAATTAACTTTTTTATTTTTCTGTGTTTTGAGGTGTCTGGCTTGGAAGTAAACATGACTGGGGTATGTTATAATCAGGAGCTGGGAGGACACTGGTTTAGGGTTTGGAAGAAATCCTGTCCCCATTAGTTACTGAGTGGTGCCATCTAGTGGGGAAGCAGGGCACAGCCTTCTCTCTGTATTTTCTGGGACTCACAAGTGCCTTCTAAGCCCCTGGTCGTTGGCCAGGCCAGGCTGAGGATGTGACTCCAACAGCGGACTGTTTGTTTAGGAGTTCCCCATAGGGAGGGGCTGAGGCTTTCCTGAGGTTTGAATAAGCCGTGAACAGAACATCAGCCATGTCTTCTGCAACCTTTTTGCTCTTAAAAGAGAATGTCTCTCAATCCTGAACGGTCAAGATACGGCAATTAAGAAACGCCAGGGTTCATCCAAACCGCACAAGGAAAAGGAAATGTCCGATGTGTTTGCAGTTCTTTCGGAAGAGATCAGTGGCTTTATTAGCTGTGGGAGGCTTCTTGGACCATTATGATAATGGCAGGTCAAGAACTCAGGCCTGGCTTGCTGAATTGCCACCTAATCCCAAGTCCTGGCAAATGGAACCCAAAGGGTTTTTTTTTTTTTTTTTTAGATTTTTAATTTTTGAAGCTATTGGGAGTGGTAACAATGTATTTTATTCTTGTGAGTTTTAAAAGGAGGGCTTTACTCCTTTTCATTAGCAATCTATATGCAAATAGAATGTCTAGGAGTATCTGTTATACACCGATTGATTGGTAAAAATAAATACAAATGACCAGCCCAGAGCTGCCAGCAATGGAGAAAAGCTCTGGAGACCGCACACGGCGTTTCAGGAGGGTGTTTTGAAAAAAAGCCACAGGAACCATAAAACTATATATACTTTCCCATCAGCAAATCCCCCTTTGGGAAAGCATTCCAATAAAATTATTCAAGTAGAAAAAAATAAAGATATTCATACCACCGCTGTTTATAGTAGCAGGAAGAAAAAAAAAAGGGGGAGGGGGGAACAATCCAAATGCTAAACAACAGAGAAATAATTAAAGTAGATATTTGGGCAATATAACGGAATACAAATAGTCAATGTTAGTAAACAGCAAATGGGAATGGATATATGAAATTCAGTGGAATTGCCCCGTATGTATTATACAATCTTATAGGAAGTTATGCTTAGGTGCTTGGGGAGAAAGAATTGTAAAAGGTGATGGTGATTCTACTGGCCTTTCTATCTGATGAGCCTGGGGCTCAGAGGGAGCAGAACAGGCAGACAAGATTTTCAGAGTGTTAGCAGCTTGTGCCTGAGGGCACTCTAGTGTTTAACAAGTGCATTATCTGTGTGTCCCTAAAGCAAGCTGGCCCCCACATCAGACGTCTGTCCCAGTCAGAATCAGCCAGACAGATTTATGGAGAGATGGCAGTGGGTCCCCAACACCTGGGGCTGCCTCCTGGGGAAGCTTCAAGGCCATCTTGACTTAAGGCAGTGTCCTTTTGGCCTGTCTGGGTCCTGATCTCTCAGAAGTGCGGCCCCACTGTAAAGTCAAGTTCTAATGCACAATCCCAGCTGGGTGGCTCATATGCCCCATGAGAGCATCAGCTGGTGAGCATATACCCATTGACTGAGGCAGGAGGAGGGCAAGCCGTGCCGGGAGCTGTTTCAGACAGACAGGCCTCTATCTATCAGTGCTATCCAACAGAAATACAACACAAGCCACAAAGGAGAGCCACATATGTAATTTTAAATTTTCTAGTAGCCACATTAAAAAAAAAGAAAAAGAAAGAGATGGAATTAATTTAATAATGGACTTTATTTAACCTAACATACCTGAAATATTGTTATTTCAACATGTAATCAACATAAAAATTAAGATGTCTTACTTTTTTTTCATATTAAATCTTTGAAACCTGGTATTTTGTACTTACAGCACGTCTCATTCCTGACTGGCCACATGTCAGGTGATCAGCAGCCACATGTGGCCAGCAGCTATTCTACTGGACATCACAACTCTATAAGGTACACAACAGAAAATGTAAAAACGAAAGATTTCTCTTTTCATGTCCACTTGGGTTTCCAATGATACAGGCACATCCCTGCAAGGGCCAGGAACCTCTTTCTGCCCCTGCTGTGCTCTGAAGTTCAGCATCTGGGCTTCTTTGAGGCTTGTTAGAAGTCAAGAGCAGGTTGGGCAGGGAGTTGAGAGGGTTGAGGGTTACTGGTGACATCCCTAATCTGATCTAACCAGATTTGAGGGCAAGGGCATTTCCCTCCTGTCTTGAGATGTCAAGGCAGGTGTGTGTGTGAAGGCTTCCTCCCTGGATGAACCTGAACATCCCCACGGGGATGGTTGTTTGGTGCAGCCATTAAGATCCAGCTTTGTTCTTCTGCCCTAGAGGACGGCATCCCCAAATCATATGCAAAAAAAAAAAAAAAAAGTTGGACACTTGTCCCCCCTCATGCAAAAATTAACTTAAAATGGATTGTAGGCCTGAAAGTGAAAGCTTAAGCTATAAAATTCTTAGAAGAAAGCATAGGTGTAAATCTTTGTGGCCTTAGATTAGGCAATGGCTTCTTAGCTATGACACCAAAAGCACAAGCAAAAAAAGAAAAAAAAAAAGATAAATGTGACTTCATCAAAATCAAAAACTTTTGTGCTTCAAAAGATATCATCAGGATAGTAAAACAACCCACATAATGGGAGAAAATAATTGCAAATCATGTATCTGATAAAGGACTAGTATCTAGGATACATAAAGAACTCCTACAACTCAACACTATAAAGACAAATAACCCAATTTAACATGGGCAAAAGTTTTGAATAGACACAGATGCACATAGAAGATATACAAGTGGTCAATAAGCACATGAAAGTCACTGGGGAAATTCTAATCAAAACTTCAACAAGATACCACTTTATCCCCACTAGTATGGCTGAAATAAAAAAGACAGTAACAAGTGTTGATGAGGATGGGAAGAAATGGAAGCCTTATACATTGCTGGTGGGACTGTAATATGGTACAGACACTTTGAAAACAGTTTATCAGTTTCTAAAAATGTTAAATATAGAGTTATCTATCATATGACCCAGCAGTTCCACTCCTAGATATATATCCAAGTGAATTGAAAACAGATGTCCACACAACAACCTGTATATGAATATTCACAGCAACGTTACATATAATAGCCAAAAAGTGGAACCAGCCCAAATGCCTATCAACTGATTAACGGATAAACAAAACATCCATATCCATACAATGGAGCATTATTCAGCAACAAAAAGGAGTGAAGAAGTACAGATACATGCTACAGCATGGATAGAGCTTGAAAACATTATGCTGTGTCAAAGAAGCCAGTCACAAAGGGTCACATATTGCTTGATTCTGTTGATATGAAATGTCCAGGTTAGGCAAATCCATAGAGACAGAAAGTAGATTAGTGGTTGCAGGTGTGGGCAATGTTTTGTTCTGTTGAGGTCACCATGAGTCCAGGCCAACTTGAGGGAAAGTAACAACTGGGACTTAGGGGAGGGGAGGATGGAGGAGTGACTGGTAATGGGTATGGGAGTTTCTTTCTGGGGTGATGAAAATGTTCTGAAATTAATAGTCAATATACTAAAAACCACTGACTTTTACACTTTAAAAGTGTGAAAGTGTATAAAGTCAGTGCTTTTTAGTATATTTGATGGAATATGAATTATATCTCAATAAAGCTGTTTAAAAAACAAAACAAAACTCCTCTGGTCCCACTTCCCTCTCTAGCCACTGTCCCATTTCTCTTTCTCTTTGCAGTGGAATTCCTCAAAGGAGTTTTCTATATTCAGTGTTGCCAATTTGTCTCCTCCCACTCTCTTGAACCCCTTCCCAGCAGGCATCTTCTCCTACCCCTCTACTAAAGTATCTCTCATCAAGGTCACCAATGACACCCATGTTACTAACCCAGCGGTCAAGTCTCAGCCCTCATCTTACTTGATCCTTCGGCAGCGTCTGGCACAGCTGGCGTCTCCCTCTTCATTCTGCCTCCAGGACCTCATGCTCTCTTTATCTTTCTCCTACCTCACTGGCTGCTCCTTGATCTCCTCTGCTGCTTCTACCTCATATTCCTGATTTGTGGACACTGGAGAGTCCCAGGCTCATTCCTTGGATCCCTTCTGTTTTCTGTCTATGCTTGCTATCTTAGGGGTCTCATCCAATTGATGATTTCCTTACTCACTGTTATGGATTGAATTGTGTTCTCCCCCCCAAAATTAAGTTGAAGTCCTAATCCCTGTACCTGTGGATTTGATCCTGTTTGGAAATAGGGGTTTTCTTCTGTTATGTTAATTAGGTGATATCAGAATAGGGTGGGTCCTAAACCTAATCACTTCTGAGTTATAAAAAGACCAGAATAGACACAGAGACACACACACGGGAGAAGACAGGCACCATATGAGGATCATCTACAAGCCAAGGAATGCCAAGGAACAAAGAACACCCGGGGCTACCTTGACAAGGAAGGAATCAACACAGCTGAGACCCTGATTTGGACCTTTCACCTCCAGAACTGTGAGAAAATAAATTTCTGTTCTCTAAAGCTGCCCACATGTGGTATTTGTTACAGCAGCTCCAGGAGACTAAGACACTGACTGATGACTCCCAAATGTATGTGTCTATCTGAGACTTTTCTCCTGAACACCAGGCACTTATATACAACTGTCCATTCAATGTCTCCATAATAGGAATCTCCAACTTTATATCCCGAAACTGAGTTCCTGATATCAATCATCCTCCACTCTTCAAAAGACAAACAAAATGGCTTCTTCTTCAGCCTTCTCCATCTCAAAAACCAGGAACTTTGTGCTTCCATTGCTTTCACTTTTTTCTTTCTCTCCCACCCCATATCCAATCCATTAGCAAATCCTGTTCGTTCTACCTTCAGATATATCCATAATTTAATCTCTCCTCCTCACTTCCATTACAACAAGTGGCGTCCAAGCCATCATCATCTCTTACCTCAAATATTGCAGTAGCCTTCTTGGCAGTCTCCCAGCTGTTCTTGGCTCCTTTAGTCAACCTCATCACGTCAGCTGGTGACTGTGTTAACAGCTGAGTCAGATGGTGCCTCTCCTCACTGAGAGCCCTCCCACTGCTCCCATCTCACTCCAAGGAAAAGCCAAAATCTTTACAATGCCCACAGGGCACTACATCATCTCCCCTCCCCTTTACCTCTCTGATATCATCTGCCACTCTTCCCATCAGCTCCTTGACCACGCCAGGAACGTTCCCACCCCAGGGTATTTGCACTTGTTGCTTCCCCTGCCTTGAATGTTCTTCCCCAAACATCTGCATAGCTTTCTGCCCCATCTCCTTCAGGTCCTGACTCAAATTCCCCTTTTCTGGCCACCCCATCTGAAACTGTAGGCACTTAGCCCTAACCATCCCTTTTCCTGCTTTGTTATTCACCATAGCACTTGTTACCTTCAATACACTCCACTAGAGTCCCTCAGTAGTGCAGACAGTTAACACTAACCAAAAGGCTGATGATTAGAGTTCAGCACCACATCAGGATTAGAGGAAGACTCATTAACAACCTGCGATACGCAGATGACACAACATTGTTTGCTGAAAGTGAAGAGGATCAAAGACCACAGCCTTCAATATAGATTATACCTCAACATAAAGAAAACACAAATTCTGACAACTGGACCAATAAGCAACGTCATGATAAATGGAGAAAAGATTGAAGTTGTGAAGGATTTTATTTCACTTGGTTCCACAGTCGACACCCATGGAAGCAGCAATCAAGAAATCAGATGACGCATTACAATAGGCAAATCTGCTGCAAAAGATCTCTTTAAACTGTTAAAAAGCAAAGGTGTCATCTTGAAGACTAAGGTGCACCTGACCCAAGCCATGGTGTTTTCAATTGCCTCATAGGCATGTGAAAGCTGGACAATGAATAAGGAAGACCTAAGAAGAATTGACGCCTTTGAATTAGGGTGCTGGTGAAGAATATTGAATATACCACGGACTGCCAAAAGGAAGAAAAATCTGTCTTGGAAGAAGTACAGCCAAAATGCTCCTTAGAAGCAAGGATGGCGAAATTACGTCTCACATACTTCAGACATGTTATAAGGAGGGACCAGTCTCTGGAGAAGGACATCATGCTTGGCAAAGTAGAGGGTCAGAGAAAAAGAGGAAGACCCTCAATGAGATGGATTGACACAGTGGCTGCAACAATGGGCTGAAGCATAACAATGATTGTGAGGATGGCGCAAGACCAGGCAGTGTTTTGTTCTGTTGTATATAGAGTCACTACGAGTCGGAACGAACTTGACAGCACCTAACAACAACAACAGAGGCACCTTGGAAGATAGGTCTGGTGATCTACTTCCAGAAAATCAGCCACTGGAAACCGTGTGGAGCACAGTTCTACTCTGACACACATGGAGTCGCCATTAATCAGAATCGACTTGATGGCAACTAGTATATATAATATACTCCATTATATTCTTTTTTGCCCCCAACTGGCACTACCTGTATTAAGGGAAAGAGTGTTGAGATAATGGTTTTAGAAAACAAACAAAAATACACACCAACAAGGGCTGAACCAATAAGAGGCAGGCATGAGTGTTTCCAAATAGCGGGACCCTTCTTTGTTGAGAATCTTCCTAGTGCTGGAAAAGATGCCAGGGATATGAGAATCTACAGTATACTTTTAAATTGGATTTATTATCCATTTCCCTTTGCTAGAATGTGAGCTCCAGGAGGGGAGGGATTTTTGTCTGTTTTGTTCATATATAGCTCCAGTGCTTGTAGATACTTTACATTGAATGAATTAAAAAAAAAAAAACAAAACTGGCAGGTGGATTTTCTTCCCCTTCATCAACACAAATTCATACATCCCATAAATGTGATGAGTGTCTCCTCCAAGCCAGGCCCTGACCCCTCCCCATCTTGGTCTTATGCACCCACTCTGCTGCAGCCTGAGTGTTAAAGAGACTGCTGCCTCCGTTGTGAGGTCAGCTCCTTTTCCAACACATATCTGAGACCTGCACTCCAAGTAACCCATCAAAATGACTACAGTTAAAGACACTGACAATACCAAGTGTTGATGAGGATGTGGAGCAATTGGAACTCTCATACGCTGTGAGTGGGAGTGTAAACTGGTATAACTATTGAAAAGGAGCAGAAGCTGAGGAGCAGAAATGGAAGAAATTTTCCATCCTGTGTTTACACGGGGATTCTCGCTCCACTGAGGACACTTATTCAGTCTTGTCTTGTCTTAGGTATTATTGTCACTAACCACCATCCATCTGTCAGTTTGTCATATTGTGAGGGCTTACACATCACTGTGATGCTGGACCCTAGGCCACTGGTATTTAAAATACCAGCAGGGCCACTCATGGTGGACAGGTTTCAGCAGAGCTTCCAGACTAAGACAGACTGGGAAGAAAGGCCTAATGATCCTCTTCCAAAAATTAGCCAATGGAAACCTATGGATCACAAGAGGACACTGTCCAACTGGCTTGCTTTGGACACATGATCAGGAGGGATCCGTCGCTGGAGGAGGACATCATGTTTGGTGAAGTAAAGAGCCAACAAGGATGACGTAGGACCAGGCAATGTTTTGTTCTATTGTACATAAGGTCACCCTAAGTCTTGGTCAACTTGAAGGCAGCTATCATCATCATCATCACTAAAGCCAAATACACATATATTCCATGGCCCAGCAATTCTGCCCCTGGGTAGGTACCCAACAGAAATGAATGCTTATGTCTACCAAAAGACCTCGACAGGATGTTCATAGCAGCTTTATTCATCATAACCAAAAATTGGGAACAATCCAATTACCCATCAACAGTAGAATTGTTAAAAAATAGTGGAGGGTTCATAAAACAGTACACTATACCACAATGAAAAAGAACAAATTACGGATCCTCACAACATGGAGGAATCACACACACAAGGTGGAGCGAAAGAAGTCTGACCAAAAAGGTACACACTGTGTGATTCTACTTATATGAAGTTCAAAAAAACAGGAAAAAAGAAAAAACCTTAGGGTGATAGAAACGAGGACGGTGGTTACTGTTGGGGGCAGGAACTGCTGGGAGGGGCCCACCATAGCCCTCTGGGGTGCTAGAGATGTTGTGTATCTTGATCTGGGTGGTGTTTTTACAAGTTGTGTGTGTGTGTGTGTGTGTGTGTGTGTGTGTGTGTGAAGGCTCACTGAGCTGTACGTGTTAGTTCTGTGCACTTTACTGAATGTAGGTTATGCCTCAGTTAAACAACGAGAGGAGACTCAAGGGGATGGGTAACCTGGACGTTGGCTGCCTGCCCCCTCTTCTGAACTATGCGTCAGACCCCATGCTAATTTCCTCCTAGTAAGTCTTTGAAGACTTATTGATCTAAGCCACTTACTCCTTGACCTTTGGAGCAAAGATCAGTGTGTGAAAATACCTCAGAGCCCAGTAGTGGAGGAAGCTGGATGCTTTCACAAAGTAAATGCTTAAAGGTGCCCGGTCTTTCTGCATCTCTGTCCTCCCTAAGTTGAGGAGGGCTGGGCGGGCTTTGTTCCCCAAATCAGGTTTGCATCTGAATCATGTTCGTTGTAGACATTTGACTCCTGTGATAATTGCTTGCCTAGGCAGTCAAGACTGCACTGAGATGTCGCATTGTTTTTGAGTTGAATAAAGAAAACAATCACTGTGTCCATTATGCTTTTGAATGTTCTGTTTTTATATCTTGGAGCTGTTGATTGTTGGGTAGATTTCTCCCTAATTGAATTCAGATCCTCACGGTGTTCCCCAGACCCCGCCTGCTTGTCAACAGCCTCACTTGGGGTATGAATCTGGACCCCAGGATCCACGCCTCTATTTCTTTTCCTGTGATCTCCTGAGAGCTGGACTTGTTGACATGTCCTCAGGGACCACCTTCTCCCTCTGCACAGTGGAAGACTCACTGCTGACCCCTGTAGTCAGGGGATATCCAGACTCATGTCCTGTGGCCATTTCTGGAGCCGTGATGCGGTTGGGGTCAGCTGGACCAAACCATGTGGCAGCAGGTGAGGGAGGGGGGTTCCCCAGGGAACACCAGGGTATGGCCACCTAAAGGAGGAACCACGCCCCTGGGTGAGCCACAGGTGCCCGCCATCACCTGAAGGAGTAAAAATGCGCCAGGCCAGCGTGAGCCACAGGTGCCCGCCACCCATGAGCTCAGTCCCACTGGCAGATGTTTCAAGGTGAGGAAGCAGTGAGTGCAGAAGAGGTCAGGGAGTTGGGGACTGTTCCACAGTGGGATGATCTGCACATTCCCGCCCCCCAGGAAAGGGCCTTGTCTGAAGCCGAAGGTCCCCTCCTGGGGCAGGCCACCTCTACAGTTCTGCCTTTGCTTTGGCACCCAGAGGGCTGGCTCTCTTGCTGAGTGGTTCTGCTTCACCACTTGCTCCCTCTGGGCGAACTCCAGCTCAGACCTTGGGGAAAGAAATTCTCAGGAATCCGGTCATGTCAGCAAGGGGCCGGCTGGGAGTGGAGCTGAAAAGATTCCAAGGCCTCTATCTCATGGGTGGGGGTGAGGGCACCCAGGAGGCATGGTTGGTGTTCGGGACCCAAACAAAGGCACTCTGGCATTTTAAGGATGTTGGTAATTGGTAAACCACATGAAGTTTCCGTGCGTGTGTGTATGTGCATATGTGTGTGTGAGTGTGTTCCAGAATCCTGCAGCCAGTGTTTCCATGGCCCACTGTGTTCCTGCAGGCAGTAAGCACAGCTGTGCTCCAAGTGGGCCTCCTTGTGGCCCTTCTGGGCAGCATGGATGGCTGACCCCATGTCCCTGGCTTCCTCCTTCCCCGTGTGGCAACCACAGAGGGCAGACACTGTTCCCGAAAAGCCTGTTCTTTGAGGTTAGAACTTCTGGCATGACCCCCACTCTGACGCTCCAAAGATTGCAATTTCCTCATGTTTTTGCCCAGAAATGCCTGGCTCCCTCTGCACACAGCCCTGCTCTTTCCCTCCCTGCCTGCCCACGTGCATCTCTGTTTTCAGCGCTGGAACATTCCAGTCAAAGCTGGGCCCTGTGATGGTGAGGGGAGCCAGCAGGAGCGGGAACGCTGGGGAGGGACGTGGGAGGCTGCTGGCCAGTGCTGTGGCCTCAGCCTCTCATCTGCACTGACTCAGACTCAAGTGTCAAGCGTGTCCCCACCTCCAGTGCCTCGGTTTCCCAACCCAAGCAATGGTGGGCATGATCTCTAGTCTTCACGCTCTCCCTCTCTGCCCTAGACAGATCTAAGACCCAGTCTCAGTCTCTGAGCTGGGGAGTCCCAGATGGTGAGTGTGTGCATGGGACTCTCCCTGCACTGGGGTAAATGCTGTGTGTATGTGTGTGCGTGTGTACACGAGACTCCCTCCACTGGGGTAAGGACCGTGTGTGTGCGTGTGTGTGTGTGTGTGTGTGTGTGTGTGTGCGCGCGCGTATACATGGGAGTCTCCTCCATTGGGATAAGGACCCCACCTTGCAGGGTGTAGGCACAGCCTGGGCCACATCCACCTCTGTGGCCTTGCTTGAACTACTCCCATTGCGGCCATGGGAAGCTCCTCCAGGTGTCTGAACACACATCTCCCTCAGTTCCAGACCTGGGTCTCCTGGAAGGGCACATGAGGGTGGGGAGAGGCACGGGCAGGCTCGGGGAACATCCTGGGTCCAGCTCGAGGCCGAGTGTAGGTGTCAACAGAGCAGTCAGGGCGAACAGCTCAGGAGGAGCCCGTGGGGTCAATTTTGGACACATGGACTTCGAGGTCCCCATGAACTCAGCATCTTCCCAGTGCCCCCAGGAGCTGGG
Organism: Dugong dugon; assembly: GCA_030035585.1. Lineage (NCBI taxonomy): Eukaryota > Metazoa > Chordata > Mammalia > Sirenia > Dugongidae > Dugong > Dugong dugon. Next base: position 73,777,192 of record CM057478.1, read on the forward strand.
GAGGTCACTGTGCCTTCAGAGAAGCATCCATGCAATGTCCACTGGGCGCGAAGCCCTGGGCTGGGAGCTGTGGAGGCCACAGACGAACGAGAAACACCCCTGCCCTCAAGGAGCAGTTTCGATGGGCACAGACCGGCTCAGGGGCTGCCCGGGAGGCAGAGGTGGCAGAGCTGGGCAGGGCTGCAGGGGCTCGGAGAGCACAGCTTGGATGGGCACAGGCTGGCTCAGGTGCTGCCTGGGAGGCAGAGGTGGCAGAGCTGGGCAGGGCCACAGGGGCTTGGGGAGCACAGATGGAGAGCCACGCTGTCACCTGCATGCACAGGGTGGGCTCTAGCTCATGGGCAGAGCAAGGGGAGTGGTGGACTCAGTGCTACCCCAGAGAAGCAAGGGTCTGGCTCTGTTGGGCTTGTGAGGCAGCTGCCACCTCCCCACACAGCCCCTCCCCTCTGGTTCTGCTATGGGCACAGTTTCCGTGAATCTGCAGAGGGCTGAGGTAAAGCACATGTGGTGGACGCACTGGGCCCCAAGGCCCTAAAGCCTACGTCAGAGATGAGGTGCTGGACACAGAGGCCAGGGAGATACCTACAGGTGGGGAGGGCTGTACAGGGAGGCTGAGGGTCAGCCTGGAGCGTGTGGTGTGGGCGTGGAAATCCACATGTCCACCAATCATGCCATGCTCCCCAGAACCTGTCCCCATGCTTGGCGGTGGCCTCTCGCCTGCCTGCAGCTCTCAGGAGGATGCACTTCCTGCAGCCTGGGTCAGAGGCAGGCTCGGCGGAAGCGGCTGCCTTGGTTTGCAAGTGAGGCCTGAGAACTGGGGCAGCCTTTAAGTCACTCCCACCCTGCCTGGCCCCCTCAGGTTCCCAGCCCAGTGGCTGAGCCCAGAACTCCCCTCCCTGCCCCGCCTCACAACCCTTTTCCAGCTGTGCCCCAAGGAGCAGGCTGGGGCAGGGGCCAGGACAAATGGGCAGGAATCCTCTGATGCCAACCTCAGTGATGTCCCCAGCAAAGCCTGTGGGCCCCAGCTTGGCAACAGGTCAGACACCATCGCCCAAGAAAGCACTGCCAAAGTAGGGGCCTACTTCCTGCCCCTGACGGAGAGGGCACTTCAGCCAGTGCTGAGGGCGGGTGGCTCCTGACTCCTGGGCTGAGCCTTCCTACTCGCCCTCCTCCTCCAGAAAGAGGCCAGAGCCACCAGTTCTCACCTCATGCCTCCACTGGAGGCTCAGGGGGTGAGGTTCAACTGCCATTGCATTATCACCCCCTCTGCCCAAATGCCCTCTCCCCAATTCCTCCTTGATTCATTCATTCACTCAACAAACCTTTAGTGCCAGGGACAGGACTGTTAACAAAAAGACCCAGAGTCCCAGTCCTTGTGGAAACTATGATCCCCTCTGACAAACTACCATCCTCAACCCAACACCACCTCCTCCAGGAAGCCATCCCTGATTACACAGCCCTGTTCTGAGAGCTCCCTCCTCTGCTGTCTATCCCTCTCAGGGCCCAGACCACATCCGCTTCACCGTGGGTGGCCTTTCGTGACTGGCCTCTGCCTCTCTGAAGCCAGCACACAGACAGGCCTCAGCAAGTGGTAATGGCCACCACCGCCACCATCGTCATCAAGGAGGGACAAGACTTCTCGGGTCCTCTGAACCCCTGGTCTGGCAGATGGAACCTAAATGTTACCAGCACCCTTGCAGGTGGGCCTTGCTTTAGGAAAACTGGGTGTTTGAAAATCCTAACAGCCCAGACTCGCAGGTAGAGGACTTTTGTATGGGTCTCCCTAAGATCCTCATCCTGCAGGGACACTGCAGCCCTGCTTAGGTGTGGGGAAAACTCTGCAGGGACACCTGTCTGCCATCAGTCCCCAAACGCCGTGAGCTCACTGCTGTGACCTCACGTTCTACCTGGAACAGCTTCCATCTAGACTGATTCCAAGAAGGGCATTTGGAGCAATGCTGCTGAGGTGTGTGTGTGTGTCGGGGGGGCTCCAGTGGCCTGGTCCTCAGACCCTCCCCTTGCCCACCTGCATCTCCCACGAGGGGCAGGCAAGCCCTCCCCGGGACCAGGTGTCTGTGGGAAGATCAACTTCTGGCAGGGACACGGAGTCCCGGCACAGCTGGGAGTAAGGATTCCAGGGCAGCAGACAGGAGCCTGTGGCTGGCAGGACAGTTGGTTCCCGTGTCCCCGCCAGGCCTGGAGCGTGAGGGCCTGGCCCCTGGCCCCGCAGACCCAGCCCTATTGCCAGAGCTCCTCAAGCTTCCTTCTTGGGAAACAGCAGGCACTGAAGTCCAGCCTGAAGAACTCCTGGCCCCCTCCAGGACTGGGGTCAGAGTGGAGGCCAAGAGCCAGGGTCAGCGGTGAGGCCTGGACTGTGGACAATTCAGGGCCTTGGATGACTGTCCCCATCTGAAAACGGGCGTGATAATGGCACCCACCATGGACGAAGATGACAGCAGCACCATGATGCCTGGCTCTGGTGGGTGGTCTCTCCCCAGCTCCCAGCATGCCCTCTGTTGAGAACAGCTGGAGGGAGGGGGCGCGTGGCTATGACCTGACCCTTGACCGAAGCCAGGCTGATAGGATCTGCTCTGGAGGGGAGCCAGGGTGTCGGGACAGTGCCTTCCCTCCCCAGGAGCATGGGCCATGCCCACCTCTTCCATGCTGTGAGGGTCCACTCACCGTCTCACACGCTGGCCCAGAGTGTGGCTAACATGTTTGCAGTACGGGGTGAGGGGCGGCCCTGAGGAGCTGAGGGAGAAGACAGCCATGAGCTCTAACCTCTGCCTCAGGCAGAAACGCAGCACATGGGGCCCTAGAGGAGTCCATTTCCCACTGGGCATTCCAGGAGGAGGGTGGGTGAGGTCAGTGCCCCTGCCCCACCTGCCTGGACAGCCCAGAGGCCACAGGCCGGCCCGACGCCACCTCCTGCCCAGCCCTGCTCCACACGCAGTCGGCAAGCTCGGAAAGCAGAATGCAGGCTGGCTGCCCCGCTGGAGCCTCCTGGGCACCTGAGCTGGCTCTGCCACCTCTGGCCTCAGGAGCTCCAGCCCTAGTGCTCCCTTAATGCCAGCTCCTTCCTGCCTCAGGGCCTTTACACTTACTGTTCCCTCTGCCTGGAATGCTGTTTCCCCAGCCAGCATCACACTTATCACTTGGCGTGAACTCACCTCTGCAGAGCGGCTTTGCTGAGTGCCCCACCAGGTGCAGCCTCCACCCATCCCCAGCTCACCAGCTGATGTCAGTCGACCTGACTCACGGAGACCCCAAGTGTGTCTTCAATGGCTGTGACCTTTTGGAAGTAGATTGCCAGGCCTTTCTTCCAAGGTGCCACTGTGTGAACTTGAATGGCCAACTTTTTGGTTAGCAGCTGAGTGTGTTAACCATTTGCACCATCTGGGGACTTCCCACCTGCCCCCAATCTTTATCCCATCACCCTACTCACAGCACACCTGCCAGCACCATCCACTTCTGCGTGCTGCCTGTCTCCCCCACTAGACCGTAAGCTTGTGTCCCCAGTGCCCGGAATGGCACACAGCCAGCGTCAATGAGGGTGTCTGTACAAATGAAGGCTCTCCAAAGGCTGTTGGTTACCCGCACCCTTGGGCCCGTACAGAACTACCCCTGGGGTGGGGGTGGGGGGCTAAAGTTCCAGCTGAGGGCTGAGCCAGCACCTACCAGACCCAGCACACAGCCAGCCTCCCCGCCTACCCGCCCGAGGGTCCCGTGCCTTGTACCCCTATGGTCGATGGCTGTCATGAGGGCTGGCAGTACCCAGGCTCAGCTGCAGACGCTGGCTTGATGCCTTTATCCCCTGCTTAGGTCCTGAGGGTTTCTGAGCCAGGGACAGTTCTAGGGGAGCAAGACTGTGACCAACAGGCCAGTGGCTGGAGCCCAGCACCGCTGCCCTGGCATTGGCCTGGGGTGAAGGGATGGAATGTCTGCCTGGGCTCTGAGAGGCCCCAGAGCTGTCTTCAGGAACCGCCCCCACCCTGTCTCCACCCTGTGCCCTCTGGTCAGGCTGAAGAACCGCCCTGAACCAGTCTGTGTGGTGCAGGGAGGCCAAAGAGGCCAAGGGAAACAAATAAGGAGGCCAAGGGAAACAAGCCATTCTTGAAGGACCTCTGACGGTCTCCCCTTCCCGAGCAGGGAGGGTCAGAGACAGGTCACGGCCTTCATAATGGACTCCTCCCTCCAGGACAGCCCCCTGTCAATGGAACCCCAACTCCAAGAGCGACCCCCCGAGGCTGAGCCCCACAGCACCTGGCAGCCCCGCTCTAACCTGCTGAGTCAGAACCCACAACTGCCTTAGAGGCACTGCAGCTCGGTGTCCAGCCTGTGGGCCCATGTGACCAGACGTCGAGGCCGGCGGTTGTGCTCCAGGCCCAACAGACAGAAGGGAGGCTGTCGCTGCACCTGGGGCTGTTACCCCACTGGAAAAACCACACCCAAGGGCACTAACCCCAGGGTAGCCAAGGCAGGAGACCGCGTGAGAGACCACGTGTGAGACCATGTGAGAGTCTGGAACCCCGGGCAGGGCCAGACAAGTGGCTCCTTGCCTCCTTTATTTTCTCCTCTTCCATCCACTTAGCTAACCCACCCCAAGGTGAACAGCTGCGGGCGCCAGTCCATGGCCACAGGGCCCGATGGAGCTACAGCCTTGGGGAGCCCAGCCAAGGTGTGGCGTGGCCGTCTGTCTCCCCCAAGCTGCTGCATTCCTAGGAACGCCCAGGGTGGTGGGCAGCTGCTGATGTTGCATAACACCCACCGGGAGCCTCCCCTCCCATAGGGTGTGCAGGGCACCCAGGACCCAGGTTGACCAATCCATACCTCACAGTGCTCCTGGGCACAGCGATGGTTCAGGGCTCAGAGCCCAGGAGGTGCCAGGAGCCGGCTGGCTTCCTGCTCCCTGCTGCTGAGACCCTGTAAGAGCGAGGGAGGATGGTCCCAACCACCTCGCTTCAGCCCCTGACCAGCAGGAACACCTCTGCACCTTTCAACCACCTGGCTCGGAGGGAGGGTTGCTGTCACCTGCAAGCAGGAGTTCTAGCAGAAAACGCCTCTGCTGCCATCCTCTGTGAGATGAGAGGATGAGGTGCACCGACACCTGGAGGGGGGTGCCAGGGCAAAGCCCTCAAAGGCCACCCTGGGCCACGGGGCACCCACAGCATGTGGCTCTGGGTGAGGACTGGCCAGCCCAGGCCTTAGTTTCCAGGAGACTTCCTAAGGCTCACGGTCGACCCCAGGGGTGTGCTTGTCCAGACGGGAGGCCTCAGAGAGCAGGAACCCACACTCCAGTCCTCTGTCCTCCCTCTGGGCTCCAGACCCCTCTGGCCGGTCACCCGTCTGCCCAGGGTACCAGGGGCCGTCTGACTCAAGACGCCATCTGCAGCCTCAGCTACAGCCGACAGGGCTGGGAGACGGCATTTGTTCTCCAAAGGGGTAGGTGCCTGGGGTTTGCTAACGGAAAGGCGACAGGCTGAAGTGGGACTAGAGTGGTACCGACGTCTAGCAAAAGCAAGAGGCTGGAGAGAAAGAGCCACCCCCACTGTGTCCACCCTGTGGGGTGGCGTCGTCAGGGACCCTGACCAGCTCTGAACTCTGGGCTCCACCCAGGGCCTGGGTAACGCGCTTGCTTGGATGTAGACGCGACCAGCAAGTCCCTGCAGGCCTGGGGTCAGCTGTGGAAGGAAGACCAGGAGGCGCCCGAGGCATAGAACTCCACGCGGCTGGGCCAGTCGCCATCCCCACTGCCCTCTCTGTCCTCGTCCGAGTCATCGTCGTCCCCACTGGATGCCCCAAAGACGGCCCCAGCCAGGTATACCGGCTGCCCCGGGGACCCCCGGCCCTGCTCGTCCTCCTCCTCCTTGCGCTTCTGGGCAGCCAGCTGGCGGAAGCAGAGGCTGCAGACACGCAGGGGCTTGGGCGAGAGGTGCGGCAGGAGGAAACGCTCCCGGGAGCACTCCGCGCAGACCACAAAGCCACACTTGCGGCAATGGTGGCGCCGCGTGAGCGCCGAGAAGCGGGTCTGCGTGCAGCGCATGCAGATATCCGTGGCCTTGTCGGGGATCCAGGGTGCCGCGTGCTCCGTGGTGGGCTGGCGGCCTGTGGCCAGCAGCTGCCGCCGCACACACTCCTCAATGTGGCTGATCCACTCCTGACGCTCCGTCACCGAGGCGGCCGACACCACGAAGGACTTCTTGGCCGTCTTGATCATCCAGCGGTTCTTGGCCTGCAGGGTCTCGGGCAGCGGCTCGAGCGTCACCTCCTCCAGCGGGATGATGTGCTGGCTGCGGTACTTGCGCTTGCTGAGCACGATGCTGCCGTACACCAGGATGTCGTTGAAGAGGAAGAAGATGCGTGGCTTGGCCTTCTTGCGGCACTCCTTGGTCAGGACGCCCTCGCCCAGCAGCACGCGGCCTGGCAGGGCCAGTGGCTGCCCCGACGCCCCGAAGCAGCTCTCCACGGCGGCGATCCGCTGGCTGTTGATCTCTGTGTTTGCCAGGTGGTCCACCATCTCTGAGGGCTGCTGGGCTATAGGACGAGAGGCCGACAAGGAGGCATTAGCTTGCCCCGGCCCAGCCTGATGATCAGAACTCCACCACCGCCCAGCCAGCCACTCGCTCACCAAACCAAACAACCACGACCAACTTACTACCTGACTGCAGTCCAGCAAACCCACCCCACCACCCAAACTCACCACCTAAGGCTTGGTCCCCCAGAAGTGGACCCTGGAGACAAGGAATGCATGAAGTTATCGGAGGTGAAGGAAGGCCCAGGAAGGGGAATGTGGAAGCTGGCAGGGACAGAAAGGCAGCAGTAAAGACTGTGTTACTCAGCAGCTTACTGCTGTGGGCAGCGAAGGCTCGATCCCGCCCCGGAGAAACTGGGAAGACAGGCTAGAACAGCCTCAACGCTGTTCACCCAAGCGGCAAGGAAGCCGGGAAATTCATCCGCCAACTCACGCCAGCCATTGGTCGTGCACTGCGGCCGGGGGTGTTAACCACCCACACTTCCAGCCTGCCCCTCGGATGGAGAGGTGCAGGCGTTGTAGGAGGGCACTGCTGGCATGTACCAGAACAGTGGGTGCCAGACATGGGTGTCTGCAACCCCACCCAACCACTGACCACACTCATCCTCCACTGATAATGCAACCCAACCGCTCCCCCAACAAAGCCAGCGGTCACCACCATGTCCTGAGCACCTCCTCCATGCCGAGCACTTTATTCCATGTGACCTTCACACCAACCCCATGTTACAGGAGGGACACTGAGGCTCCGTCAGTGGTGGGGACCCCAGAGCTTGCACCCCTGGCATCCGTGCTGCTGCACTGCCTTCCCCTGTAGAGCGTGAGGCCCAGTCTGGCCCCTCTGCTGGGGTGTCCTCCTCTACTTGAGCACTACATGGTGGAAGCCTTAGAGCTCATCCCACCCCCATTCTAGGCTGACTACACACTCCCTTTCAACCCACCCGTCCGGTGGCTTTGAAGGCCACCCACTCCCTAGGACAAGAGTCAGCAGAAGATGGCCTGCGGGCCAAATCCCAAAGCCAGCCAGCCTCCTGTTTTTGTAAATAAAGTTTTACGGGAACACAGCCACCCTCATTCATTTACAATCGTCCATGGTGTTTTCGTTGTGAGTCGGAACCCACACAATGGCACCTAACAACAACAACAACAGTGGTGTTTTCAATCAGCCTCATGTGCTTCAAAAGCTGGACAGTGCATCGGGGATATTAAAAGAAGAATTGACGCTTTGTGGGGAATATTGAATAGACCATGGACTGCCAGAAAAACGAACAAATCTGTCTTGGAAGAAGTACAGCCAGAATGCTCCTTAGAAGCAAGGATGGGGAGACTACATCTCACATACTTTGGACATGTTATCGGGAGGGATCAGTCCCTGGAGAAGGACATCATGCTCGGTAAAGTAGGGGGTCAGCAAAAAAGAGGAAGACCCTCAACAAGCTGGACTGACACAGTGGCTGCAACAATGGGCTCAAGCATAACAATGATTATGAGGATGGCGCAGGACTGGGCAGCGTTTCGTTCTGTTGCACACAGGGTCACTAGGAGTTGGAACCAACTCGAGGGCACCTAACAACGACAACATGGTGCAGAGCTCGGCTGCTAAGCAAAAGTCAGCAGTTCACATCCACCAGCTGCTCAGTGGAAAACCTATGGGGCAGTTCTACTGTGTCCTGTAGGGTCGCTATGAGTCGGAATGGACGGCAACGGGTTTGATTTGTTTGGTAGGGCCGCTCTCACGCTACGACGGCAGAGCTGGGTAGCGATGATGTAAAGCCTAAAATATTCACTGTCTGGCTCTTGACAGAAAGTTTGCTGCACCCTTCTCCAGGATGTCATCCCCTTCTCTTTTTTTTCTTCTTCACAGGACTTACCAGGCCTGATGTTTTCTTATCTAGTCATTGTTGACTTGTGTACTTTCTCTCTCTCCCCCTCAACTCTAAGCTCCATGAAAACCAGAGCATTTTTTTTTCTTCATTCACTGCTGTACCGCAAGGCTTGGAACAGGGCCCAGCATGCAGTAGGCGCTTAATAAGTGGCAAGTGAATGAATGAGCCTTTCCAGAGATCTCGAGGTCTGACCACGTATGACTCAGCTCTTCGCTCTGAAGAGGAAGTGGGGGAGCACTGCCCCCTGCCGCCACGTGCACACATGTACACAGGCCCAGGCAGCATACCCTGGCCGGCTGCTCACACACAGGTTTCTGGGTCACTGAGCTGAAGTTCCATAAGCCAGGCCACCTGTGGGAAGCCAGAGGGGCCCCAGCACAGGGGCTGGAGGCATTGCATGAGGGAGAGCTGGGCCGCCGGAAGTCACATACCACCTCCCCTTTCAGACCACAAGGCGTCTAGCGACTGCTGCCCACATCACCTTATGTAAGAACCACTATTTTTAGGTGGCTGATCTTGGCTACGTCTTGCAAACCTAGCTGATTATCAGGGACAGCCCTGGGCTGTCCAGCCTCGGCTGATCACCCAGTCCCTGACTGTGGACAATCCAACAAAACCAAGATTCTCTCCCACGACATTTCTGAGCGTCACCTCCAAGTCCCACCAGGGTGGGATGGCTTAGATAAGGTCTCTGCTGCAGGGGAGCTCAGAGTGCAGCTGAAGGGGACTCACAGAGGGCAGTGACAATGGCCCTCCAGTGTGTTGTGTGGAATGGAAACACCCAGAGACAACCTAAATGTGTATCGTCAGGGAAAGAATAAAACGGGCACATCATACAATGGAATACACTGAAGGCACCCAACCTACAGTGACCAATACAGAGTGATGGCTGACAGCAAAGGCTGAGCAAAACACAGCTCACCGCAGAGAGCATGTATCATGTGGCGCCATTTACGAAGACATTACAAAACACGTTTAAGGTGTTGAAGAACGAGATCTGTGGATAAAAACAGGCAGGATGGACACAAATCAAGTCAGGATAGAGTGGTCTCGGGGGAGGGACCTGGATGTGACCAGGAATGGGCAGGGGATCAAGAAGTACTTCACCTTTATCTGTGATGTTTTAATTCTTTTATTAAAAACTGCAGCAACCAATGTGATGAAATCCTAATTCCTGTCAATTCTGGGAGATGGCAACTCTGTTATGGACTGAATTGTGTCCTCCAAAAAGAGACACTGAAATCCTAACTTCTATATCTGTGAATGTGACTTTATTTGGAAATACATCTTTGAGGATATTATCAGTTAGGTTTGTATGAGCTCATATAGGAGGAGGTTGGGTCCTAATCCCTTTTGAGTGCTGTTTTATAAAAGTGGAGAGTGAACGTGGGGGGAGGGGCATGTGACGATGAAGTTACCGGGAATGCCAAGAACTGCCTAGAGTGAGACATGCAACAGTTTCTCTCTCAGAAGGAATCAACATGGCTGACACAATCAATCTCTGTTTCTTAAAGCCACCCACTTTGTGGTGGTTTGTTACAGCCCCTCTAGGAGATGCAGATACTCTTTCTGAATTTAAGGTTCTCCGAGAACAGAATTACACCTACTCCTCACTTATCAACTATCGTGTTATCTGATATTTCGCATTTGCAACAACAGTAAAAGACCTACCATCCAACTACTTTGGGTATTAACAATGTACGCCTGGCAGCAATGAACGCCGAGGTGTGAGGAGAGAGGCACACTGGCCGTGATGGTTAACATTACTTGTCAAATTGGCTGGTTCTCAGTGGTTTGGCAGTTATGTAGTGATGGAATGTGGCAATTGTGTAATGATGTAGTCATCCTCCCTTTTGTGATCTGATGTGGTAATCTTCCATTTTAACATAAGGCCAATTTTCACATAATGACCTGGCCTTTGGAAACTAACCATGTCGATAAGTGAAGAGTGGGTGTACAGGACAGTGTCTGGATCCAGGGTTCTGGGCTCAACCTTCTGGGGATGTTGCACAGGCCTCACAGTAGACCACCTGGGCTGGGCTTGGCAGGGGGAGTAGCCACTGGCCTTGCCTCTCCCTCCATACCTGTGGGCTCCTTCTGTTTCCCCAAACCCTGAGCACTGGGCAGGAGTGGACTGCCCAAGGGAGATGCTGGGGGCCCCTGCAGGAGGAACGCCACGTTGCCTCCAGTCTAGCTGCAGGCTAGGATGCTGGGCCACCCCACAGAACTGGATGGAAGCCTGATCTTGTGGTCACAGAGCCAGGCCTAACTCGTTTGGCGGCAGAGGCAGAGCACAGCCAGCCCGTCTGCTGCAGCCCCACCCGGCCCCGTGGGACTGCTGCGCTCTGGAGGCTGGCTGGCCCAGTGTCCACCTGTGAGGTAACACCACCCAGGTGCAAGGCACACAGGAAGGGCGGGGCAGGGCGGGTGGGGACAGCTGCGGGCAGAAGGGGTGGATCCAGGGTGGAGCTGAGCCTGTCTTCCCTTCCCTGGAGGGAGAAGGGTTAGGATGTCCAAAACTGGACCCAGGTCTTCTTCTCCTTTTCCACATGTGCGAGACACCACGGGGTGGGATTCAGCCTGCTGCTCTGCTCCCAGCCCAGGGCCTCACAGGGCTGGTAGTGGTGAGTGGGGCCTTGGCTCCTTTCAGCCCGCCCTCAGCAAGCCTGCAGAGGGTCCCCGGCTGAGGCAGACAGCCTCCTCCCACCCCAGGGCTCCGTCCCAACTAGACGCTAACTTCATACCCTAGCTGGACGGCACTGGGTGATCTGAAGGGTCTGCTGGGTAAATATGGCAGCCCTGGGTCAAATGGGGAATCCTTTCTTATTTTTCTCATCAGAGGAGCAACCTGCCCTCACTAGGGTAGTGAAGGAGCACTCCATGTGGGCCAGCTGCCTCAGGAAGACAGGGGCAATGGAGCCTCTGGCTCGGGTGACGCCTGTGATGACCCCAGCGTGGTACCCAGGGAAGCTGACAGGGGTTATCTAGTGTGGGGAGACAGGGCACGGTCTCCCCCAGCCTGTGCCTCTTCCAGGGAAGCCTGGGGCAGCCCCAGCGCCTCACTCTCCCGGCCGTGAGGCCTCAGGACCTGTGTTGTGAGACCTGAACACGATCCTGCTGGAGAGCAGGGCAGAGCCAGGCAGGTACTATCACTGTTGTTGCCTCTGTGTCTGCAGATAAGGCACTTCCCGTTTCCAATCCTCAGTTTCACCATTCATGAAAGGGGATAGTACTGCCACCTTTATCTACCTCTTCAAAAAAAACTCAGAAAACCAAACCCGTTGCCATCAAGTCGATTCCAACTCATAGCGACCCTATAGGACAGAGTAGAAGTCCCCCATAGGGTTTCCAAAGAGCAGCTGGTGGGTTCGAACTGCTGACCTTTTGGCTAGTAGCCACAGCTCTTAAGCACTGCGCCACCAGGTCTACCTCTTAGATTACTGCTAAACACAGTGGTCTGTGGTGAAGAATAAAGCATGCTTGCACATTCTCACGCACATGGGGCTGCTATCACCCAGCAAAGTCTGGGTGCCATGGAATCTTCTAATGCTGCCCAGGAAAAAACGAGAGGGGAGGTTTTTAACAAGCCCTGGGATCATATTAAATGGACTCCATTAATTTTCTCTTAGATGCCAGTTACTTCTCCTTTTTTTTTTTTTTTTACATCCAGGTGGCAGTAGGTGAGAGTGAGGGGAAGGGAAGGTGGGCTTGGTGCTCATAGTGGCTACTGGGGGTTGTGACCCTCCTCTGTGCCGTCACCAAAGCAGAACTCTGCACATGTAGCCCCCAGCACAGTGGTTATCATCCCCATTTCTCAGATGCAGAAACTGAGGCCTGCCCCAGGTCACACAACTGGCAAAGAGCAGAACAAGGGCCAGGATGGGGGAGTGCAGAGCTCTTCTCAGTCCTAGAACGGTGGAGGTCCCAGGGGACACCCAGAACCTCTGCTGTGGCTGCCCTCTTGTGCCCCAAGATGGCTGGGTGATACTGTGAATCACTGAGGGCCACCACACCTCCATCTAAAGGCTCCCCACCAAATTCAATACAGCACCTGGCAATGAACATACCTGCAGGTCTTCAAGGATTCGGAAGGGGTGGCAGGCTCTGGGCTCAGCCTTCTGAAGGGAAATGATCCCACCACGGAACTGAGGCTCGGGGTACATACCATGACAGCTATGGCTTGGGGGCCCAGGCCCTGAATGCCTCCAGGTGGTTGCAAATGCCATGTGACCAGGGTTCCGTGCATGAGAGTCAACCTGTGCTATGTGACCTACACCAGCGGTTAGCAAATGGCGGCCCCAGGGCCAAATGCGGCCCACTGCCTGTTTTTCTAAATAAAATTTTATTGGAACACAGCCTCATACAACAGAGGCTGTATAGCCTGTAAAGCTGAAAATATTTACTATTCAGCCCTTATTTGGCCTTTTACAGAAAATGTTTGCTGACTCCTGATCTACCGGGACCCACCCAGTGAGCCACTTGGGGCTCTGTCCTGGTGGAACGTGTCCTCTCCTCTCCTGAACTCGAGACACAGCCTTTGGGTTCTGCAGAGAGACATTCGGTGCCCCAACCTAGGTCCCTAGAAAGATGGAGCTGAGAGGGGTGCCTTGGTCCACCTTCCCCTTGGGTTACATGCGGGGGCACTGTTTACCAGAGAGGGACACAATACCTGGTCCAAGGTCACAGAAGAAGTCAGGATCAAAGGGCTAGCCCCACCCTTCAGCTTCCCCTGATAGGCAGGGCTGGGTCATAGGGCTGATGTATCATTCATTCCTCCTTCCCTGCAGGGACCCCAGCCCCAATCAGGCCCACCTTGCCTCCAAGCCTGCCTGCCTTCACTTTCCAAATACTTACAGAAGTCCTACCATGCACCAAGCGCTGTACTAGGTACTGGGGCTACAGCAGGGAGCTAGCGACCAGGCCCTTCGGCCCTTTGGAATGCACTTCCTGCGGGGGAGACAGACTGGTTTGTAGGTCAACAAGGTGACTTCTGAGTGACTGCTCAGTGTTATGAGGAAAACAAACAGGTTCATGTGGCCAGTGGGAGTGGGGTGGGGGAGGGAGTCAGGGAAGGCCTTGGTAAGCCTTAGACCAAGGCTGGGCACCCTGAAGGAGCCAGCTGTGAACCGCCTGGGGGAGGAGAGTTCCAGGCCTAGGGAACAGCTCAAGGTGGGATGAGGAAGGTATGTTCCAGAAACAGCATGGACCTGTGGAGGCCCAGTAGAAGAAGAGGTAAGGTCAGAGGGGCCGGCAGAGGCAGGTGCGGCCCTTCTTGCAGGCACATAGGCCAACGTGAGGCTTTGGGCGTGGGGTGGGGGGTGGGGGGGAATGCCATGATCTGAGTCCTCTCCTTCCAGGAGGGTCGCCCCTCAGCCTTGTCCAGCCCTGTGCTTCTGGAAGGCCTGGGCCTCCCTCCAGGAATATAACATAGTAAGAAAAATAACCCACAGGGGTGCCACTTCCCCCCAGAGCTTTTGGCCCTCCAGATACAACAGTTAAGCACATTATCAGTATTATCTCATTCAATCCTCAGAAAAACCCCTTGGGGAAAGTCCCACCACCTGCTTCAAAGTCACTGCCCAAGGACCTGGCTGAGCGACCCAGAAGCTGAGCTCCAAAGTAACCATGAGCACTGAAAGCTGCTCTTGACCAAAAATGAAATCAGAAATCCTCAAGACCAGAGGGTGGGGCCCATCTCCAGTCACAGGCCCCCTGAGGTGGCCTGGGCAAGTCCATTAGCTTGGCTGGGCTCACCCGCCCCCAGGCCACACTGGCCAAGCTGTGCTTCCTTCCTTGTGGTGGGCTGGAGTGTGCAGGGCCCTCAGCTCATCTGGGTGACCTCACCTGCCAGCCTTGGCAGCACTGAGGGTTGAGTGTGCAGGGACATGCGGCCAAAGCCCGAGAAAGGGTCACCTCTCAGCCTGCAGGTCGCCAGCATGAACCCTCCCTAACCCCCTCTGGCCTGGAACTGGGGCCTTAGGAGGGCTGTCCGTCTTTCCAGGAGGCCTAGACTGTGAGGAGTCACACCAGCCTGCTCTGATCATTTGCCCCAGGGAATCAGCACTGTTCCAGGGCTTGCCAGGGAGGGAATCTGGGATCCTCTGGCGAGGAGGTAACAGCTTTGTTCAAATTCCAAACAAATATTTCCTTTGGGCTGTGGAGACCAAGTTCTGGAGTGACTTGCCGTTTTCCCACCTGCAAAGGCGTTTAAGGACACCTCTCCCCTTCTAAGTTCTGCGGGTATTTGAAGAGAGAAAGGGAGGCGCTCCAGCAGATTCACCCATTGTCCAGGATGCGAATAACCCAGCCTGGAGGGTTGGGGGGGAACTGCCATCTCTGGGTCTGCCTCAGTTACCTTCTCTGTGAAGTGGGAAATTAACCCTGGCTGTTTCCTTTGATGGTTCCCATCCCGGGTCATTAACTCCAATGCTTCGGGGCCAAGCGGTCCCCAAAAGAAATGGGCCAAAGAGGGCGGAGCCACCCAGAAAGAACTGCCGACCCACACTTTCTCCCCACAGGTAGGCAGTGGTCCCAGCCCACGCCTCCAGACCCCGCAGATTGGGACCAATCACTGAGGTCCCGATGGCGGTGTGAGGCCGTGAATCCCCGAAAGATCACCCGGCAAAAGGCGCGCTGAGATCCCTGCAGCCCCAGGACTCAGCGCCTACGGGCTCCTCCCGACCCTCCGCCCGGTGACCCCGCCTCGGCCACGGAGCCACACCTGCTCTCCCCGGAGCCCCGCAGCCCACACCCCGCCCGCCCCTCCAGGCAGAAAATAACGCCCTTCTCCGCGCCTCTGCTCGGGGCTGGAGTCTGAGCCCGCCCGGGCTGCGCGCCCCGGCCCGCCCGAGCCCCAGGACCACCTGGACGGGGCGGCCCGGGGCTCAGGGACCTGGGGAGGGGAGCCCGCCTGCTTCACGCGCCCCAGCCCGGCCGCGGGGCCCTTACCTCCTGCGCCAGGGACAGCTGGTTCGCCGGAGGCTGCACGGCAGCTCCGCCCGAGGCTGCACGGCAGCTCCGCCCGAGAGTCCGCGTTCGGCTGGCTGCTGCCACGGAGCCGCGCGCCGTCCACGCCTCTGTTTCCAACTCCTCCTGGCACGACCCGGTGGAGGCTCCACCAATCGGCACCCTGCAGCGCTGGCGGGGCGGAGCCCGAACGCAGAACTCGGAGCACTGTCTTGGGAAATGCGCGGGGGTGGAGGGGCCCCAAGTTTGAGGTGGTCGCCGGTGAGCGGTGGGGCCCGGGAGGCGGCTCCTTCTTGCTGCGTCAGGGCTGGTTTCCCAGGTCCCCAGTTTGTTCCCCCCACCCCCCGTTTCCCCTTTCCGCCCGCCGCACTGCTGGTACTGGCTGTGGCCGAACAAGACTGAGTCCAGATCCCCTGCTACTGCGCACTGCTGGAGGAGGCTGTGGGATTATTGTGCCTTCTGATGCCTTCGAAGAGAGCCCCTTACTGCTAGCTGACCCCTCATAGTCATTTCCTCTCAGCAGCAAGAGAGATTAATAATGATTATTAATAATAATAATTTTATTATTAATACTCATACTGCGGTGGTGTGCGCGTTGCTGTGTTGCTGTAAACTATACCACCAGTATTTCAAATACCAGCAGGGTCACCCACGGTTGACAGGTCTGAGTGGAGCTTCCAGACTAAGACAGACTGGGAAGAAGGCCTGGGCATCGACTTCGGAAAAAATTGGCCAGTGAAAACCTTATGGATAGCAGGGGAACGTTGCCTGATATAGTGCCAGAAGATGAGCGCCTCAGGTTAGAAGGCACTCAAGACCAGGCAAGAGCTGCCTTCTAAAAGTAGAGTCGATCTTAATGACGTGGATGGAGTCAAGTTTTGGGGACCTTCATTTGCTGATGTGGCACCACTCAAAATGAGAAGAAACAGCTGCAAACATCCATTAATAATCAGAAAGTGGAATGTAAGAAGTATGAATCTAGGAGAATTAGAAGTTGTCAAAAATGAGACGGAGCACTTGAAGATCAATATCCTAGGCATTAGTGAGCTGAAATGGACTGGTAATACCCTCATCAGCAAGGACCAGTCCAGTTTGGTCCAGTTGCCATCAAGCCAATTCTAACTCATGATGACCTCATGGGTCTCAGGGTAGAATTGTGCTCCATAGAGTTTTCAATGACTGATTTGTTTGGAAGTAGATCACCAGGTCTTTCTTACAAGGTGCTTCTAGGTGGACTCGAACCACCAACATTTCAGTTAGCAGCTCACTATGTTAACCATGTACACCACCCAGGGACTCCATCAGCAAGGACAGACGGTATTAACCGAGCATCCGACAGAAGGCACAACCTGGTAGCCCGTGAGCTGAGCTTGGCCCCTCAGACATGTCTTTCTGTCTCATGAAGTGTTTAAAAAATTAAAAAATCATTGCCAACATTTAGTATTGGCCGATTTCACATAAAAATCTGGGTTTTCAGCTTGTCTTAAATCAGAGGATTTGAAAATCTTGTCCTGCATCTGTACATGGACCCATCCCCCCTGCACTCCAATCCCCATGCTCCCCTTGGCCTGCCGTACCCACTGCTGTACCTCTGGGTGAGTAAGCATTTGAAGCTAGGGAGTCCTGATGGTGTCGCCAGGAGATGGAGACAAAGTTGGAGATCGAAGAGACAGAGTTATAACCAGGGAGGTCAGCTTGAATGTCAGGACGCTGGGAAACACCACCCCAAGTGGACACACAGCTCGTGTCTGGGGAGTGGAGAGGGACTTTGAGCTGAGCCTTCATGGCCATGTTCTGTGACTGCTTTGGTGCTCAGGTCCCCACCTCCTACTAGTTGGGGCACACCAGGGACGGCAGGCCCTGCCTGGGCGAAGGGGCCCCATGAAGTTTGGAAGGAGCTGGTAGGCCCTGGGAAGGCAGGCAGTCTTCAGCTGCATCCACACTTTATCACAAGCCTGGTGCAGAGTAGGTGTCCAGAGAAGTGAGGCTTTCTCATGCCTCTGGAAAACCAGAGAAGGAGGCACACCTGTTGGCTCCGGAGTCAGGAGACTCCTCCTAGCCCTGTCTCACTGGTGGTCCAGGGCCCACTCGGACCACAGTCTCCTCATCTGCCCTTCCTTCCAGCTCTGACATTCTAGGGACCTGAGTGGAGCTCTGGGAAATTCCCAGGAGGCAGTACAGGCTCTGGCCGGCCTTCCAGCTGTCCACCCCCACCCAACAAGGCCAGCCGTGGGCAGAGCAGACCTGGGCCGAGGGCTCCTCCAAACAAAGGAAAAACCCATGACTCTGGGAAAGGCAGAAGTTGAGTCAGCCAAACCACAGGCTGTGGAAAAAATGAGGCCTTTTCTATTCCTTGGGCAAGAAGCCCTTTCTGAGGAAAAGCTGACTTCCAGACTGCAGGAAGCAGGCTTAGGGAAAATGCCAAGGCTCAGGGTTTTCAAACTAGGGGTTCCGGGAAAGAGACCTGGGGTTTTTATTAGATCATTTATTAAGTTCTGTCCCAAGCACTGTGTGGGAAACACTTCACATTATCTTCTCTCGCCTCACACCAAACCTATTATCTCTAGCTTTCGGTTTAAAAAAAAAATAGATACACACTGAAGTGTTTAGTGGTGAAATGTCAAGATGTCTGCAACTACCACGAAGGGTTTAGCGAGAGAGAGACAAAACAGAAGTGGCAAAATGTGAACAGCTGATGAATCTAGGTCAGGAGTCAGCAAACTGTTTCCATAAAGGGCCAGAGAGTAAATATTCTAGGTTCTGTGAGGCAGGGACTCGGTGGCAGCTATTCAAGTCTGCCACCGTAGAGCGAAAGAGACAGCCTTGTGAGGCTGGCCAGGACCGGGCAGAGTTTCACGCTGGCACACATGGGGTCGCTATGAGTCGGAACCGACGCCACGGCACCTAACAACAGGCAAGAGGGTGAACTTTATTTATGGACCCTGATATTTGAATTTCATATAATTTTCATGTGCTATGAAACTACTTGTCCTCTGATTTTTTTTTCAACCATTTAAAAACGTAAAACCCATGCTTAGCTCATTGGTAGTACAACTACAGGCCAAGGGCTAGAGTTCGTTTATCCCTGATATGTGGCTGTTCATTGCGCTTGTCTGGAAACCCTTCATTACGTTTGAAAATTTTCAAAACAAAAAATTGCAAAACAAATAAACAAGAAACAGATGTCCTTCCGCTTCTAATGGACGGATCCTGAACGTGCCTCCGAATCTGTCCAACTCCCAGACTATTTCTCTACGCCGGCCCCTTTATTAATAATGTACTTGAGACCCTGAGTACAGAGACATGAAAATGTGAAACATTTTGGAAAGGCTTCTGTTCGAGTGGTTAAAGAGATTAGCTTGGAAGGAGGAAAGGCTAAGATGTTTGGGAAACTGTGATTTCAAAAGAAACTCTTGAGGACTGGGCTGCTGAGGTTGTATCGGGTTAGACGCTGAGACTGTAGTCCCATCCTACTGCAGCCTGAAACTCCAGTGGCCCCCGCCCTCACCGCCCCTGCCTCTGCAATGTCAATATTTATTGCTTTCTGTGTGTGCTTCCCGTGTTTATCATTCCAACTGTCTGCATATCCTTTTCATGTTTGTGGGCATTACTGTGCCTGTTTCCCATCATATATTTTCCCCACTAGGCTCCAACGAGGCCAAAGGGGGAAAAAGAAAACAGAAATAATACCCTCAGATAGATGAAATAAGTGTTGCATCCCAATATAATCTTCAGAGTGTATTAGACTTAGTTTGTCAAATGAGAGCAGTGTTGATTCAGTGG
This sequence comes from Dugong dugon, assembly GCA_030035585.1. NCBI lineage: Eukaryota > Metazoa > Chordata > Mammalia > Sirenia > Dugongidae > Dugong > Dugong dugon. Next base: position 73,796,356 of record CM057478.1, read on the forward strand.
TAGAATTCTCGCCTTCCACGCAGGGGATCTGGGTTCACTTCCTAGCCAGTGCACCTCATATGCAGCCACCACCCATCTGTCAGTGGAGACTTGCATGTTGCTATGATGCTGAACAGGTTGCAGCAGAGCCTCTAGACGAAGATGGCAATCTACTTCTGAAAATCAGCCGTTGAAAACCCTATGAATCACAACGGTTCCATTCTGTTGTATGTGGGATTGCCATGAGTCGGGGGCTAACCTGACAGCAGCTAACAACAACAACAAAGATAATTCAGTGGGGGAAGAACTGTGTTTTCCACACAGGGTGCTAGAGTAATTGGTGAACATATACAAAAAATGAACCTTGACCTATACCTCACACATTATACAAAAATCAACTCAATATGAATCATTGATCTAAACGTAAAACATCAAACTAGAAAACTTTTAGAAGAAAACATTGGAGAAACTCTTTGTGACCTTGGGTTAAGCAAAGATTCTTAGACTCCAGAAGCATGATCCATTCAATAAAAAATTGATACATTGGACTTCAGCAAAATTAAACTTGCTCTGTGAAAGACACAGAAGCCACTGACTGGGGGTAAATATTTGCAAATCACATACCTGACAAAGAGCCTGTATCTAGAATATATAAAGAACACTCAAAATGCAACAATAAGAAAACAAACACCTCACTTTAAGAATGGGCAAAATATTCCAACAGATATTTTACCAGAGAAGATATGTGGATGGTAAGTAAGCCTATGAAAAGATGCTCAATATCATTTAACATCCCATACGTCTATTTGAATGGCTAAAGAAAAAAAAAAAAAAAAAAAGACAATACCAAGCCCTGGCCCCTCTGCTCATTGATGTGGGAGCAACTGGGACGTTCCTATGTTGCTGCTAGGGGCAGTGCAGAGTGGTACAAACACTTGGGAAATACCTTGTCAATTTCTTCCAAAATTAAACATACTCTCTGGTGTGACCCAGCAATCTTATTTCTAGGTTTTTAGCAACGAGAAATAAAAAGAAATTTGTTCGCACAAAAACCTACTAACAAATGTTTATAACAATTTTATCCACAGAAAACAAAACGTTGGAAATGATCCAAAAGTCCATTGGTGAATGGATAAGCAAACTATGATACAGCCGTACAATGGAATAAAAAGGAACTCAGCAATGAAAAGAACGAACTAGTCAGGGACATGGATGACTTGCAAATACATTATTCTGCAAGAGAGAAGCCAGACTTGAAAGGTTACTTATTGTGTGATTCCTGTTTGTTTGACATTCCGGGAAAGGGCAAAACTAGGAGAGTGGGGGCCAGCTCAGTGGCTGCTATGGGCTAGGGGTGGGATGACTCCAAAGGGGTGGCATGAGGGAAATATTTAGGGCAACGGAAACTATTCTGTATCTTGATTATGGTGGTGGTTGCGCTGTTTTACGCGTTTGCCAGCACACACAAAACTGTACACCAAAAGAGTGAAATTTACCGTTAACTGAAAAATAAAACCCAATATTAGTAAAATGTAGAACTGTGTAACTGAAACTCTTATAGCACGTACAGCACTTCCTACATTTGTTCTTTACATGGTTGCTCATAAATTGGGATTGTGTGCGTGTGTTTGCTTTTGTTTCAAAAGTTTAACGTGTTGGATTTTCAAGAGAAATGGCCACGTCCAGGAGTCCGGGTTTGGGGACTTGTAAACCTCTCAGGCCATGCTGGAAAACCTCCAAGTTACCCCTTGTTACAGGAAGAGAAACCATAAAAACACAGCACAACAAGCCCCAGTCTCCATTGTCAAAGCTCTCTCCCAAGACGCTCTAAGTTCATTTCATCCTCCTGGGGATTCCTGGGCTCACTTCCGGACTGAGAAGCCAGGAATTAAAACTGTCCCTCCCCTTTCCAAAGCCACGGCAGGGGATTTCCCCTGGGAAGAAGGCAGAGGGAGGAAGTTGGACCCCGGAGTTTCCCTTCCTCAGACCTTAACAACCAGAACCTCGAATGAGTCAAAATAATCCGGCAAATCAAGGACAAATGAAAAACAAAAACCAAGAAACTTCCTCTAGGAAACCAAACCAAATAAAATTAGAAACAAAACAAGAAACAGCATAGGTGTAGAAACTGCCTTACAAAGGCGGGGGCAAAACATCACACCCCAAGTCTTTCTGAAGGGGCAATGAGAGTTAAGAGGAACAAGATTCCAGAAATGAGCCTGGTTCCTAACGCTGCCCAGACCCCTCACCTCCACCCACCAAGCTGTGAGGGAGAAGAAAGGCTGAGAGGACCAAATCCTGGGAGAAAATTCCCGGTGTCATTGCTAGGTGCTGTCAAGTTGGTTCTGACTCATAGCAACCCCGTGTACAACAGAGCGAAACACTGCCGGCTCCTGCGCCATCCTCACAACCATTGCTACGCTTGAGCCGACTGTCGAAGCCACTGTGTCAATCCGTCTTGTTGAAGGTCTTCCTCTTTTTCACTGACCCTCCACTTTACCAAGCATGATGTCCTTCTCCGGGGACTGCTCCCTCCTGATAACATGTCCAAAGTAAGTGAGACAAAGTCTCGCCAGCCTCCCTTCTAAGGAGCATTCTGGCTGTACTTCTTCCAAGACACGTTTGTTCATTCTTCTGGCAGTTCGTGGTATATTCAATACTCTTTGCCAACGCTATAATTGAAAAACTCAGTAATACCTTCCAGTTGCAGAAAAATAGACTGAGGTTATCAGCAGCTTTGGGAACAGGCACAGAAATGACTACTGTCTTCCATACCCCCCACCAATGCCGCTTTCTCACTGAAGGAGGAAAAATCTCCTGGCCTCATTGCTTTGATTTTTCCTGGCTGGAGAACAAAGCTGGAGAGAGAAGACTGAGCAACCATGGCCGCCAATTGCTCTGATTTTCTCCAACCAGGTACAGGGATTTAGAACATGGATGATGATGACTAGTGTGTGCCCTGAAAAAATAGAGGAATATCTCCCCACCTAGAGCTGCACCAGGCTTTGATTTCTTTTGATTGCAATGAAAAAAAAATTTGCTAGATCCCTGAGACAAAAATAGCCCCTATTCCTTTTGGGGTGGAGCCCGGGTGGCACGGTGATTAAGAGCTCAGCTGCTAACCCAAAGGTCGGCAGTTCGAATCTACCAGCTGCTCCTTGGAAACCCTATGGGGCAGTTCTATTTTGTCCTACAGGGTTGCCATGAGTCAGAATCGACTCAATGGCAAGGGGTTTGGTTTATTCCTTATGGGGAGTCCCTGGGTGGTGCAAATGGTTAACCCTCTTGGCAGCTAACCGAAAGGTTGGAGGTTGGCATTCACCCAGAGGCACGTTGGAAGAAAAGTCTGGTGACGTACTCCCGAAAAATCAACCCTTGCAAACACCGTGGAGCATAGTTCTACTCTGACCCACATGGGGTCACCATGGGTCAGAATGGACTTGATGGCAGCTGTTTCTTTTCATTCCCTAATGAAGCCAGTACCAAGTTACAGCCAGGAGCCACCTGCCTCTCTCCTGCCTGTCAGCTGGGTGGGCCTTTCAGCCATCCCAGCCTCACTGCCGCCCAGAGGGCCACTGCCCGTTTGGTGACCGGGGAGCACACCTTGGAGCTTTGTCTGCAGTCTACAGCTGAGCCCCAGTAGGAAGCACGAGGCAGCAGATCCAGCAAATTCTCTCGATTTCCACCTCACCAGCCTGTACCAGCTCACGGGGCTTTCCAGACAGCCTGGTGATCATGGAAGGATCACACAGAGAAAACCGAGAACAAGACAGTAGATTCAGCTGCTGCAGGTGTCTTGGGGCCCAAGGCCCGTCCCAGGGCCTCCCCTCTTTTTCTTTCTCTAAACCCCTTGCTGTCGAGTTGATCCCGACTCATAGTGACCCTATAGGACAGAGCAGAACCGCCCCATAAGGTTTCCAAGGCTGTAAATCATTATGGATGCAGACTGCCACATCTTCTTCCTGCGGAGTGGCTGGTGGGTTCTAACTGCTGACGTTTCCGGTAGCAGCTGAGCATTTAACCATTGCACCACCAGGGCTCCTTATGATAATAAAACCAAACCCATCGCCGTTGAGTTGATTCTGACTCATAGTGACCCTGTAGGACAGAGTAGAACTGCTCCATAGGGTTTCCAAGGCTGTAATCTTTAGGGAAGCAGACCACTACATCTTCCTCCCACAGAGCCACTGGTGGGTTCAAACTGCTGACCTTTCGGATAGCAGCAGAGAGCTTCATCGCTGCGTCACCAGGGCGCCTTCTCTCAATATATATGTTTGTATATAAATAGTTGACATCGAGTCGATTCCAACTCACAGCCACCCAATATGTGTCAGAGTAGAACCGTACTCCATACAGTTTTCAATGGTCGATTTTTCAGAAGTAGATCACCAGGCCTTTCTTTTGAGGAGCCTCTGGGTGGACTTGAACCTCCAACCTTTTGGTGAGCAGCTGAGTACGTTACTTGTTTACACGCCCAGGGACTCTTCTCGCAGTATAGTTGATTCTGACTCCTGGTGACCCCATGTGTGTCAGAGTAGGACTGTGTTCCACAGGGTTTTCTTGCCTGTAATCTTTACAGAAGCAGATTGCCAGGCCTTTCTTTCGTGGTACAGCTGGGTGGGTTCTAACTGCCAACCTTTAGGTTAGTAGTAGAGCGCAAACCGATTGCACCACCCAGGGACCTTCTCAACCATCTAGACTTTTTTTTTAACTTGTACTTTAGATGAAGGTTTACAGAACAAATATTTTCTCATTAAACAGTTAGTACACATATTGCCCTATGACAATGGTTAACAACCCCACAACATGTCAACACTGTCCCTTCTCGACCTTGGGTTCCCTCTTACCATCTTTCCTGTCCCCTCCTGCCTTCTAGTCCTTGCCCCTGGGCTGTTGTGCCCCTTTAGTCTCATTTTGTTTTATGGGGCTGTCTAATCTTTGGCTGAATGGTGAACCTCAGGAGTGACTTCATTACTAAGCTAAAAGGGTGTCTGGGGGCCGTACTCGCGGGGTTTCTCCAGTCTCTGTCAGGCCAGTAAGTCTGGTCTTTTTTTGTGAGTTAGAATTTTGTTCTACATTTTTCTCCAGCTCTGTTGGGGACCCTCTGTTGTGACCCCGGTCAGAGCAGTCAGTGGTGGTAGCCAGGCACCATCTAGTTGTACTGGACTCAGTCTGGTAGAGGCCATGGTAATTATGGTCCATGAGTCCTTTGGACTAATCTTTCTCTTGTATCCTGTTCTCTTCATTCTCCCTTGCTCCTGAAGGGGCGAGACCAGTGGAGTATCTTAGAGGGCCACTCACACGCTTTTAAGACCCCAGAAGCTATTCACCAAGGTAGAATGTAGAACATTTTCTTTATAAACTGTGTTATGCCAATTGAGCTAGATGTTCCCTGAGACCATGCCAACCATCTGGACTTCTTACAAAACTTGTCGGCAGTCTCAGGCTCAGGTTTCTGAGCACCTCGAGGTCAAGGGGACTGTGCATGACATTAAGGTCTGAATTTGCAGCTTCTTCAAGTTAGAGACGTCGGCCGAGCTCAGAGTGGATGAATTAATACCTGAGAAGTATCTAGGCAGGGCCGAGCACACAGCAAGCTCTGTAAAAGGACCAGCTAACCTACTATTGTCTTCTGTATTGTGACCGGGGGTGATTTGGGAATGTCTGTTTCCCTTTCAAGAAAGAGCCCTTTCTGGTTTTTATTCCGTTGTTAAGGCTGCCCTGAACACCCTCTCCCTCCCCCAGCATGATCGTCATCATCACGTGGACCCTCCCGCTACTGTCCTACTGTCGCTGCCAGTGAGAGGGAAGGTTTCGCCTGGTCAAAGGCTGCTGGCGATCTGAAGTCCAAGGCTCCTTCCCCAATGTACGTCTTTTTTTTGAATTTGCAATGTAAAGCTTTCCCACTGGGCAGTGTTGTAGCTAACTAAAACCCAGACTATTGGTTTTCTCTGGGTTTGGGAGGTGACTCAGTTCTGCCTCCAGAGGGGAGCTTTCTTTTCCAGGTCACTGCATACAGTTGGTCAGGTTGTCCACTGTACAAAGGTACTTAGCAGAGGTGAGAGGGGCTGAAATCCAGTCTTCACTCCAGTTGCCAAGCTGTGCCCTGCAGGGCTGCTCCTGTCTAGAGGGGGCACCGTTTTCTAAGTTGTCAGTCTGGAGCGGAAGCTCGGAGGTTAGCAGAGACCTTTTTTCTATCCACTGCCCACAGTACAACCCACTTTGATTATCATGTGACCTCTCATTGCCCAAACCCATCCTTGAGGCTTATATAGGCGGCTGAGGCTCCTGGTTCCCTTGAGAACAGCTTGGAGATGTTCCTCATGAGATTTATGCCCCAAATCCAGGTTTTCAACCAGAGGCGGCTTTGCCCCCTGGGGGACATTTAGCGAAATCTGGAGACTTTATCGGTTGTCACAGTTGGAGGAGAGGGTGCCACTGGTGTCTACGGGCAGGGGCCAGGGATGCCGCCAAACATCCTACAAGGCACAGGACAGCCCCCACCACAAAAAATTACCCAGCTCCGAATGCTAGTAGTTCGCTGTTGAGAAACCCTACCCAAAATGAACACAACAAAGTCCCCAAGTAAACCGGGTGATACCGTTCGGCTCTGTCGAATGCTTGCTTCAGCGCCCGGCTGGTCATAAGGGCCACATGGACAGTGCAGCTATTACGGTAACTCCTTCTGAGTTTACTGCTGCCCACCCTTGGGGAAATTCTGGCTTCAGTGTTGGAACCTTGTCTCAGCTGTGATATGGGCCACCAAGGGAGGGTCCTGGAACCGTTCTCAGGTCCAAGTGCAGTGGGTGACCAGGACCCTTCCTCACCCCAAGGCTGTCGGGGGGCAGCAAGAGTCAATGAGAGACCCTCAGGCTAAGGGGGGGCCCAGGACCCTGGGGGCTGCAAGGCGCAGCTGCCTTAGCCGTGTTGGCTTTCCCCTGTAGTTACCTTGGATCCCGGTTGGGCTATTAGGGAAAGCTATGGTTTCCACACAGCCCCAGGGTTGTTACTCCCTCAGCCCTCCCTCGGAGGCTTTGAAGACCAAAAGTCTGATACGGAATTTTGGAGTGATTCTTTGATATGAGGAGCCCCTTGGGGGTGCAAACGGCTAACACGCTTGGCTACTAACCAAAAGGATGAGGGTGTGAGTCTACCCAGAGGTGCCTTGGAAGAAAGGCCAGGAGATCTACTTCTGAAAAATCAGTCACCGGAAAAAGTGTGGAGTGCAGTTCCACACTGACACACGTGGGGGTCGCCATGTGTCGGAACTGATTCAGCAGCAACCGATCGTTGGTTGTTCTTTCACGTGAGAATCAACACCTAAGTCATCTTTCCAAAGCAGAGGGAGGGTAGCAGCTTCTCCCTCTCTCACGTCTCTGAACCTTTGCTGCTTCCTTGGTCTCTGAGCCTCACCTGGCCAGTTCAGCCTTCAGGCCCCAGCTCGAATGTCGCTTCCACCGGGAAGGCCCCCCTGACTCTCAGACTGAGTTGGGTGTGCTTTTGACTCTTCTTCCAGGATCCTGGAGCTTCCTGCACGGATCCCTGTATTGTCTATTACCTCGCATTACACTTTTTCTCTCTATTCTGCCTCCACAGAGACTGTAAGGCCCTAAGGACAGAGAGCCGGTCTCATTCCCCATGGTACACACTTCTAGTAGCTGCTCGATCCTTTTTTTGTTGATTTGGGTCTACCTGAGGAGAAAGAGTTAGTAAATAAGTCACGGTTTGGATGTTCTGTTGCCAAAGGATGGTGATTTCTGCCTGAAGTTTTAGCCACACTTGTTAATTCATGCCGGTAAAAAACCGTGTGTGTCAGAGTAGAATTGTGCTGCGTAGCATTTTCATTGACCCATTTTTCAGATGGAGATTGCCAGACCTTTCTTCCAACGCACCTCTGGGTGAACCTGAACTGCCAACCTTTTGGTTATCAGCCGAGTGCGTTAACTGTTCGCACCACCCAGCAACTTCATGACAGCCATAAGGAGTTTTCTGTAAGAGGAGTTTCTCTTGATTGTTGCATTGTAATTGCATTTGGAAGTGCTTGCACGTGTCTGTGATACCTGGGGTCCCTTGGATGTTTTTGAAGGTAGAATGAAATTTAATCTGAGAATTCAGCTGTGTCTCCATTCGTTACGTTACAACCGCCATCAGATGGGCACCTCGATGAGAAAAAAAAAGAAAAAGGTGACTCGATCCTTAAAAAAGAAATTATGAAAACGTTTATTTTATCTTCCACTTAACACAGTGTAGATCAGAATGGCAACTACCCGAACGTTCTTAGAATGAGCAAGGATTGAGTCATGTTGATTTGGAGAAGGCGTGGATTTGCAGACAGAACGTGGGACTGCTTGCCATGACCACCTTCTCTTCACATTCAACGCTGGCTGCCTCGTCGTAAGACAGCTTTGCAAAAACGTTTAATCACTTGATTCATCTTCTTAACCCACAGAGTTAAAATCATTGTCTGTCGAAGCACCTATCACATCATTAACTTAGTCGATTTTCTCCGACTGTTAACTGGTCTGGCTGCCGTATTTTTTGATGAATTGTTCATTTTATCAAAATGAAAGATCCTTTTTTAATGCGTTTTACCTTGAGTTCTATTTTTTAAATATTAATATCATTATACACCTCCCCCCATGTTCTTAGCACATGCGTGGAGTATCTTTTTCTACCGCTTTGTTTGGATTTTTTTTTTTCCCCAGCATGAAGAGCTACAGTGATTTTCTCAGCTAAACTCCACGGTTCGCCCTGTTCGCCATTTCTGGTAACACAGAACACAGCACCAAGGAGGGAAATGCTTCTTAAATCCAGGAGCGGCTTCAGCGGAGACCAAGATAGGTCTGTGGCCTCTGAGGTCACATAGGGATGACCTCTGACCTATAAGCCAGGGTTTGGGTCCCTTCAAAAACGGTGTTTGAGCACGATCACCTTAAAGCATCTACAGCTTTAGGTTAAAATAGTCACATTGGAGATGGCCTCCTGGGCATGTACCATGTGCTCTGCAGCTGCTAAGTGCTTCTGCACACAGTTCACTGGGGGCTTTTCAACACGCCAGTGCAGCCAGTTCCATGATGAACCTCACAGTTAATCTCATTTTACGTGTGAGGAAAGAGAGAGAGGCTCATATTGTTTAAAGAGCCCCCCCCCTCCACACGTCACCCTGCTAACTGGGCAGAACTGGCCCCCGGAAGCCAGGGCTGTGTGATTCCAGAGCTCTGGCTCTTGCTGCATATACTCATATGGCCTTGACTTACACGGATCTATCTCTGTTTCTCCTCAGCAGCTCCTATCATCATTCACGTTCTGTCTTCAATCCAAATCCTTTCCCTAGGAATTCCTATGCCTGACCCTCTTGTGCGCCCCAGGTTTTCCCAGTCCTGCCTTCAGCCTTGGTACCGGTAAAACCAAGTTGCTGTCAAGCTGATTACGACCCATGGCGACTCCACGTGCTTTCGAGGAGAATGATGCTCCATAGGGTTTTCAATGGCTGTGACCTTTTGGAAGTAGATTGCCGAGCCTTTCTTTTGAGGCTCCTCTGGGTGGATTTGAGCCATCGACCTTTCAGTCAGTAGCTGAGCCCTTCACCGTTTGCACCACCCAGGGACTCCTCAGCCTCGTTACCAAAAAAACAAAACAAAAAACCCAAGCCCATTGCCGTTGAGTCACTTTCAACTCATAGCGATCCTACAGGACAGAATAGAGCTGCCTCGTAGGGTTTCCAAAGGAGAGGCTGGTGGATTCGAACTGCTGACCTTCCGGTTAGCAGCCTTAGCACTTTACCATTGCACTGCCGGGGCTCCAGCCCTCTTAGCGTAACCCAGTTATAACCGGTGCTAAGTAGCCCAGTCTCTGTGTGTGTTGTGGTCAAAGAAAGACAGGACTACAATCAAAAAGTAATTTAAAGTACTTCACAATCTGTACTCAGTCTCTTGAGGAAATGCCAAAACAGAATATACATTCTTAAGGCTCATCAAACGTTTAAAAGGCCTCCCCATCTATCACTGCTGGCCGACAGCCACAGCTCTCCAAGACTCCCTGTCTCCCCTCTATTGTCTCCTGGTCCCTCAAATTCTCCTGGGCCCTCTCTCCTTCCTCATATTTCTCCGTCTCAGCTGTTTAGAACGTAGACCAACTTTGCCTGTCTGGTGTCTGCAGTTTTCTTTTTCCCCAGCCTATTATCCAGACCCAGCATGGCCAGGGATAGGCCAGCGTAGGACCCAGAAAGCAAGACTCCCCCACGCCACCCCAGGAGCTGGCGAGAGCAAGGAAAGGCTGACAATTCCCAGACGTCAATTCGTTTAGTCTCTGTAACATTAGGGAGATAGATTGCGCTGCCTCAGGAGTGAGGATAGTTCGTTGCCGGCAGGAGAGAAGCAAGTGTCTCCAAGTGAGATTTCCCTGCGTCCTTCCCCCTTTGCTCCCCCGCTGAAACGTCCTATTTCCGGTACTCAGGGACTCATTTATTTTTAAAGATGTCGGTCTCCATCCAACGTGGTGAGCCACCCCCTCCCTCGGGTGGACTGCTGGGTGGCGGGGGAGAGGGCGCAGTGGCGCGGAGGGTGCCTTGGGGGCCACGGCTGGAGCAGCTGCGGGGAGGGGACGGGGCCAGGCCCCGACAGCCAGCATGGCCCTTTGCGTCTCCTCTCCCCTCCGCTGCAGACGTTTTATGATCGCAGTCAGACAGCTCTGGGGAAGCTCATCTTGTCTGAGCTCCAGGGAGTCATCATCTAATCCCATTCCAGGCTGATCTGAGGCCCTCATCTGGACCGAGTGCCTCCTCACGCCCCGGGAGTGGCGTTATAAGGCCGCGGCCAGGCCCCATTGAGCCTTATTGCTTAATTAAAAACAAATTCCCGAGTAATTTATTTTTTCGTTTTATTTATTTGTCTTTTTATTTTCTGCTTCCCCAGAAAAGCTCCAGCCACACCAAGGTGAGCGGGAAGCTCAGGAGTTGAGAGAAGAAGCTGAGATTCACAGCTCAGGGTGCCATGCCAGCCGCCGGCCGCTCGGGGTTGATGTGAGCCGGACAGGCGTCCCTAGGGGCCTGGGCCCTGCTGAGTACCACAGAGAGGAAGGTGGCAGGGGGCATGTTCCGAGGGCCACCAGGTTATCCTTCAGTGAGGTCATCATCAGCCACTGGCCGGCCTGTGAGCACCTCTGCTCTGGACCAGCCACAATGCCACCACCCTAACTGGGGCCAGAAGTCCTGCCTGAGCACCCACCTGCCCAGCACTGCTGTGGGAGCCATTGGTGCCGTCCACAGCAGGTCCAGAGGAAGCCTGGGCACCTACCCTGCTGTGCCAGCACCTGCTTGAACCCTTTAAAGGGACATTCTGAGCTCTGGGAGAAACAGGCCCGGGGCCAGGGGCTGGGCAACTCAGGGCACCACCTGCCCATAACTCCCAGGATGCCTCTGGACCACTCTTTCTCTCTGGGCCTCAGTTTCCCCAACAGAACAATGAGGGCGTGTCGTCCCACTGGTCTCACCAGTGATGTGGGGGTGAGAGTGGATGTGGGCAGGATACAATGGGGTTTCCCCTCCTTGTAGGGGGTCAAGGAAGCCGGTGTTGTTTGCTGGGCTGGTTGTAAGCAAGGGGAGGAGAGCCCAGCTTCTCAGCTGAGGCCGGCAGAGCGGGGAGGCCTCCCCTCACTCGTTTTTACTAGATTCGTGGGGTCAGAGAAGCCTGGGGAGCCGGGGAGCCAGCAGAAAGGAGTGTGTATGCTCGTGCATGTGTGTGTGTGTGTGTGTGTGCACGAGTGTTGAGTGTGCGTGCAGCTCTGGAGGTGTTTGTATGACAGTGCATTTGTATGTAAGTGGAGAGCAGCTTTAAAAGAACATGCGCTCAGGCCAGGCTGCTGGCGTTCAAATCCGAACTCTCTTTTGGACATGTGACTTCATCTCTCTGGGCTTCATTGTTTTTTATCTGTGAAATGGGAATAATCATAGCATTAACCTCACTGGGCTGTTGTAAGGATTCGATTAGTTAATACATGTAGAGTGCTCACAATAGTGCCTGCCACACAGCAGGTGGTGTGTGTGTGTGTGTCTATACATATGTAAATGGACATGTGAAGGGTGCTGTGTACATGTGCATCTGTGTGCGTCTGCGTGTGAGCATACCTATATATGCACACGAATGCATGTGAGTGGACACGTGTGCATGAGGGTGTGGGCGTGTGTGGACGTGAGTGTGTGAGGGTGTCTGTGGGTTACCCAGTCTCCTCCTCCTCTGAGTCAGCAGGTCCTCAGAACCTGAAGGAAAGTCCACACAGAGGGACATAAACAACAGCAACCTCCACACACACGCACCCCAAGATGAGCACCCAGCTTCTGTGCTGTGCCAGCCCACTCGGTCTCCCAGCCCAGTGTCTTAGTTATCTAGTGCTGCTATAACAGAAATGCCACAAGTGGATGGCTTTAACCAACAGAAGTTTATTCTCTCACAGTCTAGGAGGCGAGAAGTCCGAATTCAGGGCGCCAGCTCCAGGGGAAGGCTTTCTCTCTCTGTCGGCTCTGGAGGAAGGTCCTTGTCACCAATCTTCCCCTGGGTTTAGGAGCTTCTCAGCACAGGGGCCCCAAGTCCAAAGGATGCACTCTGCTCCTGGTTCTTCTTGCTTGGTGGTAATGAGGTCCTTCTCCTCTCTGCTCGCTTCTCTCTTTTATATCTCAAAAGAGACTCACTCAAGATACAACCTAATGCTGTAGATTGAGTCCGGCCTCATTAACATAACTGCCTCTAATCTTGCGTCATTAACATCATAGAGGTTAGGATTTACAACACAGGATAATCACATCAGACCACAAAATGGTGGACAACCACACAATACTGGGAATCATGGCCTAGCCAAGTTGACACACATTTTTTGGGGACACAATTCAACCCATAACACCCAGTTTATCAGTGTTCTTTGCCCTGGGGCCTGGGGCCTGACTCCAGAAAAGAGATTCAGTTGTGCTTTTCTCTGCCTCAGGGACCCTGAGGGGAGGACGGGTAACGTTCTAGAAGGATTCACCCTCAGCCCCATTTCCAACTAGCTCAAGGTCGCACACCTACTGGCCACATGGGGGAGTAAGACGGTGAGGTGAGAAGAGCAGGCTCAGCAAGAACAGCTTGGAGGTGGCATGGGCGAGGGGTCAGAGGGGTCAGCGAAGCTCTGACACATGGAAGACGCTGAGCTCCTTCCTGTAGCAGGAGAGTCGAGGGTGACAAGACAGTGGAGACACCTGAAGACAAGGCCCCTCCCCGAGACAAGTCTCTAAGGCCTTAAAGCCACAGCCTCTGCTGGCAGACGGTGGCCTTCACTGTAATTCTTGGCTTCGAGTCCACAGTTAGGGCTCCTTCCGCTTACCTACCAGGGTACGCTCAGCTGGGTTTTCCAGTATTGCAGAAGAGACCGTAGGGACAATGCTTTTAGCATTTGTTTATTTTTTACATGTGGCAGACCCAAGCCACCAGACTGAGAAGCAGAACTCTTTAATCACCGAAGGCCTGCCTCATGCACCCCCTCCTCTGGGCACTGTCTCTCCAAGGATTACACTCTCTGGGCTTGCTTTACCGTGGATTAGTTTTGCCCATTTTTGAATTTTATATAAAGGGAATCACGTACTTTTTGTGTCTGTCTTCTCTCTCCCAGCGTTGTTTGTGAGTTATCCGTGTTGTTGTGTGACACTGATTCATTCAATCGCCTCTCCTTTGTCCATTCCGTTTGTCCAGGCTGAACGTGTGGGTAGCTTACAGTTTGGGATATTACTAGTAGTGCTCTGTGGACATTCTAGGACATGTCTTCGGGTGAACGTATGGGCACATTTCTGTTGAGTAAATATCTAAGACTGAAATAATTGGGTCACAGAGAATGTATTTTTCACCTTGAGTAGATACTGCCACACAGTTGTCCAAAGTGGTTGTAGCAACTTACCCATCTCCTAGCAGTGTATGAGGGTTCCCTGCCAAAAAAAAACCCCAAACCCGTGGCCGTCCAGTTGATTCTGAAATGCATAGTGACCCTATAGGACAGAGTAGAACAGCCCCATAGGATTTCCAAGGAATGACTAGTGGATTGGAACTGTCAATCTTTAGGTCAGCAGCCGAGCTCTTAATCACTGCACCACCAGGGCTCCATGAGGGTTCCAGTTGTGCCAAATTCTTACTAGACCTTGGCATTGTTTTTCCTTTTCATGTTCTTGGCCTTATAGTAACAGCATGTTGTGGTTTTAGTGACATTTCCTTGATGACTAATGAGGGTGAGTTTCTCTTCATGTGTTTATTGGCCATTTGGATCTTTTGCCCATTTTTCTGTTGAGTTGTTCACTTTTTTTCTTACTGATTTGTAAGAATTTTAAAAATATATTTTGAATATGAGTTCATTGCTGGGTATACGGATTGCAAATATCTTCTCCCATACTGTGACTTGACTTTTCTTTTTCTTAAGGCAGTGTTTTGATGAACAAAAGTTCTTAATTTTAATGTTGGATTGTTACTGCAAATTGCAGATCTGAGCTGCCTGCTGCAGAAGCCAAGACTGCGACAGGAGTGAGGTGAGCAGCAAGAGGGTTTTATTGTATATCGATATATAGGAGACAGAGGAGAATGCGCTCCTCCAAAAGGCCTGTCTCCCAGAACTGGAGACTGGCTGAAGGTTTTATGTGGACAGGATTGTAGTTTCTTTTCCCAGTAGTCACGGTTGTCATGTCCCAGATGAGTTAATCCTTTAACTAGCAATCCTTGAGGGTTATCAATTTGTTTTGCCACCCTCCAAGGAGAAACTTTAATTAATCTTAAACTTTTATAGGGACTGGAATAGGAGGAGGGAGAAAGAAGGAGAAATATCATGAGACAAAGTGGGGGCTAGTTATGGTGGGAATCAGTTATTTAGCAAGGGTGATAATTGAGCTTATGCAGCCTGTTCCTGGATGACACATTTTTGGGGGCACTGCTACATAGGTCTTTTATTTTTCACTTTGCAATTATGCCTTTGTTGAAGTATCCAGGTGTACCTCATTTTAGAAGCAAGGACTTCTTAATAATTACATGTAATGTAAACGTTTTCAACTCAAGTCACCTTTCCCCATAGACTTTCATTTAAAACTTAGGGATGAGACTTCTAGAAATAATTTTGTTCCTACGACAACATTAAATTTCCCAGAAAGAGTAGCAAAACTTTATATGGCAAATAATGATTTATGCAGGGGCGTATGGCTTATACTGGGGTACAAACCAGTGATCTTGAGAACTGAAAAGATCGTGGGAGTCAGGGCTGAGAACAGAGTTCTTTTCTTTAACCTTACAATTCTGATTACCTAAAAAATTGCCTCCTGAGGTTGCAATTTCTATAGGAGAGCTGAGCCCCATGCTTTCTTTCTCACGTTCCACCACCCTCACTCCATGATCACTTCAGAAATGAGAGCCAAGTGGCCAGAATCAGCTCCTGGAAAATTGCAATCAAGAGCCGAGGTCTTAAACCACTTCAGAAAGAGGCCGTGTTGCTTGGGAAATTTAAGGGTCATTCATTAGCATCTGTAGAAAAACATTCTTGAGAAGAGACTGCAAAAAGCTGTCATCACAGAAGAGAAGGCTTGACTATTGATCTCAGTGGGCACCCAAGGGGCATCAGAACAGGCGGCTCCAGAGGGTGACCATCTGCAAAAGCAGGCAGCTTTGAGGGTCTCCGAACTGGCTGCTTGGTTTCCCTTCTTTGAGAAGTGGGCAGAGCTTAGTCAGAGCCTAGAAGGTTGTTGTCAAGATGGCTCTGACTCATGGCGAGCCCACGTACAACAACAGAACAAAATGTTAGCTCATCCTGCACCACCTTCACAATCGTTGGTATGCTCGAATCCAACTGTGTACTGTTGCGGTCACTGTGTATTTTGAGTGCCTTCCAACCTAAGGGGCTTCTCTTCCAAGACCGTATCGAACACTATTCTGTTGTGATCCACAGGGTTTTCATTGGCTAATTTTCAGAAGTAGATCACCAGGTCTTTCTCCTACTCTTAGTCTAGCAGTGCCACTGAAACCTGTCCACCACGGGTGACCCTGCTGGTATTTGAAATGCCAGTGGCATAGCTTCCAGCGTCACAGCAACACACAAGCCACCACAGTACAACAAACCGCCAGATGGGTGATGAGCCTAGAATAGCTCTGCTGAAATTTGCAGAAGCTTGTAGGGAAAGTGGTGGCTTCAGAGTCAGACAGCTTGGGTTCAAATCCCTGCTCTTCCATCTTGCCAGCTGAGGGCAAGTCCCTGAGGTTTACCTGTGAACTTGGATGTTAATAGCTGCCTCATGGGGCTGTTGCTAATGTTTGAAGTAGTGACCTGTACAGCACACAGTAGTGGCTCAATCTGTGTTAGTTCCTGTAACAGACATTATTGGTGCTCATCTCCTGCAAGTTGAAGTTCAACGGGCAGTCTCTGCAGCTATTTACCTGAGGGCTTCCTCTAAAGCCTCAGGAAGTGCCTGTGTCCACCTGCATGGCGCTTCATCAGGGTATTAACACCTGGGACAGCCCTCACCAACTGGCATTGGTGTATAAATACCCCAGCTCCCTTGCCCCTCAGGTGGGATAACTCTGAAAACCCAAAAACCAAACCCATTGCTGTTGAGTTGATTCTGACTCATAGTGACCCTACAGGACGGAGTAGAACCACCCCATAGGGATTCCAAGGATCGGCTGGTGAATTTGAACTGCCTACCTTCTGGTTAGCAGCCGAGCTCTTAACCACCATGCCACGAGGGCACTGGTGTATAAATACCCCAGCTTCCTCGCCCCTCAGGTGGGATAACTCTGAGGTGGGTGTTTTATACAGTCTCCCAGAGTTCCCCCACAAGATTAAGCTCCAGTTGCCCACAACAGTATCTTGCTTGATGACACCCGCCCTTACTGGTAGACTTACCTGTCTCATTTTCTCTCTCCCTTACTGGTGTTTGTCGATACCTCTCCAATAAACTACCTGCACTTGAAGTCCTTGTCTCAGGGTCTGCTTCTTTCCCTCTGGTCTTAGCCCTCCTCTCTTAGCCACTGGGTTGGCAAAGATGGTATAATGGTCACATCACCACCCTGCACGCCCAGCCTTCTCTCTAAACCAAGTACACCAGGTATGTTGCCAGCGACTGTGCCGGAGGGAAAGTGCTTGGAAGGTTGACACCAGCAGTTAAATGCTCTGGCTTAGACCTAACACATACCACTTCTGTCATGACTCACTGGCCCCACTCAACCACAATGGGGCAATGGTAGAACTCTTGCCTTCTACGTGGGAGACCCAGGTTCAATTCTGGCCAATGCACTTCATGCGCAGCCACCACCTGTCTGTCCGTGGAGGCTTGCGTGTTGCTGTGACTCTAAACAGGTTTCAGTGGAGCTTCCAGACTAAGATGGACTAGGAAGATAAGCCTGGTGATCTACTTCTGAAAATCAGCCAATGAAAATCCTGTGGAGCTCATCCATAACCGATCATGGGGATGGCACATGACCGGGTAGCACGTTGTTCCCTTGTCCATAGGGTCGCCTTGAGTCAGGGCTGGCTTGACGGCAGCTAGCGAAAATAGCTCAACCACGAAGGGACCAGAACACAATACCCTTCCCTTCAGAAGTGGGGAGAAATGAGGATACTGGGCACACAGCAGTAATGATTACCACACTTCGCTCACTGGCCAGGGCATGTGGTTCCTGGCAAGAAGAGCAGGGTGACTGATTGGCTTCGAGCAATTGTTTGGATGGGGCGTGGATATTGGCGGGTCAACCACACAGACCTCTACGATCTGTTAGTGCGTTTCTGAATAGTGAGATTCAGAAAGTGAGCCTGTCTTCATTGTTATCAGCCAGGGGAGTGAGGCGTGACTGGCTTTGGGAAGATGTCTCCTTAGTCCACATGATGCTCTGTGTCCCTACGGGGCAACTCTAGTCTGAGTTTTCTACCTGGGCGAAAGTGCCTTCCAAAATAGACTTGGCTGAGGTGGACCCCTTGATGGTTCCTAGGGTGACCCTTGGCTGCAGGCTCCTGGGAGTCCCGATAGGCAGTGGTCGAGGCCAGACTCCCGGCACTGGCCTTCCGTGTCATCCCACGCGTACCAACATGACTTCAGTGCGGGCAAGCTCAGGGACTGTTTCTGTCAGGGTCGATCAGAGAAGCAGGACCTCTGGAAGATTACATGCAATAACGGGTATACTGTAGGGACGATACCTTATTCCCTCGTGGGAGCTGGTTAAACATCCCCAGGAAGCTGTTGCTTCTGCCTCTGGTTCTAGAACCCGAAGCCTGTAGAGCAGACGGTGGGAAGGAAGACAGAGGCAAATGGGGGGATGTGAGGCAGGAGCCTTGGACTTGCCCCTCCGTCCTCCGAGCACCGTTTCCTTGTTCATATACTTGCCAGCGTTCCTCGTAATAGGTGTTGGTGCAAAGGTAGCTGGTGTAGATCCAGTCAACCCTCTTTGGCGTCTAGAAACCAGTTGCTGTCGAGTCGACTCCGACTCATGGCAACCCCACGTCTGTGCTCCGTAGGGTTTTCAATGGCTGAGTTTTTAGATGTAGATTGCTGGGCCTTTCTTCCAAGCTACCTCTGGGTGATCTTTTGGTGAGCAACCGAGTGTGTTAACTGTTGCACGACCCAGGGACCAAACCTGGTGCCATCAAGTCAATTCCAACTTATAGCGACCCTACAGGACAGAGTAGAACTGCCCCAAAGGGTTTCCAAGGAGCAGCTGGTGGATTCGAACTGCCAACCTTTTGGTTAGCAGCTGAGCTCTTAACCACTGCGCCACCAGACTGTAGACCTCCATTTTTACATACAACTGAAACAAAATTTAATGAAATAAAATCGACCCGACATACGAGTGATTCACTTTGGAATTTTATTTTTGCAGTCTATTAAAAAACAAAACAGTGACGGTCACCATGAACTCCACTAATTACAAGACCCATTAAAGTTGCAATGGAGACATAACTCCACAGCACCCTCCTCAGGCCATGCTGGGATGAGCATCGGCCTGCCGAGGGCACCGTTCCTGGGCTGGGATGAGCATCGGCCTGCCGAGGGCACCGTTCCTGGGCTGGGATGAGCATCGGCCTGCCGAGGGCACCGTTCCTGGGCTGGGATGAGCATCGGCCTGCCGAGGGCACCGTTCCTGGGTGAGGTGGTCAGGGGAAATCCTCAGAAGAACAGTCCTGCCGAAGAGGCTGCCCTGAAACCCACCAGTCCTGCTTGCCCAGCGAGATGCTTCCTGAGTCCCACCTCATGCATGAGCGCCGGCGTGGAGCCTGGGCGCCTCCGTGGAGCCACGCTTCATGCCCTGGGACAGAGGGCGGAATTCCTCAGAGTTCATCTCTGCTCTCACCTTGCAGTCAGGGAGACAGACACGCGTTTATAACACAGTGTGGAAAGGTCGTGAGGAGCCGAGCCCCAGTATTGAGCCTGGGAGAAGGGGCACCCGGCCCGTCAGGGAGACCCTGCGTGTGGCCACACTTACTGGGGAGACCGTGGAGCCGTGCTGGGATAGCACGCTGTTCCAAAGCCCCGGGTTCTCGGACGTCATGACCTAGGCACACAGCAGCAGAAGGCACCAGCCCTGGATGAGCACCGGACTCTCTACCTCTTACAGCCCCGTGGTCGTTCCTCACTTCACACCCAGGGCCTCAGGCTCCCAGATGGGAAGCCACTTGCCCCAGGCCACGCAGACCATAAGTGGCTGCCTTGGGATCTGAACCCAGATTTTTCTACGACTCATTTAAAAAATGCAGATGCCAGGGCCCCACCCCGAAGTGTGAAGTCTGGGCCTTTGTACTTTTCCCAAGGTTCTCCAGAGATTTTAACTGCAGCCAGGTTCGAGCAGCACCAGGCTGGACGTGATTCTTCCTGTCTGCGCCTTCCCGAGCGCTACCCCTGACTGGGAGGGGGAGGAGGGGGCAGCGCTGGGCAGTAAGGCCAGCCCTCCTGCCCAGGACAAGGACCCACTGGCCACGGCAAGGTTGCTTTGCTCCCAGCGCTGGGGGGAGGGCGTGTGACTCACTGAGCTAGGGTGGTCCAGGAAGGCTGTCTGAGGAGGTGGGATTTAGTCTGCCCCCCAGGAAGTAAAAGGAGCCAGGCAGGCATAGACCAGGGAAGGCCATCCTGGGCACAAGCCCTGTCTGAGATGGGACTGAGCCTGGGCTGGGGGCAGGACAAGGATGCTCAAGGAAATCCGGGCAAACCGGGCTGAGCCTGGCGTGAGGTGGGGCTGCAGGGGCCAGGTGCTGACCATGCAGGCCTCGTAGGATTGTCTGGAGGTTCAAGTAGAGCTCTGAGGGGGATGCCTTGTCTCCTCTCCAGGAAGGCCTAGGACATGTTGCCCCTTGGGTTCATGGAGTGATTGGGCCTTTGGACCTGAACCTGTCTGGTGAGTGCCTCAGTCACCTGCCGCCTGCTTCAGGGGGCCCATTAGCTCTCTGTCTCCGTTATTTAGGGCCCTGGCTTAGCTTTCACTCAGCGCAGCCAAGAACGGGCCTGAACCGTAAAAGCTCTGGAATGGGCCCAAGCGGCTGGCGGGGCCTCCTCGGAGAAATGTAAGCTTGGATGAGGCACCGTGATGTCATTTACATTAATTAGGCAGCTGGAGAATAGGGCAGTCAATAGTTACTGTGGCCTTTAAATTCTGTGGCCAACTCCGCCAGGAGCCGGAAGCTGGAGGGGGGTTGTATCTTGCAAAGAACAGTCCCATCCTCACCCTGGCAGGCCACCGGGCTTAAATTCAGGAAGGAGAGAGACTTCTTTAAGTTCTGACAGAATCTCCCAAACTGTGGGCTCCCCCTCCCGTGGGTGAGACAGCATGGGTGCTGTCAGGCGTTATGAGGGCTGCAGGCTGCGGCGGTTGGGGGGCACTGTCTGCAGCGCTATTCCCACCCCTCCCTCTCTTTTGCAGAGGGGCAGTTCAATATGTGCGGGCTAAATGTGCCTGCAGTCCACACCACAGCCCCTTCTCCCACCTCCTGTTTTGTTGGGACTAAGGCTCCAGAGTAAGTTGGGCCCTGAACTTGGGTTCCTGACTCCAAACGCAGGCCTCCTCCAGCTCAGCCTCTCCTGCAGGCCACTGGCCCCAGCCACACCTGCCCCCTGCGTCCTGGGGGTCAGCAGGTGTAACTGGGAAGGGCAGAGAAGCACGGGCCACGTACACTGCATCTGTCACAGCTGCTCACAGGGTACAGACAGGCCAAACATCTGCACGAGTGGCCGGGGTGGGGGCTGCACGGTGCAGGGCTGCCTTGGCCCTGGCGGCTCCTGCTGGCCTGGTGCCTGCCGCCTGCCGCCTGGAATGGCCCTGGGCGTGTACACACGAGAGGAAGCTGTGGGGAGGCTCCGTGGGGGTGTGGCCGGGTGACGGCCACTCACCGGTGTCGTGGCTGGCATGTGCCAACTCGTATCCATCATTAGGGCCACACTCATTTTTGCGGCTGGCCAGAAAATAGATCTTTACTGAACACTTACTAGATTACTCTGGGGGTTACTATGGTTACAGTGGAGCCCAAGACAGGCAAAGTCTTGGCCTTCATGGAGCCTACATTCTAGCGGAAGGAGAGCGAGGAACAGGCAGATAAAGGTGTGGTGTGGTTGTTAGCTGGCAACCTCATGCACAGTAGGATCGAATCGTTGTGATCCACAGGGTTTTCATCGGCTGATTTTTGGAAGCAGACTACAAGGTCTGCTTTCCTAGTCTGTCTTAGTCTGGAAGGTCCACTGAAACCTGTTCATCATCATAGCAACACTCAAGCCTCCACTGACAGATGGGCGGTGGCTGTACATAAGGTGCATTGGCCAGCAATCGGACCCACGTTTCTATCATGAAAGGCAAGACGAGGTGAGACGAGGTAAAACAGTAGAGGGGCGGGGTGGTGGTGGTGGTGGCTGCGAGCAGGATCTGGGATGGGGAGGACTCTGAGAGGGAGCCATCTGAGCTGTGGAGAGCCGAATGCAGAGGAGGTCTAGAGGAAGAAGGAATGGCAAGTGCAAAGGCACTGAGGCAGGAATAGAGGCACATTTGAGGCAGGCAGAGAAGGCACAGCGGCAGGGCTCTGGGGGAGTGGGGCAGGGCGAGGCCAGTAAGGCAGGCTGCGTCACATCCCGGTGGCCTTGATGGCCCTGGGGAAGCAGCTTTAACTCTAACTGTACCAGGAGGTTGCCTGTGGCTTTTAAGCAGAACAATGACTCAATGTGAGTCGTGCTTCACAAAGGTCACCTCACTGCGTGGGGCCAGGAGTGGAAGCAGGAAGGCCAGTGAGGAGGGCGTGGCTGTGGTTGAGACGGTGGTGGCTGGCTGGATGAGGGTTGGGCAGGGCAGATGGTGGGAAGGGTTGGAAATAGATCCACCAGGACTTACTGAGAAATTGGACGGGGTTTGTGAAGGCAGGAGAGGAACCAAGGATGACTTCTGAGTAACTGAGAGGGGGTGTGAGGAAGTGGTTTGTGGAGGAGCAAGTGGTTCTGTAGGTCCATGTGCAGCTCATCAAGCTGGGGTGCCTGTTACATATCCAGAGGAGATGTCACATGCACTGTTTCATCCATTCACTCAAATATTCTCTGAGTACCTCTTGCAGGACAGATAGTGCCCCTGGATAATTGAGGACACGCAGCGATCAAAACAAAGCTGTTGTCCTGAAGGAGCTTGCGCATTTGGGTCTGGAGGCTGGAGGGAAGTCAGAGTTGGTGATACGATTTTGAGAGTCTTCAGTGTATTCGAAGTTATGGGTAAGACCCTATGGAGGGAACACAGAAGGCATGTCCAAAGACGGAGTGCAGGGCATTCCAACATTTTGAAGTGTGGACAAGGAGGATCCAACCAAGGATGGAGAAGGCATAGCCAGGAAAGGAGGAAAACCAGGGGAGCGTGGAGATAGAGTGCTTCAAGAGGAAGGGAATACTCAACGCCTTCAAATGCTCATGAGGCCAAACTCAGCGGAGACAAGAGAAGTGACTTTGGAAAGGTGTTCACCTGAGCAAGAGGTGTTCAGTGGAGAATCCTCTCCATTCCACCCCAACCATCCCCACCAACCCCAGCCTGCCTGTTCCAGTCCATCTCACCTGATCCATGCATCTGTCTGCTAGTCAGTGAGACTCTCGTGCGAGGCTCCATTTCCTGCTCCCACTTCCTTCCTCACCACCCCTCTCCCCACCCGGAGGCTCAGGCTAATGGACCAGGGGCTGGTGAACTTTTTCTGTGAAACGTGTATGCAGGGACAGGCTGGAGAGCAGCGTCTTCTCTGGGCAAAGCTGAGCAGGACAGACAGTGGTTGAGCCCCGCTTGGGGATTTGTTGATTCTGGCCTCCGCCAGGGACACCAGCTGCTGCACTGCCTCTGTGCGCCCCACCTTTGCATCTACTTAGTAACGCTCGTCCTTCACGGCTCAGGAAAAATTACCAAGAACGTTACTGACTCCAATTCTAATTTGTCTAGCGCTCTTGTTAATGATGTCTACTTAAGACATCCATTAAAGGCCCATGAGGTTAATTAAATGGACAATTCCAATACCGTTCTATTGGAACCTCCTCTATTAAATTAATATTATAGACATTTAACAGATGTCTTAATTAGGCATTATAGCTAAGAAATGCAAACTAAATTAAAACCAAAACCACTGTCCAGAAAGAAAGCTTTTTATCATAATTTATGGCTTTTGGACAGGAATGTTCAGGTTACTCTTCAGAATCTGAGAGATCAGTCACTTGATGGTCTTTTCCAGCATCCTGGAAATGCTGCCGTGAGTGCTCCAAAGCTTAGAGTCACAGTCAGGACGTCAGAGCTGGAAGAGACTTCAGATGCCATCTGGAGTCCATGTCCGTACGTCAATGACAGCACAATCAGCTGGGTTTGAGGTGAACATGCAGCTCTCGGGGCCCCATCCCTAGAGGCTGAGTCAGTAGGTCTGAGGCGCAGTGCAGGGACCTCAATGCTTTTAACCCCTGCTGACTCTGACGCAGGCAGTTCCAGGGTCCCGTTTTGGGAAACCCCGATCTAGACTAACAGCTCCACTTGACAGATGGTGACACTGAGGCCCCGAAAGGCATCAGGACTTGGATCAGCAGAATTCCACATCCTGCTCCACGGGGGAATAGAACTTTGCTATGAGCGGCAACTTCCTGTTATGGATTAAACTGTGTCCTCCCAAAACACGTGCTGGAATCCTAACCCTACACTTATGAACGTAATCTAACGTAATGTAATGACCTTCCATAACGCAATCTAATGTAATGTAGTCACCTTCCACTGACAATCTAATACAATCACCTTCCATAATGCAATCTAATGTACTGTAACCAGTCAGTTGAGGTCATCAGTGTAAGGTGGACCCTAAACTGAATCACTTCCGAGTGATACGAAGAGCAGCACAGACACAGAGACGAGCAGACACATACTGGAGAACAGAGATGCCATCTGAGAAGCCTGTAAGGTTCGCTGTGAGTGGCTGCAACGATGGGCTCAAGCATAACAAGGACTGTGCGGATGGCACACAGAGTGGGAGCAGAGACTTCGGGCAGGAGGCTTGCTGGCAGAGCAGGGTGCCTCTGGGTAACTGGTGGAGCTAGCTTTGCTGGCCCATGGAGCCAGAGCTGAGTGCCTTCGGGCCTAGGCTTACTGGAGGAGTCGGGTGCCTCTGGGCACTTATTGGCGGAGCTAAAGGAGCTTTGTAGCATTTGCCCAAGCAGGGCAGAGGCCGAGAAGCCAGAGAGAGGTGTGCTGGTGGCATGGCTGAGAAGAGGCTGTCCTGATGGAAGAGCTGTATCGTGAGCATTCCTCAACCTGAACTGTAACCTGTTACTTCCCTAATAAACCCCATAGTTGTAAGTATCGTCTGTAAGTTCTGTGGGGCCACTGCAATGAATTACTGAACTGAGCAGAGTTCTGTGGGAAGGACGGTTGGTGTCAGAATTGGGAAAGATGGTGGAGAGAGGAGGCATGTTGACCTCCACCTCATAGGAATCAGCCTTGGGCTTTTGATCTTGATTCTCCTTCCCGCTTGTGAAGTTAGAGGAGGTCAGATGCCGCCACCACGCCATTTTTACAGTGCCAAAATCGACTTGACAGCACCTAACAACAGGAGGCAGGCCTACTCGTCCAAGGCCCCAATGCTACTAGGGTCCTGCTCCCTGGGCAGTGGAGATGGGAGAAACCGGGCTGCATAGTGCCACACGGCCCTCCCTAGGGGCTGCGGCCGGCCTGATCCACCCCCGGCTGCAGGCCTGGCTCTGGGGTAGCTGGTGCAGCTTCAGTGGGAAGGCTCACTGGAAGCTGGGCTCTGCCTGGCCTGGGCCTCCTCCTTCCTCCTCCGCCAGGGGTGCTGGCACAGCCCTTGGGGCACAGGACTCGGGCCCCCAGTGATGGGCTGTGAGACAACAGCTGCCTCCCAGAAGCAGGTGTGCACAGTGGCTTTGTCAGGTAAGCCGCTTCCCAAGTCCTTTTGGGGAGAGGGAGAGAGACGTACAAATGAAACAGCAACTCCTTTGGAAACTTGAGTCTGTGCCAAATGAAAAACAGATTTCCCATAGCAAGTGGTACCAACAACTTTTCTGGAAAGCAACTGTATATTTACACAACACTGGATGCCTTTTACGTGGGGAGCAGGTGGGGAAGAGCGGCGTGGTATAGAACTTACGGCACCTATGGTGTTACCACTGCCGTGCTTTCACACGGTTACAAGGATGAAACCACCTTACGCTGGAGAAGACAGAGCTCCGGAGCAGGAGGCCGGGTAATAAAGCAACCAGAGTGAACGCCTTAGAACGTCCTCTTTCTCATCCTTGTGGCCCCCATGAGGCGGGAGCGTGCTGGTCTAAAGCACAGGCTCCAGAGCCGGCCTGGTGGGTTCAAGTCCCAGCTCCACCACGCACAGGCGCTGAGGCCCTGGGTGAGTGACACTTGCCTCCTTGTGGCAACCCTGCAGGGGTTAAGCTGCGGCTGGGCCAGGTCACCCCATAATGAGGGGGTGCTGGGATTTCAGCCTGTCTATATGGTTTCAGAGCCCACATGTGCCCCATACCACATGCCCCAGTGGCTGCATGCTGGACTCTGGAGGGTGTTCAAGCAGACCAGAAACATCCTGGTGAGCAACAGGCACCACGGGCAGACTGGCGCAGAGCTGGGCCTGGATGCTGACCGTGTGAGCCTCTGGGGCGGGGGGCTCTGGGGAGCTGAGCCTCTGAGGCAAGGGGCTCTGGGGCGGGGCTTTCTGAGGCGCTGCGTGTCTGGGGTGGGGGGCCCTGCGGAGCTGAGCCTCTGGGGCGAGGGGCTCTGGGGCAGGGGGGCTCTGGGGCGCTGAGCCTCTGGGGCAGGGGGGGCTCTGGGGCGCTGAGCCTCTGGGGCAGGGGGGGGCTCTGGGGCCCTGAGCCTCTGGCAGGGGCTCTGTGGCAGGGGGCTCTGGGGCGCTGAGCCTCTGGGGCAGGGGGCTCTGGGGCAGGGGGCTCTGGGGCGCTGAGCCTCTGGGGCAGGGGGCTCTGGGGCGCTGAGCCTCTGGGGCAGGGGGCTCTGGGGCGCTGAGCCTCTGGGGCAGGGGGCTCTGGGGCAGGGGGGGCCCTGGGGTGCTGAGCCTCTGGGGCGAGGGGCTCTGGGGCAGGGGGCTCTGGGGCGCTGAGCCTCTGGGGCAGGGGGCTCTGGGGAAGGGGGGGCTCTGGGGCGCTGAGCCTCTGGGGCAGGGGGCTCTGGGGAAGGGGGGGCTCTGGGTCGCTGAGCCTCTGGGGCAGGGGGCTCTGGGCTAGTTCTTCCATCTCTCCTGTCATGAAGCAGGAGTCCCTGGGTGCAGCAAACGGTCAACACGTTTGCTGCTAACTGAAAGGTTAGAGGTTCAAGTCCACCCAGAGGGTCCTGGCAAGAGGCCTGGTGATCTACTTCTGAAAAACCAGCCACTGAAAACCCCGTGGAGCACAGTTCTACTGACACACGCGGGGTCACCAGGAGTCAGAACTGACTCCGGGTCAGCTGGTTCTTGGTCACAGAGCCAGTGTTCACACCTCCCCCGCCCACCCGTGGGGAGCCCGAGGGGGAAACACTGAGAAGCAGAGCTTCTGGCACTACCGTGTCTGCTGGCGTGAGACAGCACGTGAGCATGCTGCTGTTTGTCCCCAGAAGAGTGGGGGTCCTCACTGTGTCAGGCAGCAGACACGTGCTTCTCAAAGGACAGGGAAGCAGGGCAGCCACACTCTGATCCTCCTGGCCTTCCTAGTGCCCGATGGCGTGTCTTAGTCATCTACTGCTGCTGTAACAGATATACCCCAAATGGATGGCTTTCGCACAGAGAAGTTTATTCCCTCACAGTCTAGTGGGCGAGAAGTCCGAATTCAGGGCACCAGCTCCAGTGGAATGCTTTCTCTCTCTGTCAGCTCTGGGGGAAGGTCCTTGTCATCAATCTTCCCCAGTCGAGTTGCTTCTCAGAGCAGGAACCCCGGGTCCAAAGGACACGCTATTCTCCTGGCTCTTGTTTCTTGGTGGTATGAGGTCTCCCGTATCTCTGCTCACTTTTCTCTTTTATATCTCAAAAAAGACTGTCTCAAGACACAACCCAATCCTGTAATCTGAGTCCTTCCTCATTAACGTAACTGCCGCTAACCCCACTTCATCAACATCATAGAGATAGGACTCACAACACACAGAAAAATCACATCAGATGACAAAATGGTGGACAATCACACAATACTGGGAATCATGGCCTAGCCAAGTTGACAGGTATTTTTGAGGGACACAATTCAATCTATGACATGGTGGAAGGCCTGCCTTCCACCTGCTCTCACCCCTGCCCCACCTCTGCATTTTCACGGGGGCCCCACAGAGAAAGGCCTCACCTACTGGCCTTAGGGGCACATGCACATGGTGCTAGAGCCAAGCCTTTCAGCAGCACAAATGGAACTAAGATGTCAACTAAGGTGCCACTGCTGAGGACTTGGGCCGTCCTAGAAGGCTAGGCCTGTGTGTCTGTGTACCGCTGGAACCTGCCAGACCCAGGAAGGAGAAGGCTAGCACAGTTAAGCTGCCCGTGCTAGAACAACCACGGGCAAGCCCAACTAGACCTGGCGCTCGGCCTCTGCACTCCAGCCCGGTTCTAAGTCCTCCAGGGACGGAGCCCGAGTCACTGGGCCGCGCCACCATCCACCCGCCTCAGTGTTTTCCAAAGAGCACAGTAAGCCTCAGCCGAGTCACAGAGTTCAGACACAGACAGAACTTAAGACAATATGGAAAACTGTGAAAAGCAGTGTCTGACAGCAGGCTTTCCACGGCAGGAGTGCGACTCTGAGACTCCCCTGCCCTTACAACCTGGCTGACCTGCGGGAGTATTTCCTTTACTTGGGGCCTTTTTATGGCCATATACATATATTTTTTTATTGAGTAAACTACAAATTAATCATAAAACAATCAAAAGTATGAAAAAGAAACAAAAATCTAATAATCCCACTATTCGAGACACCCAGTATTAACACTGGTGTGTTTCCTGCACATCTTTTCTCTGAGTGATACAAAAATAAGATCAACTCTAACTCTACAGAGCCTGCTCCCTGACTTCTTCACTCACCATGGACATCTCCCGTATTAAAAATATCCCTCACGGGTTTTTACCGGCTGGGGTGGCCTATAGCCAGCACTGGTGTAACCGTTTCTTGCCTGCAAGGTGGGTATGTAGGGTGTTTCCAATCTTCTGCTGCTGTTAAGTCTCAGGCAGCAGACAGCTCACAGGTCAATGGTTCCCTTCGCTTTGAATTTCTTTGCAGACCGCTCACTTGACCGAAGCTGGAATTTGCTCCCATAAATGTAGGAAATGAAGCCATCGATTTCCACGGCGAACACACAGTTTAACTTGGGAATAACTGGAGGAAAGAAAAGGCGGGAAAAAATCCTAGCAGAAACTTCGCGTTATGCAGAATGTTCTTCATAAAATGGTTGTATTAAAGAGATTAAAATAAGCCAACAGGCCGTGCGGAAGCCACGAAGGTAGCACCGCAAAAATTAAACGTAGTTATTCTGCTATCAGGCCAGTTCATTCACATCGTAAATACAAACCAAAAAAACCAAACCTGTTGCCATCGAGTCGATCCCAATTCACAGTGATCCAACAGGACAAAGAACTGCCCCACAGGGTTTCTAAGGGGTGGATGGTAGATTCGAACTGCTGACCTTTTGGCTAGCGGCCAAGCTCTTAACCACTGCGCCACCAGGGCTCACTTAATCCCTACTTTTCAGGCTCAAAGGCTATAAACCAAACTCTCAGAACCAGAAACTGCCAGAAGGTTTACCCTACAACTGTCAGATGGACTCTAGGCTTTATGCTTAGTGAGGAGCCCTGTACCCCACATTCTGAGGTTTAAAACGAGACTGGAAAAATATGCCAGAAAACAGAAGGCAACAGCGAGAAAAACCAAGCTCAAAAATTAAAGCAACAAAACCCTCCAAAAACTGGTTTTAGGATCTTGGATTTGTGGGCAAGACAGGGCGTGGAAACACCCAGACCGGTGGCCCTGTCTCTGCTGCAGCGACCTGTCCAGGCCGAGCTCACACTCGCATCCCCGGGATCCATGTGTGACCACCACGGGCAGAGCTCTCAGAATGCCAGGAATAGGGGCCCCTTTTGTGTCTTCCCTCCTACCTGTTTACCTCCATTCCTTGGGGAGGGTGGGGGTGGGGGGGGCAGCAGCCTTTGGGCAGCTTGTTGTTGTTGCCTTGGAGTCCCTTCCGACTCATGGCACCCCTTGTGTGCAGAGTAGAACTGCTCCACAGGGTTTTCAAGGCTGTGACCTTTTGGAAGCAGATCACCAGGCCTGTCTTCCGAGGCACCTCTGGGTGGGTTCAAGCTGCCAAACTTCCAGCTAGTAGTTGAGTGCTTAACCATCTGTGCCACCAGAGACTCCCTTCGGGCAGGTAAAAAGCAAATAAACAAAACCCCAAGCCCGTTGCCATCGAGTCGATCCGACTCACAGCAACTCTATAGAAGGGAGCAGAACTGCCCCAGAGGGTTTCCCGGGAGCGGCTGGTGGATTTGAACTGCCGACCTTTTGGGAAGGTGGAGGGTCCCGATCCTGGGGCCCAAACAGGCCCAGGTCTTTGAGGCCCAGCCTAGTAGCCCTTCCTTGCCCTCAGCTACTCTGGCTGGCGCTGCAGGCTGTGCTCACCAGTGCCTCCAGGGAGGGCTGGCCGGTCAGTAGGTCTGTGCTAACCTGAGAGGCCAAACCGGCCCCTTGGGGCCGTAGTTCAGGGGTGACAGAGCAGCCGGGGAGGCCATAGCCCACAGCCCCTCAGACGTGGTCGCGTACCTTTCAGGCGGTCTTCCTTGGTGATGATTTTGAAGACATACTTTGTTTCCTGTAGAAGGATTCCCGTAACTCCCACATACGAAGGGCACTTGGATTTTGTGACTGTAAAGGAAAAGGGCCGTTCAGGGAACCAGCCAGGCATGTCGGGGCTCAGCGGCTTGGGCCTCACTGTCTCAGCAGAAAAGAGAGCACGGGGGTCAGGCATGGTGCGGCTCCACACGAGGAGCGAGCAAGCTGGTGACGGCCTGCTTTCCCAATCCCCTGCCCTGTGGCATCTGCAGCTTCTGGGCTGCCTCCTACAGGGTCCTGTTTGCAGGATATGAGGCCGTGGGGGCTTCGGGCAGGATTCGGGCTGCCTCTCACAAGGTCCTGTTTGCAGAGTCTGAGCCTGTGGGGCTCGGGGCAGGATTCTGGGCTGCCTCCTACAGGGTCCTGTTTGCAGGGTCTGAGCCTGTGGGGCTCGGGGCAGGATTCTGGGCTGCCTCCTACAGGGTCCTGTTTGCAGGGTTTGAGCCTGTGGGGCTCGGGGCAGGATTCTGGGCTGCCTCTCACAGGGTCCTGTTTGCAGGGTCTGAGCCTGTGGGGCTCGGGGCAGGATTCTGGGCTGCCTCTCACAGGGTCCTGTTTGCAGGGTCTGTAGCTGCAGGGGGCTCGGGGCAGGATTCTGGAGCCAAGAGGCCACGTCCTGTGACAGGAGCACCACTAAGGTCCATGGTCTGGTTGCCTGGTGAAGCTCAAGTCTCTTCAGGAGAACGTGAATGAACCCCATCCATCATGCACTTCCCCACAACCTGACCCCCAAACTCTGGCTGCAACGGGAGTCCCACCGCAGGGAGGCTGGCAGCCCCTCCCCTCTCCCGACCCACGCCTCACTGCCCTTCCCAGATGCTCACGAGGCATCTACTGGGCCTGGCGCTGCTCTAGATAGAAGCCGGGGGCACAGAAGTGAACCAGCCAGCCCTGGCCCCTGCTCTCGCAGAGCTGATGTTCCGGGGGTGGCGGGGGTCTGCCAAACTAGCAGTTCTACTCCTGACAGTGGTAAGTGCTGGGGAGATAAGGAGCGTACAGTGGGGGTGCAGCCTCTTCAGCCACGGTGGACCCTCACTCGGGAAGTGACATCGGAGAAGGGGCCTGAATACAAAGGAGGGGTCAGCTGTGAATGCACAGGCCACTCTAGGCAGGGGAACAGGCCAACGCACAGGCCCTGAGGCCGGGCCACGCCTGCGGACGCAGAGGTGGCCTGCGTGGTTAGACCCAGCGCCTAAGGAAGGCAGAGGCTTGGCAGAGCACAGCGAGAATGCGGAATTTTACTCTGACAGGAAACCATGGGAAGGCTTTAAGGAAGGAAGGGACAGGATCTGATTTCTGTTCTAAAACCCCTGCTCTGGCTATTGGTGGAGAAGGAACAATGTGTCTGCAGGAAGAGGGTTAGGGGGCAATCCAGGGGCGAAGACAGTGGCTTAGATTCGGGTGAGATGGATGGGAAGTGGCGGGGGGGGGTGTCAGGTGCGAGTGGGGTCGACAGGGGTGACAATTAGCTGAGATGGGAAACCCGGGGAGGGGAGGCGTGGGGAGAGACCCTGAGCTCTGCTTTGGACATGCACAGTCTGCGAGGCCGCCAAGCACGCGGTGGATGCGTGAGCCTGGCGCCCTGGGGAGGGGCGTGGCTACAGATGTCGGTATGGGAGCCGTCGGCCCACTGCTGCTCCCTGAACCACGGGACTGTGCTCAGATGCCAGGAAGGGGCGGGTGCCGGTGGCTGCTGTACCCTTGGGGACACTGATGGGGTCCCCTTGTGGAGAAAGGGCACAGAGGTCATTGAGAGTACGTCCAACAGGTGGCCAACATTTGCCACGACAGCCACAGTCACCCTCAGTGCTGAGGACCTGGGCATCTCAAGGAATTACAAAAGACGTGGGCCTCACTCACACCTGTGTGGCAGGGGACATGCTTAATTCTGAGACACAGGTGCCACATTGAGCACTGGGGTGAGCAGGTGCTCACAGGCTAATTACCTGAAATCACAGCGCCATGAAGATCTGCCTTTAGCAGCTTGGCCTGAATCATCTCTGGCTGCCTGCAAGGGGAACAGAATCCCTCAGCTGACCCCAAGAGAGAGGGTCCTGAGAGAAGCAAACCTCTGCAGCCTGGCGAGGTGGCTGGCTGTCCTCAGGCTGCACTTACAACACAGATCATAAGACGTGCATCTGCCCCAGTGCACGAGGCTCCAGAGATTCAACTCACGTGTCTGGCTTGAGACCATTGCACAGGTTGCGGATATACTGCTTCCAGAGCTCGTGCAGAGGAAGAAAAAGACTGTACCTGTGGTCCAGTGAGAAACAGGCAAAAAGTTAGGCAGGGCGAGTTTGGGTTACAGGATCCAAAGGGTGGGCCCCCCCAGAGCGCAGAACTTGGCTCGGTGCCCAGGACCTTGACCCAGGATCCATGGGGCACTGGGTGCAAATCCTGCTCCCGTGGCGGTGACCTGACAAAAACCCAGGAGCTCAGTGCTGGACCCCCAGTGCCCTTGCGGCTGGAGCCCTCTGCAGGCTGAGCTTCCACTAGTGAGGGCAGGAAGGAATCGCCTGTACCCCTCCTTGACCCTTCCTGCTGGCGAGATGCACTGTGGCAGCTACAGCCCCGGCAAACGCCTCAGACCATGAGCTGGCATTTGCCTGGACTTCTCTTAGTGAGAGAGAAGCAAACATCAATCTCATTTCAGTTGCTGTGAGTCTGAAGCTTTGTGCTCCGTGAGGCTGAACTCAGAAAGTGCTCAGCAAACAGAAGGTGCGGCTGACATGCAGGTTGCCGTGGAAGATGACAGGTCTAATGAGAGGTGAGTAAGCAGGGGCGGGGACAGGGCCCCGAAGGACCTCCTCTGGGCACTCTCTGGGGGAATCTGTCTACATGAAGCCGTTGGCTGGAGAAATGAGAACCCCAAGCTCATAGCTCCAGTGAGCCCTCCTATAAGGACGCCAGACAGGTGAACCCGGGCCAGGGGGCAGCCCCTGCCTCACCCAGAGCCCAGCCGATTCCCGAAAAGGGCCACAGACAAAGCGCCACACTTCAACCGTCTTCTGAAACGTGGAGACTGTTTGACTACAGGCTGCTGAGCAAAGCCCACCAAGCTGTAGGACACGCGGACTCAGAACTGAGCCCAGGGGAGCGGCGTGCCCTCCCCCAGGGGACTGACACATCCCTCTCTGAAACTTCCGAGATGTGTGGGCAGTATCCTTCTTTGGCAGTGAAACCCAGTGGGCGGTTCTGTCTAGGGCTATTCAAAGCGACAGAAGTATATTAAGAAGCATTGGTTCCTGTTTTCTGGCTAAGAAACCTGAGAGACAAACAGCTTGTTGCCACAGGCAACAGCCTCACTTACGGCACCGGTCTCATTAGTTAAGGCTAAGACCAATGCCAAACGATAAGTCCCGGGTCCCACCATGCCTGCTATTAAAGGCCAAAGCCGAATACGGCACACGTTGGTAAAGGAAGGCTGCCCCCTTGTGGCCGAAGAGGGAGCGGCAGCCTTAGTTTGAGTGGGGCAGGGGCCGCCGACCTGTCACTGGGCTTCTCAGGGAGAAAGCTCAGCTTACCTCTGCTGTTCTGGTTTGATCTCAAACAGCCGCAGCTCCCTCCTCTGCCTGGCAGAGAGGCCTTTGGATTTCCTTCTCTTCTCCTTGCGCTTCCGGCGAGTGAAGTACTCCAGCACAACGGCCTTGCGCTGCAGCTGGTCCTTGAGGGCCTCCTGGCTCATGCGGGGCATGCTGCGCCTCAGGAAGGCCTGCACGAAGGCCTCGGCCTGCTGGGCTCCCATCGGCTGCAAGAGGGGCGGTGCTCACGGCTCTGGTCGGCAGCCCGGGAGCCCGAGAGCCGCCACGGCAGCAGGTGGGGCCGCCGCCACTGACCGCCCCTCCGCCCACTGCCCAGTGTTTGCCTCCCACAGCTGGTAAGATGGGGAGACAAAGGCCAACGCAGGACCGTGTTTGCCACGAAATCCAGAAAGCCAAATCTGACCTCCCGACGTGCTTCCCTGAGGTTGTCCTGATGAAGAAGAATCACTTTCTATTGGGGGAACAACTTCTCTTGTCCTCTGCAGGGAGGAAAGCTCAAGAAACGTAGAACAGAGATACTTAGTGAGTCACCACCAGGCGAAGGCGAGCTCAGAGGAGACCCAAACCATGGCTTTGAGGGATGAACATGGGAGAAAACAGCATGGCTGGGTGCTCCAGGGTGGGCTGGGCCTTGAGGCAGGGGCTTCGACAGTGCACCCGCACCACGGTTCCTCCGTTGTTGGGTTTCCACCGTGGACACGGTACAGTGACTCTTATATAAGAGACCTCCTCCCGTGTTACTCGTGGGAAGGAAGTGCCCGGTGCATTGCGGGCCCACGCGCCCTCTTCAACATACGGTAGACGTGTCACGCTCCCGTGAGTAAGCACAGGACCTTACAAAGAACTTCTGGGTAAGATGACTGTCATGATTGGGTGTGACTGCTGAAAGCACCCCACGCACCAGCACCTCTCATCGTCATGAGGCAGTCGTCCTCTGCCCTCGTCTGCCACAGCCCCACCGAGCACGCTCTACGGAGCCCTGCTTCTCGCCTGGGCTTTCTCTGGACTAACGGAGCCCTCGGGTAACACAAGCTGTTAAGTGCTCCACTGTTAACTGAAGGTTAGCAGTTTGAACCCACCCAGAGGTGCCTTGGAAGACAGGCCTGGAGATCTGCTTCCGAAAGGCTACAGCCTCAAGCGCTCTACGGAGCGCAGTTCTCCTCTGCAACGGACAGGGTCGCCATAGTCAGAATCGACTCAGTGGAAGCGGTACGGTTTTTCTGGGACTAACCAGGCCGTAAACACCTCACAGCTAATCCATTAGCAGTAACCAAGCCCTCCCTTCACAGCGGGAAGAGGCAGCCCACGTTAAGGACGACCTGCCTGCTGTAGCGCTGGCCCTTTTGGTGCTCACTGAACGTTAACTCAGTATCCTCACCACTATTATTAAAAAGGAAAATTATTTGATTTTTAAAAATACTTCAGTGGCTTTCTTTCCAAAAGACAGATAAAGGTGTATCAGTCTTCCAAAACCTAGACTTCAAGGTCAGTCCCTCATCATCAGCCATAAGTGCAGCTTTTGCCAAAATGACAAAGCACGTCTGACGCATCCACTTTGATTCTAGTGATGAAATGTCATGTGCCTGCCCATGAAAGGGGCCAGTGACAAGGTCCAGTGATGGTGCTTACCAGGGCAAGTTTCAGGTGGACACGGCCTGGAGTCCCTACACAGCGGGAGATGACAGGAGATCAAGGCTCCAACTGACCTAGCTTTACTTTGGCACGCCCAGGAGAGAGGCCAGCATATGGAAACAGCCAGGAACTACAGGCCCTGACCGAGCCCAACATGTCTACCAGAAAGGTGAGGGGTAAGACGTGGGAAAGAGCACTGAAACCAGCATTAGAGGCTTTGAAACAGCTGAGCTGTCTCTGCCATCACCTGGCTTGCTCCCAGACCTCCTGCCAAGCACTGTACCTGAACATCGAACTCCTTTGCCTCCTTCTGAGAAAAGCTGTGGTAGATCACACCTGGAGGGGTAAAGAAAAAGAAAAAAAGCAAGAAATGATCACTTTCTCTTTTGGGTATGGCCACAGACCCAAGACTTTTGCAACTGTGAAATAACTATGCTTACTTGTGTCTGAAAGAAGGTGGGATGTAAGAGCTGAGCATCAAAGCTTTCTTAGCTGCCTCGTACCCTGCCCCCAGGCCGTGTCTATCCTAGAAGCTTCATGGGTGTGGTTTAAATCAGTGCTTCTCAATCTTTACTGCGTGTAGGAATCCTGGAGATCTTATTAAAACGTAGATTCCTGGGCCCTGCTCCCAGACCCTGTATTTATAACAAGTTCCAGATGCTACTGCACGTCAGGGACCACACTTGGAGTTGCATAGTTTAAAACACCACAGGTTAGAAGCGTGAGCAGTTGCTCAATGTGCCTACTGAGGTAACTCATTCAAGTTACGTGACATTGCTGTCCAGGACGCAGATGGTCGGAAATACAGTGAATCCTCATTATTCATGGATTCCGTATTTGTGAATTCACCTACTTGCTAAAATTTATTGGTAAACCCAAAATTAATACTTGCGGTGCTTTTGCAGACATTCGTGGACGTGTGCAGAGCAGTGAAAAATTTGAGTTGCTCGAGGCTCACATGCCCGGCTGTAGCTGAACAAGGCAATGCTCTGCCTTCTTGTTTTAGCTGTCATACTGTGTCCTTTTTGTGATCTACTTAGTGCCACATTTTTCACATTTGTGTGGTTTCTGTTGGCCCTAAGTGTAGTGCTGAAGTGCTGTCAGGTGTTCCTAAGTGCAAGAAGGCTGTGATGTGCCTCATGGAGAAAATACGTGTGCTAGACATGAATGGAGGTACAGTTTATGATTTATAGTTATACTGCAGTTGGCTATGAGTTCAATGTTAATGAAACACAGATAAAGTTATGTATTGATCGGCCGACAAAAATGTTGTGACACAGGATTATAGGAACCTAACTCTGTATTTCCCCTAGGAGCTATGATTCAGTGTCCCCTAATTTAGTGTTTGTGATGACTTTATAGAACATAACTACCTTGAATAATGAGAATTGATTGTACTACACTTTGGTGATTGTAAGATCTAAAAAAAAAATTTTTTTTTTTACATTTTAACATCTAGGAAATTGAAATGTATCACATAATCGATGGCGTCCTAGAAATGACGACAAAGTCTTTCTTCAAACTGAAAGTATATAGTGATTAACGTGGTTTCAACCTTCTACACTCCTGTTTCTTACTTAGTTTGTCTGAATTGGAAAACTGTGGCAGTGGGAGCAGAAGATGGACGTGAATGGAATAAGAATGAGACACAGGCCTGGCTTAAGGGTAAAAGGACGAGACAGCTTGGTTCGCACTACATTATCAGTTCTATCCCTGTTCTCTTGTGCTTCCCTGAGTTCACATCTGAACAAGCAAACCAAGGTGGTTACACGTTTTACATACGGGGTCTAGTTCTCCCTCAAATGGAAGGTGAGGATTATAACCTGTTTGTAGAGCCTGGGACTCATCAGCTTTGCTTCACCTGTCACAAGCGTTTAGCAGAAGACTTGAAAGTCTTTTCTGCAATCACACACAATTAACTGTGACTGAGCACACTCGTTACTTGCCAGCACCGGATTAAAAGCTACATGTTTCATTTCATTCATTTTCACAATTATCCTTTAGTTATTATGCCTATTATGGACATGAAACAACGGAAGCTCAGATTTAATCTGATCACACAGGTGGGAGTGGGAAGGCTGCAATTCAAAATCCCGATCCAAAGCCCAGCCTTAACAGTGTCTCCACTCGCTTGCCTGTAACTGCCCTGGGTGCTTCTTCCTTCCTTGGCACATCTCTCCTCTGCTGTATTCCCAGCGCCTTAGGTTAGTGACATACTTCCCCAGCACGCTCCCAGCGCTGTACACCTGACCAGGGTCGTTCACGGCACACTGGGCAGGCATCAACGTCAGACCCTTACAGAAGGGCAAACCAGGCCACAGAGAGGAGCAACTCCTTGATTACGGTCACCCAAAGGAGGAGTGGCCAAGTCTGACCACGGCCTTGGAGCCTCCTCCAGCATCCCACACCACGGAGCAGCCTGCCTGGAGAGCTCGTCTCCAGCCCAGACATCAAGCCCGCACTCTGCGACTCGGTTTCTCTTACGAAAGGTGACAACAATTGCCGTAGCAGTTCCGTTCGGACTCTGCAGCGACAGGTAGCCCGGAACCGTCTTACCCACGAGCACCAAGTCCCCGACCCTTTATGTTCCCACCCCTCTCCAATTTCGTGGCCCCGAACCCCGCTTACTCTTCATTCTCGAATCGCTTCCGGTGCGCTGTGATGACGTCTCCTTCAGGCGCCGCTCACTCTTCACCTTCTCTTCACTTTATTCAGCAGCCTTTCTCTTCAAAGACTGCGGCGGACGGGCTCCTTCCGCCGAGGCTGTGCGGGACGCGCCACCGAGAGACTGACACACTCCTACCTGCAATTGGGGTCAGAGGCCCTCGGAGGTCGTAGATGGCGCCTCTCGTGACGTCACTGACGCGCGCCGACCTCGGATGGCGCATGCGCTTCGGGGCTGGTTCTGCGTCCCGGAAACGTACTAGTCCTTCTCGTTCGCGGGGCTTTTTCAAGTCGCGGTTTTTGCAGGCTGGAGACGGCTAGGAGCGCTAGGGTTCGGGCTAGCGCGTGTGGAATGCCTACTGTCTGAGGCAGGGCGAGGCGAGCAGACCTGGAGAGGATATGAGGGAGGCTGGGGACCGCGAGTGGGCAGAAATGGGACGGGATGTTGATGGTGGGGATGGCGCCTGTGGGGCCCCTAGTCAGTGTTCTTGGTAGACCAGCCCAGGTAGCACCCACTGTGGGCCAGGGACACTGATCTTGAAATAGGCGGCTTAGCTTCTACTTGTGTCTCTGCTGCTAACTAGCTGTGTGACCTCGCTTAAGGTACTTCCGGTCTTTGGGCCTCACTTCCTGTCTGTACCCTCACTGGAGTCGGACTTGATGGTCTCAGAACTTTTTTGAGACCCAGAGTGTTAGTTTTTCTTAGTAAATTGAAAGGCAAAGCATTGATTCTCATTGCTCTGGGGAAGGGTCCAAGTGTGGCAGGAAATCCTGGTGCCGACCTCTCAGAAGTGAGCCGGTACTGTCCAGAACCGTGGCTTAATTTCTGCAGCGTCCTTGGCCTGGGCTGGGTGGTGTGCGGGAGAGAAAAGCACTATTTCTTCCTTCCGCCGCGACCATGTGCGTCACGTCATCTACAGACTGACGGGCTCCTACCTGCAGCTGCGGTCGGAGGCATTCTAAATCAGTGGTTCTCAACCTTGAGTGCATATATAAACCCCTTTTCCAAAACCAAAAAATCAAGCCTGCTGCCGTTGAGTCTATTCTGACTCATAGCAACCCTATAGCGGGGAAAAAATGCTCAGAAAACCCTGAGGGGCATGTCCACAGACCACAGGTTGAGAAACAATGCCTTCAAAACTTCCTTGATTGGTGACCTGGTGCAATTTAGATCTTAAACAAATACAGGCCCTGAAATTGAGTGGCAGTAAGATGGCTCATCCAGATATATAGGTTCTTGTCCAGCTGGAAACCTCATTTAAACAAACATTTGCTGAACTTGCAGATGCCTTGAATAGTTAGGAGTCTGTGGGACCGAGTTGGAAGAAGTCTTCTTGGGGATCCGTACAATGTTGTTGGACAAATTACCCGCGACAGCCGGAGATGTAAGCAATTTCAGTGTTACAGCCTCAAGAGGGCATCCTTGAGCAGGACCTCTGATCATGGAGCTCCGGAATAAGGTGGGCCTCTGTCTTTGAGTGCTTCTTTTCTAGGTTTATTAGGACCCTTAACTCCTAGTTGACCCCTTCTCATGTAGCCAAGGCCTGCCTGGATGACCGCCAGTCTTCCCTAGATTTGTGGCCTGGAGCTGCAGTTACTCCATAGTCCCCTGGTCAGTAAAGTCTTCTTTAAAAAGCAAACAGAGCACTCTGTTGTCTTCAGAAATAATTGTGTGCATATGTATCCTGTAAGGGTATTTGTGATTGTTATTTATAATAGCAAAAGTTTGGAAACAACCTACTATCCATCAGTAGTGGATTTGGTAAATGAAGTATGTGCTGATTGATTAGGTGGGTTAATTAAATGACTGCATTACAATCACAGGGAAAGATTCGTTGGCCTCATCCCTAGAGAAAAAACAACCAAACCCAATCCATTGCTGACGAGTTGATTCCAACTCATAGTGACCCTGTAGGACAGAGTAGAACTGCCTCATACGGTTTCCAAGGCTGTAATCTTTATGGAAGCAGACTGCCACATCTTTCTTCCTCAGAGCAGCTGGTGGGTTTGAACTGCTGACCTTTCATTTAATAGCCAAGCACTTAACCACAATTAAGGCCTCCTTAATTTATGCAGTAGCCTCTGATAATACAATGGAAAAGTATTCCTTCTGCATCCTTTCCTCTGCTTTTGGAGTAAAGAAAAACATTTCTAGTAGTGTTACCTGCTGTTCCTTTAAGTATAAGAAAAGGTAAATGGTCCTGAAGAAATACCAGCAAACCTGTGATAAGAATATGGAAGGCTTTTGCCGTGCGATGGATCACTTTTATATGGCCTTTCTCGCCATGGTCTTGTGACTCCCACCAAATGACTGGGTGGGACTATGCAAATAAGGTGTTTGTGCCCCACCAAGGGGATTGGATAGCTTGCTAATAATGCAAGTAAGGTGCATGACACCCTTGTGGGGGTGGGACCATGCAAATATAATGTGTGGAACTC
This sequence comes from Dugong dugon, assembly GCA_030035585.1. Taxonomy (NCBI): domain Eukaryota; kingdom Metazoa; phylum Chordata; class Mammalia; order Sirenia; family Dugongidae; genus Dugong; species Dugong dugon. Next base: position 73,836,931 of record CM057478.1, read on the forward strand.
TAATGAGGGAATTGGTCAACTTTGCTATCCTACTAGGCTTAAAATGAGCCATCCCAGAGGCAGAAAGGGGGGAACCTCACCACTACCAAGAAGAGATGGGAGCAGAGCATGTCCTTTGGACCTGGGGTCCTTGTGCTGAGAACATTCTAGACCAGGAGACAGAAAGACAGAGCTGTAGTTCTGGAGACAGCACACGATGGTGAGAAACAGCAGCAGCAGAACCAGGAGACCAGTGTGAGTTGGCACAGTGAGCTTTCTGGCCCATGGAGCAAGTGGGTGTGCTGAGCGACACAGAGGAGTGCCTTCAGGCAGCAGGCTTCCTGGCAGAGTGGGGTGCCCCTGGGCACTTACTGGTGGAGCTAAAGAGCTTTGTAACACTTGCCTGAGCAGGGCAGTTGCTGGCTGGGGACCAGAGAGAGCGGCCTGCCTGTGGGCACAGCTGAGAAGAAGCTGTCCTGATCAAAGAACTATATCCTGAGTGTTCCTGATCCTGAATTGTAACCTGTTACTTCCCTAATAAACCCCATAATCGTGAGTATGGTCTGTGAGTTCTGTGTGGCCATTGCAACGAATCATCAAACCCAGCAGAGAAGTAGAGAGAGTGCCGTGGGAGGGACGGTTGGTGTTAGAACTGGCAAAAAGATTGGAGGGTGGAGGTATGTCAGACTTCTACCTCATAGTAATCAGCCTTGGGCTGTTGATCTTGACTCTCCCTCCCCCTTGTGAAATTAGAGGCGGTCAGATGTCCCCGCCATGCCATTTTTACAGCTTTGATTTCAGGGAAAGTTGTCATCCTCCAATTAGAAATGTCCACTGTATTATGTATATGCCATATATAAAAAATACCTAAAAATATGTAAAGAATAATTATATACGTGTGTGTGAGTGATGTTTTAAATAAATATTTTTTTTTCTTCTGTGTTGCTTTTAAATGATTCTGCCTGGTACATCTGAAAGGGATAAGGCCTTTGCTGCTTTTCTGCAACAAGAAGGCCTGGTGACCTGTGTGATTAAGTTCTTGTATGTAAAGTGGGGTTGATAACAGGACCTGCTGTAAAATGGGGCAGGGATGTTGATGGTGGGAGTGGGGTCTACAGGGCCCCTCGTCAGTGTTCTCTACAGACCAGCTGACACTGTGGTACAGTGATGCTGAACTTGGCATAGGCAGCTTAGCTTCCAGGTCTGTCTCTGCTGCTCACTAGCCATGTGACGTAGTGGCTTGGAGTGCTCTGAGGTGGTGTGCATGGTCACACGGCCTGGCACAGACAGCACACTTCAAGAGAATATAGCCATCCTGGTCTGCATCCTCATGAAGATGGAGCAGTCCCTGAAACTCAAAATTGTGAATTTCCTTGTTCTTGCTTTGCTCTTGATCTTTACAGGGGAAACCTTGGTAGCATAGTGGTTAAGAGCTATGGTTGCTAACCAAAAGGTCAGCAGTTCGAATCCACCAGCTGCTCCTTGGAAACCCTATGGGGCAGTTCTGCTCTGTCCTGTAGGGTTGCTATGAGTTGGAATTGACTCAATGGCAACGAGAAAGAATTGACTGATTTTTACACTGGTCCAGGCATGGTGGTGGTTTGACAAGGGAAGCTGGTGTCTCGGGTGGCTGTTCAAACACCTGGACACGGTGGCACCAGCAATCATTCTTCAGGTTTATTAGCACCATAGGTGACCATCCACTGAGAGACGCAGTCAGGTGTGCTGGTGCTAAGACGGGCCCTTTCTGCTGGGTGATGCGTTCTCTGGCCACGAGAATCAGAGGCCTGAAGTTCACAGAGGACCACATATGGGCCTGGTCCAGAGGCAGCACTGCACCCTAGGCTCCGAGTCACAGAAACAACAAATGTCAGTTCAAGACAACCATTTGGATTCTGAAAAGCCAGAACTATAACACTTGGTGTATCTGGCCACATTCTAGTGCCTGAAATCCAAATTTCCCCAGTCCTCTGAGCTTCAGAAGTCACTCTTCAAGGCCACCTTAGTCCCTAATGTGTAAAAAACAATTATAATAGATTCCAGTTCCCTGAGGGAGTTTCACTGACCTGGTCCCATCGAGGCGAGTGTGGTTTTGGTCTGCACGGACGCAGTGTTTGGGTGACACGAGGCTCTTCAGGGTTATAAGTGACCTCCTTCACTAGGTGTGTGGGGTCATTCCTGAGGCACTGGGTGGAGGGGTTTGCAGGCTGCATGAGGTATGCATCCTACTCGCATTTCCCCTCACCTGTTCTGACCTGCACTTTGAGGAGGGAGCCACTGGTGTGAGATCTGTGTGTTTACATATTAGTCCCTTCCGGCCCCAAATATGGAAAAGTGGGAGGGAGAAAGGAGCTGATGTAAAATCACCCCAGACTGGAATCAGGACAGGGCTGGAAGCAAAGAGATCTTGCTTTGCTGTGCTTGGATCCCAAAGCCCTGCTAGAGGTTGGGCACAGACCCGTCCTGCAAGATATTTGAAGCTAGAGGGGACCAGAAACTATTTAAACCAGCTGGCTGGTTGATTCCCAATTCAGCCTTACTGCCCGACGGAGGGAAAGCTGTGCCTTCCCTGAGGGGTGGAAGTGCCTTTCATTCTTCCCCAATCTCCACTGTTCTTTAATACACAACATCCAACTTAAATTAAAAAAATACATGACACCAAGTAGCAAGAAACTATGACCCATAATCAAGAGGAAAAACCAATCACCAGAACAGAACCATAGATGACCCAGACCTCAGAAATAGCTATTAGAGATAGGCCAGATAGCACAGAGCAAAAGAGGTTCCGAGCGGGCGAAAGGATATGGAATTGCAGCAGAGAAATGGAACTTTCGGTACCGAAAGACACTTCCGATGTTCTTTGTGGCAGCAAATGCCTGCCTGTTCAAACTTAACCGTTTCGTAAGTGCTGAGACTACTTCCGGGTCCATACCCACTCTGACCTTTCAATTGCCCAATGAACAAATACTTACTGAACTCTTAGAAGACCGGAGGCCCCTCTGGGCCTGATGTTTTGTTTGTTAAATGAAGGGAGCCCTGGTGGCACAGTGGTTAAGAGCTTGGCTGCTAACTAGAAGGTGGGCAGTTCAAATCCACCAGCTGCTCTTTGGAAACTCCATGGGGCAGTTCTATTCTGTCCTACGGGGTCGCCATGAGTTGGAATCGACTTGAGGGAGCCCTGGGACTCTCCCCTGCCTCCCGCAGCCCCAGAGGGGGCGCAGTCCTGAGGCAGGGGACTCTGTGCCCTGAGGGCCACTCCACACTCCCTGAAGCCCCTGCAGAGCTTTCGCCCTCTGAACAGCTGGCCCTTGGGAGCCGCCAGCTGCAGAAGGCTCCATGTCAGGCCTGGGTTCAGAATCGCTCATCAGTGCCTCATTCGTGAGGCTCCTTCCCTGCCTGTGGGCGGACTCGCGGTAGCGGGGGCACTGGCCCCAATTTCACGTGTGGTGCTGGTCTGCAGAGTGATCAGGCCTGGGACAGGGTGGGGCAGTCCTCTGTGTGAGCGTCAAGCTGCTCCTGAGAGCATGGTCCTCTGTTTCAGATCTGGGGGCTCAGTGGCCCCCCAGGTTTGAGAATCAGGAGCTGTGAGAGTATCCGAGGGAGGACGTCTTTAACACACACCTGGGGGCCCGCTGGTCTTTCCTTTTGGAGCACTGGTGGCTGTGAGGGACACCCCCTGCTTTCCCCACCAGGAGCTATAAGAGTGTCAAAGGGAGGATGTCTTTAACACACACCTGGAGGTGACCCCATGGTTAAGCGTTTGGCTGCTAACCAAAAGGTCAGCAGTTCAAATCTGCAAGCTGCTCCTTGGAAACTCTATGGGGCAGTTCTACTCTGTCCTATAGGGTCGCTATGAATGGGAATTGACTTGAAGGCAAGGGTGTTTGTGTTTTTGGGGGGGTTTTTGGAGGCCTGCTGGTCTTTCCTTTTGGAGCCCTGGTGGAACACCCCCTTCCTTCCCCATCAGGAGTCAAGGGGAGGACTGCGGTCCATCTGACCTGGGTGGGACGCGGGGAGGTTGTGAGGGAAGAGTGGCTGGGATACCGATGAGAGCGTACTTCTGCGTTTCGCCCAAGGCCGAACCGGCTATGAAATCTACTTCCCTTGACAGCCGAAGAACAAACGGCTTTAATATTCATTTGGCCATTTGGACTATGGCAGGTTATGTTGGGATCTATTATTTATTGATTTACACATTTTTCTTTTTGCCCAGTGAGATCTTGGAATACAGACATAAAAGCAACCTGTGGTCCGCAGCCGGATATCCTAGTCCGCCACTAGATGGCAATCTAACACAAGGATTGACTCTGCGCTCGCGCCTCGTCGCGAGCCTTGGCGTTGTTTCCCTGCAAACCGGTCAGAAGGCCGGTTTACCTGCCACCTGATAGAATCACAGGCCTTGGGACTAGAAACCACGGATGTCCAGGAGCTGGGGTTATTTCTCTGTAAAGAATATAACTTGATTTTGACCAACGTCTCCCCCTCTAGAGTCATGTGGTTTAAATAAGATAGAGGTGAGGAGAGACTTGGAGACCCTAGGAAAGAGTTGTGGTTGCCGAGGACATTCAGAAATTGATGGCCCATCAGAGGTGGGAGCCAGGAGGCAGGATGGCCGGATTCAGAGTAGATGGTGGCCTTTTAGGAGATGAGCTGCTCTGAGGAAGGGGAGGGGTCGATTTCCGCTCCTGTCTGTGTTTTTTCTGGAGGTGCCCCTTCCCCTTTTCCCCTGAAATGATTTTCTGCCCAATGACCTTGTTATCAACATGGAAAGAGACACTCATGCCCGCAGAGTACATAATACAGTGCCGGGCAGCAATGCAGAGTCACCAGCTCACAGATTTCACGTGACAAGTGTCCTTTGGCATGTTTACAGAGGTAGAAATGGAGACAAAAGGAACTGAAGTTACTTAGCAAAATTGTTCTCGATTACGGTTTATTTTTTGGAAGTCAGTGACCGTCTGGTGACATCGGTTAGTGGTATCTGGGTTAGGAACCACTTGATGGCAATTTCCACTCCTTATCAAAGTAAAACCAGTACTTGTCGCGCGAAGAGGCCCCAGGCAGAGAGGCCATCAGGATGGAAAAAACGCTGCTGTGGTGTAAAGCTGTCACGAAGTGTGGGTGCCACGGTGTGTGCACGCGGCAGGTACGCAGCCAGCGTTTGTGAATGAAAGTGGAATGACTGTCCACAATCCTGTGAAAGGCACAGATGGGGCCGGCCTCAGGTCTAGGCAGGAAAGATGGCACCATAAAATGCCCCCGTCCCTGACGGTGTAAACAAAAAACAACAAGAGTTGTTGTCGAGTCAGTTCCAGCTCATGTCGACCCCACGTGTGTCAGAGTAGAACTGTGATCCATAGGGATTTCAGTGGCTGATTGTTTGGAAGTAGATCACCAGGTCTTTCTTTCTAGATGCCTCTGGGTGGACTCAAACCTCAGCTTTTCAATAGCAGCCAAATACTTAAAAATCATTTGCCCCGCACAGGGACGTCCTACAACTCTGCAGTCACCAGCAAGTCCTGCCCGGGAGGCCCCAAGTGCTGGAGAGTCACACTTTTAGGCTGCACGTTATTTTCTCCAGAGCTGTATTTTGAAAGGCAGATACCCCACACGAGGGCAATAAATAAACCCTGGAGTCTGATGGCGGGCCCTTTCCTGGCAGCTGAGCTGGGACTAACGGAGTCGGGGAGAAGGGGGGCCTGGGGAGGGGTGTCTGCGAGGAAGTAAAAAGCCGGGAGGCCTGGAACGGATGGCACACCTGGATGCTTTCCACTTTTGCCTTCACTGTGAAAACCTGGACCTGGAACTTCATCTGCTGCGGCCAGAGCCCCACAGAGCTCCATTTGCCTCGCTTGGATGTAACTGGGGAGAAGCAGATTGTTTTCCTTCCATGTTATTCCCTGGCCGACTCTCCACTAAGGATCCCTGTAAGCTGGTGTTCCAAGGCTGCTGCCCTGGAGAGGGGGTGGGCAGTGTGGGCAGCCCACTGGGGCCTGGCTGGGCCTGGCCTGCTTCTGTAAGGCACTGGGGCGGGAGCTAGCTCTATGTGCCCTGACGCTGGTTGGTTTAGGGAGTGCCCGGCTCCCCAGTCCCACTCCTGGAGACACACATGCCTTCCTTGAAAGCACAGAGTGCACGCTTCTTGCTGCTTTGGAAACATTTCCTGTTATTAATGCTGAATCCCCAGCAGAGAACTGGCCCGAGTACCTGGGCGCTGCCTCGGGGGCAAGTAAATTCCCTCTGATGTACAGCAAGGCACTTCCTTTTTTTTTTTTTTTTTTAATTAGGTGATTGATCAGCAACACTGATTAGAAAAATTGTGCCTTGTTGACCATACTCTTGGACAAGGATCAACGATGCGAATTTTCAGTACATCAGTTCCCGCACTGAGCGCTAATTGGAAGTGATAAAGCCGTGTAATGTATCATTGGGTGGGACCCAGGACAACTGCACCCTCCAAGGGGGTCAGGAGATTTGATTGTACAACTGATTCAATAGATAGGGAGCCTGGTGGTGCAGTGGTTAAATGCTCGGCCGCTAACCGAAAGGTCGGCAGTTCTAACCCACCAGCTGCTCCCCGGGAGAAAAATACGGCAGTCTGCTTCTGTAAAGATTACCTGTTACCTTCCAGTTGATTCTGACTCATAGCAAGCCTATAGGACAGACTAGAACTGCCCCATAGGGTTTCCAAGCCTGTAATCTTTACAGAATGGAGCTCTGGTGGTGCTGTCGAGTTGGTCCCTGCTCACGGAGAACCTATGCGCAATGAAATGCTGCCCAGTCCTGTGCCGTCTCTGTGATAAGTTGTGGATTGGACTGTTGTGATCCCTAGGGTTTTCACTGGCTGATTTTTGGATGTAGATTGCCAGGCCTTTCTTCCTACTCTGTCTTAGTCTGGAAGCTCTGCTGAAACCTGTTCAGCATCCTAGCAACACACAAGCCTCCATGGACAGATGGGTGGTGGCTGCACATGAGGTGCCCGGGATAGGAATAGAATCCAGGTCTCCTGCGTGGAAGATGAGCATTCTACCAGCGGACCACCACTGCCCCGCGTTATTTTTAGTTGGAACAAAAGATGAAGCAATTGGGTTTAAATGAAGACAAAAGGGAATGTGGTTGGAGATTTGACTACCCGGGTACATTGGGTGGTTGAGAAAGGTGTGAGATCTTAAGATGTGATAACCAGCTGCCCGCCCAGTGTCTGGAGGCTGAGCTGGTCCCCTGGGCTTGAGGACTTGAGGGGTCCATGAGTGCTGTTAGGGGAATCTCCAGGAGGTGTGTGTGACACGGGAGCTTCTGGGGTCAGGACCCCAGGCTGCACACGGAGGCTCAGTGTCTGCAGAGGCAAATGGTGGTCAAGGTCAGTAGTTCTCCTGCCGTGGGTGATGGGCAAGTTTGGTTAACCCCTCCTGCCAGTGGCCCTGAGGCTGCAGTGAGCTCCTGGTCATGGACACTTCTTCTCTGGTCTGGTCAGTCCCACTAGCTTTCTTTCCCCTTCTCCCCTGTAGACTCTTAATTTCTGCTAGAAAAAGCCAGGGTAGAGGAATTTAACTTTTTCCTTTGCAGATTTATGTATATCTTGCGGAAGAAAAAAAAAAAAAATCCAAACCACCAGTTACCAGTGAGTTGACTCCAGATCATGGAATCCTCATGTATGTCGGAGTAGAACTGGGCTCCATCAGGTTTTCAATGGCTAATTTTTCAGAAGTAGGCTTCCAGGCCTTTCTTCTGAGGCACTTCTGGGTGGACTCAAACCTCCAATTTTTCCTTTAGCAGCTGAGTGTGTTAACCATTCACACTACTTGGGAACCACCAAGAGTGGTCCTCTTGGCACAGTGGACAGAGTGTTGGTCTCATAATCTGAAGGTCCAGAGTTCGGACCTCAGAGAGGGCATATATCCAAAACAACTGAATAAATGACCCTTTCTCAAAACACTCTCCCATGCTCACACTACTCCCTTTCCACGGCTAAAGACACAGTCAGAATGGACTCAATGACGATGGATGCGGAAAAGACATATGTGATTTTCCTGATCAAGAAGCAGCAGGATAAAACTTGGTGCTCAAGGGTCTCCTGTCAGAAACTGCAGGGTCTGAACTTTTAACCTACTTGTAAGCTAACAAGTGAGCCCACCACAGTTTCGTGCATGCTGGCAGAAGACACAAGACTCCTGGGTCAGAGACAAAGGATGTTATTACTCACAGCAATAGCAGTGGCCAGAGTATCAGCATTTTCTTGCGCTAGTTTCCTGAATTCCAGTTTCCGCGAGGCAATGCAATGGGCCAGATGACATCTGCACACACAGTGGGTTGTGTTATAGGAGAGGACCCGGGGGTCCCCTGAATTTTTATAGTGGGCTGTCAGCATGCTTGTCCTTTGCTCTAGAGGGAGATACTGCTCTGTCTTCCAAGGATGCTCACTATACAGACATCCTGAAAAGATAACCCAGGACAAAGGCCCCTGGTGCCTCTGCTCACAAGATGTGCAGAAACATGAGCAACCCTTGAAGAACTGTCTGCCCCCGCCTGATCTTTCATCACTCCTTCCTCACATTTCATGCTCAGCAGTGACAAGCTCCTTGTCCCTGCCTCACTGGGCTGTTTATATGTGATTCCTTCTTAGCTTGGATTGTCCTTTCTTCCCTCCCCAGCCACTTCTTGCTCACTCTTTAAGACTCAGTGTACATGTCCCTGTCTCTGGGCTGGGTTAGGAGCACCTCTCTGGCAAGTTTTCCCATTAGACCACAACCTCCTTGGGGACCTGTGCCCTGAGTAGAGGGTGCAGCCCATTTTTCCTGAATGAAGAGCCTTTCCTTGGACCATTTACGGTTAATGCCACTCTATCGTGTTCTTAGTGAATTCAGCTTCGAGGTGGCAGAGTTTTCCATATAAACTCTTCCCCTAGCGGATTGAAAGACCCCCAAGGACAGGGCTCTGTGTTTGTCACCTTGGAAGAGGGGCAGGCAGATAGTGACAACTTATCCAGTCCTCATTGATGGGCAGGCAGCATGTGTCTCAGCTGGGACAGTTAACTGGCCAAGCAGACATGTGCTTCTGATCTGAGCTGCAGTGAGGTCCCGCCTGGGATGCTGACATTGCCTGCTGGACAATTTCCTGACATTGATTGCATTGATTTATGGACTCTTTTGCAGGTAGCTCTTGTTTCTGCAAGAAGCAGCCCTCTGATTATAGCAAACTTGCTGAGGTCCGAGTTCAGATTGTTTCTGTTAATTAAAGAGCTGCACCCCTCATTTTGAGTTGTGGAAGGGAACCGCTGAAAGATGGAAACACTTCTGTGCTCACAAGTTTGCTCCCATACAGAGACAGAAGTTGAGGCTAATCTGGTAAATGTTTATTGAGGACGTGTAGTGTGTGGGGAACTAGGGACATAAGAAGGAGAGGGCAACAATTAAAACCTGGTACCTGCCCTTGGGAAGCGTCCATCTAGCAGGGTGGGATCATGACACTGAGCGAGAGAAAATCTTGCAAATGTGAGACAGATAGCAAGGAGAAAAGACTCATTTATCTGCATCTGGAAGTGGGGCTATATGATTTATCTATTACTGCATAACAAATTATCCCAAAACTTAGCACCTTAAAAGAAATTTATTATCTCACCATTTCTACCAGTCAGGAATTTGGGAGAGGCTTAGCTGGGTTTCTGGCTCAGGATCTCTCACCTTGCAGTCAAGATGTCAGCTGGGGCTTTAGTCATCTGAAAGCTTGACTGGGGCTAGAGGATCTACTTCCAAGATAGCTCACCCACATGGCTGTGGGCAGGAGACCTCAGTTCCTTGCCACATGAGCCTTTCTGTAGGGACGCTGAGTATCTTCACAAAATGGCAGCTGGTTTCTCTTAGAGTGAATGACCCAAGATCAAGGAAGGAGCCACTTGTCTTTCGTGACCTACCCTCAAAAGATAGTGTCATTTCTGCAATAGTCTATTGTTTACACAGGTCAGCCCTATTGAGTGTGGGAGGGGACAACAGTACCAGGAGGTAGGGGTCATTGAGGGGCCATTTTGGAGGCTGGCTGCCACAGGGGTTGTCTCTTGCAAGCAAAGGGACATCGGAGTGGAGAGCAGAGTCCTCAAATCTTCTGTTTCCTGAACCAACTGGGCTGCCCCTGCAGGATTGACCCGCCTTCTTTTGCAGCCTCTGCCTTAGCCCTCAGGCAGTGGGCAGAGCACTGAGTCAGGCTCGGAGGTGCTGCTGGTGACTGCTTGCCGACAGAGACCTGCCCCTGGGCAGGGGAGTGGGCAGCAGGTGGCTGCTCTCTACGGTCCACTTTACACCTTTGGAGTGGAGGCTTCCACCTGACCTTCATCTACGCTGTTGTTCATGCCTCTCAAAAAGAAGCTTGAGCGTTGCTGACCTAGATTTGTCTCAGCAAAAGCCAGGCACATTTCCACCCAGGGCCCATGGCAGCCAGTCCCCAAATGTAGTTTATTTAATAAAGGAATTACTTCCAGCTGAATTCATGAGATGGAATTGTGGGTTCATTTGGAGCAAAATGGAAGGGGTGGCAAGCTTGAAGGTAGAGGGGAAGCTAATGAAAACTATTTTCCAAGCATACATGATGCACCGTCTTCAAATGCAGTGCTTCCAGAGTGACATTTTCATTTCCCAAGCTTGTGGCTTGTAGTCTCTCTCCTGTGCGGACTCAATTCCATCACAAATGCAGGCACAGGCCATGCGTCCTTGTGTCTGTGTTTTCCATTCCTGCAGCAAGTTCTGGTGCTGATGCCTTGGAATGAGCCCCTTCAGGTTCCTTGCAGGGGATGTTAGTTGTGTTTTGCCTCCCAGCATCCACTCCCTGATTTTCAGTTAAGAATCTACCCCTCCTGCTCTCAACCTGGGTGGATCCAGTGAAGCTTATTGAATCCTGGGCTTACCCAATCAGCGCATTTGGTCCCTCTGGCCTGGTGAGCCCATGATCCAGGCTAGCCCAGTAAGAAGCAGGACTCAACTCTGGAACTTTGGTTGAACTGGTGGACTTTCTGCTCCCAGCTTATCACCACAGGAAGCCACCAGAAGATCTGAGAGCAGAGAAGAGGCCAACACTTGATACTTCTTTGCTCTGGATCCACCTGCAGCTAAATCCAGCCCTATAAATTCTCCTTTGACTTAAGCCGGTTTGGATCGCCATACTCTGTCAACCATGTAGCTGATATACTTCTACTTTGTAGAAATCTTGTGGTTCCACCTCTGTGCATGGAACCTAGTGCTTCAGGTACAGATGCTATGCAGAGTGGATTCCATTCGGGTACAAGGTGGTCCTAACCCGTGGTCTTGAGCAACACGCACAGAGGCTCACCACCACCTCTGTTTCTTTATAAAGCCTGCTGCTGCCAGCTGTGGGGAGATGGCTCAGGATCACAGGGTAGGGCTGGTGGAAGCAAATCTGAGGCTTTGGTCAGGGCCGTCTGGCTTGTGACCTGCCTGTTTTGTAAACATGGGTGGTGGTACTTGGCTCTCAGGCTTTCTCTGTAATCTGCAACCTTTCCACCTTGGCACCCACTCCTCCCTCCCGCTCAGGGCCTAGCCCACCACCCCTTCCATCTCCTGGAATGCTGCTCCATCAGTTATTCTCCCTCCTCCATAGCTCAGGCTCTCCCTGTCAGTTGGCTTAGGAGGGAAACTATGTGTGGGCTTGGGTGCCAAGCAGAAAGCCCCTCCCTGGGCCTTGTCTTTCCCTCCAGCTACGAAACTCCTTCCCTTCTCAGGCATGTTTCTTGAAAGTGTGGTCTGGGCCATTTCCTCCCAGCTGTTCACTTACCCCCATCCCAGCCTGCTCTGGTAAAGGGGCCCTCTTTGCCATGTTGGCAAAACCAGTGGCAGCAGCATGCACAAAGACACAGCACAGAATGCACTCACTGTGCCAAGGGTTGCCCCCTGGCACTGGTGCCCTCACTTCTGGTACAGTGGAGACTGTGGAGCCCGTCAGACTCTTGAAATGCTCTAAGCCTTGGTTTCCACACTCTCATGCTCTGAGGAATTTCCTTCGACTTCTCTGACCACAGTCTCGTGGTCTCCTGGGTGTCTCCACAGACTACCCTGCCCCGAGGCTATTGCCCTTTCTGCACTACAAGCCTTTCCAGTTGTGTTCACAGTTTTCGTTACCAGCTCTGTGCATTTGCTCCCAGGTGTTTATCTTTGGCCTCAACCTCCTTTGATATCATTGTTTGCTAGATACCTGTAGCTGGGTGTCCTGCAGGAACCTCAAGTTTTAAAACGACCAAAATGGACTTCTGCTTCTTGCCATGACATGGTAGCAGGAAGTGGATTTACCTCCCACTGTAAGCAGTGACAAAATTGGAGAAAATATTGGAAACAAACTGTTTTCAGACGTTGAACGATAGGCAGTGCAAGGCAGTGATCCCCAAGAGAAGGAGTCAGATGAGCTGAGACCTGGATTGACTGAGTTTCTTGGCTGGAGCGAGTGTTCAGGGAGGGGGTTCCATATAGAGCCCAGTGGTTTCCTTGAGTTGAGGATGCAAAATGGAGGATTCAGGGAGGACAAAGCAGCTAGAATTTGCAGGGCAGAGTAACAGAGAGGAGAAAGCTATAGAGGGAGAGAGAGAGGGAGAGCGAGCGAGAGACAATGCCAGCCAGCTGTCTGGAGATCTGCAGAAGGTTCCACTCAAGTCTTCAGCTGAGCACTGATTAGTGCATGTGTATGAGGAAACTACCCCAGGCCACTGAAAGAACCACTGGGAAGAAGCAGATGGAACAATTTCTTGAGCTCACACAAGGCTGGAAGAAGTCATGTTCCCCTACAGTCAGAGAGGAGAAACCCTGTACTACACAGGGCATGAGGAAGAGCACTCAGCACCCCACAGTTTAGACGAAATGGGCAAATTCCTTGAGAGACACAAATTACTAAAGCTCACTCAAGACAAAAGTCGTTAGCCTGAATAGCCCTAGATCTATTCATGACAGTTGCTATGCTTGAGACCATTGTTTTGGCCACTGTGTCAATCCATCTCACTAAGGGCCCCCCTTGCCTTCGCCAACCCTCCACTTTATCAACCATGATGTCCTTTTCTGGCAATTGGTCTTTCCTGATGACGTGTCCAAGGTTAAGTGCGCCGGAGTCTCACCATCCTCACTTCTAAGGAGCATTCTGGTTGTGTTTCTTCTAAGACTGATTTCTTCATTCTTCTGGCTGTCCACGGTATACTCAAGTTAGCTACCTCACTTCTTTTTAAAGACTCAGGTCTACGCTTCCCTGGGCAAAGGAACCTTGTCAGCTGGTCTCCATCACTGAGTGACTCTGTTGCATGTTTGTTTCCCCTCACTAGACTCCAGTTCTCCTGCTCCAGGAGCTAAACCACATTCATCACTGCATCTCTGGTGTTCAGGCAACCCGGACGTTGCTTGATGCATGGTTGCCACATCTCATGTCTCTTCATGTGACTGTTCTACTGTGAAGGTAGCATGAGGAGCAATCCTAGGGGTCTTTGCTCTGTGCCACCTCCCTGATGTGGAGAGAGATGACATGTCCAATGAGGCAGCTGACATTTGGAGCTGTCCTCACGCCAGCTTCCCCAACTCTGGGCTTTGAATGGAAAGTTAAATCCTAGTGGCTCCCCAGGCATCACAGCTCCTGAATGACATCCTATTGCTCTGTAATTGAGAAATAATGCAGTGAAGATGATGATCTGTGGGGCTGTTCGTGAAATGCCTCCATTTAAATATCGAGCTCAGTGCATAGAAAAGAGAATAAATGTACATATTACTATATATATTTTTTTTACATAAAAAGGACTTGGTCTCAAGACTTGAGAGTTTTGTGAGTTATCACTTGTGTTCAGCAGAAGCCTTCTGCTATGACTGCATCTGAGGAGTCTCTCCCTTGTGGTGTCCACTTCGCTCGCTTTCATCACGAAGTAAAGTGGGTTCCACAGACAGAGCCCATCTCTCACCCTCCTTGGGTTCCTACATGTCTGTTTCTGAGCTCTAAGGAAAGAGACAGCTGGACTTCTGCCACCTGGCTGCATCACAGACAGGCTTTGCAATGTCCAGAGTCTCACACTGAGGTTGTTATTGCTGCTCAAGATGGATCTGCCCACACCCCTTGGGTGGTTTGGACAGAGACCGTGGCTACCCCACTGCCTAGCAAGAGGGAGGGACTATGAAAGGAAATGCTGGTTTTTGCGACTTGATGCAGCTGGGGCCATGGACAAGGACAGGCGAGGACAGGGCAGAGCAGATGGAGACTCGAGGTTGGCAGGGGAAGGTCTAGGGCACAGGTGTGGTCCTTCATGGACTGGAGCTCATTACAGATGAGGATACAAGACACTGGGGCTGGGCTGTAGGGGGATGAGCTTTATAGGAGACTAGGGGCCCAGGATGGACAGCTGAGGACACTCTGGGGCCTGGTCAAGGGGATGCAGGTGAGGCAGACCACTTTGACGTGGCCAGTTGATGTGACTGAGCCAAAAGTGCTGTGTTGAACAGTAAAATCACATTTTTTAATTAATCAGTGAAGTTCCTATCATGGTCCCTGACAGATGACAGGGTGAGGCTCAGGGCTGCGGTTGATTTGATCTGATTTGATCATTACTTGGTGAAAGTAATTACTTGGCTGAAAGTTTAATGGTTTGATTTGCAGGCTGTGTTAAATGTCCCTGTGTAAAAAAAAAGCCCCATCAAAATGTCATTGACAACTCACTCCTTATCATATCCAAAATAGTAAGATGTCTTCCTTTTAATCTTTTGTGTTTAGAGAAAAGCAAATAGGTTTCTCTTGTTGGGTCGGGAAGAAGGGGGTGGCTTACTTAGTGGAACTGAATGCAGGCAAGTGTGTCCCCCTTGGCTGATACTGTGACACTCTGCTACTCAAAGTATGATCCATGGACCAGCAGCATCAGCATCACCCAAGAGCTTGTCAGAAATGCAGACTCTTAGGCCTCACCCCAGACTGAATGAACCAGGATGTGCATTTTAACAAGATCCTTAAGTGACCTGTATGCACAGGGAAGTTTGAGAAGCAGGGCTGTAATGGACATCCATTATGATGTCTTCCCAGATCACAAGGGCACCCTGTTTCCTCACCAGCAGCATGAGAGAGGGCTGGCAGCCACACTGGATAACATGGCCCCAGCTCTTTGTTACAGTTGATTGGATAAGGGCTGGTCACCTGACCTAAACTGGGCCAATCAGAGCCCTTCTCTGAGAATTTAGATTAGGGACTCTGTGTGTGTGTGTGTGTGTGTGTGTGTGTGTGTGTGTGTGTGTGTGTGTGTGTGTGTGTGTGTGTGTGTGTGTGTGTGTGTGTGTGTGTGTGTGTGTGTGTGTGTGTGTGTGTGTGTGTATGTGGGGGGTGGGGAAGGGGACGACTCTTTTTTTGGGCAGCTGGATGAACACCATGTATACTTGCGAGTGGGTCATCTTTCACCAGACGTAAGGCCCTGAGTAAAGGAAGCCAGCTGGCAGAGAAGAATGAAGCAGATATGTTGGAGAATGGGTAGTAATGGCATTTATGTCTGGTTTCAGCCCCATCCTGAAGCACAGCTGAAATGCTACCTTTGGGTTCTGTGAGGCTCCCCTACATCCTGATATACTCCCCTTGTTGGCCCAGGCTGGCCTGAGTCGGCTTCCATCACCCCAGCTAACCATGTCAGCTGGGATTTGTAGTGGCAGTGACAGAACCTGACCTTGGCTATCTTCAGTCGAAGAGAACCTCTTGAAGGGGTGATGTCAGGGGCTCATGGGAGGCAGGGGGCACCGAGGGAGCTGGGCAGGCCAGGTAGCAGAAGCCACAGCCAGGGTCGTGCAGCCAGAACAGTCCAGTAAACATGAACCACTGTTACTGGGCTATGGCCATGAGCTGTTCCTGTCACCCTTGGGTCCCTCTCTCCAGGGGGGCCAGGTGGCTCAGGCCTGGTCAATGCTTGTCCCCAAAGCTGTCCAGGGGTGGGGAAGGGGGTGATCTGGTCACTTTGGCTGTCCTGGGAGATAGATCCACCTCCCACAAATCTTCACACACTGACAGCCTCGTAATTCCCCAAGGAAACGCCCAGATAATGCCGTTTTGAAAAAAGAATGGGTGATGGACGGCTAAAAAATGCAAAGGTCTGTGGACTAGTTTGGGTCCTTCCAAAATCAGAGCCTGAGGCAAGGGCTTGGGTGAAGGTAATTTATTTGGGGGTGATTCCAGAAAGCAGGAGGCAAGGAACAGAGGGATTGAGCTGGGAAGGAGAAAACACCAACTTGGGTTACTGCTGTAAGCAGCGGGAGCTCCGCTATACATGGAGAAGCAGGCAGAATGCCTTCCAGAAGGATCCACATGAGGACAGGAGATGGGGACATTTAACCAGGGGATCCTCCAGGGCTGGCACCCCCTCCCCAACATGCTCCAGCTGCCCCTGCTCTTGAGCCGAACAGGCTTTGGGTCTGAGAGGAAGCCTGGGCTTGAGGTAGGGCCTCGGCCAGCATTCTGGAAGTAGGACATGGCACACAAAGTACCCGCTGTTGTCACAACACACCTACAGGTCACATCTTGGTGCCCGAGGGATTCAGAGGTGGGAGCGTAGTCGGTGCACATGTCAAAGGATGATCACAAGAGTCATTTGCATGTAATTGTCTAAATCCCCCTTCTTATCTTTACCAATGGTAGAAATCGGAAAACTGGGAACTTTGTTTATCGTAACAAGCAAGGACAGACTTTCTTAACTTTCTGCCTGGTTTTGTGGCTTCTTTGTGTGATTTCTATTTTGTAGACAGTGTACACAGTAGCATACCAAATCCTATACATCTCTTTAATAAATCAGAACGAATTGCTGAAATATTTCCTGCTTGATAGATCATTTTCTTACTCCCTGTCTCATAAAATTTAGGGGGGAGGTGGCAAATTTCTCATTTATTTGACTGATTTTAGTTTTCTACATGGTCAACAAATGCATCTGTCAGACCTGGGTTTGCTTATTGATTTGCAAAACCTCCGCGCGGCCCGTTTTGGTTGTCCTGGGGTGTGCCTCTCTGTGCGTCGAACAGCCCGGCGCTGGCAGAGGTGATGGCTGACGTTTCTTTAGTTTTATCTGACTTGGAGTTTTCCTTCTTATTTTTGATTTGTGGCATGCCTGGTTTACCCCACACCCCTGCGTCCATCCTGACAGGTGGCCTATGGTTCACACGGGCAGCACTGTCTCTCCCAGGCACTACCGGCCTGGAACGGCTCAGGACGCGCTGCTCTCTGTGGCTGATGCAACGTTAGGCATATGCCGTGTGTCACACACAGCCCCTTGTCCAAAGATTGATCCGTGTTCTTAGTGGGCTCTGAGACTCCCACACGGGCTGTTTTGTGCTCAGACACCCCGACTTGATGGTTCTTGTTTCCACATCTCTCCATACCTTGGAAAGAGATGCAATAAGGCCGCCACTTCTGGTGATGGCTGCTCGTGAAAAAGCACCGGCTTTTGTCCAGAGGACAGCACTCAAGCTGTCAGGAAGTCAGCCAAGCCTGTGTCTAATAAGACTCCAAGCATCAGGGCTCTGAAGAACAACTGGAATGCTGCTTCAATTCAACTCCACGTGTTTGACGAGCCCCTGTAACCCGTCCCCTTCCTGTGACAAGTAATCATTCCTGCCCCCTGGGTCCCTTTCTAGGAGTCCCTGGGTGATGCAGACAGTTAAGCTCTTGGCTACTAACCAGAATTCGTCTGTTTGAATCTATCCAGAGGTGCCTCGAAAGAAAGCCTGGCCTGGTGATCTTCTTTGGAAAGATCTTAGCCATCGGAGCACAGCTCCACTCTGACACACACGTGGCGGTCATGAGCTGGAATCGACTCGAAGGCAACTGCTTTGGTTTTTGTTGGAGGGTTCCTTCTACTTTCCACTTCTAGTACTTTGCGTATCCAGTTCACTGTGGATGTATTTATTCATCCTGTTGGGCCACCAGCTCCTTTTCAGAGATGATCCTGCCACAGTCATCTCTTTCTCCTATACAGGGTATTCACGGAGTAACAATCAATGTGTGTTTGTTGAGTGCATATGTGTTGTTAACGCCTAGGCTCTCCCGAACCTCTTGGGTCCATGGCCTTACGGTACACCATGATCCCAGTCTCTTCTTTTCCCATTCCTGGTTGCCATGTCTCTGGCACTTGGGCCAAACAGATCCAACCCCTTTATGCTACTTTTTGGGGTGGTGGGGTGTGGCAGGAGATCAACCACCCAGATGTGCCTCAAGATCCCTAGTAAGTGGTCTGCTGGGTGTCTCCACACTCAGCCACCAGGAAGGAAAAAAAAAAAAAAAAAAAATCAAGTTCCTGGAGTGCCTTCTTTGATAGAGTACACATTCGGATAACAGGTGGGAAGTTACATCTTCATCAATTGAATCTTACATTTTTGTGCAATGGCTTTTTCTTTAATTAAAAATATTTTATTGCTTTTATCTTATTACTGAAGTCATAAATGTTCATCACAGGTAAGTCGGCCATCACAGTCAAGCACAAAAGCACACACAATCCTACCCACATGGAGACGTAAACCTTTAACAACTTAGTGGATAACCTTCCAAATCCTCATTTATGTATGTGTTTCTCTCTCTCTCTCTGTATAATAAAACTGGGATTCAAATCCTATTTTAAACATGCTACAGGAGCTTGCTATTTGAAGGAATTCTAAAGTGAATCCTTTTGAGATGTGAATAATTCCCCTGGAATTTATTTACGCTACTGGCTCAGGCAAAATCCAGAAGCCATAAACTGTTTATGGTTCAGGGAGGGGTATCTGACAATCTTTGACAATTTCTATTTCTGTCTCTGCCTCTATATCCATTCACGAATCCATCCATCCACCCATCCATCCATCCATCCATCCACCATCTATTAGCCTATCATATATTTCCTAATTGAGTGTTGAGAGATTGACATAGAGAGTCAGGCAGGAAAGCCAGGGCTGGGTTGATTGAGTGCCCTCCATGGGGAGCCTCACACACACAGTGCCACATATTTATGGCGTTCCCGAGGACTGGATTACACGGCGAAAGATTAACATCCTGGCTGCACAAATTAAAAATACTCTATTATTTTCAGCATGGAACGGACAAGCTGAAGATCAGCATCTTCTCTTTGAATAACATAATTGAATGTCTCTCAGCCTGAACCCCTCACTGTATTGATTTGAATTAATTATTTGTGCATTTGTAACCTTCCTGCTTCCCCAGCCCAGGGGTGCCCCACATCGCAACACTGCGTGGCCACCTCTTCCTAAGCCATCACCCTGAGTCTGGAAGCCTTTGACAGTGTCTGAGGACAATTAATCAGACAAATGGAATCAGTTTTTGCTGATAAAGGAGAGCCTTCCCTGTAAAAGTGACATTCCATTTTATGGGAATTAACGCTCTGAAAAGTGAATGCGGTCTGCCTTAGTTAAAAGCATCGATTCACTAGGACCCAGTTGGAGAAGCTGTGGCGGAGCTGAGGGTGGGGAGCAAAGTTTTACCCTCCAGGGGTTAGTGCTGGGTCAATGAAAGGGCTCCTGAGCAATAATGGCTCAGACTTTTGGTATTTAGGGCACAGGAGTATGTTGAGCTGTCCTTACAGGCAAGCAGAGGATTAATCAGTTATGCAGATAGCGTTGCAGACACGCTACACACCCCTTCCAAAGCAAAACAGAAAATTTTGCATCCTGTAATTTACTAAAAACAAGCACAGAAAAATTAACATTTTCAAGGAGAGAAAGCTCAGGTTATCTGCAATCCAGTTTAACCTCTTTGCTGTGTTCTTAAATTGAAAACTAGATACACGTTATTCGAAAACATCAATTACCTGCTTCTGGAGTGGGATTTTGGCTAACCCTGAAACTTCTTTTGCTTCAGCCCCCTTTGAGAAGCATTCTGAACTGCTGCAGTGCCTTCTGGGCCCTGTAAGGCCAGTAGAGTAACCATGGCTGGCAGAGGCTGCCGAGGGTGAAGGCGGATAGAGACTGGTGGAGGCGCTCACGGGTGCTCACAGATCACACGCCTGCATGAGGCAGGCTGGGTGGACTAGAGGGAGTGGTGAGGCTTGCGGGAAAGTGACGAGAATATGCTGTATCTTAGAGGGCAGCTGCTGCTTGGTGCCTACCATCATCCCTACATAAAAACGTGGGCCCCGTGTGGTCACGTGTGACTTTTAAAGAGAAGTCAGAAATCTTTGAGTTTTTATAGGACAGTTCCTGATATTGTAAAGCAATACTAATAAAGAAAAATCTCCGTGCAGGCCAAACAAAATATGTGTCTATGAGCCAGACGTTGGCACCCTCTGGGTGGGAGACTGAGCTGGGTGTGAACTTGTCTTGGGGGGCTGTGAAAAGGGAGAATTATTATTATTATTTTTTGGTTTTAATCTTTTTTTAAATTGTGCTTTAGGTGAAATTTTACAGCTCAAGTTAATTTCCCATTCAAAAATTTATACACATATTGTTTTGTGACATTGGTTGCAGTCCCCACAATGTGACAGCACCCCCTTTCCACCCCAGGTTCCCTGTGTCCATTTGTCCGGTCCTTCCCTTCTTGCCTTCTCGGCTTGCTTTTGGACAGGTGTTGCCCATTTGGTGTTCTATATTTGATTGAAACAAGAAGCATATTCTTCACGGTTGCTTTTTTTTGTTTTATAAGCCTGGTCAATCTCTGCCTGAAAAGTGGGCTTCGGAAATGGTTTCAGTTCTGGGTTAGCAGAGTGTCCGGGAGCCACAGTTTCGGAGGTTGAAAATTATTATTTAAAAAAAAAAAAAAAAAAAATCCCTGCTAAGATTCAGTCTTTTTTTTTCCTTCCTTCATTTTTAACTGCACTTGCACAGAATTGATTAATCACAGTCCTGCTTCATGCTATTTTCTCATCATTGATCCATATATGGCTTTCATTCATTCCTGCATTTTAAATAATGTAACAAGCACACTAACTCACTGCTCAGCTTGAAAACGAAGATCTTGATAATCACTTGCATCCACCTGTGGGCTCCCCCTCCACTCCCCTCTCCCGCTCCCTGCCGAGGTGACCACCATACTGTGTCCATGCACTCTCCTCTCTCCCTTGCTCTCCTTTTCACATAGTTTTATCTCATCTGTATGTTTTCCTAAAGAGTGTACGTGTATGTATATACATATACGTATATAAACATATAAACATATATACATACATAGACATACACATAATATAAATATTTGTTTTAGTTGGGCTTTAGCTTTATAAAAAGGATATGTAATCTCTGAGACTTATTCTTTCCAACCAGCAGTTGCTAAGATTCATTCATTTGGCTGCTTGTTATACTTGTAGTTCATTCATTTTGACCCTTGCATTTACTATTCTACAATGAGAATATTCTATAGTATATTGTGCACTTCCCTCTCCGTGGGAACTTATCTGTGTCCAGGTTATGTGAATAGGGCTGCTAAAAACTTCAGTTTACATGTTACCTGGTGTTTATGAGCAAGGGTTTCTGCCAAGCCTATACTCAGGAGTGGAATCACTAGATTGTAGGGCATGTGACTGTGCAATTTTAAGAGTTATTACTCAAGGTTTTACATGAAGTTGCACCAATTTGCACTCCCGCCATCAGTGCATGAGAGATCTTGTAGAGCCACATCCTCTGTAACACCTGGTATGGTCAAACTTTTTAATTCTGGCGACTGAATGGGCAGGGTCATTGCGGTCAATTCCCTTATCACTATTGAGGCTGAATACCTTTTAGATATTTATCGGCCGTGATTTGTCCATTTCCTGTTGTATTTCTTGTGTTGTTCTCACTGATTTGTAGGAGTTCTTCATATGTGCTTCATACTAATCTCTTGTATTTTGTAAACATTTGTTCACATTTTTGCTCTTTTGTAGTTGTCACTTTTGAGGTCTTAAGAAATCCTTCCCAAATTCAGTCTAAGAGATATCATCTGTATTTTCTACTAAGAGCCCACTTATCATTTTCACCTTTGAAAAAATCAGGAGCAGGGAAAAAAATTGATTTTTGTTGGATTTTTGCTCCTTGGTGGCCAATGAGACTTGGTGTGAGGCCATGTTTCCACTGACTTGAAGCCCCGTGGGTGTTTGTCATTTAAAACGGTCACATCTTGTGGTTCCCAGACTTTACCTTGTGTTGTGTCTGCAGCCACACAATGGGGTGGGTCCTTCCTAAAGGCCGTAAGGGTTCCTACATTTCAAGGAGTCAGTAGTTCCCCAAGGCTCCTGGAGTCCCCAGGAGGGTATTGTCTCTGTGCCACGCTGGCTCGTACTGGTCCTTCTTGGCTGGTGACAGGCAGCAGCACGCTGTGAGACAACTGGGTGTCCAGGCTGGTGAGGTTTCCCTCATGCTGGCTCATTCCCACTGCTGCATCATTCACTGGAAGGAAAGCGAGTTTTCTAAAGCAGCAGGCTGTTAAACACAGGCATATGGACACACACATAGGGGCAAAATGCACCCAGCCTCTTGCTACCGGCTATCCAGGAAAAGCAGGGGTTACATCCTCTGAAATGCCAGCAAAATGGTGCCTGATGTCCCCCTGGTGCAGGGATAGGTCTGTATGGGGCAAGAGGCACAACAATAAGCAGGAACTGCACCCCACCCGCCAATGTCAGAAGCCCCTTAGCCGCGGGCTCAGTAGTTCACAAATGGCTCAGGTCACCAGCAGGCTGGGTTATGTTGCAATAACAAGTGGCTTAAATGAGAAAGTTTTGTTCCTCCTGGTGCTGCATGTCCAGTGCTGGCCAGCAGGGGAGGCTCTATCCATCGTAGTCACTCAGTTACTCAGTTACATGTTGCCAGTTGCCATGCCAGAGAAGAGTCCTTTGGAGGGTCACATGCCTTGGGCTGAAAGTGATGCATGTCCCTTCCATTCACAGCTCACTGGCCAGCACTGGTCACATGGCCCTGCCTGCTTCAGGAAGCCATTTTGTTATACTCTGTCTTAGTCATCTAGCGCTGCTATAACAGAAATACCACAAGTGGATGGCTTTGACCAACGGAAATGTATTCTCTCACAGTCTAGGAGGCTAGAAGTCCGAATTCAGGGCACCATCTCCAGGGGAAGCCTTTCTCTCTCTGTCGGCTCTGGAGGAAGGTGCTTGTCATCAATCTTCCATTGGGCTAAGAGCTTCTCAGCACAGGAACCTCAGGTCCAAAGGACGCACCCTGCTCCTGGCGTTGCTTTCTGGGTGATATGAGGTCCCCATGTCTCTCTGCTCTCTTCTCTTTTATACCTCAAAAGAGATTGACTTAAGACATAACCTAACCTTGTAGATTGAGTCCAGCCTCATTAACATAACTGCCATCAATCTCACCTCATTAACATCATAGAAGTAGGATTTACAACACGTAGGAAAATCACATCAGATGACAAAATGGTGGACAATCACACAGCACTGGGAATCATAGCCTAGCCCAGTTGACACACATTTTTGGGGGACACAATTTAATCCATAACACACTCCATCCAAGGTTGTCCCTTGCTCTGGGTCACAGCCTTAACTAGGAACGTGGGACTGGGACAGAACTAGAACTCAGAATGCTGCCACCCCTGCTTACCTTACCTCCTACCAAACTCCCAGCATTCCTGTCCTTCCTCCAAGGCCACGCCCAAGGTGTGGCTGAAGGGCACTTATGGGTCAGCCATGCAAGGTGTTGTCACCCAGGGCGTCCTCATTGGGACTGTAGAATGCAGGGTCTCCTCCACCGGGTCAGGGTGTGGCTCATTCGCCCTGGATGTGCCTGGCTCCCTCACTTCCCTTTTCTGCTTTCCTCCCCCTACTCTGCTGTGCTCCTGGGCTACAGTCCGGCCCCCATCTTGCCTCCCTCTGGAGTGGAGTTTGCACTGCCTCACTCCAGCCTGGGCTGGCCCTTCCCTTCTCTCCCTCATGGGGCACTCAGTCTTGTCAAGCGGGCCAGGTGTGCCTCGCAGGCTGAGACCAGAGCTCCTGAATCACGCGCAGGGCGTCCTCCCCAAACTGAAATCAGTCGCATTGTCCTTGGACCCCGGCCCATGTCTGCCCTGGGCTGGAACCAAAATCCAAAGGAAAAGGCAGTTGGGGTGGTGAGCCCAATCCCACATTTCAGTTGTTGGCAGGTGCTTGTTCTCTGGTGTGTAGGCAACCTGGGACATTCAATGCAGGCTGCCCATTCTGGGTCCTCATTTCTTGGCGTGCTGCCTGCGGGGCCCAGAGAGTGCGGGCCCAGGTCCCTGTCTACCTGCACTGTGGATTCACAGGTGCACACTTTACTTCTCCCTTTTAGTCGAAGGCACTGAGCCACCAGGGATGCTGGCGACCCCTTCGCGGGCCCCAGAGTCAGGAGGGGCTGATATAGCCCTGGGTGGTGCTAGTTCTTCCCCAGCCTCAGTCTGACTTCCATCGGCTTCTGCTGGGGGGAGTCATCATTTTTAGCTCCTGCTTAGGGGACCAGCCCCACCTCACCCCAGCTTCCTACCCGGAAGTGCTGAGACCCGGGAGGTGGACTTAAGCACCTTCTCTTCTACGTGCAGGATGCTGCCTCTTTGTGCAGAGTGAGGGCGGCCCAGGGGAGCAGGTTCCCCAAAGCACACCCACCTCCCCTTCCCCTGGGCATCACCCCAGCGTCAGGGGCTTCTTGGAGGGGCTTACCAACTGTTCTTGCAGGGGGAGATCTGGCTTTGGAGATGGGAACTGACCTCCCCATTCCTGGTCCCCTGGAGGGGGCTAGCATGATGTCAGCCCGTCAAAGCCCCCTCATTTCCACTCAACCTGGCACCGGGAAGTGCCTTTTTCTTTTCCACACTGAGGGCCAGTGTTTAACATGACATTAGCTGGCTACAGTATTAACTGTAAAGAGATGATTCTTCTGGACCGAATCACTATCCACCAGACAAAATGATTAAATTTACAGCTTAATTGGTGCCGATCGAAACAAATGAAATGTGAATCAACTTAACGTGTCCACCAGGAACAGCGGTCCTGAGTGCCTTCTCACCGGCACCTCAGCACATCAGCCCCACATTGGGGTCTCTGTAGTCATGTGGGATCGTCCAGATACACGTGTCTTCTCTTTCCCCTCAGCTAAATACAGAAGTATTAGTCAGGATAGGCTGGGCTATGCTGCAGTAACAAGTGGCTTGAACGACAAAGATTTGTTCCTTGTGGTGCTGCATGTCCAGTGCTGGCCAGCAGGGGAGGCTCTGCCCGTTGTAGTCAACCGGGACCCAGGCCGGCAGACAGTTACTGTCTCGACTGTTGCCAGTTGTCATGTCAGAGGAGAAGTGGGCTTCCGTCACAACCTGCTGCTGGCCAGAGCTGGTGACAGGGCTCCATCTGCCTCGGATGTGCTGTCCTGCCATATGCCAGGCAGGCGGAGAGCTGGGGAGATGTGGTAAGTGATGCCAATGACAGCCACGCTTGTTTACACAGCAGGTGCAAACATCTGGCTAGACTTTAAACGAATCCATGGATCTGGCTCTTAAACGTGACCCTGCCATGGAAAAGGAGCCCTGATGGCGTAGTGGTTAAGAGCTTGGCTTCTAACCAAAAGGTCAATAGTTCAAATCTACCAGCCACTCCTTGGAAACCCTAAGGGGCAGTTCTACTCTGTCCAACAGGGTCACTATGAGTCGGAGTCGACTCAAAAGCAACGGGTTTGGTTTTTTTTTTTTTTTTTGGTTAAAGTAGCCCCCAAGGCATGAGTATTTCTTGAAGACAAGTGTAATGGTGCCAGAACCCATTCCTCTCGGAAGCTCAAAGCCATCTCTTGATGCACAGAGAAAGCAGAGGTGGATACCCCAGCATGCCCCCAATTCTTTCTCAAAGTAGCAGTGAAGCTAATAACAACAAATGCAACTTGACACATAATTTCCAAGTGAGCAAACACATGACACATTAGTTTAAACCAAGAGAGGAAACAGTATTTCTAGATATAGATCACAGCTCTTCCACTGTCTGCTTCTCTTTAGGACCCAGCCTGGGGGCTCCTCTCCCCTGCCTCCATGAGGCCCCTGTCCCTTGAGGAGCCTGGGGCCGGCACTCCCGCCTGCTCAGTGTGGCCTCCGTCGGTGCCCTGGGCTGGCCTCTGAGCTGGGCATATCGGGCGATGAGCGCAGCTGCTTCAGGGCTCAGGAGGCCCCGGCACCCAGGCTGCCCAGGACACTGCTGTTAGCATTCATACACGGCTGGAGAAACGTTATTTCAAAGTTGTTTTTTTATTCAACTGTTATTCGGCAATATACAATGAGGTTTATAAACAAGTGTCTGACCTTGTTTCCAATCTTTATTTAAAAATAAATATTATTGACAGTGAATTTCAATTATGATAAGATGTGTCCTTTTTTTTAATCAAAATGTCTCAAAAGAAATAATTTACTTTAATTAAAAAAAAAGGAAAAGCCCCCTAAGTAAATTGAAAAAAAAAATCAAAAAACAAACTTCCTGAACACAATAACCTACTAAAAATATCTTGCTTTGTCAGAAAGGGTTTGACCCGACATTTTTACATATTGTCCTAAAGATAACTGCTCAACAGTTCGTGCAAAATGAAGAGCTGGAGGAGGAGTTTAGAAAAGAAAATACATCGAAGTCGAGAAATCATTGATCCCATGCTTGCCGCATGGTGTGAATTCCATCTTATTTGGAAACTAGATGCATTATTTTAGGCGTTCTATGTTTGTGTAACTTCCCCCAAAATATGATTGATTGGTTTTCCACGTGGAATCTGTCATGCTTCTCTCGGTCTCTGTGTGTCCGTGTGAGGTGGACCCTCAGGGAGGGTCCCGGCAGGCTCCGTGCGTGCTGACGTGCGCAGGTGGAGGCACGTCAGTGTCCCAGCAGCAGGCTCAGCAGCTTATGCAGGGCCAGCAGGAGCAGGGAGAGGAGTGGGTCTGTGCTATAGCGAGGGCCCGTGCCTGCAGGGGCGAGAAGACAGCCCATTAGTCCCTGCTTCACCAGAACTCAGCTGCCTACCAGCCCACCGGGGGAGCTGCACTTCTTAAGGCCTGGGCCTCTGGGCCTCAGCCCCCAGCTCAGGGCCGGGGACACGGCGGCTGCCTACGTGGAACGATAAAGCATTTTGTTGCTGTTGTCTGTTATTCACAGACCACCCGTTTCAGAAGCCTATTGCAGATTGAGGAGTCCCCGTGTGGTGCAAATGGTTAAGGCGTTCGGCTGCTAACCAAAAGGTTGGAGGTTCGAATCCATTCAGAGGTGTCTCGGAAGAAAGGCCTGGCGATCTGCTTCCCAAAACACAGTCACTGAAACACCTATGGAGCAAAGTTTTACTCTGACACACACAGGCTCGCCATGAATAGAAATCGACTCGACAGTAACTGTTCTTTCTTTGTCAACTGTGGTCAGAAACAGGCTGCCCCTGGCTGAAGAACGGCTAGCTGCTTTGCAGTTTTGAAGTCCAAGCCATCACCTTATTTTAACAAAAAGACAACAGGCTTGTCTCCCTGTCCTCCCCCGACCCCCCCGGTACTATGCTGCAGTGTCCTCAGCGTTTAAGGCCCACGTTCCCCTCCTCCTCCATGAAGACTCCGTGACTGCACACTATTGCCTCCCTTGTGTGTCCCCTCCAAGCGCCCTGCCTGAACTACACAGCCCAGCATCTCTATGCGCCTTGTCTGGGCCGCCTGATGTTCAGTGTGTGAGTCTTCTTTCCAGAACAACATTCTCAGTGCCCCCTCCCCCCACCACCCCAGGTCAGGATCAGGGTCGGATGCTGGGGTCGCAGTGGGGAGCTCAGAAGTCACTGGCTAGTGGAGATGGGTGGGCTCAGGTCCCTGAGGAATGACTGGGTCACTCCCACCTGCTTCACCAGTGTGGCCACTAACCAGGCCACCGAGGCTGTAACACCTGGGTTCATCCTGCCTCACCGACCACAGTGGGCCTCTGCCCAGCTCTCAGTCCTCAGGGTTGCTCTCCATCTGCTGGAGAGTGTCTTAGCCGTCCAGTGCTGCTGTAACAGAAATACCACAAGGGGGCAGCTTTAGCAAACAGACATTTATCTTCTCATAGTTTAGGAGGCTAGAAGGCTGCATTCGGAGAGCCGGCTTTAGGGGAAGGCTTTCTCTCTCTGTCGGCTCTGGAGGAAGGTCCTTGTCTCTTCAGCTTCTGCTTCCTGGTTCCCTGGAGATCTCTGTGTGTCTTGGCATCTATCTTACCCCATCCCTGCTAGCTGCCTTGTTTAATCTCTTTATCTCAAAAGAGACAGACTCAAGATATACCCTACACTAATCCTGCCTCATTAACCTAACACGCAACCCATTCCCAAATGGGATTACAACCACAGGCATAGAGGTTAGGATTTACAACACATATTTTGGGAGGACACAATTCAATCCATAACAGAAGGCCTGCTGGGGAGCGCTTCCTGGGGCCAACAGTGTGATGGGGGGACACCCCACCCCATGAACCCCAGGCTGCTCACTTGGAAGCTGGGTGATCCCTCTGGGGCTGTGGGGAGGGGTGAGTGTGGAAGCTCCAAACCTGGGGGGCAGCCCCGCTAACCTGCCTGGAGTGGCTTCATGGATGGAAGTGGTTTCCAGTCCCAACCCGCTCACCCGAGTGGTCTGGAGGTCCGCCTCCTCCCTTCACCGGACCCAGCTAGCAGGGCAGAGCTCGGGCCTGGGAGACACGCAGGCGGCCCTTCCCTGGGTCGACACCAGCCATAAAGATGGTGTCGCCACTGCCTCCACTTGGGTCGCCGAGGATGGGCCTCCATCCACGCAGGTCTGCGGTTTCCCACCAAGGCTGGGCCCGACCTCAGAGCTGTCTCCACTCGCCAGGTGGAAGAGCCGTTAGTCTGTTCTCTCCACGGCCTTGCCCCAGGCCCCAGTCATTCTGACTCTGCAGTAAGTGCCGTCTGTGCCCTAGGCTCCGCTCTGCAAAAGAAGGGGCTGGATAAGTGTTCCCAGGGGCCACTGCAGCTCAAACGCTCCAGGATTCCACCTGCCTGTCTTGGGAGACACAAGCTGTGTTCACAGATCTGGGAGTACAGGGGGCAGGGGTCCATCCACTGTCCACGGTCTTGCCCACAGTTAATCATTTCCAGACACGGCTCTGAACCCCGCTGAGAGGCTCAAGGTCAGGACAAATCCACATGTGCGAGCCTTCCTCTTCAGATATTAATTTTTCAGATCACCGTCACTCCTGGCTCTCCTTCCAGCTTGGCTCCAGATCATACTCTGCCTCTTGCTGTCTGTCAGCAGGAAAGATGGCAGAGTGCTGGTCACTCCAAAGACCCGGGTACCCCGGCTGCTCCTCATTGCCAACTGCCTGTCACACATTGCTGGGAAGGGCTAGGGGAGGATGCAGTGATGGACGTGCTGACGGCTGCTCAGGCCTGGGCAGAACTCACTGGGCTCAGGCGTGTGGGGCCAGAGATCCCAGAGATCCCAGGGCGCTGCCTCCTGGGTACACAGGGCCCCGTGCCAGGCCAGCCCCAGAGGCCTCCCAGGTCTCCTGATGTGGATCTTTAGGCATTCGCAATCCCTGACACGCAGACGGCTGCAGACAGACAGAAAAACCCCCAAGAGGTGCTGAAGAGCGGATGTACGTAAGCAATACAGCTCCAGAGCATGCTGGACCAGGCCAAGCAGGTTCGGAGGCCTGCGGAAGAGCAGAGCCTCCGAGATGCAAGGGGCAAGGCGGATTTGCCTCCAAACCCTGCTGATTATTTGTTCCCACTGCTAGAGACTCACCAACTCAGCTTTAAGAGTTTTCAAATTGCACAAGACTTTACAAATCACTACCCTGCTATTCTGTGCTGGGCCACTGTCTTAGTCATCTAGTGCTGCACTAACAGAAATACCTCGAGTGGATGGCTTTAACAGAGAAGTTTATTGTCTCACAGTCCAGTAGGCTACAAGTCCAAACTCAGGGCACCAGCTCCAGGCAAATGCCTTCTCCATCGGCTCTGGAGGAAGGGCCGTGTCATGTCTTCCCTTGGTCTGGGAGATTCTCTGGGCAGGAACCTCAGGTACAAAGGACGTGCTCCGCTCCTGGCACTGCTTTCTTGGTGGTATGAGGTTCCCATGTGTCTCTGTTCGCTTCTTTCTTTTCTATCTCAAAAGGGGTTGGCTTAAGACACTGTCTAATCTTGTAGACCTCATCAGTATAACTGCCACTAATCCATCTTATTAGATCACAGTGATTGAATTTACAACACATAAGGAAATCACACCAGATTACAAAATGGTATACAATTATACAACACCAGAAATCATGACCCAACCAAGTCGACAGATATTTTGGGGGACACAATTCAATCCATGACACCTGGGTGGGTGGAGCAGCAGGGCCAGGCAGGCTGCAGTGGCAGCTTCCAGAGGCCAGCATCTGGGGAGGTGGAGACCAGGGTGGGTGACTGGGGTGGCCAGGCCTGGCTCCTGGGTGGCCCCTGGTCCTCTCCCTGATGCAGCATGCCCACAGTGAGTGGACACTAAGGGAGGTGGTGGGGGGCAGTGAGCTGGCCCCCAGAGAGGGCTTCCAGTCCTGGTCCTGTGCCTCACTTGCTGTGTGACCCCCCGGCAAGGCCTCTGGGTCTCTGTCTAGCTCACAAAATGGGGACAATGATACGTGGGTGACATGGAACCTTTGAGGCCAGCTAACAACTTGTGATTGAAGTGAAGGAGGTAGCTTTGCTCACGCCATCCTCCAGGGCCTGTGCTCTGCCCACGTGGCAGAAGACCAGGCTATGAGTTAGGCTACTGGGGTGGCGGCAACTGGTCACCCCCACTCTGCTCTGGGCTCCCACAGGCCTGGGGGTGAGAGAGTATGGTCAGGCGGGGTGAAGGCCTGCTCTGTGCTGTGGAGCAGAGCTGAGAGGACTCCCACCCTGTGGGCATCGGGATCTTGGTGGGCTGTTCCCCAGCTGACCAGGGGGGACAGCTAGCCAGGGCAGCCACTACCCTCTGTCCACCTGCCCAGCCCCTTCTAGGATCAGGGCTGGTGCTCTCTGCCTTGTGGGGGGACTTCTGTCCCTGCTGTGGCCTCCTGCTCCTGTCACGCTGGCCACACAGGGAGGGAACACTGTCCTTCCCCATCAGGGGTCGAGGAAGCCGGTGACAGACACGCCCAGCCCCATCACCATCCAGGCCTGGGGTCTGCAGATGAGCGGCTGGCCTGAGTCAGAGGTTTGCAAACTGTGCCCCTGAGTCCAGAGGGTTCTGCAGGGTTGCTTCTTTTTGGTTAAGTTTTATTATGTATTTATTTAAATATTACTTATTTTGCTAAAATTTATTTCAGATTTGTGAAGAGTAAATAAAATTAGGATACGTCTGAGGCCTGGCTAGATACACCAAAAACCAAACCAAACTCACTGCCATCGAGTTGCTTCCGACTCACAGTGACCCTATAGGACAGAGTAGAACTGCCCCACAGAGTTTCCAAGGAGCAGCTGGTGGACTCGAACTGTTGTTGGTTAGCAGCAGAGCTCTTAACCACTGCACGACCAGCAGTGGTTAACTCGCTGGTTCTGGTTCTTGCAGCCTGGGTGAGGCTGGGGTTCATTCTGCAGGATGATACTGCAATGCTTTGCTTGTCTGGGATGCGTCCTCTCCAGCATCGTACAATTATATTCATTTGCTGAGTACAGGTACCCACAGAAGAATCAGTCCAAGGATGAAAGCTACCAGGCCTTCAGCTGACAGAGCCCATCCGAGAGTGAGCATGGAACATGGGAACACAGAGAGGCCCCGAGGCCCCGAGGCCAGGCCTCCCTGCTTCCAGCAGAGCCACGCCACTTGCGCCTGCTGCGCGTTCTGTGCTGTCATAATGCGCCTTTGAAACAAGGCCTTCTTGGCTGGAAAAGCTGACAACCAAGCCGAGTGCCCTGGCAGCAATGAGGCTCAATTCTGCTGCTTTTCTTCTCTTTTGCTGCATCTGAGAAGGAGACCAGAGGGTCGGCTCCCAAGGGGCAGCAATCGAGGCTTCACTGGCTCTGGTGCGCTGGCCTTAGAATATCCCTTTAGCCACGGATGGAGGCTTGTCTGCCTGGGGCAGCTGGGGACAAACGGTCAGGCTTTGGCCCATCCTGCCCTGGGCCCACCCTGCCTCAGCCCTGTCCCGGGGCTCCTCCAGGACTGCAGCTGGCCAACAGCAAGCCCCTGCTGAAGACGAAGGCTCCCTCCTGAGGCTTCCTGGGCCAGGGGGCGGTGAGCTTCTGAGTGGGAGCAAAGAAAGGCAGTAGGAGCCATACGGGCCCCATCAAGCCTCATCTGTTTATCTGTGGGGGAGACACAGTGTTGGGCGACAGATGTGTTTGGCACACTCTTGGAGCTGGCCCTCCCTCTCCTCCCCCCGTTTCCCATCTTCTCCACTCCCTGCCTCGTTGGTTATAAAATGCCACCTCCTACAGAGCTCAGGAGCCTTGTGAAGGCACACAACAGCCCCAGAGGGCTGTCTGGTCTGCAGAAGGGTCGGCTGGGGGCAGAGTTTTAAAGAATTGTGAGTTACAATCCAACATGTAAACATTGGGAGGAGGTTTTCAAGTAAAAGCACAGATTTAGGTTTTTGTTAGAAAGTCCCCAAACTTAAGCCACACCGGGCCTGCCTTGCCACCAGGCCTGGTTCTGTTGGGGCTGCCCAGCGGCCAGCCGCTCTTCTGGGCAACACAGGCCCGTTCTCCTACCTTGACCGCTCCCCGTGGATCCCTGGCGTGGGGCTGAGTGAGCTGCTGGTTACCACCCTCGTGCAGCTTGGCCCCCTTTCACCTAGCCTCCCCACTCATTCATGTTCTGGCCCTTTGTAGCGTCTGGTGTAGGAGCCAGGAGGCCTGCCTGTGCCCCACCTGGGTCCCTGTGCTTCCTAGATGGCCGTGTGGCCAGGGCAGCCCCTTCCCTGACGACAGGGGCTGGGAAGTAACAGGGTGGGCTTTGAGCTGGCCTCCCAGCCCTCGCACCCTGGCTTCCACTCAGGGTCACAGCGCCCTGGCAGAGTTGGAAAGGGACCCTCCTTGGGGACCTGCCGTGACCCTGGCTCTCTGGCTCCCTGCTGGAGGTGCACCAAGCAGGCGAGCCCACTGCCCACTGCGGGGCACAAAGTCACCTCCTGGCAAGAACGCTGCTTCCCTTGTTGACGTGCCAGTTAAACCCTTCCATGGTGATTTATCCCACGGGAGTTAGTGAGGGAATAACTGAGCATGAACGGGATGTGGGGCCCTGGTGGCGCAGTGGTTAAGCATTTGGCTGCTAACCAAAAGGTTGGCAGTTCGAATCCACCAGCCGCTCCTTGGAAACCCTATGGGGCAGTTCTACTCTGTCCTGTAGGGTCACTATGAGTGGGAATTGACTCGACAGCAATGTTTTTTTTTAACGGAATTTTGTAGAATTAATTTCCAGCATAAGATTAACGTGAGCCAGTGACTAGGGCAAAACCTGGGAGCAACAAATGCCGCTGGGTTTTGAGGGAAATAGAGATACTACTAGGGATGTGGAGGTGGGGAGGGCAGACGGATCTGTCCTGTCTGTCCTGCTCTTGATCCCAGCCTTCTGTCCTGTCCAGCCCAGGCCCGCAGAGCCTCCAGCCTGGAGCCCTGGCAGCTAGTTCTCGACTTTGAAGACCAGCTGTCCTCCCTTGGGGATGTCATGTCCTTGGGGGATGGGGCCCAGATGACAGCTTCAGTGTCCAGGCCGGGGGAGGGGCCAGGAGCTCCCCTGGGCTGGATGGGGGCAGAGCGGGTGCCCATGCCGGTCTTAGCCAGGCCTTGTTTCCCGACTGCACCCCACTCTTTCCTTCCATGGCTGGGGTTCAGTCTCTGTTGCACCTGTCCGAGGTAACAGGAGCACCTCCTGAGCGTGTTCCTGCCTCCGTTAGCCCCCCTGCCATGCCCTCCTTCAGACGTGCCTGGAGAGCTCTCCCTAAGGTGCAGTGCTTTCCACCGGTCCCCTCCGCCCACAGGAGAAGGGCCAGCATCTCAGCGGCCCTGGGGAGCCTTCTCGTGTCCCGTGCCTCCCCCACCGCCCCTCCTGCTCCTCTGCCACCAGCCCTGCGCTCTGGTGCGCTGCCCCCTGCAAGCACACTCCAGCCTGACCCTGCAGAACCACTGGCACCCTCCTTTCCTCTGTTGAGGTCTGACCTGGCCCTCAAGCCTTGACCAAGTGCTTCCTCCTCCAGGGAGCCCTCTTGGAGCATCAGGGCAGAGGGGACTTGGCACCAATGTCTGTGCTGCTCATGTGGCTTCTGCCTCCTCCCCCTCTCACCCTGTCCTCCATAAACACCTTTGTCACAACACGTCCTACTCTCCAGTCACAGTGGAAACCCACAGCACCTGAGGACTGCCCTCAGACCTCCTTCTATCCTCAACCCCAGCAAGCGGCCCCACCCACAGCGGGGGCACAAATCTCCTGGTGCTGGACTGATCACCAGCCTGGAGTCAGGCAGTTGGGGAGGGGATGGGGGGAGCAGATGCAGTGGGTTCAAGCGACAGAGCCAAGCACCTGGAGGGATAATAATAATGCCGGCCAGCGCTTACTGGAGCCAGGTGCTGCTGCAAGCATGCTTGTTGCTGTTGCTAGCTGCAGCTGCGCTGGCCCCCGACTCAGTGGGACCCATGCACAGCAGAACAGAATGTTGCCCAGTCCTCACCATCCCCACGATCAGCTGCAGATCAGACCCTCATGCTCCATAAGGTTTTCACTGGTTGATTTTCAGAAGTAGATCACCAGGCCTTACTTCCTAGTCTGTCCTAGTCTGGAAGCTCTGCTGACACCTGTAGAGCATCAGAGCAACACGCAAGCCTCCACTGACAGACGGGTGGTGGCTGTGCGTGAGGTGCATTGGCCGGGAATCGAACTCGGGTCTCCTGCATGGAAGGCGAGAATTCTACCACTGAGCCACCACAGTCCTTGCTTATATTACATTCAGTCCTCATAACTCTTGGGGTTGCTACTTTACCCCTATTTTACAGATGCGGAAACCGGAAGGTGAAAATCCAGGGAGGGGAAATGACTTGCCTGAGACCTAGAGTTGTCAGATAAAGTCCAAGACACCCAGCTAAATTTGAATTTCAGATAAACAAAGGATACGTTTTAGTATAAGTATATCCCAAATGTTGCATGGACTAGGAATTCTCTTTCCTGAAAATGCCCCAGCTTGACCCCAGCTCCAGGCTATTCCCAAGGGGGGAGAGTGGGATGAGCCTTTTTGTTGTTGTGTTAACATCCATAATGGCTTTTTTAATGTGGCCAACTTTGTTGTTAGCTCCTTTCAGCTTCCTATTTCTTCTGAAATGAGATCTTGCCCCAAATGATCTGTTAATGGTGTCACTAAACGAGAACGGTAAGCAGGCTGTTTTCCTCCGGCCGGGCAGCTGGTGTCTGTCAAAAGGCCATGGGCAGCCCTGACCACAGTGAGCTGTGCTTCCGGGCAGGACGGTGGGGGCTGCCTCCCTGGGTCCCGTTAGCAGGCTGGCTGGGGCTGTCGTCACCTGGGGCCCCTCCCCTGCCCTGCTGAGGTTCTCTAAGCTTTGGGGCTGCAGGGTGCTAACGGGCACTCAGGTCTATGTGCCAGGAGGGGTGTTCAGCCCTGTCCACCTCTCCTCTAACCCTCTCAGTGCTTTAGGGGGGAAGCCCTGCTTCTCCTCTCACGGGTGAGGCCCAGAGAGGTTAAACGACTTGCCCACGTTCACACAGCTGGAAGGAAGCAGACTTCTCTCTAGTGACCTCTGGCACCTGTAAGCGGAGTCCAGGCTCCTTAGCTGACCCTGAAGCCCTTCATTCCCTGCCCAGTGGACGTTTAGGCCTCCAATGCCTCCACCCTCCTTCAGTGCCCAGAGCTCCAGGCAATGGGGCGCCTGGCTGAGGCTGCGTGTGCCCAAGCTCTTCTGCCTCCAGACCCTCGTTCCTGCTCTTCTCTCTGCTGGACTGCCCTTCTCTGTACCCCCTGGTGCCCAGATCCCACCCAGCCTGCACAAGGTAACCCCCAAGACAGCTCTAAGTCCAGCACCTTCTCCCTCTCTCTGCTTCCCCACACCTACCTTTAGCCCCTTACCATGCTCGGCTCTCACCTGGGCACTCACAACAGCACCTGGCTGGCCTCCCACAGCCGGGATCCCCAGTCAGCATCACCCTGTCACCCTGCTGTGGTCACAGCACCCGTTTTAAATGCATAGTACAAGTCACACCCCCCTCCAGAAGCCCCCCAGCAGCTTCCCTTTGCTTGCAGGCTGAAGACCTACAAGTCCTACAAGCTACAGGTCCTGCCTCTGGGACCCCAGTCCACCTTGTTCTCTGGGCTCTCAGAAGAAGGTTTCATTTCTCCTGGACTTTTCCCTCAAGCTGTATTGGGCAGCCATGGTGTGCTTACTTGTAACACCTGTCTCCTTTGCCAGGGTGGAGACCACCACCGTCTCAAACATACAGAATACCTCCATCACCTAGCACCCCGCCCAGCACTCTGAAATGCTCATACAATGTTTGTTGAAGGAATGAATGACTGAGAGAATGAATGAGTGGGTGAGTGAATGAATGAATCAATAAGTGAATGAATGACGTCCCTGGTTGGTCTGAGCACCAGACGCGCTGGACGCTGAGCCACATGCTTCATACATAGCATCTTGGTTTCAACCTTCAAATAAGAGCTGGGCTAGGGGCCTGCCTGAGGCTCCTCTGGGGTTCAGGGCTATCACAGAGATCTGGCCTCTGACCTGCCCGAGGCTTTTTCTATAGGTCTCTTTGCCTAACTTTTTCACAAACTAAATTTTACCTTCATTTTTTCCTTTTCTAAAATTCCATTTTAAAATTTGTATTTTATTATGTCCTGTGCAGTTTTGTAAGCCACTTCAAATTCTTTCTTTAGAAGGTGACGTGTATACAGAATATTTAGACTAGATCAGTTGTTTTTAAGTCTCCTAAAGCAGTAAACCCCCTTTTCTTCAAGTTAATTGCTGCATTCTTGTTGTTAGTTGCCATCTTGAACGAACAGAACGAAATGTTGCCCGGTCCTGTGCCACCTTCACGATCGTTGGTTTGCTTGAGTCCATTGTTGCAAATGTTACACCATGTCTTCCAACCTAGGAGGCTCATTTTCCAATACTATATCAGACAGTATTCTGTGTAACCCATAGGGTTTTCATTGCCTAAGTTTCAGAAGTGGATCACCAGGCCTTTCTTCCTAGTCTGCCTTAGTCTGGAAGAGCCGCTGAAACCTGTCCACCATGGGTGATCCTGCTCGTATTTGAAATACCAGTGGTGGAGGAGGTGGGGCCAAGATGGTAGAATAGTCAGACACTTCTGGTGGACTGTCTTACAACAAAGACCCCTAAAAACAAGTGATTTGATTATATATGGCAATCTGGGAGCCCTGAACATCAAAGGCAGAGTTGAGGAACTGGACTGAGTGGCAGGGGGAGGGAGAGACGGTTCGGAAGCAGCAAGGAGTTGCCAGACCTGACCCAGCAAAAGCCTGAGCCCTTCAGGACTGAGCAGCTCAGGGGTGAGCGGTGAGGCAGGCAAGCAGCTGTGCTCAGGAGGCGTGTTCCGCACTGGGAGAGACCCAGCTGCTGAGACTCCACTTGGCCATTCAAAACCAGTGAGAAGAGGCCCTTGATCTGGCGAAAAGTAAGTACTTGGCGTCCGGCCGACCGTGCGGG
Source organism: Dugong dugon (assembly GCA_030035585.1). Taxonomy (NCBI): domain Eukaryota; kingdom Metazoa; phylum Chordata; class Mammalia; order Sirenia; family Dugongidae; genus Dugong; species Dugong dugon. The sequence continues at coordinate 73,874,430 of CM057478.1, forward strand.
CCAAAAACACCCCCCTTAGGGAAAAACCTCTCTCCCATTTACCTCCCTGCTCCCTGCTCTGCACTGGGTCCCAGACCAGCTTCAGCAATTGCCAAGTCCCCTGGGCCGGAAGTAAGATCTGTCACATGACCGGAGCCATTCTCCTTGCCTTGGAGAGTGAACAAATTAACAAACAGGTGAAAAAATAAACTGCCGGCTCTCCTAAGCCAGGAACCCAGGGTAGGCACAGCTCCTTTGCCTTGGCACAGGCATAAGGGATCCATCGACTTTGAGTGCCTTTCCCCCTGCATAGACTTGTGTGGGTCCATCTCAACAGCGTAGGCCCTCATTAATGCAGTACAACAGGGTATATACCTGAAGTCTAATTTCAACTGTTTCAGCTGTGAAGTGGCAGGTTCTTGACGTCTGACACTGGTCTGCCCATTAAGCAAGGTCTTCACCTACCCACATCAGGAGCCTGAGGACTGGTGGCTCCACCCACGCCACCTAGCCACCTGTGATAGGGGCCCATGAATAAGAGGTGCCCACCAGTCCTTACAGCCAACAGCATTAGGTGCTCATAGTCCGGCTGCAAAGCCCACCCACCTACGTGCTCTAGGGAACAGGGACACGCCTTCCTCCTGGACACTCAGGGATGGCCGTCAGCCCCCTGCCTTGCTCAGAGTGTGTCCTCCTGTTGCAGCCAGATGTCTGTGCCTACACCAATCACCCATGCCTGTCTAGGACTGTAAGTCAGAGCCTACACCACACACTTGGTGGCTATTTACCTGGGAACATGAGCTAAATCCATACAGGAGGAGTGGGCGGAATCCTGAGCTCACATACCTACTTACAGATCTAACCACCTGATGACAGGACATTAGAGCTTCAAAGGTGCCAATAACTAGCTCATATGAGTGGCCTATTTGGGCACATCAAAACAAAACAAGAAGCTAGGACACAGTAAGCAAACATAAAATAACTAAATATAATAACTTATTGATGGATCCAAGACAACAGTCAATATCAAACCACATAAAGAGGCAATCCATGATGGCTTCAACAAGCTCCCACAGTAAAGAATCTAAGAAATTTTCCAGAGGAGAAAAATTTCTTGGAATTACCAGAGGCAGAATACAAAAGATTAATATACAGAACTCTTCAAGAAATTAGGAAGGAAATTAAGCAAAACTTGGAACACTCAATAGAGGAAATTAAAAAGATTAAAGAAGAGCATAATGACAAATTTAACAGGCTGCAAGAATCCAGAGAGAGACAGCAATAAAAAATCCAGAAGATTAACAATAAAATTTCAGAATTAGACAACTCAATAGAAAGTCATAGGAGCAGAATGGACGCAATGGAAGTCAGGATGAGTGAAACTGAAGATAAAGCACTTGACACCGACTTATTTGAGGAAAAACCAGATAAAAGGATTTAAAAAAATGAAGAAACCCTAAGAATTACGTGGGACTCTATCAAGAGGAATAACCTATGAGTGATTTGGAGTACCAGAACAGGGGGGGATAACAGAAAATACAGAGAGAATTGTGGGCAGAAAACTTCCCTGATGTCATGAACGATGACAAGATATCTATCCAAGATGCTCATCGAACCCCACATAAGGTAGGTCCCAAAAGAAAGTCACCAAGATATACTATAATCAAACTTGCCAAAACCAAAGATAAAGAGAGAATTTTAAGAGCAGCTAGGGATAAACAAAAAGTCATCTACAAAGGAGAGTCAATAAAAATAAGCTCGGACTACTCAGCAGAAACCATGCAGGCAAGAACACAATGGGATGATGTATATAAACTCTTGAAGGAAAAAAACTGCCAGCCAAGAATTATATATCCAGCAAAACTGTCTCTCAAATATGATGGCGAAATTAGGGCATTTCCAGATAAATAGAAGTTTAGGAATTTGCAAAAACCAAACCAAAATTACAAGAAATACTAAAGGAAGTCCTCCAATTAGAAAATCAGTAACATCAGATAACAACCCAAGACTAGAACACAGGACAGAGCAACCACATATCAGCCCAGATAGGGAAATCACAAAAGTAAATCAAAGCTAAAACACTGAAAATAGGGAAACAGATGTCAATATGTAAAAGAAGACAACATTAAAACAAAAAAGAGGGACTTAAAAATGTAGACAGATTTTTCATAAGGAGGGGAAGTCAAGGCGATATAAAGAAATAAAAGATGGTATAAACTTAGAAAAATACGGGTAAATATTAAGGTAACCATAAAGGAAACTAACAATCCTACAAGTCAAAATTAAAAACTAGAAAAATATAAAGACTCAGCAAACACAAAATCAACAACAATGAAAAAGGTGAAAAGGAAATACATAAAGAAAAACAACTCAGCACAGAAAATTAAGTGGAACAAAGAAACTGTGAACAACACTCACAAAAAAACATCAAAATGACAGCATTAAACTCATACCTATCAATAATTACACAGAATGTAAATGGAATAAATGCACCAATAAAGAGACAGAGAGTGACAGACTGGATTTAAAAAAACATGATCCGTCTATATGCTGCCTACAAGAGACACGCCTTAGACTTAAAGACACTAACAAACTAAAACTCAAAGGATGGAAAATATATATCAAGCAAACAACACTCAAAAAAGAGCAGGAGGGGCAATATTAATCTCTGACAAAATAGACTTTAAAGTAAAATCCACCACAAAGGTTAAGGAAGAACACTATATAATGATTACAGGGTCAATACAGCAGGAGGCCATAACTATAATAAATATATACGCACCCAACGACAGAGCTCCAAAATACATAAAACAAACTCTAACCACACTGAAAAGAGAGATGGACAGCTCCACAATAGCAGTAGGAGACTTCAAAAAACCTCTTTTGGTGAAAGACAGAACATCCAGAAAGAAGCTTAACGAAGAAATGGAAGAGCTAAATGCTGCAATCAACCAACTTGATTTCATAGACATATACCGAACACTCCACCCAACAGCAGCCAAGTATACTTTCTTTTCCAATGCACATGGAACATTCGCCACAATAGACCACATATTAGGTCATAAAGCAAGCCTTAACAAAATCCAAAGCATCGAAATATTACAAAGCATCTTTTCTGACCATAAAGCCATAAAAGTAGAAATCAACAACAGTAAAAGCAAGGAAAAAAAAATCAAACACATGGAAACTGAACAATATCTTACTCAAAAACTGCTGGGTTATAGAAGAAATTAAAGATGGAATAAAGAAATTCATAGAATCAAATGAGAATGAAAACACATCCTACCAGAACCTTTGGGACACAGCAAATGCAGTGCTCGGAGGTCAATTTATAGCAATAAACGCACACATCTGAAAAGAAGAAAGGGCCATAATCAAAACATTAACCCTACAACTGGAACAAGTAGAAAGACAGCATCAAAAGAAGCCCTCAGGTGCCAGAAGAAAGGAAATAATAAGAATTAGAGCAGAATTAAATGAGATAGAGAATAGAAAAACAATCGAAAGAGTTAACAAGACCAAAAGTTGGTTCTTTGAAAAGATCAACAAACTACTGGCCAAACTGACAGAAGAAAAACAGGAGAGGAAGCAGATAACCCATAAAAGTAATGAGGTGTGATATCACAACAGACTCAACTGAAATTAAAAGAATCATAACAGAATACTATGAAAAATTGTACTCGAACAAATTTGAAAACCTAGAGGAAATGGAAAAATTTCTAGAAACTCACTACCTACCTAAACTAACACAAACAGAGCTAGAACAACTAAATAAACCCATAACAAAAGAAGAGATTGAAAAGGTAATTAAAAAACTCCCAACAAAAAAAGCCCTGGCTTAGATGGCTTCACTGGAGAATTCTACCAAACTTTCAGAGAAGACTTAACACCAGTACTACTAAAGGTATCTCAGAGCATCGAAAAAGATGGAATACTCCCAAACTCATTCTATGAAGCCAGCATAAGCCTGATACCAAAACCAGGTAAAGACACCATAAAAAAAAATTACAGACCAATATCCCTCATGAACATTGATACAAAAATCCTCAACAAAATTCAAGCCAATAGAATTCAGCAACATATTAAAAAAATAATTCATCACGATCAAGTGGGATTTATACCGGGTATGCAGGGATGGTTCAAAATTAGACAAACAATCAATGTAATCCATCACATAAATCAAACAAAAGACAAGAACCACATGATCTTATCAATCGATGCAGAAAAGGCATTGGACAAAGTCTAACACCCATTCATTATAAAAACTCTCAACAAAATAGGAATAGAAGGGAAATTCGTCAATAAAATTAAGGGCATTTATACAAAGCCAACAGCCAACATCATCCTAAATGGAGAGACTTTGAAGCATTCCCCTTGAGCACGGGAACCCGACAAGGATGCCCTTTATCACCACTCTTATTCAACATTGTGCTGGAGGTCCTAGCCAGAGCAATTAGGCTAGAAAAAGAAATAAAGCGCATCCAGATGTGTAGGGAGGAAGTCAAAGTATCTCTGTTTGCAGATGATATGATCTTATACACAGAAAACCCCAAAGAATCCACAAGACAAGTACAGGAACTAATAAAAGATTTCAGCAAAGTTTCAGGATACAAGATAAACATACAAAAATCAGTTGGATTCATTTACAGAAGAAGAAATCACCAAATCAATACCATTTACAATAGCCTCCAAGAAGATAAAATACTTAGGAATAAATCTAACCAGAGACATAAAAGATCTATACAATGAAAACTAAAAGACACTAGTGCAAGAAACCAAAAGAGACCTGCATAAGTGGGAAAACATACCTTGCTCATGGATAGGAAGACTCAACATTGTGAACATATCAATTCTACCCAAAGCGATCTACAGATACAATGCAATCCTGATCCAAATTCCACTGGCATTTTTTAATGAGATGGAGAAACAAATCACCAACTTCATATGGAAAGGGAAGAGGCCTTGAATAGGTAAAGCATTACTCAAGAAGAAGAACAGAGTGTGAGGCCTCACACTACCTGATTTTAGAGCCTGTTATACTGCCACAGTAGTCAAAACAGCCTGTTACTGGTACAACAACAGATACACAGATCAGTGGAACAGAATTGAGAATCCAGACATACATTTATCCACCTATGAGCAGCTGATATTTGACAAAGGCCCAAAGTCCATTAATTGGGGAAAAGACAGTCTCTTTAACAAATGGTGCTGGCATAACTGGCTATCCATCTGCAAAAAACTGAAACAAGGCCCATACCTCATACCGTGCACAAAAACTAACTCAAATTGGATCAAAGACTTAAATATAAAATCAAAAACTATAAAGATCATGGAAGAAAAAATAGAGACAACGCTAGGAGCCCTAATACATGGCATAAACACAAGACGAACCAAAAGTAACAATTCTCAAGCACCAGAATAGAGACTACGTAACTGGGAGCTCCTAAAAATCAAACACTTATGCTCAACAAAAGATTTCATCAAAAGAGTAAGAAGACAACCTACAGACCGAGAAAAAATTTTTGGCTATGACAAATCTGATCAGCGTTTAATCTCTAAAATCTACAAGATACTCCAAAACCTCAACAGCAGAAAGACAAATAACCCAATTAAAAAATGAGCAGAGGATATGAACAGACACTTTGCCAAAGAAGATATTCAGGCAGCTAACAGAAACATGAAGAAATGCTCAGGATCGTTAGCCATTACAGAAATACAGATCAAAACTACAATGAGATATCATCTCACCCCAACAAGGCTAGCATTAATCCAAAAAACACAAAATAATAAATGCTGGAGAGGTTGTGGAGAGACTGGAACACTTATACAGTGTTGGTGGGACTGTAAAATGGCACAACCACTTTGGAAATCGATTTGGCACTTCCTTAGAAAGCTAGAAATAGAAGTACCATACAATCCAGCTATCCTGCTCCTTGGACTATATCCTAGAGAAATAAGAGCCGTCACACAAATAGATATATGCACACCCATGTTCATTGCAGCACTGTTCACAATAGCAAAAAGATGGAAACAACCTAGGTGCCCATCAGCAGACGAATGGATAAACAAATTATGGCATATCCACACAATGGAATACTACGCAATAATAAAGAACAACGATGAAGTGGTGAAACGTAACCTGGAGGAAGCTGGAGGTCATTATGCTGAGTGAATTTAGTCAATCACAGAAGGACAAATATTGTATAAGACCACTATTATAAGAATTCAAGAAAAGGTTTAAACACAGAAGAAAACATTCTTTGATGTTTACAAGAGTGGGGAGGGAGGGTGAGGGTTATTTACTAACTAGATAGCAGATAAGAATTTTCTTAGGTGAAGGGAAGGACAGCACACAATACAGGGGAAGTCAACACAACTGGACTAAACCAAAGCTAAGAAGTTTCCTGAATACAAACACTTTGAGTGACAGAGTAGCAGGGATAGAGGCCTGGGGACCATGCTTTCAGGGGACATCCAGGTCAATTGGCATAACAAAACTTATTAAGAAAATGCTCTGCGTCCCACTTTGGTGAGTGATGTCTGGTGTCTTAAAAGCTTGCAAGCGGCCATCTAGGATGCATCAATTGGTCCCAACCACCTGTAGTAAAGGAGAATGAAGAACACCAAAGACACAAGGGAAGTATTAGCCCAAGAGACAGAAAAGGGCCACATAAACCAGAGTCTTCATCAGCCTGAGACCAGAAGAACTAGATGGTGCCCGGCTACTACCAATGACCGTCCTGACAGGGAACGCAACAGAGAGTCCTGGATGGAGCAGGAGAAAGGTGGGGTGCAGAACTCAAATTCTAGTAAGACCACACTTAATGGTCTGACTGAGACTGGAGGAACCCTGGGAGGCATGGTCCCTGGATTCTCTGTCAGCCCAGAACTAAAACAATTTCTGAGGCCAACTCTTCAGACAGGGATTGGACTGGACTGTGGGACATAAAGTGATACTCGTGAAGAGTGTGCCTCTTAGTTCAAGTAGAGACTAAAGGGGCAGCTTCTGTCTGGAGGTGAGATGGGAAGGCAGAGAGGGTTAGGAGCTAGCTGAATGGACGTGGAGAATCAGGGGTGGAAAGGAGGAGTGTGCCATCACATCGTGGGGAGAGCAATTAGAGTCATGTAACAATGTATGTATAAATTTTTGTATGGGAAAAAAGAAAAAAACAACAAAAAAAAATGAAATACCAGTGGCATGTCTTCTAGCATCACAGCAACATGCAAGCCCCAACAGTCTGGCAAGCTGGCAGACAGGTGGTCGAATTGCTGCACAGAACCCCAGTAAATAAAACCATTAGAAGCAGAGCAGCTCTGGCTATAGCTGGGTGTGGAGCTTGGGTGCCAGAGTTCCAAGGAACACAGTTTAGGAACCACTTGCCCAGAGGCTGCCTGGGGCCCCTTCCAGATCTAAAACTCTTGGATTCTCAGATGTTGCAGTGCTGGTCTGCCCACTACACAGATGGGGATATGGAGGCCTGCCTGGGCTTCAACTGAGTGGACTCTTCACCCTAGCAGCATCAGAGCTCCTGTCTTAGTCGGCTCTGGGGAGAGGTCCTTGTCATCAATCTTCCCCTGGTCTAGGGGTTTCTCAGCGAAGGAACCCCAGGTCCAAAGGATGTGCTCTGCTCCTGGCTCTTCCTTCTTGGTGGTAGGAGTTCCCTCTCCTCTCTGCTTGTTTCTCTCCTTTATATCTCAAAAGAGATTGACTCAAGATACAACCTAATCCTGTAGATTGTGTACTGCCTCATTAATATAACTGCTTCTAACCCTGCCTCATTGACATCATAGAGGTTAGGATTTACAACACATAGAATTGCATCAGATCACAAAATGGAGGCCAATCACACAATACTGGCAATCATGGCCTAGCCAAGTGGACACATACTTTCGGGGGGACAAAATTCAATTCATAACAGCCCCCATCTCAGCCCTGTTGAATACCAGTGGTCTGTGGACACCTTGCCTCTCCTCCACAGCCTTCATGCCCCTGGAGGCTGGGTCTGCTCCAGCTTCACTGCTGGTGGCCCCGCTCAGGCAAACAGTGGGCACTTAATGTCTGCTCAAAGAAGGCTGCTCAGGTGTGGGTCCAGGACACGGGCTCCTTATTCTGGTCAGCAAATGCCTTGCCTCTGGCCAAGACAAGACACCTCTGGACCCATGACCAGAGACCAGAGGGTCAGGGAGGAAGAAAAGGACCCTGAAGCCACCACATCAGGCACAGCAGCCATTCTTCCCTGCCACCACCTGCTCTTGCTCTCACCTTGACACCTGTCTATTTCTTTGTTTCACACTGCAGACTTTTCTTTAGAAACATAACTCAGCCGGAAAGGTTAACACATTTTAATTGCCCAGGAAGGGCACTTGGAAAATTCTATAACACGTGCTCATTAAATAAAATTATCGCAGAGGAGCTGCCCAGGATATGTCATGCATTAAAATACGACTCTGAAGAATAGAATGCACTATGAATTATGGCCTTGTGTATTTTTATGTTACATTAGTCTTTAATGCAAATACAGTTATTCATCTGCCCACCTGGAGATTTAATTTTTTAAATGTCTGAAAAATACATCTACGTGAACTTTTACACGGACAGTAATCAGCAAGTCTGGGCCAGACTGCATTCACTAGAGTGTCCAAGGGTTCTGGAAGTCCTTTCTTGGGTCCTGAGGAGAGTCCAGAGGCCCAGGGAGGGTGGTCCACTGTCCAGCAGGTGGAGGGAGTCCCCTGCTCCTGCCGCTAACCAGCAAGTAATGATCTGAATGGCTGAGGGGTCAGGGGAGTTGGAGGCAGCTGGGGGACTGGCTGTACCACTTGCTCTGCCCATCTCTCCTGTCTGTATATGGTAGCCCACGAACGGTAGACAGAAGCCTGGACTGGCATGGAATTCTGGGACCTCACCAGTCTGTGCCATGCCACCATCTGGGGCCCTTCTCCCTGTGGTCTCCGTCCTGGAAGACTTGGTCTGAGTTTGCACTGCTCAGGTTCTGGGAACTGCAACTGTAAGCACGTCTACTGCTCTAATCCCTTCTGTCCTGCATTGTCCAGCTCATATCCCATGTTATCCTTCCACCTACCCCCATTCATTCACCAGCCATCTGCGTCCATCCACATATCCATTCAGCCTTCCTTCTACTCATCTCCCAACTATTCCCCATTCACATACCCATCATCCTTCCTTCTACCTATTCCCCAAAATATGTTCACATATCCACTCACCCTTGTTTCCACCTGTCATGGATTGAATTGTGTCACCCAAAAATATCTGTCAACTTGGCTAGGTCATGATTCCCAGTATTGTACGATTGTCTACCATTTTGTCATCTGATGTGATTTCCCTATGTGTTGTATATCCTATTACTATTATGTAATAAAATGGATTAGCAGCAGTTATATTGATGAGATCTACAAGATTAGACAGTGTCTTAAGCCAATCTCTTTTGAGATATAAAAGAGAGAAGTGAACAGAGAGACATGGGAACCTCATACTACCAAGAAAGCAGTGTCAGAAGCAGAGTGTGTCCTTTCGACCTGAGGTTCCTGTTCTGAGATGCTCCCAGACCAAGGGAAGACTGATGACAAGGACCTTCCTCCAGAGCTAACAGAGACAGAAAGCCTTCCCCTGGAGCCAGCACCCTGAATTTGGACTTGTAGCCTACTGGACTGTGAGAGAATAAACTTCTCTTTGTTAAAGCCATCTACTTGTGGTATTTCTGTTATAGCAGCACTAGATGACTAAGACACCACCCATGGCCCATCCATGTTCCATTGACATATCCACTCATTCTCCCATTCATCCACCTATCCCATACCCATTCATCCTTCCACCTCCCAGGCACTCATCCTTCCATCTAATCTTCCATCCACACGTGCTCCCATCCATCTACTCAGCCACATGTCCTTTCTTCCACCCACCCCATCCACTCATCCTCCATCCATTCATCCTTCCATCCATCCCCCATCTACTTATTTTTCACCCATCCACCCACCCATTCACCCCATCACTCACCCAGATGCATGCAATCAGACCAAGCCCCACCATCTCTTGGCTGGATCACTGCCTCTAGAGTGGTCTCTTCACATCCACTCTTCCTCCACCTCTCCAGTCTCCACACTGCAGCCAGAGTTATCATTTCCAAAAGCATCATACCCACTCCCCTCAACAGCCCTCAGGATAAAGCCACAGCTCCCTACTCCCCTTGTAGACCTTGGACACTGACCTGCTCTTGACCTAGTTTTCCCACCACTCCTCCTTGCTCTCTTGTCCCAGCCAAGTAACCTTTGGTGAGGCCCTTGTACTGCCCTGGCTCCCACTTGCCCCAGGACCTTTACACATGCTGCTCTCTCTTCCTGAAAGGCTCTTCCCTCCTTCTGTACCTGGTCAGCTCTTTAACCATCTTCTAGATTATGGCTCACATTTCACCTCCTCGGGGACCCTTCCCTGACTGGGTCAGCTCTCCCTGTTCTTAGCTTAGTAGCCCATGGGTGTCTCCTTCAGGCCGCCAGCCACGGTTACAAATTCCCACTCACGGCATGACTATCTGGTCAACCTTTGTCTCTCCCTCGGTCAGACTCTCAGGACCTCATCGGTCTCACTCCTATTGTGTCCTCAGTGACTCACATAGTTCCTGGCACATAACAGATGCTCGATGGACATTTGTGGAAAGAATGAAAGAGTACCTACTAGTGCCAGGCCCTATGCCCAGCATGTGGGGTAGTGAGGACTCAGAAATGAGAAGGAATCAGGGACATACAGTCTAGGGGCGGGTGCACTCGGCGGGGCACTGGCACCAGGACAGGGAAGGAAATGCGGGGGGCCCTGAGATGGCAGCGAGGTGTGCTCTGGGTGTCAGGGTGGGGAAGAGCCCTTGGCTGCTGGGGCAGGGAAGCCTCCCTCTCCTCCTCTGCAAAGCCATTCAGCCATCAGCCCACTCTGGCCTCACTTTTCCTAAACCCTCCTGCACCCACGGCTAGACCATGATGTCCTGGCTGCGAGTGTGTGGTCCACCAGATGCTCTGGGGAGCACCCGCCCTGTGGACCAGGCCAGACCAGATATAGTTGGCCTGAAACCCCCACCCCAGTGGCGTGAGCACCAGCCGAGGCCATGTCAGCTCCCCCTCCCCTGGGTTTACTGAAGCTGTTTCTGTGGGCCACAGGGCACTGGTACAAGAATCGATTGTAATAAAGTTGCTCTAAGGGGACTGACGTGGCAGCTGGGTTTTCCTGGCTTCAGGAGAGCTGTGACTTCCTCCTGAGGACAGCTGATCAACCACGAACGCCGGTCAGCAGACGGCAGGTGCTCTGCCTTTGGAGGTATCCAGCTGAAGGCAGTGGACCTCGTTCTCTGAGCGTCTGCCTGGGCATCCCTGTGCTGGGTGGGACCCCGGTCTGCGGGCTGTGCGGATGGGGGTGGGAGGAGGGATCCCGGCCCCCTGGCCCCACCTACAGCCTACCCACACTCCCAGCACCTCTGGGGTAGCCTCAGCTACCTGCTCCCCACTTGTTCCTGGATGCCAAGTCACACCTTTATCAGTACAGTGAGGAGAGTGAGGGGAGATGGGTGAGGTGTGGATGTGAGTGCAAAATGCAGGAACACGTGTGGAAGGGCCGGTGTACACCCTGAGCCTGTACCAGGGCCCAGGGCCGACCCCTGCGGGCCACTGCACATCCCAACGTGACAGCTCTGTTGCCCATGCCATGAGCAGGGGATACCAGGTCCCTCTCCAGCCCAGGCCTGCCCTGGGGGCTAGTGGATGCTGGGAGGGAGGGGCTATGTCTCTCTGTGCGCTTTCCCCGTGGAGAGGCACTTGTCTAATGCTGCAAACCCCAGCCTCTCCGCGGAACTCTGCTTCCTTTCCTGCCCAACGACCCCACTGCCTTCCATCACCACCACTCCCACTGACGGCTGGCACAGCAAAGAAACAAGAGCGGGCATCACACAGGTGCCACCTGTTGCCATACTTCAGGCAGCTTTCCTGAGGAGCCGCATCACACAGCCAGGCCCATGGGGACAGCATGCAAGCGTGGTGATATGATTTGCTGGCCCAATGCGAGAAACGAGAAAGAAGTTGTCCTTGTCCCTCAGGAAGCTCGTTCCTTATGGAAAATAGCCCCAAGTGGACAAGGAGGAGGAGGACGTGGCATCGTCCCCACTTCTGCCCTTGCTCCTCGAAATGGCACAGGGCAGAGAAGGATAAAAATGGCAACGTGCAGAAACATCTGCAGTCTGATGGCACTGTCTGTCCTGAAGCCCCACCGGCCTCCTCCCGTCACCTTCAGCTCTCGGACGCTCCCGCGTGTGCAGGAGGGAGGGACCTCTCATGAATGACGTCTCAGCACTGTGTCGGCCTCCCGGGCGGCCAGATTAACTGATCTGGGGCATTTAATGCCATTCCCAGGAATAACAACAATAGTAACAAGAACCGACATCTGCTGAGTGCTTTGTGTGCCAGGCCCCGTGCTGAACTAACTCCTTCTATTGATTATCTCCTCTAATCCCTTCAGCCACCCTCTGGCCTGCGGGGTGGGGCGTCCCTGGGTGGTGCAAACAGTTAATGCTCTCAGCTGCTAACCAAAAGACTGGCACTTTCAGTCCAAACAGAGGTGCCTTGGAAGAAAGGCCTGGCAACGTATGTTTGAAAAACCAGCCATTGAAAATCCCAAGGAGCACACTTCTACTTTGACACACACAGGGTTGCCATGAGTCAGAACCGAGGTGGCGGCAACTGGTTCTGTTTTTTTCTGACATGGATGCTGGTACCATCCAGGTGATAATAGGTGAGAGAACGCAAACCCAGGAGCCGGGCAGGGATGGAGGCAGGATTCAGATCCAAATGGCTGGACTCATGTGGTGTGGATGGGTAAGGCCTGCAGTGTGGTTTCTGGGTGCCAGAAGTGCTGTCATGCCCAGAAACAGCAAGGATTTGTTGGCACTCAAACAACCCCAACTTGCCCATGAGCCAACTCGAGAGACAGTAAGTGACATTGAAATGTCAGGAGGAAGAACAAAACGACTGGAAAGGCTGGTGCATACAACTCACTCTGCAGCCGCTGCGTAGCCTCCCTTGGGCGCAGGCTTTGTTGTATCCATCACAACGGGCAGCTCTTGGGAGGGGTCCCTTGGCTAGGTCACTCGGCCTGGCCCCGTGCCCCTGCCCCGCCGGTGTTGCTGAATGCTTAGGACCAGCCCTCGGGACTGCTGAGCGGGCTGTTCTTCCTCAGGCACTCGTGGGAAGTATGCCACTTTGGGGCTGGACGGAGCAGAACCTTGGGCGTGGGGGAGCGGGTGGGCGGCGTGGGGGAGCGGGTGGGCGGCGTGTGGGGGAAGCTTCTCAACCATCCATCTCAGTGCTTTATTTGCGCAGACACCAGGCCCCAAACATTCCCCATAAAAACCAGAGCTAACTGAAGCCCGTCCAGCGTAGCTTCATCTATCAGCCTGGAGAGCGGTGATAATGGCACTGGACAACCAGTATTTTCCAGAAACAGCCTCCACCTGGGATTGCGGACCTGGGACAAGGCTTCACAAGGCCCACCCCTCAGGACAGCGCAGGCCTCGCGCTTCAGCCACCTTCCTTGGGGGGCGCCTCCGCCTTCCACGCCTCCTGCAGTCAGCAGCCACCTCTGTCGCTTGCTGCTCCACAGCGACTGCACCCCAGCCCAGAGGAGACCAAACTGGGTAATCCATCTCAGTGTTTATAGAACATCTTCCCTAAAAGCTCCCACGCCAGCCACAGGCAGGCTAATGTCCCCCAAAACACCCGGGGGGAAGGGGTTCGCCATCCTCCCTAACGAATTGGACGGGATCGGGAGTTAAAGGGGCCGGGCCCATTTCTCATCTTCAAGTTTCCTGCAGTCCTGACATGAGACAGTGAAACTTCTCACTGCTTTGGATAGGGCTTTCCAAGACGTGCCTGGTAATGTCAGCAAGGCATGGAGGAACAAAAACGATCTTTTTCTGTGCCGCAAAAAAGTCTCTGAACCATGGCAGTGTCTCCCATAAAGCCCAGGGGTTTAGACCACAGCCAAGGCCTCCCGCGGTCCACATGGAGCAGAACTAATCAATATCATATGACAAAGCACTTGACTTCGCTTATCCCCACGGATGCTCGGGGAATCCTTAATAATCACAGCTTTAAGCACGTGCACCTGGCATATTTAATGAGCGGCTCCTGAGCAGGTTTAGAAAGGCTCGCTCCCAGCTTTTCTCCTGGGGGGCTACCGCTTCAGCTGGGGAAAGGGCTACCAGCCCGGCATGGGACTGTGTCTTCTGAAGTGAGGCCAAAGGAGTTACCAACCCACTGCCACTGAGTCGATTCCAACTCACAGTGACCCTATAGGACAGAGTAGAACTGCCCCATAGGGTTTCCAAGGCTGTAAATCTTCATGGAAGCGGACTGCCACATCTTTCTCCCATGGAGCGGCTGCTGGGTTTGAACTGCTGACCTTTGGGTTAGCAGCTCAGCGCTTAACCAGTGTGCCACCAGGGCTCCTGGAAGGAGTTGCAGAGAAGTGCAGAAAGCAGTGAGCACTGCACACAACAGGAGCTTGACAGAAGGCGACCATTATTGTTACACTATTTGAGTGCAAAGAGCAGCTGTTTGGTCCTTGATTTGGGGCATCACTGATGCTGGGAGAACAGCTGCCCAGCGAGCCAGGTGGCCTCTCAGTGACAGACCAAAGGCCATTCCATTTGGTGTGACTTTCTCAATCCATGGGGCACAGGAGAGGGGAGGGGAAGGGACACCTCCAGAAGCTTTCCCAGGACTGATCTAAGCTGGGAGGTGGTCAATCCCAGCTGCCTCTTTCAGGTCTGAAATCACACACTGCCTAAGGCAGCCTCCTGTGATTGCCCCTAGTTTAGCACTATACTCCCTCTAGACTCCCACTGACACAGATGGCTGTCCTGAGGTTAGATGGGTGCCTCGGCTTCCCTGGGGGTCGGCGAGCACCTGAGAGTGGGTCCGTAGTCGCCATCTCGGGTTCTCTCCCGTGCCAAGCACGGGGTGGGCCCCGGCCAGACCTCAGCGACGGCTCCACGAGGGAGAGGATGTCACGCAGCTGATACTTGCGAACATCTGCGCTGTCAGGGATGATGCAGGCATCTCTTGCCAGCTGCGAGGCTCAGCCACTTCCATCATTTCGTTTTCTCTTTCTGGGACGCTCAGAGAGCTTCATCCTCTCTTCCCCGGCATAGCTTTTGCCAGATTGATTTTCTCTTTAATTATGACCCACGTGTCATACCAGGGCTTGAAAGCAAGAGTGGGTTGTTTATTCAAGGCGACAGCATTGGGTGCTCGTGTGTCCGCGGAGATGGGCAGAGCAGGTGACCCCTCCACAGCCTTCACAGGACCGCAGGCCGCTCACCCCGCCCGCCTGGGGACTCGCCCCATGCGTGTCGATTCTCCCAGGTCATGCTGGCACGATTCCAGCAGCTTTGCCATCCTCCCTGGGCACGGGTCGAGATGAAACAAGTGCCTTCACCTTGCCCATGGCCCCGCTCTGTCACGGTTTATGGCTGCCAGGGTGATACCCCAGGACGCACCCCCCCCCCCCCCCACCGATGGCTCCCAGCAGTAACAGCCTCTCGAAAGGCGTCACAGCCACGGCCTTGGCTGTCTGTCTTTCTCTCGTTATTAACTGAAATATCAAGAGCCGGTTCTCCACGCGGGCACCAGGCAGTGGTTTGCCACATGCAGCTGGCTCTTGGTGGGGGCCGCGGCGCCTCTCCACAGAGCCAGAGCCCTGAGGCTAATTGGAGGTTCACACGCCACGGATCTTATGCCAGAGTCCCTGCAGAGAGGAACCTCTTGCTGACACACAAGCCATATTCAGTTGCAAAACTGTGTCCTTCAGAGGCTGTGCTCCTTCAAGGCGGCACCTGTCCTGGTTAGAAGTATTTGTCTGGAAGATATTCTGTGTTGTTTTCTTTCTTTCTTTTTCTTCTGGAAATGGCAACCAGCAAAGTGTTCATGAAAAATGGGTCAGCGTTCAGATTAATTCGGAGCCAGATGTACGGACGCGGCTGGGAAGGGCCTAGCCTCCTGTGCCTGCACGGCTTTGCTCATCCAGTGCAGGCTTGTTTTTAAGCACAAATATTCAAATGTCTATTGACAAAATGAGACGTGAAATGAATGAGTGTTTGCACATACACTTTTAGTGCCAATGTGTACTTGGCTGTGTTGGGCACAAATGGGCTCAGGTCAGGTCCTCTGGCCTGGCTGTGCAGAGGCTGAAGGATGGATCTCGAGGGAGGCCCCCACCCTTCCTGGCGTACCAAAGACAGAGTGACACGGCGTTGTCCAGGACGCCTCCTCCAGGTGCAGCCTGTCTGGGCAGGTGAGCTGAGACCATCAGGGGATAGCCACTGAGCGTCCAGTGGACAAGGCCTGGGCTGATCCTCTTTAACTAGAAACCCAGTTCTGGGTTAGTCCCGCAGGTCCACCACCCACCCTTCCCCATCTGCCGCGTGCCCTGCAGGCTGAGTGCTGTAGAATGCAACACCTGGGGACTCTTGCCCGCAGCTTCCAGGAAGATTTGGCCAGTGGGTGGCACAGGCAGGAGACAGGAGGGCCAGGGGATAGTGAGGTCCTTGTTGGGTCACTATGGGTTGGATGTATGCATTTCTCTACCGAGGCCACAGATCCCACCAGGAAGCCCTCCCCATAGAGCTGTCTTCTCTGAGCTCTGCTAAATCACTCCCTCCTCTTGTCCCTTCGGAGCCCTGGTGGCGCAGTGGTTAAGAGCTCCACTGCTAACCAAAAGGTCGGCAGTTCGAATCCACCAGTCGCTCCTTGGAAACCCTATGGGGCAGTTCTACTCTGTCCTATAGGGTTGCTATGAGTCGGAATTGCTTCGATGGCAATGGATAACTTGCCCCTTCTGTTAGGTGTGCTAATGGCTCCCTTTGCTGCTAGCCCTGGGGAGCTGCACCCATGCATCGCTGGTTGCTCTGACGCTACCCACATCATCATACTCTTCATTAGCCAACCAGCTGCCACTGAGTCAATTCCAACTCATGGAGAGCACATCTGTGTGCTCCGTAAGGTCTTCTTTTTTGGAGGAAATTTTTGTAAAAAAAATTTTATTTTGTTGTTGAGAATATACACAGCAAAAGATACACCAATTCAACGGTTACTACATGTACCATGTAGTGATACTGATTACATTCTTCAAGTTATGCAACTGTTCTCACCCTCCTTTTCTGAGTTGTTCCTCCTCCATCACCATAAACTCACTGCCCCCTAAGGTTCCTATCTAATCTTTCAAGTTGCTGCTGTCAATTTGATCCCATAGAGATAGTTCTTAAAAGAGAATAATGCTTGAAGGCAGATGTTTTTTACTAGTTAAGCTTTTAAACATTTAAAAAAATTTTTTATTAGTTTACTATTGTTTGGTTTTAAGAAGACTTCAGAGGATACTTTTGGTTTAGGTTTAAAGATTATCTCAGGGCAATAGTTTCAGGAGTTCATCCAACCTTCATGCTCCAGGATGTCTGGAGTCCATAAAAATTTTAAATTCTGTTCTGCATTTTCCCCCTTTTGGTCAGGATTCTTCTATAAAAATCTCTGATCAAAATATTCAGTAATGGCCGCTGGACATCACCCAGTTCTTCCGGTCTCATGGCAAAGGAGGCAGTTGTTCATGGAGGTAATTAGCCACACATTACATTTCCTCCTAATCCTGACTCTCCTTCTTCCTCTGTTGTTCCTGGCAAATAGAGATCAATTGTTGTGCCTTGGATGACCGCTTGCAAGCTTTTAAAACCCCAGGCACTATGCAATGAACTAGGAGGTAGAACAGAAGCACTAAACATGTTATTAGGCCAATTAACATGGATGTTCCATGAAACCATGACCCTAAACCTCCAAACCGAGGAACCAAATCCCATGAGGTGTTTGGTTGTACATAAGCAGCCTCAAAAGCTACTCTTTTTTTTTTTTTTTTTTTTGTCATTTTTATAAATATATCCATCACACAACTTTTGCCAACTCAACTTTTTACAGATGTACAACTTATAGGTGGCAATTACATTAATAGGCTGTACAACCCTGCCCTTAATCAATGCAATATTTACATCACACATCACCGTTAGCCCCCTTTTGCCCCCTTCCTCCTGCCCCTGGTCACCACTAATCAACTTTGTTCTCTATACATTTGCCTTTCCTTGTCTTGTAATATAAGTGAGTTTATATATGTATGTGTCCTTCTGTGACTGACTAATTCCACTCCGCATGAAGTCTTCCATTTCCATCCATACTGTAGTGTGTATCAAGACCTCATTTCTCCTACTGGCTGAGTGGTATCCCATTGTATGGATGTACTGCGTTTTGTTTACCCATTCATCTATTGATGGCATTTAGGTTGTTTCCACCCTCCGTAAGGTTTTCAATGGCTGATTTTTTCAGAAATAGATCACCAGGCCTTTCTTCCGATGCACCTCTGGGTGGACTCCAACCTACAACCTTTTGGTTAGCAGTGCATGCAGTAACCATTTGCACTACTCTACCTGATTACCCTGTTTGGATGTGCCACCTGCTTCCAGCCAGGACCGGTACACTCTGCAAACTTCCCTGTTAACCAAGGCGTAACAATCCTTCCTGGCCCTCCACCCGCCAAGCTGCTGAGAACTGTGAGCCGAGGAGGCCAAGACTGAGCGGCTGCCTCAAGCTCCTTCAGCTCACGCTGCTGGTGGCTCTGAGCCATCGGCTGGCCCACAGGGAGGTTCAGCAGGCTTGAGCGCTGGCAGCCGAGCTCAGGGCACACACAGCTCAAAGCTGCCGCCCACAGAAAGGTCAGTAACATCCACCACGCAGACTCCACGTGCAGACTTCACCCCACTGACAGCTCACAGCCTGGGTAGCCTTGGGCGGTGGGGGTGAGGGGAAGAAGGGACACTTAAGGTTGGGCACGGTTCCCACCTTAGAACTGAGGGCAACTAACCCTCTTCTCCATGCCCAGAGTCGGACACAGAGGTGCTCCCACAGAGCAGAGGACCCAGGCTTTCTGCTTTCCCAGCTGAAGGCCCAGCTTCCTAGCCTTCTGGAAGAGAGGCTAGAGAGGAACTCGGGGTTCCTTCCAGGCTTGTCTGCATGGTTCCTGGCTCCTTCAGAAGCTGAAAGGGGTTATGGGGCAGCAGAAACCTCAGCAACCACCCAGCCCTATCCCTGTGGCACTCCCTTACCAGCCCTGGTAGAAGTCCGCTGATGGATCACTGGGGAGAGTGAACACTACCCTGCGCCGGGAAGGTGGAGATGAGCCCTGTGGCTGGCTGGCACCGAGGCCCCACCCGCTAGGATGGCCTGCACACTTTGCCATCAGAACTGAGCTGACCTGAGGACCCCCAGGTCTTCCAGGATGAAGGGCGCTCTCCCAGCCCACCTTCCACAGACGGGAACGGCTAGCTGAGTTCCCCGCTGTGGATGAGATGCCCTGGAACATCCCGCTGTCTTGGTCAGCTGCCTCGTAGAGACTGGGGCTCTGATCCAATCAGATCGGCCTTGGATGGGGTCGGGGTCAGGGGTCAGGGTCTGGCCAGGGGAAGATGAAGATTCAAGCAAAACAGAGCTTGTGACCTTGGTATTGCATTACCATTTTTTAAAGCACTACCAAGTTCACTAGGGAGCCCTGGTGGCATAATGGTTAAGTGCTTGGCTGCTAACTGGAAGGTCGGCGGTTCAAACCCACCAGTGGCTCCGTGGGAGAGAAGACCTGGCGATCTGCTCCAGTAAAGATTTCAGCCTAGGAAACCCTATGGGGCAGTCCTACTCTGTCTACAGGGTCATCACGAGTCAGAATCGACCCCATGGCACACAACAACAACCAAGTTCATTTTCAAAGATCACTTTCACATGGTGCTTCCTTGACCAAAGCCTTTCACGGTTCCCTGCTGGCTCCACTTGGCATTCAAAGGCCCTCACAGCCTGGGCTCCAAGCGCCAACCACTCGGCTGTATCTCCCCCACTCCTTTCCAGCCAGAGCACCTAATAGACATGATGATAACCACGAAAGTTTGCACACCAGTTCTCACACTGAGTTCTCTCAATTCTAACAGCCACCCTCTGAGGTCAGGTATTGCCATGCCCATTTTACAGATGAAGAAATAGGTTCTGAGATGTTAAGCCACTTGCCTAAAGTCACACAGCCGGCAAGTGGTGGAGGCAGAATTCACCTCTGGGTTTCTGTCTTCCAAGTCCTCTGCTTTGCCACTCTCCTCGGTCTGTGGGACACCCCAGAGATAGGCTCCAGCCTGTGGCACATAAATTTACTTGCTGGGACAGAGAGGATGGAGCAGTAAGGTTCTCTCTTCATCAACCAGCATCAACTAAGCCAAGCTCTACAAGTCAAAAAACACTTTTCCAGCATACCTACCATGCGCTAGACAGAGATGACTAAGTCACCAAAAGATTCATGCTCCCTTCCCACTGCCAAGAGATGACATGTGAGGCAGCTGCCTAGTCAAGGACTACATTTCCCAGTTTGCATCGCATCGACATTGGACCATGTGACTGAGTTCTTGCCAATGGATGAGGGCGGAAGTAATATTTGCTACTTTCAGGCCTGGCCCTTAAAAACCTCCTTGTAATTGTCTACACCAGCATTGCTCTGAAAGGATCAAGCCCTAATCAAAACCAAATTCACTGCCATCAAGTCGATTCTGACTCACAACGACCCTGTAGGACAGAGGTGAGCTGCCCCACAGAATTTCCAAGGATGTAATCTTTACAGAAGGAGACTGTCACATCTTTCTCTCGAGTGGTGGCTGGTGGGTTCGAACTGCCGACCTTTTGGTTATCAGCTGAGCGCTTTAACCACTGTGCCACCAGGGCTCCTTCAACTTAAGCCCTACCCAAAATGACTTGAGTTTTTTTTTTAATCTTGCAAGAATGGTGCAGTACCTAGGACCATTCTAAATGCAAAAGAAACAAGTTAATTCACTGTGTACAATGCATGCCTTCGATCACGAGAGCTTCATTCTCTCAGGGAGCTGGGTTGAGAAGCGCTGCTTACGTGTTTCTTCCCTCATCTGCTGGCTATTTGTTGATGCCCAGCACGACCTTGGAAGCCAAAGCCTTTCAAGGTTGAAGAGTCTGTCAGCCTGGGTCCCCCAGTGACTACATGGCAGGACTTCATAAGAAATAATAAATTTGAATTTTGTCAATCCATTGACATTTTGGGGTCTATTTGTCACAGCAGCTAGTGGTATCTTCAACTACTGCAGGGAGTAGAAAGGATAGATTAAGAAGACACGGTCGCTAAAAAGCTATGTCAGAGGATGGGGTGCAATTCCTAGCTAGGCAGGGAAGCCTGGAGTTGTTTGGGAGAGGCCCTTGACAGGCCCCAGCAAATCCACCTTTCCCCAGAGCCTGGGGGACATCCAGACCTTATGTGGGATCCATGAGGGAAGAGGTCTCCAGATCCTGTCAGCAGTCTGAGCCATACTGAGGGGAAGGCCTCCGTATGGGGTATAACTGAGTAAGAAACAAAACAGACTGGCCACTCTCAACTGTTGGAGGACGTAAGAACCACCCAGAGCGGCAGTGCAGGACAGTGATAAGAGGTTCTGCCACCTGGAGTTCAGCAGGCTAGTCCAGGAGCCAGGGTTAACAAGCTCCCACGCGTCCAGAGCAGGGGCCTGACAATGCTCCACTCTCAGAGGTTTTCTGTGAGACTGTCCCAGAGCCTAGGCGGCCAGTGCTGCAAGCGCCGTCTATGGGGCTCATCCGGCAAGACTGAGGGATGGGATTCAGACAGGAGTGACCTGCTTAAAATCACACAGTGAGCGAGCGTGGGAGCTGGCCCCACGTCGGCCCACCTCTGAGCAGGGGGCTTGGGGTTGCCTTGGGAGGAAGGGAACAGTGCACAGCAGGCCCGTCCACTGTCCGCTCTCCCATAACCCCCTACTACTGCTGACTGCTCACCAACTGGAGGTCAGCTCATTTTCCTGAGCTTCTGCATCCCCGCCCCCTGCCGGACCGGCAGCTGCTCTCAAGGACCAGTTCTCCCAACCCAAAGGGGAGGTCTCTGGTACACCCAGCCTGGGGTACCCAGTGCTCGCGGGCAGGGGAGCCCTTACACGCATAAATATATATCGTGACTGCTTCAAGAGGCCAACAGTAACGACGGAAAGTGGCGGGAAGCGAGCGGCTGAGTCCAAAGAGAAAACACTGCGGAAAACGTGTGCTAGGCGCACTCAGGTTAAATCCAGCGACGACGCATATGCCAACACTGAGCGAGGCCGCCCCTCTGCGGAGAGCCAACACAGGGGCGTCCGTCGCAGACCCCGCCTTCCCCCGCGCGTGCGCGCCTCGCTGCCGGCGCGAGTCCTTACCCGAGCCGTGCCGCTGGCGCAGAAGGACCGCCTGGCCAGGTGGCGGGGACGCTGACGAGGCGGCGGCAGCGGCCGCGACGGTGGTGGCGGCGGCGTGGGCCGCGGAGGCGGCGGCGGCCTCCGGGCCTCCGGGACCCGGGGCACCGGGCGGGCCCCCGGGCGGCGGCGGGCTCTTGTCATCACGCCAGGGCTCAGAGGTCGTGCGCCCCGCGGCGTCGGTGGTGCCCGCGGCGTTGGCGGCGCTGGCGGGGCCGTGGCGGCGCGGGCCGCTGCTCTGGATGTGGGACACGGCCTCGGCAGCCTGCATCTTGGGCGGCGCGAAGCGCGAGAGCACGCGCAGCAGCGCCTGGGCCTTGTGCTCTTGCGTGTCGTCGTCGCTGTAGTCCGACACGCGGCACTCGTACACACCCTCGTCCTGCCGCCGCACGGCCGACAGCCGCAGCCTGTGTGAGATGTCATTGCCCTGGACGCGTACGGTCTGCAAGAGAGCGGGAATTGGGCGTTCAGAGGCTGGGCTGGGCAGGCCCGGGACCCCCCCTTCTCGCTGGCGCTGGGCAGCCGCGCTGGCCTCTGCCTTTGCGTCCCGCTCCCCACACCACTTGCCAGACCCCGCCATGACCCAGCTTTCCTTGCACTTCATGTCTCTCCCCGTGGCACGGGTCCCCAGCTCTGCTTGGACCCCGGGTCGCCCTTCCCATTGCAGGGTGCCCCCAGTTCCCTATCACCTTAACCGATGCCCATCTGGCATCCCCTCCCCTTCCAGACCTACGCTGCTTCTTCCTCCCACAGCTTGCTTGTCCTTCAGAACTGCAGAACCCACCCTTCCCTCTTCCCTCCTGCACCTTCAAGAAACCTCAGGCTCTGGCCTCCTGCTTCTTAACCGTCCCACGCCTTTCCAGCTTCCGCAGCGACGCGCTCCAACAGACCCCGCCGCCTAAGCCCCGCCTCCCACGTCTCCCCGCAACAACGCTCCCTTTTCCGAGAATCAGTAGGGCCTGGGTCGGTTTCGCAAGGAAGGCCGCCCTGCCCTCAGAGTCCACATAATTAAGTTCCCCGCTTCCAGTCCTTCAGAGCTACTTCTCCGCTCTCCCAAGGAGGTAGGGGAGATTGAGGGTGCTGTCTGTCGCTCCTCAGCCTCCTGCTAGGAATCGCCTTTCCCAGCTGCAGCCTGAAGCCCCCAATGAAGCGCTCCTCCCCCGTGGACTGGCTGAGACTTGGGGAAGAAAGCCCTCTTTGGCCCTCACCAAGCACCCAGAGGAACCCTCACATCTGAACCGAACCCACGAGGAGGCCCTGGTTATCTCCAGGACGGTATAATTCCACGCTCCAACCTGGGACGCTTGGATGCATCTCCTGCCAGAGTTAGGAAACCTCGCGACCTTAGCCCCTCGCGGCCTGGCAAGACTGCCCCCTCGCGAGCCTGCAACACCCAGCACCCAACTGCAACCGATGCCGAGGCGAGAGCTGCAGCGGAGGGGGCGGCATGGGGGAGGGCGGGGAGAAGCCCACCAGTGGGAGCACCGGTCGCAGCGAGGGCGAGGAGCAGCGCGCTCCTGCTGCTGGGAGAAATGCCCGCAGAGCAAGCGGATGGAGCGGAGGCCAGAGCGCGCCATCCCGAGGAAGGAGCGTTTTACAGGTGAGCGCCAAGCCGAGGAAGGGGACTCAGGCTTCGGACCCTTGATTTACACGAAAGGGCCGACGCCACAAGCAGCGACAGATGGCGCCCCGACACACCAAACAGCGGAAAATGCAAGACAGCGAGCAGGGATCTGCAACGGCTCAGCCGCCCAGGCTTTCTAAAGGGGAGGGAGCTGCGGGGCGCGAAGCGGCCGGAAGGGGTCTCCCGCGGCCCGCGCTGGGCTCCACACTTACGCTGATTTTAGTTGCATCCTTATTTGTTACCTAAAATGCGGAGAGTAAGAGAGATCGATGTTAGGCTCGCAGCCTTCAGGCCCTGGAAACTCAGATCCACCTTCCCCAAGGGGACTATCGGCGGAGGGGTTGGGGGGCTGGGACCTGAAGCCGCCTGGGTGTGGCAGGGGCTACGGACTCGAAGGACATCAGGATTCCCAGGAGTTTTATTCGGAAGCGGGGCTTGGAGCTGGCATGGGGCCTGTGCGAGGAGGGCTACCCAGGCACACACCTGCCAGTTGAGGAGGGGACGCTGGCTTGGAGCCTTCTCATTCCCTGCCCTGTCCTTCCATATCCCCAACATCCACCCCCTCCAAATTTTGGGCCTGAAAAGCTGGATGGAGGGGTCGGTGTATGGATAGGACCAAGTGGGAGACGGAGCAGTAAGTTCCAGGTGGGAGAGGGCAGGTCTGTGCGTGCTGTGCTAGAGCGTAAGAGTGTGGGTGATCGAGGCAGCCTGCAGTGTGGGCCGCTTTACAGTTGCAGGGAGGCCGCCCCTCCGATCCCGTGGGGCTGTAGGTGACCTGCCAGCTTCCCTGTACACGGTGCTTTGCTGGCCTCTGGAAGTGAGCCCAGAGGAGCTTAACTCGTTGGTCCCGTGCCCTAGGGACCTCAAAGTGGCAGTGGGCAGGGGAGAGCCCAGTGGACGAGGTGAGCTTCCCTCATCCCAGCGGCACGCCTGCAAGCCCGTAAGCAAGTGCAGGCGAACTGGTTGAGGTGTGGATTTTTAGGGGCTAGGCGTGAACGGATTTCGGGGAGGCTTCCGGAGAAGGGAAACTCAAATGAATTGACAGAGTTTGGGGGGTAACCACTGACGTTGAAGATGCTGAGGGATTGAGGAGGATAGGAGCTGCGCAGCGCCACAGGGCGGCGCCCTACGTCCGCGAACCCAGCTGCCTTCCTCTCTGGGGGTACTCCCCGCGCCGCCCCCGGCCTGAGCTGGGTGAGCGCGGGCGCCGCGCGGGCGGCCTGTTACCTTGCTGCCGGCGCCCGGCACACTGAGCGCCAGCTCGTGCAGCAGCTCCCGGGGCGGGTCTTTGAGGTACCACCACTGAATCTCCAGCGAGTATGAGGTGGCTCCGCTAGCCCGGAACGCGCAGGGCATTTCGATGTCGTCTCCTTCCCGCACTGTCACATCTTTGGGGACTTCGGTGAATGTAGCTGGGGGCGGGGAGAGAGAGGCTTGACGAGATGCGGAGCGGGGGCCAGGGGCAACCTAAGGCCAGGCGGCCGGTTCCCCGCGTGCTAGCCTTGCGTCCCCTCCCCCTAGCCACACCGTGGTCCTCAGCGGGAGGCGCTAGCAAAGTTCGGTCCAGCAGCAGCGGGGCCGAAGCAGGGACCAACCACTGACTGCAGACTGCTTCCCTCCGGATCGGGCTGGGCGGTAGGGAAAGCTCACGCTTCTCCCCCGCGCTCGGCCGCACCACCAGAGCCAGGCTGGGGTGAGCCAACTCTCGCGCTCTGCGGGCCACCTCTCTGCAGCCGGAGCCCCGGCCGGGTTCTGAACGACCCGAGCGAGGTTGCGGTCGTTGCGGTGCCCCCTCCGCTGCTCTCGTCCCACTGCCCCTCCAGGCCCGGATGCGCACCGGGATTGCTGGAGACTGTGAAGCCTTCCCTTTCTCTTCCTCCTCCTCCTCCGAGGCGACCGGGGCAGGCTGGCTTTGGCGGCCCCAGTAAGGACCCCCCGCGCCCCCCGCGGCAGCAAAGTTCCCGCGCTCACCGTTGGCCACGAAGAGCAGCAGGGCGTGCAGCAGCAGCGGCGGCAGGTATCCGAGGGCGCCGAGCCGGTTCCGCTGTTCCATCTCCCGCGTGGGGCGCGGCGGCGGCGCAGGCCCGGGCGCGGAGAGGCGGCGGTGGCCGCAGCGTGGGCTCGGATCCGGCTCGGGCTCCGGCTAGGACGTCTCCGAGCCTGCCATGGCTCCGCTCGGCGCCCCCTCCCCCGGCCGCCGGCGGCCGCCAATCAGCCCCGCTCCCTCGCCGGCTTGCCCGGCGCGGCTCCAGAGGGGGGCGCTGCGTGGAGAGCGCAGAAGGCAAGGTCCCCCCGGGAAGCTACTGGAGCTCGGTCCGAGTCTCCCTCCGTCCCGCCGTCCACAGGACGATCGGGATCCGCTGTTCAGTCTCTGCCTGGCAGGCCGCGCAGGAGCCGGGCCGCGCCGGGACCCATCCCTGGTAGAGGGAGTGAGCGCCTTGGAGCCGTAAGCTTCTGCCTCCTAGTTTCCTTCTGGCTTGGCTCCCGACTGCCACCTCCTCCGGCGCCCGCCGAGCTCTCCCGCCACCGCCCCCGCCGGTCCCTCCGCGGCTTTCTCCGCAAGGCGAGTGGGCGCTCAGCCGCGGCGCGCAGACCTGGCGTCCGACCCAGCGCAGCGCGGGGAGACCGGGTCCGGCGTGGCGGACCCGGAGCGGGAGAGGCGGGGAGAGGGGGTGGAGAAGAGAAAGGGAGGGGGCGGTCAGTGGCTGGGTGCCGAGCCGCCTCCACCGCGGCATCACCCCAGCCCTCCCCTTCCCTTCTTCTGCCGGCACCGCCCCCGCCCCAGAGTGCACCCTCCCGCCGGGGTCGCTTGGAGGGACCACCACCGTTTCCCTTGTTGGAGCTCAGCCCCGCCCCGGAGCCGCTTGGGGGTGGGGGTGGGGGTGTTCTCCCACCCAAACTCTCCCTGGCTTCCTCTCAGTCTCGGTCCCCCAAGTCGGCGGTTATTCCTGCTCCCCGCTTGTCCCGCGGCCCTCTCCGCAGCCCCGCGCCCGCAACTCCTTACCCTGGCTTAGGCAGCGAGCCGCACCGCTCTTTGGCCCAGACCCGGGCCATGGCGGGTGGGTGGGCGCCGGGGGCTGGGAGAAGGGCGGGATGCTGTGCCAGGTGGGCGAGAAGGCCGGTGACAGCGGCGACGCCGGGAGTCTGCAGTGTGCGAGCGAGAAGTGAGCGCAGAGCGCAGGGCGAGCAGGTGCCTGTGGCGCCGAGAGCGCACGAGCGAGCACAGAGCAGCGGCCGTGAGTGACGGCGTAGGCGGCGGGGGTGTGGTGGGGTGGAGAGCGCCGGGCTTGACTCGGGGCCCGGAGGTTTCCGGGCGGGGGCGGGGTTCCTGCCCCTCGATGGCCAGCCTCTGCGGCCCCCACCGGCCGCTCGTCTCGGCCCCAGCTTTACCCGGTGGGAGGGGGATCCCGAGGCGGCGGGAGGCGGAGGTAGGGTCCGCAGCCACGTTCCGGAGCCCATCCCCGCCCGCAAAGCCCCGCAGTCCCGTACGTCCTCCAGCCTTCACCCTGAGTTTGCCCTCTCCCCAGCCATCTGCAGGAGTGCTCTCTGGTCCCTGAAGGGAACGTGGGACAGGCATGTGGTCTGGACCCGGCACACCGCCTTTCGGGCGACTCCTTCCCCGTGAGAGTCCTCAGCCTGTGGATTTCAGGATCTCTGATCAAGACTCACCCCTTGCCTTACTCCTCAGCTCTGACTCAAGGTTGTGGTCAGGGAACCAGGGCAGGCTCCCATGTCTGCTTTCCTTGCCCTGCCTGCCTGCTGGCGGCACCGCCAGGGGGTCCCCCGGAGTCCAAGAGAAGGGAACCTAGAGGGAAAATGATTCCTGCAGCCAGCCTGGCCCAGCTGTCAGCCATACAGCCTGAACGCCTGAGAGAAAGGAACCTGCAGGCTCCTGTAAGCTTTGCCCCAACCAGCAGGTGTCCGGGCAACACCCACCCTTCTTCCCTCACCCTTTGGGTTTCGGTGGCCAAGGAGCCCCTCCACCCCTCAGGTCACTGTTGCTCAGATAATGAGTCCTTGTTTGCCATGGTCTCTGGCTAGGGACAGGAGGAATGTGTGGGGCTGTCATCCTCTCCCTGGAGTTCCCATCTAGGGGTCGTCTGTCATTTCATCCCACGGGGAACCTGCCCTTAGAAATCCCATCTTCCCTTTGAAACCACTTTGGACCCATGCCCATGAATATAAGAGCCTGTAGGGCCCCACTGCTATCCTCCGCATCTGAAGGGAGGGGGCAGGCTTGCACTGTGCTACACAGATCCAGGACTACAGTGGGATTCTAGGAAAGCAGATTCGGGCACTGCCTCCAAGCCTGCTTCTGATGGCAAATGCCTGCCCACTGTGCAGTGGCCTGTCTGGAGAGACAGCTCTCTGCGTCCCGGATCCAGAAGAGGCTGATGGCCTGGGCTCAGGGGTGTGCTGGGGGAGAATTCCTGCAGCTCCAGCAAGTTATACCTTGGTTACTTTAGGATGTCAGTCTTCTAAACCCGTACCACCTCATCAAACAAACAAACAAAAAAAACCGGTTGCCATTGAGTTGGTCCCAACTAAACCACAGCAACCCTGTAGAACCGAGTAGAACCGCCCCATAGGGTTTCCAAGGAGTAGCTGGTGGATTCCAACTGCCAACCTTTTGGTTAGCAGCCAAGCGCTTAATCACTGCGCCACCAGGGCTCCTACCACCTTGTAGGGTAAGGTATTTCTTGTGCACTGTGTGAATTAGTATTACTATTAATAAGGATACTAGCTAGACTTTATCAAATGCCTTTCATGTTGCAGGCACTGGCTACACACTTTCCATGCACCACTGGTCAGCATGACAGCCAAGCGGTGGTTCTCAGATGTAAATCAGGTCATTCTTCCTCTGCTCAATGCCCGGCCGTGGCTCCCATTTCACTCGGCACAAACACCAGTGTCCTCGTGGAGGCTGACAAGGTCAACCAGTTAGCCTCTCTGCCCTCACCTCATCATCTTGCTAACCCTTCCCTGGTTCCTCACACCCTTCCAGCCACATGTGGCTCCTTCCTGGGAGGTAATGCTCTGGGTGGGCTCCCAGCCCAGGGCCTTTGCCGGCTCTTCCCCCAGACACACGCTTGGTTCTTCAGTTTCTTTGTGTTCCTGCATGTTCTTCAGACCTTTGCTGAGAAGTCAACTTCTCTGTAAGGCCTGCCCAGTGCACCATATTCAATGTGCAATCTGCAAACCCTCCCCTCCGCAGCAATCCCGATCCCTCACCCTACTGTCCTTCCCCCCGCCCCCATAGCACTTACCACCTTCCAACATACTGTACAGTATCCTTATTGATTGTGTTTCTTGTTCACCGTCTGCAAACTCCATTCGGATGGGACTTTGTCTGCCTTGTTCACTAGTCTATCTCCAGCACCTAGAACAAGGCCTGGCACATAAGGGGAGCTCAGTAAATATTGGGGCAGTGAATGGATGAGCTCATTTAATCCTTATAATAATGCTGTGAGGCAGACACTGTTAGTTCACCCCATTTTATAAACGGCTAAGCTCAGAGAGGTTAAACAACTTGCCCAAGGTCACACAGCTATGAAGTGGTCAAGTGAGGCTTCAACCCAGGTCTGTCTAATTCTGGGGTCCTAATTCTTAACCAAGGAGTCCTGGTGGCACAGTGGTTAAGTGCTCGGCTGCTAACCAAAAGGTCAGCAGTTGGAATCCACCAGCCATTCCTTGGAAACCCTATGGGGCAGTTCTGCTCTGTCCTATAGGGTGACTATGAGTCAGAATCGACTCGATGGCAGTGGGTTTGAATTCTTAATCAAAACACCCACTTCTTCCCGACTTCAGGTGAAACTCTGGTCCTGGTACCTATAGTAGGTGTAGAAATCAAACCACCTCTGCCTTGATGGGCTGCAGCCTGGAGCAGCCTGAGCTAGCCCGCTCTGCAGACCCCTCCTGCCTGGTCAACCAGCCTGCAGTAGCTCTGGGTTGCAAAGGTCTATTTGCTTTTCTGCCCCATGTCATAGACTGTGAGGGCGGCACTGGGCCTTTCTTCTCTGTGTCTTCACTTCCCAGCTCGTCCCAGCTCATTGTTAGCTGCTGTCGAGTTGGCCCCCAACTCATGGCGACCCCATGCACAGCACAGTCTGTTTGTTGTGATCCATAGAATTTTCACTGACTGATTTTCAGAAGTAGATTGCCAGTCCTTGCCATGCCTGGCTGCCCTCTCCGTGCAGGGAAGCCAGTTCCTTCTAGCTGTATAAACGCGTCTGTGATGTATGTTGTTTCTCCTAAGGGGACACCCCTCTTGGGACAGAGTTGTTCAGCCCCACCAACTTGGAGTGTCCCTTGGGCTTCCCAAAGATGTCCCGTTTAGAATGAGTCTTGTTAGTGTGGAGCTGGCTTCCCCAATGATGGACTTGTGAGAGCATTTCAGAGCTATTTCGTGTGCAGCCCTGATTGTTCATCAACAGGGAGTTAAAGGGCTAAGCGGTTTCGCCCTGCCCAGGGTCCCTCCCTTCCTGCACAGGCTCTGAAATGCTGTGTACAGGCGCCTGGAGGTGGGCTGTTCTGCAAAGTCACAGGTGAGGCTGAAATTGACCTGCCTTAACCCGATGGAGTGGCCTGTGGGGCCTGCCTGCTGGGCCTTCCCGCTATGTACCCCCCCCCCACCCGGTTGGGGGCCCTCTCCATCATATGCCCGGCCTCCACTCTTGCTCCTGCCGCTGTTATCACCAGCTCATATGATTGGGCCATAAGCTGGGGTACACGGCTCTTGTCAATACCTTTTTATGGATGATTCACTAGACTCTCAGAGGCACTTCAAAAGGTGCCTTTTAAAAAACTTTCCCAGCCTCCTGTGAAAACTCACTGCCGTGGAGTTGATTCCGGCTCACAGCGACCCCACAGGCCAGAGAATCTCCCAGAGGCGTAAGTGGGGTATGGCAGGTAAGCCAGGTATTGCACCAGCCCCGGGGGCGTGGCGCCACGGAGCAGCTACTATTAACCCCCAGACGGTCAGCGCCAAGTCTACGGAAAATGGCGCCTACGGCAAGTGCTGAAATCACAGCCTGTCCAAACCTCTGGGAAACCCTGTGGGGCAGGTCTACTCTGTCCTATAGGGTCGCTATGTGTCGGAATCGACTGGAAGGCAATGGGTTGGTTGGTTCCAAACCTCCGACACCCCTCTTTTAGATAACTTTACCATAGTATCATCTCGAAAATATCAACTCAAAGCTTGTTACTCTTTCAATTAACACATCACCATGCTTGAGGAAGGACGTTGGACCATACCGGGTTAATAGAAACTGCTCAGTGGTGCCACACGCCCAGCTTGGGTGCGTAACCCTAGATAAGTCACTACGTCTGCCCCATAGGGTTTCCAAGACTGTAAATCCTTATGGAAGCAGAGCTGCTGGTGGGTTCGAAGCGCCCACCTTTTGGTTAGCAGCCAAGTGCTTTAACCACTGTGCCACCAGGGCTCCTTCCTCTTGTGAAACCAAACCAAAAACCAAATCCATTGCTGTCCGGTCGATTGCAACTCATAGTGACTCTATAGGACAGAGTAGAACTGCCCCGTAGGGTTTCCAGGGAGCCGCTGGTGGATTCGAGCTGCTGACCTTTTGGTTAGCAACTGAGCTCTTAACCACTGCGCCACCAGGGCTCCTTCCTCTTGTGAAGACACCCTTGAATTACAGTCCTAAGTGAGTGTTTTTCCTGGAACTCAGTTCCAACATTTATTTATTTTAATGCTCAGGTCCCCGTTGAGTTTTGGCTTCAGTGTTCTTGCCTCCGCTGACCCTTCCTGTCCTCCCCCTGCCATGTACAGCAGCGTGGTTTGTGGGTAATGATTTTTGATTGTAAGATGCAGCCTATCCATGAACTGTTCTATCCATAAGCCTGGCACACTCTGTGTACCCAGTGGCTGGAAGGAAAAGATGAGGTTTACGGGGGCCTTTAGTTTTGGACAGTTTAGCCATTCACTCACCATCACCGTCAGGGGTAAAGGCCTGAAGTCTGGCCCCTCCAGGTGCAGCTCAGGGAGGGATGGAGCTTGGCCCTCTTTCTGCCCTGGCAGGGACTGCTGGGGACCGATGAGGCGGGGATGAATGGTTGAGTGTCCCTAAATCACGTTGTGGGGGGTGGGGGTGCGATGAGATGGCTCTCGTTCTGGGTTCTTGTTGCCCTCTCTGTCTCGCTTCCTCACCAAGTGCCAGGTCTGTCTCCTGGACTGCCGCCTTCCAGGAGGTGGATGGTGTGGCTGCAGCCAGCAGCCCCTGTGTCACAGAGACAAGAGAGGGCCTCTTGGCTCTGGCCAGGCCTCCCTGGTCCTCAGAGAGGCTGGCCTGCCCCACCTGTTGTACACGCAGCAAAGCAGTCCTGGCTTGCTGTCGGCCTGTGCTCGGCCCTGGGCCCATAACCATCAGGCCCTGGGCTCTGGCCCCGCCATTGCTGTGCCATGGTTGGCTGTCCCACCATGCTGGACTGGTGGGACAGGCCACATCCTCAGAGCCTGGGACTGTTTGTGTGCTTGTCAGAGACAGGACTGATTGGGCCTGGGCGTGTGTCTGGAGATGAGAAAGGGGACAAAAGGGAGTCCTAAAAACCCAGGTATAGCCTGCTTCACCGCAAACATTTATTTAGCTAATGAGGACGGAGAACGTGCTCATTCATTTCTCCAACAACTATCTGTGGGCACCTACTGTACAGCTGGCTCTGTGCTTGGTGCTGAGAGTACCACAGGGAACAAGGCAGACAAGGTCCCTGCCCGCCCTCAGGAATCCGCATTTGAGGACGGGAGGAGGCAGAAAACCTGATCAGTTCAGCCAGTGCTGGGTGACACGCACCTGTCTTAGTCACCTAGTACTGCTGTAACAGAAAGACCACAATGGATGACTTCAAAGAACAGCAATTTGTTTTCTCACAGTTCTGGAGCCTAAAAGTCCCAGTTAGGGTCTCCGCCATGTCGAGTCCTTCAGTGAACCTCACTCCTATTTTTGGTGTATGCCAGCCATCCTTGGGGTTCCTTTGCGTGTAGATGCTCTTCACATGTCCTCTGTCTTCCCTGCTGTGTGTCTCTGTGTCTATTCTGGTGTTTTATGACTCAGAAGTGATTAGGTTTAGGAAACACCCTACACGGATATGACCTGAAATGATTAATTGATTACATTAGGTGCACTATGGAAGGTGATTATATTACATTACATTAGATGCACTATGGAAAGTGATTATATTATGTTAGGTGCACTATGGAAAGTGATTGTATTACATTACATTAGATACACTATGGAAGGTGATTATATTACATTATATTAGCTGCACTGTGGAAGGTGATTATATTACATTATATTAGATGCACTGTGGAAGGTGATTATATTACATTAGGTGCACTATGGAAGGTGATTGTATTACATTACCTTAGAGACATTATGGAAGATGATTATATTACATTAGGTGCACTATGGAAAGTGATTATATTACATTACATTAGATACGCTATGGAAAGTGATTATATTATCTTAGATGCACTATGGAAAGTGATTATATTACATTACATTAGATGCACTGTGGAAGGTAATTATATTACATTACATTAGCTGTAAAGTAATTAGAAGAGATTGCCTGCCAGTGTTGGAGTCCCTGGCTGGTGCAAAACAACATGCTCAGCTGGTAACTGAAAGGCTGGAAGTTTGAGTCTCCCCAGAGGTGCCTTGGAAGAAAGGCCTGATGATCAACGTCCAAAAAAATCAGCAATTCACAATCCTATGGAGCACAGTCTATTCTGAAAACACACAGAGTCACCATGAGTCGGAGGCAACTCGAGGACAACTAGTTTACATTACATTACACTATGGAAGGTAATCTGCTCTACCCAAGGCCAGTTGCTCTAACCACACATACCTACTCCATGACAGCAACTAGACTAGTGCTTGGCCAAACAACTGGGAACCATAGCCTCCCCTACACCCACACAGACACACTCACTGGGAGTTCTGGGGTCCAGGGAAGAACAGAAGTGGTCAGCCTGCTAAGACCAGGCAGAAGAAGAGCGCTTTAGGTAGAGGGTACGGCAAGGGCAGAGGCCACGGTGGGGTAAGGCTGGTGTGTTAAGAGGGTCAGGAAGGGTGGTGGAGCAGAGTGACTGAGGGGACATGGCAAAGATGAGGAGAGGTGGACAGGGGTAAGGGGCATTGTAGGCCATGGGTAAGGATTAATGTGCCAGGAAGAGTAGGGCTTCAGAGATGAAGACATGGCCCCTGGGTCATGGAGCTCAGAGGCTAATGGGGAAGCCACGGGGCACGTAGTGATCCCAGCCTCAGCAGGAAGGGAAAACTGGGAAGGCTTCCAGAGTGAGAGGCTTTTCAGCTTAGCATTTTGGAGCAGAATTTGGGCTGCCTTGAGGGGACAGGAGTTAGGGTGTGTGCAAGAGGCAGGACATCAGGGGGCTTGGTTGGGACAAAGAGAAGTGTTCAGTGTGACAGAATCATAGGATGGAGCTGAGGAACAGGATGGGGCCCAGGGCTTTGGACTTGAATGTGGTGAGGAGGTCTGACCCAGGCGGCAGTGTGAGGCAGGGTGGGACAGGGAAACTGGCAGTCCCGTAGGGGGATGAGGCCTGGGAGCTGGGAACGGACAATGTGGTTGCCATGGGCACCTCCTTCTTTGGACCCTGTCCGAGGAGAGGCCATCTGGTGTGTCCTCACCTCTCATCGTTCTTCACTCTCCACTCCCTTTGTACTTCAGAGCTGGCCCTGACACTCAGCAGTGCCCCCCAGCACAGCGAAAGTACGAGGCTTGGAGGGTGAGCTCCATGGTGCCCTATCCACGGAGCCAAAGAGCCTTGACCCACCTGTCCTGGTTCCTTGGCCCCCTGAGGGGCCCAGGGCCTCTGGGTTTGGTTGGGAAAGTCCGAGAGCCTCAGTTTCCCCAACTGCAATATGGGATATTAATTCCTGCCTTTCCTCCTTCCCTCTCCAGAGATGCCCAGAGGTGCTGGGCCAGGGTTGGGTAGGAATAAGGCGGGCAGGCTCCAGGGGCTCCAGATACCATGTCTGATGAGTCTTATCAAACCACGGCCTGGGCTGTCTGCAGCACAGTAGACAAGTGAGTGTAAAGCAAAACCAGACCACATCTGTCATTGCCATTTAGACAGGGAGCCAAGCAGACTGGTGTCGAGGCAGGGGTAGATTATCCAATAGGCTAGGTAAGCACGGTGCTTACCTTGCTTACCAGATCATCTGTAGGGAACAATTTCACATTTTTTTCACCATATCAAAGATTCTGCTTCTAGGTATAGCTGGCATCTGCCTCTCTCCCAATCCCACAGCACCTTCCTACAGAATCAAAGCATCTTTTCAAATTTACAGCCCCTGACAGGGGTGGATGACCCAGCAAACAAGGTAAGCACGGGCTTACTTATGCTTACTTCCTTATCTGTAGTGAACAGTTTCACCTGGGTTTCACTTTGATGTGGCTTGGTGAAACCCAGGTGAAACTGTTCACTACAGATTAGTAAGTAAGCACGAGTAAGCCTGTGCTTACCTTGCTTACTGGATAATCCGCCCCTGTGTCTGGGGCTCTGGAGTCAGATTCACCTTGGTTCAAATTCTGGCCCTGCCTTGGCCTCTCTGAGCCTCAGCTTTCTCAGCTGTAAACAGGGTGTACTAACGGTGTGGGCTGCAGGGTGTGATGGGAGGACTGACTGAGAGGAAGCATTTAAAGCAGACTGTTAACCACCAGAGACAGTGCTAGTTAACAGTCCACATTTTAAAGCACTTACCTTGATCACTTTGGTGTTGTGAGGATGTGGGATGGAGGATTTCAGGGCATTGATGGGTGGCCTTTGAGCCTGGGTCCTTGGGAGGGATAGCACACCGTGGGGGAGGGGCTCAGAACTTGGAGGTGACCAGTGGAGCTGAGTGTCTCCTCATGGATTTTTTTTTAACAGCCTGTGTGTTATTTATTTAATTATTTGCCAAAGTAAATCTTACAGACCCGTGGAGAGTTTGTTATTTTTATTTTTAATATTCTCCATACACTCGGGGTTTTATTTCCTGCTAGATCTATTAGTTTAATTTAGTAGAGGACAGACTGTATACTTAACCAAAATTGCTTTGACATTATGGAGAATTAAGAGGCTGGGGCCAGACGGATCTGAGCGGATCTATCTGTTGGAGATGAAACACTGTTATTTGCCCCTGTGCTTCCTTCACCCTCATGGTGAGGATGGTGATTAGAAAACATGGAGCTGACTAATGACGACCCAGGTCAGCCAGGGTCAGGGCTCTGGCTCCCATGCCGGCTCCTGATCCACGGCCATGTCACCCCTGGGTGGGATGTTGTTTGATGGTTCCAGCAGAGATGCTTTTGGGGGCTGAGGTGCCTGGGGTGGCCTCCCAGTGTCCAGCCCTGGCAGTTTCGGCCTCCCTGTGACTGACCAGCTTTCTGAAGAGTGAGTCTCAGGTTGTTAGGAGCCAGAATGCACACAGGAGGCAGTGATGGGGTGGCTGAAGCTGGCACAGATGTGGGGTTTTTGGGGTGAGTCTCCACCACTACGAGCCTCAGTTCCTCCTGTCAGAGGGCGTGGGGTCAAATGAGCCCAAGTCTGGAAGTAGCTTTGCCAATTGCCATGGGCTCGACTCTTTCGGATGATTGTGGTCCTGCAGCCCCCGACTTCTGGGCTCCCAAGAGCAGCTCAGAGCCCTGCTGGTACAGTGGTTAAGAGCTCGGCTGCTAATCAAAAGGTCAGCAGTTTGAATCTACCAGCCACTCCTTGGAAACCCTACGGTGCAGTTCCACTCTGTCCTACAGGGTCACTATGAGTTGGAATCAACTCAGTGGCAACAGGGTAAGAACGACTTGGAAAATGCCAGTTGCGCTAATGGATGGCTCTAGGTCCAGGACTCCAGGGTTTGGAGATTCTTCCACATCTTTCCAGGCTGCCACCTAGAAGTTTCTGACCAGAGGCTTCCCACGTGGGCCTGGGGCCAGATGGAGGCACTTTGGCCCACAGGAGACCCCTAGGCATTCCATAGCTAATCCCCACAGTCACGGGGGGAATTAACCAGTCAGCTCAATGTGCACCGGCTTGCATTGAGTAAGGTACACACAGGCTTCATTGTATTTCCTTGCTAATCTGTGTAATTGCACACGGGTTTCACCACATCTGTGCATGGTGGACAGGTGGAACTGTGCACTGCAGATGGGAGGGAAGGCACAATTGCGCCCGTGCGTACTTGCTTACTGGGTAACCTGGGTCTGTCCACACCCTGCGGGAGCTGAACTTGCCGCCTCTTCTCGTGCTGGACTCTGAAGAGTGAGGGCAGGCAGAGGGGCCCTCCCCAGACACTGTCCTGGGCTGAAGTGGCCCTGCAGCCTGGGGGAGGGGCTCCATGCTGGGCTCAGGCCACACGTGCTCACTCACTGCCCATCTGGCCACACCTGTCCGACACCAGCCCAGACCTGCCCAGCTGCCTGTCCATGGCTCTTCCAGCTGCCACGGTCCGCCTTGAGTCTCTGCCGCTAGGAGCTGTCCTCGTGACCTCTTCCTCGCTCCAAGCTTGGCCGCCCTGTTCTCCGCTCCCACTCCCAGAGCAGCCGTCATGGTCCAGGCTCTCATTCCAGAAGGCACATGCCTGGTTCCACCGTACAGGCCAGCCCTCGAGAGATGACGGGGACTGATCGGGCCCTGTGTTGAGAGGTGCCTGGAGCTGTCAGGGCTCAGCTGGAAGGTGTGCGGTGATGGATTAGTGATGGCTGCCGTGGGCACGGAGGGTCAAGGGGGGAGTGGCGGACTGGCCTCCCTGAGGCCTGGGCAGGGCTGGCTCCACATGTGCTGTGGGAGGGCGTGGGAAGACTGGTCCACGCCAGTGGCAGGGACAGGTGCCCTGGGCCGGTTCCTGGCAGGGCCTTGTCTCAGCCGCCCCCTGCTCCTGCTGAGATGGGGTTATTTGGAGGAATAGATGCCTGCTGTGAACCTCTGGTGGCAAGAGCTTTGCTCAGGTCCTTCTCATACCTGCCCGGACATTGGCCTGCAGGCAGTGCTCAGTGGGTGCTGGGTGGCAGGAAGCCGAGACAACTGCCCGGCAAATTCTCAGGCCTTTTCTCAAAGGAACCTCGGCCTTTCCTGGTCTCGTCCGGGACAGGTGGCCCTCCCCACTGTGGGGAGTGTAGTGCCCGGGTTGAGGGGACAGGCTTCAGAAGCTAAGGGTCTAGCATCGTCTTTGGCTTCAGAACCAGGAGCATCAGGGCTGGGTGGCCACGGAGATCAGCTCATTTCCCCCAGTGGATGCACACGGGCCAGCCGAGGGAAGGCCCACAGGGACAGGGACTGTCACGTCAGGTTCTCACCCAGGGCTGAGCATGCTATGCCGTCCACCTTCCTGCTGAGGCCCAGGCTGGGAGAGGTCCCGGCGGCACAGCCATGACCTTCATGCCTGACTTACCCCTTCAGAGTTACTCCTGCCTATAGACTGGCAGCTGCCAGCACTGCTCAGTTTGTGAAATGTCAGTGGTTTAATATCAATTCTGGAGGTTTTATTGCCTTTCCCCCAGTTTTCCAATGGGATTTTGATCCAATCAAGCCTGATCCAGAGTGACGGTAGATTTGTGTTCCCTTCTGAAGTTGACAAAAGGTCACCGTGCGTGGGGGCTCTGGGGTTGACATGGCTTTCTACATGTGTGATTACCTCCCCATCCCCGTGGGCTCTCGTCGGGCCATGCGTCCCCCCAGGAGGGCAGTTGAGGTGGGGGCCGTGCCGTTCCCCGGGGCCCTTTTCCTGGACATGGTGCGGGGGGAGCGTAATCTCGGGTCATCACCAGCCACAAAGTGCCCTGGTTTTCTTTGCAAAACGTCTTTCTTTTTTCAGACCTAGATTAATTTTTCACAGTCACGTTTCAAAATGTCATTTTTTACTTTCCCTCAAAAGTTGTTGAATGAGATTCTCTGCTCTGGGGAGAGGTTTGAGTTTGGGGCGAGCCACATTCTGGCCCATGCCCCTCTCTGCCTCTCTGGGCTCGGCTTTCTGCACCCAGAGGGGGACCTACATGCTGTTCTTGTCATTCTTTCATGCCCGGGGGTTGTCGCAGGTGGCAGATGGGTTCCATAATTTTTGTCAAGTTTTGAGCTCCTCCCACGGCACTTTGGAAAAATGATACTCAGAGACTCAGCCCAGCTTGGCAAGCGTTTATAGAATGCCGGCTGTATGCATGGCCCAGTGCGGGCTCTGTGAGGGTGGGTAGTGGAGGGAAACAGACAGAGGACAAGGCCCTGGGCAGTTTGAAGGCATTCACGGAGCTCCCTAGTGGTGGGGGTTTTACAGGACTGGCCCCACATGATTGCAAGAGGCACCATTAGCCTGTGCTGCGGCAGGAGGGGGTTTGGCATGCGGCTGGGGGGTGGGGTGAGGGTGGCCAGGCTGAGAAGAGCTGGGGTATCACACTGTGCAAGGGCCTTTCTCCTTGGGGCACCTTTGTAGACATGTCCCCTGCCTGTGACAGAGCTGGGGGACATTGCATGGTATAAAGAGTCTGTAGAGTCTGGTCCACCTGAAGGGCAGCCTCCAGGGTTTACGCAAGGCTGCCTCCTCCTGGCACCTGCCTCCTTCCCTCTGGGTCTGGGGAGGGACTGGGAGGGACTAGGAGGACGCCACCTGGGTCCTGGCCTCCAGCACAGCCAGCCTGTCAAGTGTGCACGCGCCCTCACTCGTCCTGCAGCCTCTCCCTGCAGAGACAATCGGAGAGGGACAGGGCCCAGCCAGATGCCCTCCCCCTCCCCTCCCCCTCCCCCTCCCCTCCCCCTCCCCTCTCCCTCCCCCTCCCCTCCTCTCCCTCTTCCTCTCCCCTTCTTCCTCCCTCTATCCAGGGGCAGCCTTCCCTCCTGTGACTCCAGATCTGAGGCTGGCTCCCCTCCCTGCCCCGCTCCTCATAGCCAGTCCCCCTCCCCTGGCCCGGCTGCTCTTGGTGGGGGCAGTGCTTCTGGACCCTTCCCTTCCACCCTGGAGTAGGCTCGAGCTCCAGGCCCTGCCTCAGCCACAGAAGCTGGCTAGCCTGCCCCACGGCATGAAATCACCTTTCTCTCTCCTGTTGCCTGGCGGGCAGCCTCTGTGGTGTTTCTGTAAGGCACGTGGATTTGCAGGCCCACAGAGAGTGGGTGGACGTGGAAAGGGGTGGGGTGGGCTGGGTCTGAGAGAAGTGGGGAGCAGCGAGGAATGGGGCGACCTCAGCTCTCAGCCCCACCTGGGGGGGCACGGCCCTCTGGCCGATTGTTGCTGGTGGAATGCAGGCCTGATGTGGCCCGACTTTCCAGTGTTTCTGATGAAGCGAGAAATCCAGGTTTTTAGAAATTTTTAAATGTTGGTGTCATTTCAGAAATAAACGCTATGGGGTCTGCAGGCTAGATTTGGCTCATGGGGCCTGGTTTGCCAGGTCTGTTCAGCATCCTCATCTCTCATCAGGCCCAGCTGGGGCCCTGGACAGCACAGCGTGGGTGTGGGGACCCAGCAGAGGGCTCTTGTGGGCAGGATCCTAGCCGTCCCAACTCCCAGCCTTTCTCTAAAACCTGTAAGGCTCTGTGGGCACCCTTACGCTAGCTAGGTGTCACTGGTGAGTTTGAGGCACCTATGACATATGGTCCTCATGGAGTTCCAGAGGCACCTGATTTTCCCTCCATTCCCCTTTGGGCAAGGATGTTAGCCCTGAATCTGGCTTTCTTCAGTCCTGGGCGCAGACTGCGCTCTCATCTTTGCTTGGCCCTTGGGTGTTTGAGGTGGACGTGTGGGAAGCGTCCCACAAGCCCTGAGGGGGAAGGATGTTAGCCCTGAATCTGGCTTTCTTCAGTCCTGGGTGCAGACTGCGCTCTCATCTTTGCTTGGCCCTTGGGTGTTTGAGGTGGACGTGTGGGAAGCGTCCCACAAGCCCTGAGGGGGAGGCGTCGATGGCATTGCTTTGGAGGGGGAAGGACGTGTGGCTGGTGACCTCGGTCAGGCTCTGTGCCCTGATTTCACCCTCACTGCACCTTCGTGTTTAGGATCTGTCTCCAATTTAGGAACAAAGAAGTCGAGCGCACACGGTGTGAAGTTTTCCCAAGTCCTGGAGCTGGTCCCTGGAGGAGCCGGAACCAAGCCCAGGGCGGCTCTGCCTTTAGGTCCTGCCCTGTCTGCTTGGCACCTGCCTCCTGGGCTCGAGGCTTCTGGGCTGGGGGAGGCCGAGGGCTGGTTTTCGTTCTGGGCCTTCCTGCAGAGGCCGGCACAGATCACCAGCAGTCTCTCCCTTCCTGTCCACGGCAGGACCTCTCAGACCAGCCGTGTCTTCACCGTCTGCTCACAGCCCGCACGCTCCTCGGCCTGGCTTCCACGCTGGTCCTTCACCAAAACGCTCAAGATAAGATACTAATTACCTCAGTGTCCCCGCATTCAGGGGGCATTTTTCCGTCCTCATCCTGACCGTCAGCATGTTCAGTAGGTTGAGTACGTTCTTCCTGAAGCACTAGCTTCCCTTGGCTTTCGCGACACAGTCTTGCCTCTCCCTACTGCTCTGGCTGTGTCTCCTCAGCCTCCTCAGGCTCACCCTTTTTGACAAGCTGTGGAGTGTTGGATTTCTCTCTGCTCGGCCCAAGGCCCTCTTCTCTCCCACACTTTCTCATTGAGGTCCCGTCTACTCAACTGATTTAATTTCTAATAGACCCACAAACTCCCATTTCCAACCCAGACGTGTCCTCTGGCTCCAGACGGATGTGGTTCTCTGTCTTCATGGGCTTCCATGGAGATGTCATAGAGGAACCTCACCATGTCCGCACGAGGCTCATGATGTTTCTTCACAAACCTGGTCCTCTACAAAGCCGGGTCTACCACCTGGCTGGTAGTTTTCTCTGTCTCAGTAATGGGTATGACCACCCACACGGCCTGACAAGAGGGGTCCTTGACACCTTTCTCTTCCTCACCCCAATGGACCATTGCCTTGGCCTGTGGTTTTACCTTTGGGATGTCTCTCAGATCCATCCACTTCTCTTCACCTCCTCAGCCTGATCTCCATCAACTATTTCTGGGTGACACTGGCCTCCCGTAGCCCTAACACCTCCCACGGCACCTCCCACATAGAAGGGAGATGTACGTGTATAGTGGTTAGGTGTTGCTGGTTATGCTGAAGGGTGGATCCTTCTGGCCCTTTCCTCTCAGGGCTCAGCTGTATCTGGAGGCAGAACATCTCTGACTTCTCTGCCTCCATAGCTAGTGGAACTGTTTCGTTCAGTCCTGGAATGCCTTGTTATGGCGCAAAGAGGCCTGGTCTGTTAGGATGAGGAGGGAGGAGGTGACCTCTGCAGGGGAGGAAATACTGAGAACACCAAGTGTGCCTCCCCTTCCTCATTATCACTTATTGACCACTTATGGTATACAGACTGCCATGCTCTTAAAGTGCCTGACACAGAGTACCTCTTCAATACGTATTTCTTGAACTAATGAACGAAAGCATAAATGTATTAACTTACTTAATCTACATATGATCTCTATCAGGGTTGTTATTATTATCATTCCCATTTTGCAGGTGAAAAAACTGAGGTCTGGAACATTTTAGTAACGTAATTAAAGGTATAACATAACAAGACATGGTGGAGCCAAGGCTAAGCCTGTTCCACCACCCAGTAGGGGTCACCAATCAGAGCAGCCCAGCATCCACCAGTCAGTGGTCCTGGTCCTCCTCCTTCTTTCCGTGTTGGGGGATTTCCCTTCCTAGCATCTCAAGTTGGCGCCTCTGTAGGCACAGCCACTGGGTTAGTTAGTACAGACGCTGGTGAGCAACTGGGTAATTATTTCCAAAAATATTGACTTGGAATGTGAAGAAAGCTCTTCTCCTTGCTACCCATCAGCAGAAAATTGCCTTTGGTATTAACATTTCATCAGCTGCATAATGTGCATTGAAGTAAATGCATAATTAGAAATAATAGCCTGGGAAAATTCACTCTTATTTATAAAATAGGGCTTGTTAAATTAAAACAGGAGCTAACGACTTCTGTCTCACTCTTAAAGCGTGTCCGAGGCTTTGCTTGTCTCTCTTTGGGGAGGCCTTCCATTGGCGGGGGTCTGGATGCATCTGGGGAGAGCTCGCAGAGGGGACACCCCACGGAGGAGGCACAGACACGCCTCTCCTAGAGGTAGCTCTCTAGTAATGCGAACGGGCATCTCCAAAACATCACTCAATGAATGGTGATCCCCGAGGAAAGGAGGCTTGGAGACAATTTCCTCCACCCTTATTCTTTTCTTCTGAAGGATAGGGGCCAACCCACCTGCCCCCCACCACCTGTCTGTCAGTTTGTTGTACTTCGGTGGCTTGCGGGTTGCTGTGATGCTGGAAGCTATGCCACTGGTATTTCAAATACCAGCAGGATCACCCATGGTGGACGGGTTTCAGTGGAGTTTCCAGACTAAGATAGACCAGGAAGAAAGGCCTGGCAGTTTACTTCCAAAAATTAGTCGGTGAAAACCTTATGGATCACAACAGAGCATTGTCTGACTCGCTTGCCTCGGACACGTCATCAGGAGGGATTAATTTCTAGAGCAGTGCATCATTTTTGGTGAAGGAGCGGACCAGTGAGGGGGTGGGAGACCCTGGGTGAGACGGATTGGCACGGTGGCCACAGTGATGGGCTTGGAGATGCCGGTGATGGCAAGAACGGCACAGGACCGGGCAACATTTTGTTCTGTTGTATGCAAGGTTGCCATGAGCTGAAGTTAACTCAGCGGCGTCTATCTGTCTGCCTCTCTGTCTGTCTGTCCATCTGTCCTTGCTTACTTTCTTCCTTCCTTCCATCTATCCATCCATCCGCCTATCCGCCTGGCCCACCTGAGTCCCAGGGGTGGCGTGGGGGCTGGGGAGGACGCCGTATGTACGAGTGTCTTGTGGGGGATGTACGTGCCCTACAAGTGCAAGTGTTTGCAGAGGGCAGTGGGAAAAGCAACTTCATCGTTCTCGTTGTCGATATCCCTTTGCGCATTCAACAAGCCTCCGGTATTCCATGCCCTGGTGTGCAGTGGGTAAGCGCTCGCCTTCTAAGCAAAGGTCAGCAGTTCGAATCCACCAGCTGCTCCTTGGAAACTCTATGGGGCAGTTCTTCTCAGGCTGTGCTGGGGTGCTGGCCTACCTTCCAAGCAGATACGGGGTCCGACAGCATGAGACAGGCCCACACGTGTCCTGCTTCCTCCTGCACCTCGGGAACCCACGTGTCTAAGAACGCCTGCTCCCGTCTTTGAAACTGCTCCCCTGCAAGGATCATGGGGGAAATGACCACGCTCCCCCTTACGCGATGGGGAAGCCCGAG
Source organism: Dugong dugon (assembly GCA_030035585.1). NCBI lineage: Eukaryota > Metazoa > Chordata > Mammalia > Sirenia > Dugongidae > Dugong > Dugong dugon. The sequence continues at coordinate 73,918,675 of CM057478.1, forward strand.
GCCCAGAGAGGGAAGGGGCTGGCCCGGGGTCACACAGTGGGCAGCGCAGAGGCCAGGCCTCAGGCTTCTCTCAGGGCTGAGCCCGGTGATCAGGGGAGGCTGGGCGGCCTTCTGCTTCTTCGTCCCACCTGGCCCACCCCAGGGTGCAGAGGGGACCCTGAGGAGCCCCGCTCACAGCCTTGCCCCAGGCCTCCTTGGCCCCCTTCCTCCTCCTCCTCCCTCCCCCAGGGGACACAGGTTCCCTTTTCATGTGGGAAGAAAGCTGCCTGCTTGTCTCCAGGAACAGCTGGGCCTTGTCCCCTCAGCTGTGGCTCAGCGCCTGCCGTGGGCCACACAATCCCGGCTGTGTCCCAGGGGCCAGGGCCTGACGGAAGCGCCTTGGCTCCGGCCCAGGAGCTGCGGGGGGCCTTGGGCCTGCGCGAGGTTGGAGGCTGGGGGCCTTCAGGGAGCCCTGGCAGAGAGAAGGGTCTCCAGGGCATCAGGGAAGGGGGCCGAAGGGAGTATGAAGTGTCGGCCAGTTCCTTCCTCACTGGCCCCCTCACTCCCAGGGTGACGTGAGCAGCAGATGAAAACCGCTGTGGATTTTCTCTGGCTCTACCCTCACCCCAAGCTCCTGTGCCCCAGCAGGCTGGAGCCTCTTCTGCAGGTGGAAAGGAGGAGAACATGGGAAACAGCTGAGTCAGGGGCGGCCCCAACCCTAGGCCTCTGTGGGGGCAGGGCTGGCTGCCCCCTCACTGTGGGTCCCTAGGCCCTCGTCCCCACCCCAGGCAGCCTCACCCACTCTGTACTGCGGGCCCCCGAGCCTGCCCCTGCTGTGACTCCGTTCCCCACTAATAACCATAGCCACAGAGCGAGGCTTGTTCCGGACCCAGCAGCACCCAGGTGCCCTGCAAACACCGCCCCACGCACAGCAACAAAGCCAGCGAGGCCTGTGGTTTGCAGGTGCGGAAGCCGAAGCCGAGACTCGGGATGGTTAAATAACTCCCCCAGGGTGGTAGGGCTGGCCCTGCCGGATCCTTCTCACTGCGAAGGCTGTGCCCTGACAAACAGGCTCTCCGGCTTCTCTGGGTGCCTTGGCTCCAGCTTGGCTTCTGCTTTACCCAACGACAACCATTTTTTGAGTTCCTACTCTGTACTTACTCATGGTCTTAGATTGTAGCCAGGGAGACAGATAATGACTGTGTGAACGAAAACGAAGAAAAGATTCAGACAGTGTAACTACTATGCAGAGAATTTAAAGAGAGGGCTGTGCTAGGGCTGCGTGGTGCACCCCTCAACAGGGAGGCCAGGTAAGATGCACTGAGGACGTGGGATCTGATTTGACAGACAAGGTGGGGACCAGCTATTTGGGTGGGATGGGCCCCTTCCTGCGCTGGCGAGCGGTGGGTCTGGAACGGCAGGAGGGGGCATTGTGGGGGGGATGCATACACACTCGGGGGTGCTGCCCAGGGATGAGAAAGAGCCTCCACGTGGCTTTCTGTCACCGGATTCAGTTGTCCTGTCTGGGAATTGGGTCCATAACAGCCACTTGCTACAGGCACCAAAGCTGGAGGGGAGTCGTGGGGGCAGGCAGAGGGGAGGACTCCAGTAGCTGAATTGACCTGCTGTACGGGACCCCAGAGAGCAGAATCGGACCTTGTGGAAGGTGGGTTTTGGAAGGGGTGTTTAACAGTCATAGACATTCAGGGATGAGAAGGTCGTCCTGGGAGGCGATGATCTGCCTGTCCCTGGCAGAGTCCAAGGGGAGTGATGCTCGCAGTCAGAATCCGGTGGAACAGCTGACCCTAGGAGACTGAGTAGAGGGGGCTTGGGTCTCCCCTAGTGGTCTCTGAGCCGCCTGAGTGTGGAAGGAGGATAGTGGGGGATGGGTGCGTACTCCCTGCAGACCTGGGCCTTTGGGTGCCTGGGTCCGGTTGCAGAGCTGGCTCTGTGCTCTGGGTCAGGAAGTGCCTGGTGCTTGATAAATTTTGTCGCTTGATTGATTTCATCCCGGCCCTGGAGGGAAGTGAAGGGAAGATTTCTTGATATGAGAAGACCAAATTAGGAACAGATGTCTTTTCAAGCTATTAATAGGCAGCTGGGGAACAATAGGGCTTATTTTTAAAGGAGCACACGGCCTGCGGTTGCCGCCGTCCGCTTGGATACTTTATGCTGGAGCGTGGCATATTCTTGGTGGAGAGTGGAGTTCTGCAGGGATGGGGGAGCCTGCCGGATCTGGGATTCAGGTCCTGAGCCAGCGGCTCTGCATTGAGCTCTTCCTTCAGTCCTGCTCCATTGCCCATCAAGGGCCCCAGACCCCCATGAGTCTGATAAACGGGGTTCAGCACAGACTGCTTTTCAGAGAAGGGGCAGCCAGTGTACAAGACACGCCCTAACCGGACTGTGTCATCATTTTATTCTTTAAGAGGGAAGTCTGCGGTTTGACTTTTAGGCAAATGAATATAAACCACCTTGGAAGCTGTTAGTAGCATTCGCAATTACACTCATTCACAATTCAAATTGTCCATGACGCTGTGCGTGCGTGCTTTCTCCCTCGATTGCAATTTCAAAACTAACATGACTTAGCTCGTTAGAAGTAATACTAGTGAGGGAGAGCTTTCCTTAAAAAAAAAAAAAAAAAGCCAACATTTTGCCTTAATGTGTTCCTTTAAAAAAAAAGAGAAGTTAATTATGACGCAGACATAATTAACACTGTTGATTGAGCCTGTGTCCCATCTTGCCGCGTGCACAGAGCTGGGATGGGAGTGCTATTCTGGGGTAAGTGTGACTTCTGAGCAGCCAGCCTGGCCAGGCAGCTTCCCACAGTCACTGGGGCAGGTGGGGAGAGCCTGGCAGAGGCGCCCGCACTCCTGGTGGCGTTAGTAATTTCTGAACCAGGCCCAGGCTCCTCCGTGGGGACTAGGCCCTGCTGCTGAGTCTGCCGCCTCCCTGTCCCTTGGGGCTTGTTCAGCCTGAGGCATGCCTGCACGGAGAGTGGAGAGGATGCCTTTGGTGTGCTGCCTGTCTCCCCTGGCTGGCCGGCACACCGCGACTCCACCTGATCAGGCAGAGCTGGCCCGCACACTGTGACTCTGCCTGATCACTCAGGGCTGGCCCGCACACCACGACTCTCCCCTGATCACTCAGGGCTGGCCCGCACACCACGACTCTCCCCTGATCACTCAGGGCTGCTTGCACACCGTGACTCTGCCTGAGGACGCTCGCTAGCTTGGGTGTTCACGCCCCCAGGAGTACCCTTCAGCCAGTATTGCAAGAGAACTGATGGATAAGTACTCACCTTTTGGGTGGGACCACTCTGAGGCATGCTCTGCACCATCTCCCTGAGGTCCCCAGCGGCAGAGCCCTGGTTGCCTTCAGCAGTAACCTGCTCACTACGTCCTGCGTTGCTCGTTCCTGTCCCACTCCCCACCAGTGCTTCCTGGGGTCACCTCCCAAATAAAACTACTGGAGTGTAAATCCTTGCCCTGGTGTCTGCTTCTGGGTGGTCAGAGTAGCAGTGAAGATGGAAGACATCTCATAGGACGGGGTCACTTTGTGACTGTGTGCTCCTGGATGTACCAGCCTCCGACCCACCGCCAGACTGTGCAGTGCTTGAGGACTGGAAGGGCACTAGATGACCCGTCTGCTGGCTTATCCCACTGCTGCGCTCATCCTGGGCACCAGCACGCTAAGCAGGCTGGTTCCGTGTTTCTCTGAGGCTGGGGCTTTGAGGGCCCTGTTCTGGGGCACATGCTTTATGGGGAGGACTGCCTGTGACCCTCTCTGTGTAGTCCCCTACCCTCCCAAGCCCCTCAACAGCTTTGGAAGAAGCCAGGGAAAATCCCCATTCAGATATTAACCCTTGCATAACTCACATGCAGGGTCAGCTATTGCCAGTAAGGGAATCCCTGATGGAGACACGTCCTAATGTGCTGCCGAGGTCACGGTCCTATTGGGGCCATCACTCACCTTCTTCCATGACAGCGGCCTCCTCTCTCTTTGGGCGTCTTATCCTCCCCTTGTTCAACCATGCAGTTCTGGTGGGGTGGAGGGGAGGGGTGCTGTCAAGGCAGGGGGCATGGGACCCAAGCCAGCAAATCAGCACCTTTCCAAGGAGTTCTAATTTGGAGACAAGGGGAGAGCCGCACCATCCCTAGGGAAGTTGGGGACTTGTGAACCGGGAGCTGTCGTGGCCATGTTGCAACGTTCCAGAGAGCAGGTTTGACAGAATGAGGCTGGCCCTAGAAGGTCCCAGGGATGAGAGATGGAGAGCGAGTCCTGCTGGTCCCAGCTGTCCCCAGGGCCCTGTTGGACTCCTGCCCTCCCTTCTGGGGCATTAGCCATTGAGCCCATCCAGCCTCCCTCTTTGCTTGATCTGGCTTGGGTTGAGTTTCTGTCACTTGCCACCAAGGATCCTGACAGTCATACCCACATCAAGATGTATTTGTTCAGCCACCAAGGCCCCTTGCTCATTGTCATCCTGGTGATGGACCACAGCAGGGTTGCAGCCTGTCCTTTGGCAGACCTGCTCTGATTCAGCCATTCAATGAATGTCACTTGTCACCAAAGCATTCCCCAATTCTCCAATCAAGAGACGGGGGTGGCCCTCAGGGAAGCCAGGCTGAAGAGACAATGACCGATGGCCCCTTTACCTGCCGTGGAACACACAGGTGTGCTAGAGGAAATGGTGGTCATGGCGAGCTGTCACCTAGGGGTGTGTGGGTACCCTTTCAGCACCAGCTGGGAGAGGGAGGAGTGGGCGGTAGGGTAGGGATGCTTCATGTGCTTGTTCAGAAATAGCCACTGATGGCCGGCCAAGCAGGAGAGCGAGGGCTTGAAACAACAAGCCCGTGAGGCGGAGCTGTCCACATTCCCAGTCTGCCCCTTGTTCCCATTAACATGCATCTTCTTGCCAGATCTTCTGTCCTCATTAGGGGGAGGAGAATGGAGCACCACAGAGATGAGAAGTGCACAAGTAACCACAGTGTCAGGTAGGAGGGGGGCTTGCCCTTCAAGAGGCTCCCAGGTCTTCAGGGGCTCCAGAGCTGAATCATGAGCTTCCCACCTCCCCAGGGAGACTTCTGATGGCAGATTCAGTGGTCACTGTGTGGCCTGCACCCTGGCAGTGCAGTGGTTTAGCACTCAGCTGCTAACCGAAAGGCCACACCAGCCACTCCACAGGAGAAAGTTGTGGCAGTCTGCTTCCATAAGGATTTATCAGCCTTGGAAACCCTATGGGTAGGAATTAACCCCATGGCAGTAGGTTTGGTTTTAGAGGTGCATCCTGTGGCTTAGACATCTGGAACCACCTCAGTGTGAGCCCGTTCCCAAACACGAGTAGGTCTCCATCTGGCAAGTCTATGAGGCCTCAGTGTTCTCGGTGTTGATATAGCTGCTGAGTCAGTCTTCCAAGAAGCCTTGGTCATCTCCTCCAGCCCCCTGCCTCTGGATGGGCAAATGCTCCTGGGCTAATGGGCATTAACCTTAACCAGCCTTACTGGTGGACTTGTTTCCGAGCTCTACATTTCTTCCTGAGGAAATTCCCCCTGTTATGTGACCACATGCCCTCCTGCTGCAAAGTGTGATGACTGAGTTATAAAGGAGCATTTGGGCTGAGGGTTTTAACAAAGGGAGAGTCGTTCAGAAATGACCTGCTCTCACTGTTTTGTTTTTTTTTAACAATCAAAGGAGTATTTCTCTTGACCAGATAGAGAGCTTTTCACTTCGCATCTCTCTCTGCCCTGCAGAAAGTGTCACTCCTGAATCTGCTGGCATAAGTCCTGTCTGATGTCTGTAATTTCGAGTGGTTTCCTGGAGACAGAGGACATTGATTTTGGCATTTGTTCTGCTGTGCCTGTCTCTCATGAAATATTAACATCAGCTTTTGACATGGAGCTCCTGAACGTATCAGAAAGAATGTGGTCTGTGACTTTAAAATATATTGGGGAGCGTGTTAGACACGGGGGAAGTTTTAGAGAATGAAATATTTTTCAAGCGTTTGGAAAGTTTTGGAGAGTCACCGAATTGTTGCTCCTTTTCGTGTGTGAGATTCTTGCTTCTTCTTGCTGCGGGCTTTCTTGACAACTTGGTTGTGCTGAATAACTTCAGTATGAGAGGAAATGATTGACCAGCATCCACAGTGTGGCATCCTGGGAGGAGCCTGGGCCGGGAGCCTAAAGGTGAGGCCCTGGGCTGCTCTGCCACAGCCAGCTCTCCATGAACTCCAGCAAGTCCTGCTCTCTTGGGGCCTCAGCTTCTCCACTGGTGAAATGGGGATCAGGATCCCTTCCCCTCTCGCACCTCAGAGCAGTGAGATGGTGGGAGGGTACCACTGCCCGGACAGTTTTTTTTTTTTAATTTTGGTGAGTGCACATGACAATGATGAGCATAACGATCGCCTGATGGCGCAGGAGCAGGCAGTGTTTCGTTCCGTTCGTTGTACACAGGGTCGCTGGGAGTCAGTTCCCACTCGATGACATCTAACAGCAATTTACAGGCAGTCCCTGGGGCAAGAACGAGATGCGTTCCTAAGTGTTTCTTTCAGAATTTGTAGGTAAGTCAGAACAGGGGTGCATGCATCTTATTCAGCCTTACTTCAGTGCAAGAAAGGAGCCCTCGTGGCGCAGCGGTTAAAGTGCTTGGCTGCTAACCAAAAAGTCTTCGGTTCAAACTCACCAGCCGTTTGGTGGGAGAAAGATGTGGCAGTCTGCTTCCATAAAGTTGACAACATTGGAAACCCTATGGGGCAGTTCTGCTCTGTCCTGTAGGGTCACTAGGAGTCAGAATCGACTCGACGGCAGTGGGATTGGTTTGGTTAGGGCAAGAAAAGTCTCGAAGCCTTTTCAATGTTGTAAAAGCTGCGCGTGCCACAAGTGACGGTGGCTGTGATAAAGAATTTGCTTTGAGTAGGGAGTTGGGGTTGATTCAACCTTTTCAAAGTGAGGGTAAATTCATATAACATTAAAGCATAAGTTGTCCTTAAGTCAGGCATTTGTTTGTAACCTGGGGACTGCCTGTATATATAACAAAGCTTTTGTCATTTTGACATTTTTTACAGGCACAATTACAGTCATCATGTTGTACAGCCATTACCACTGTCTGTTTCCAAATTTTCCCATCACACATCAGTGTGCCTGGGTGGTGCAAAGAGTTAAGCACTCAACTACTAACTGAAAGATTGGCAGTTTGAACTCACCCAGAGGCGCCTTGGGAGAAAGGCCTGGAGATCTGCTTCTGAAAGGTCACAGCCTTGGAAGCCCTCTGGAGCATAGTTCTACTCTGCACACATGGGGTTGCCATGAGCTGGTATTGACTAGATGGTGGCTGGTTTGGTTTTGGCTTGGTGACAGAAGTTCAGTGCCAGCTGAGCAATGACTCTCTGTCCCCTCCCTCCACCCCAGGAAACCAAAAAACCACACCTATTGCCTTCGAGTCAATTCTGACTCATAGCGACCTTATAGGACAGAGTAGAACTGCCCCATAGGGTTTCCAAGGAGTGGCTGGTGGATTTGAACTGCCAATGTTTTGCTTAGCAGCCAAGCACTTAACCACTGTGCCACCAGGGCTCCCACTAATAAACTTTGCTTTCTCTCTATTTGCCTATCCTAACATTTTATATAAGTGAGATCATACGATATTTGCCCTTTTGCAAGCTGCTTATTTCACTCAGCATAATGTTTTCCAGATTCATCCACGATGTGGCGTGTATCAGCACTTCATTCCTCTTTATGGTAGGACAATAACTCACTGTTTCCATTTGTCTGTTGACGGACATTAGGTTGTTACCATCTTTTGGTGACTTACTATTTGCTTAAGCCAGCTCTTTCTCTCTCTGAGTGGACACAGAAAGTCACCTTGACTTACTTGGCCTTGAGCACCCCAAGGGCACTCCTCATGCAAATAGAGAACTAGGGGGTCCTATTGCCCTTGAGAAGCAGTCCCCCAAGACCTCCTGCTCTGACCTCACAGAGCCCCAGGCTTGGTTTCTGGAGAGGAAGGGGCTTATTTATTTATTATTGTGCTTTAAATGGAAGTTTACAGTTCAAATTAGTTTCTCATATAAAACTTTATACACACACTGCTATGTGACGCTAGTTGTTCTCCTTATACTGTAACAGCACATGCTTCCTTTCCACCCCTGATTTCCTGTGTCCATTCAACCAGCTCCTGACCCCCTCTGCCTTCTCATCTCACCTCCGGACAGAAGCTGCCCGTTTAGTCTAGTGTCTAAGAAGGACACTCTTCACAAGTATCATTTTATGTCCCATAGTCCAGTTTAATCTTTGTCTGAAGAGTTGGCCTCGGGAATGGTTTTAGTTTTGGACTAGCAGAGAGTCCAGGGGCTGTGTCTTCTGGGGTGCCTCCAGTCTCAGTCAGACCATTAAGTCTGGTCTTTTTACTAGAATTTGAGTTCTGCACTCTACTTTTCTCCTGCTCCATCAGGGACTCTCTGTTGTGTTCCCTGTCAGGGTGGTCATTGGTGGTAGCTGGGCACCATCTAGTTCTTCTGGTCTCAGGCTGATGGAGTCTCTGGTTTATGTGGCTCTTTCTGTCTCTTGGGCTAATATTTTCCCTGTGTCTTTGGTGTTCTTCATCCTCCTTTGCTCTAGGTGCGTTGGGACCAATTGATGCATCTTAGATGGCCACTCGCTAGCTTTTAAGACCCCAGACATCACTCACCAAAGTGGGATGCAGAACATTTTCTTAACAGACTTTGTTATGCCAGTTGACCTAGATGTCCAGGACGGATCTTATTTTCATAGGCCTCACAGATGCTCAGCCACCTGAGGTGGCTCACAACCCAGGCCTGGCCGTGGCAATGAGTTCTAGATCCCAATGAAACAATTCCTGGTGGTTAGTGACACTCAGCTGTGCACAAGGAGTCTGGGAAATCTCATGGCAGAGATGGACATCAGGGGAGCAGGCTGTGCTCACCCATGGCATGCACTCAGGGGAGCTCAGGGCTGCCCTCCAAGGCACCTCATCCCTGAAGACTTCGCTGTGTTTTGCTGTCAGCCCTTCTGCTCTGGGAAACTTGAAAATGCTATGCCTGGTGCAGACACTTGAAGAAATTGGCTTGGACAGGAGGCATTTAGAGCTAGTTAGAAGGTCAGGCGATTCTAACTGGCAGGGATCATCCAAGGCAGCGTGCTGACGCCTAGCACCTGCCCTGCCAGGATGGCCTTTCCTTTCCCTGGTTCGGAGGCTGAAAGAATGTGGGCACCACGAGGACCGGGGCCCTGACTGCCTTAATTCCTGGGACCCTCCGGAGCCACATTTTATTCCTTCACTCATTCATTTGTTAATTAAGTGTTGAACCCTGGGCCAGGCCAGGGGCTGGGCTGAGGGCATTCAGAGCTCTGTTAGTGGGGGGATGTAATCACCTGCAGCAGGGAGGCGAGGGGGGAGTGAGCCAGGAGTTCCTGTGGGGCTTAGCAGGGCTCTCGACGCCCCCCCACCTTGTTTTCTAGGACCCTTGGGAGGCTCAAGCTCCTTCTAACTCTCGTGCGACCCTGTGTCTGGCCACCGTCTTGCCCACCACCCCAGCTGTGCTCCATCCTGTCCATGTCCCTTGTCCTGCACCAGGCCTCACCTCACTGTCCCTCCCTCCCCTTACCCTGGACATGCCGCCTCTGTGAGTGCCTCTCAGACAGCAGTGAGGGATTGGCCCTCAGCCCCATCTGAGGACATGGGTCTAGACCGGTGACAAAGGTTCATTCGATTGAGGAGGTGAGTTATTTACCCTATAACACAATAACCGGGGCAGGGTTTCCTCTTCCTCCCTCTCCCCTTCTCCTCTTTCCTTCTCTCTTAGAAGGGCCATGGGACCCAAGGGTGGCTCTGGAATGCCGGCATGGGCTGCCCATGCTCCCTGGGCTGCCCAGAGCAAGCTCTGAGAGCTCATTGGTCTTCTGTGTCCTTGCCCAGCAGGCCCACCTCATACCCTGGCGGAAAGCTCTACCAGGGGCTTGGCCTCCAGGAGGTGATGGGTACAGCAGCCAACTGAGCCTCTTTACCTTGCCTTCCCTTCTGGGCCCTCAAGGTAGGCCAGATGCACACGTGCCCACTCCCTACCGCCCAGCCCCATGACCAGGCCAGCTTCGCCACCGTTGCTGAGTTCACTGCACCCAAGAACCCTAGAGTTGGTGGGCCCCATGGAGGATCTCTTATTAAACAGATGAGGAACCCAAGGCCTCGAGACTGGCAGAGACTTGTCCCCAGAGAGGCTGTGGAGACCCTGGCCTCCTGACTCCCAGCCCAGGGCTCTAAGCACCCCTCAAGGAGCCGCCTGACCTCCGGAAAGCTCTGCAGCCCTTGCCAGTGCTGTGTTTATTGCTGAAGGGAGTGGAGGGGACAGAGGAGAAAGGGGAGAAGGAAGCTGAACCCTCTTCTTGTGAAATCACAGCTTGATATGGAGTCACTTCTGCCGAATGCCCACCCTTCTACCCCAGAAACCTCAAACAGCGGGAGCAGCACCTGGCTTTGGCCGACACCAGGCTTCTGGTGTGGGGTGTGTCTGGGACACAGCTCTGTACCCAGGTGGCCTGTTGTCTGCACAGGGCACTTGGACCCTGATTCCCTCCGCCCTGTCTGAGATGAAGGCTTAAGAGCGTTGGCTTCCTTTCTTTCTTTCCTTCTTGCTTTTCTCTCCCTCCCCTCTCCCTCCTCCCTTTCTTTTCTCTGTCCTCCTCCCACTGTCCCTTCCCCTCTCCTTGAGTTTAATAACAAACCCGTTGCTGTGCAGTTGATTCCGACTCATAGCCACCCTATGGGACAGAGTAGAACTGCCCCGTAGGGTTTCCAGGGAGCGGCTCACTCTAGCTGTTAACCACTGCGCCACTGGGGCTCCTTGAATTTAACAGCAGATATAAAACACCCCAAATGACATTGAAGCAATAGGTGAAATTTAGAGCAATGTTTCTTCAAGACAAGAAATAATTGTTCTTAGGAGTCCCCAAGATTAGGAAAAACGATTATGGAAAACAATATGAGCTGGGAGTAGTTTTGTTTTAAGGATGTTTCCATTCTAGACCATTTCAATTGGTTCTGTTCTCTGACCGGTGAGATTTGTTGTATTTATTTATTTATTTTTGCTGAAGATTTCCCGCCAATATTTGTTCACTAGGTTATTCTTATACTTTGTCTAAGTTGATAACATTTGGATTCTCTTCTATTTTATTATATTCAACACTTGTTATTTTTTTCACGATTTTCCATTTCAAAAGAATTTTTTTTTTCCCAATTTGATGCTTTACTGTATTGGGAAGAATCAAGAGTGTCATGTTGCCTGAGTTCTTCACGCTAGAAAATGGCTGTTTCTTGATTTTTATTTTTGAAGGGTAACTTGAATTGTATACAGTTAGTCCCTGACTTATGACGGATTTGACGTACGATGAATCACGCTTTTGAGAGTACTTTTTTTTTTTTTTGTACATTTTACTGTTCATAATATCTACTACATACAGTGCTGCAGCACGTAATCTGCTTATGTTGTCATTCTCAGATATTCACTTGGACGATTTGCTGGACTGTAGGCTACTGCCTGGTCTACGATGGTTTGGTGTCAGTGTTGGGAGTCATGATGGATAGAAAGTTGGGCAATGTTCAACTCTAATGACATACAGCAATTGAGCTGCACATGGGCCCTACAGCCTTTACTCACTCTGATGCCACCTTCATTGTAGACCAGGCCTATAGTGTGATGTGATTCAGTGTTTCATACTGTAAGAAGCATTAGTTGTTAATTTGAAGCTGAGTTGTTCAAGTTTCTCTAACTGTGTCTCTTGCACAATGTTCCGCTGCTATTCATAACGTTTTCACTGGCTAATTCTTTTCAGAAGTAGACTGTCAGGTCCTTCTTCCTAGTCTGTCTTAGTCTGGAAGCTCAGCTGAAACCGTGGGTGACTCTCCTGGTATTTGAATACCAGTGGCTTAGCTTCCAGCATCACAGCAACATGCAAGCCCCCACAGTATGACAAACTGACAGACGTGTGGTAAAGTAGAGGGTCAACGAAAAAGAGGAAGACCCTCAACAAGATGAATTGACACAGTGGCCATTGGATTGACAACAATGGGCTCAAGCATAACAACGATCGTGACGATGGCGAAGGACCGGGCAGCGTTTCGTTCTGTTGTACACGGGGTCGCTGTGAGTCGGAACCGACTGGACGGCACCTAATAACAGCAACACCTGCATGGCTTATACCCCCAGCAACGTCTAGTACAAGAAGCCATGCCACTGGAAGTTCCAATACGAAAAAGAAGGTGAAGAAGACTCTCGACACGGATACAAAGACTGACATCGTTAAGGCCTATGATAATGGAAAGAAAGTTGGCGGAACAACACGTGAGGGAGGACTGTCTTGCTAGACTATCTTGGTAATCATTAAGGATAAGAATAGGATTTTGGAGGCAGTTAAAGGAACAACTGGCATAAAATCTACAATTTTAACAAAGAAGAGGCAAGGGCCAATCCATGAGATGGAGAAGCTGTTGGTGATTTGATTAGAAGACCAGATCCAGAAGCGGACTCCTATGAGTTTACTGAAGATTCAAATGAAAGCACGCAGCCTTTTTGAAGACCTGAAGGAACACCAAGGAGAAGACTACCTTGAGTGCTTTAATGCCAGCAAGGGCTGGTTTCACTGTTTCAAATGCAGATACGGCTGACAGAATGTGGGAGTCACTGGAGAAGTAGGAAGCCCTGATGTTGAGGCTGCCGAAAAATTCAAGGATGAGCTGGACTAGGCGGAAGAGGAAGGGGAGAAATTGTCAAAAAATTTTTATACTGAAAAGATTAGCTGGCGTTTTTTCTAAACTAAATCAGAGGCTTCACTTGCTTGAAAACATGGATCCAAACACGAATCCCTTTGCTAAAGTCGATAGGAAAATTCAGGAAGGAGTGAGATGTTACCGTGAAATATATGAAGAAAAAAAGAAAAGGACCCCACAGATGGCTCTCACTAATTTTCTGACTAGAAATGCCATCCGCATTCCCAAGGGTAATCCAGATGATCCAGAACCTTCCACAAGTGGAGTTATTACCACAACTGACAAAATACCAATGTCATCCAACTCTTCATCACCAGAGTAAATTATTATGGTTTGTGTATTTTTTATGTATGTATGTGTTATGGATTGAATTGTGTCCCCCAAAATGTGTGTCAACTTGACTAGGCCCTGATTCCCCTAGTATTGTGTGATTGTCCGCCATTTTGTCATCTGATGTGATTTTTCCCATGTGTTATAAATCTTACCTGAATGATGTTAATGAGGCAGGATTAGGGGCAGTTATGTTAATAAGGCAGGACTCAATCTACAAGATTAGGTTGTATCTTTCTCTTTTTTTTTTTTTAACTATACTTTAGATGAAGGTTTACAGAACAACTAGCTTCTCATTAAACAGTTAGTACACATAATGTTTTATCACATTGGTTAACAACCCCATGACTTGTCAATACTCTCCCTTCTCGACCTTGGGTTCCCTGTCACCAGCTTTCCTGTCCCCACTTCCCTTTTAGTCCTTGCACCTTGGCTGCTGTGCCATTTTAGTCTCATTTTGTCCTACGGGCCTGTCTAATCTTTGGCTAAAAGGTGGATCTCAGGAGTGACTTCATTACTGAGCTAAAAGGGTGTCTGGGGGCCATACTCTCGGGGTTTCTCCAGTCTCTGTTAGGCCAGTAAATCTGGTCTTTTCTTTTTCTTTTTTAATTGTACTTCAGGTGAAGGCTTACAGAATAAATAGTTTCTCATGAAACAGTAGTACACATGTTGTTTTATGACATTGGTTAACAACCCCATGACATGCCAACCCTCTAACTTCTCATCCTTTTTTTTTGGTGAAAATATACATAGCCAAATGTACACCATTTCAAAAATTTCTACATGCACAGTTCAGGGACATTGACTACGCTCTTCCAATTGAGCTGTTATTCTCACTTAAGATGGAGGCTTACAGAATAAAATAGTTTCTCATTTAACAGTTACTACACATGTTGCCTTATGACAATGGTTAACAATCTCACAACACATCAACAATATCCTTACTCAACCTTGGGTTCCCTATCACCAGCTTCCTTGTCCCCTTCTGCCTTCTGGCCCTTGTCACTGGACTCCTGTACCTCGTTAGTCTCATTTGGTTTTACAGGGCTGTCCACTCCCAGGCTGAACAGTAAACCTCGGAGGTAACTTTACCATGGAGCTAAAAGGGTGTCCAGGGCCATACCCTCGAGGTTTCTCCAGTCTCCTTTAGGCCAGTAAATCTGGTGTTTTTTTTTTGTGAGTTAGAATTATGCTCTACATCCTTCTCCAGCTCTGTCCAGAACCCTCTGTTGTGATCCTGGTCAGAGCAGTCAGTGGTGGTAGCTGGGCACCATGTAGCTGTACTGGACTCAGTCCGGTGGAGGCCTTGGTAGCTGTGGACAATTAGTCCTTTGGACTAATCTTTTCCTTGTATCCTGTTCTCTTCATTCTCCCTTGCTCCTGAAGGGATGAGACCAGTGGAGTATTTTAGATGGCTGCTCACAGGCTTTTAAGACCCCAGACACTACTCACCAAGGTAGAATGTAGAGCATTGTCTTTATAAGCTGTGTCATGCCAATTGAGCTAGATGTTCCCCAAGACCATGGTCCCCACAGCCCTCTGCCCAGCAATTCAGTCCCTCAGGGAGTTGGATGTGTCTACGGGGCTTCCATGACCTTTCCTAGTACAAGTTGTGCTAGTTTCCCCTGTATTGTGTACTGTCTCACCCTTCACCCGAGATACCACTTATCTTTTATCTATTTAGTATTTCCTCCCACCCCTCCCATCCCTGGTAACCAACAAAGATTGTCACATTTTGTGGGTGAACTTTTTCATGGGTTTTTACAATAGAGGTCTCATACAATAGTTGTCCTTTTGTGATTGACTTATTTCACTCAGCATAATGCCCTCCAGTTTCATCCATGTTATGAGATGGTTCACAGATTCATTGTTGTTCTTTCTTGTTGCATAGTACTCCATTGTGTGTATGTACCATAGTTTATCCATTCGTCTGTTGATGGGCATCTAGGTTGTTTCCATCGTTCTGCTATTGTGAACAATGCTGCCATGAACATAGGTGGGCATATGTCTATTTGAGTGACGACTCTTATTTCTCTAGGATATATTCCTAGGAGTGGGATTGCTGGATCAAATGGTATGTCTATTTCTAGCTTTCTGAGGAAGCACCATATCATTTTCCAAAATGGTTGTATCATTTTGCATTCCCACCAGCAGTGCATAAGTGTTCCGATCTCCCTGCAGCCCCTCCAACATTTGTTATTTCCAGTGTTTTTGATTCGTGTCAGTAATGCAGGGGTGAGATGGTATCTCACTGTGGTTTTAATTTGCATTTCTCTAATGGCTAGTGATCGCAAGCATTTCCTCATGTGTCTGTTGGCCGCTTGAATGTCTTCTTTGATGCAGTGTCTGTTCATTTCCTTTGCCCATTTTTTAACAGGATTATTTGTCTTTTTGTTGTAAGGGTGTTAGATTTTCTTGTAGATTATGGAGATTAGAACTTTGTCTGACTTGTACTGTCCATAATTTTTTTCCCAGTCTGTAGGTTCTCTTTTTACTCTTTTGGTGAAGTCTTTTGAAGACCATAAGTGTTTGATTTTTAGAAGATCCCAGTTATCTAGCTTATCTATGGGGGTTTGTGAGTTGATGGTTATGGCCTGTATCTTGTTAATGCCATGTGTTAAGGCCTGAAGTGTTGGTCCTATCTTTTCTTTTATGAACTTTATAGTTTTAGGCTTTATATTCAGGTCTTTGATCCATGTTGAAGTAGTTTTTGTATATGGTGTGAGGTATGGGTCCTGTTTCATTTTTTTGCAGATGGATATCCAGTTTTGCTAGCACCATTTGTTAAAAAGACTGTCTTTTTCCCATTTGATGGACTTTGGGCCCTTGTCGAAGATCAGGTGACTGTAGGTGGATGGATTTATGTCTGTGTTCTCAATTCTGTTCCATTGGTCAGTGTATCTGTCATTGTACCAGTACCAGGCTGTTTTGACTACTGTAGCTGTATAGTAGGTTCTGAAGTTAGGTAGTGTGAGTACTCCAACTTTATTCTTCTTCTTCGGTAGTGCTTTAATTATTCGGGCTTCTTCCCTTTCCTTATAAAGTTAATGATTAGTTTTTCCACCTCTTCGAAGAATGTTGTTGGTATTTGAATCAGAATTGCGTTGTATTTGTAAATTGCTTCGGGTAGAATTGTCATTTTCACAATGTTGAGTCTGCCTATCCATGAGCATGGTATGTTTTTCCATTTATGTAGATCCCTTTGGGTTTCTTGCAGTAGTGTTTTGTTGTTTTCCTTGTATAGGTCTTTTACATCCCTGGTCAGATTTATTCCTAAGTATTTTATCTTTTTAGGGGCTATTATAAATGGTATTGTTTTCCTGATTTCCTTTTCATCGTTCTCCTTACTGGTGTATAGGAATCCAACTGATTTTTGAATGTTTATCTCGTATCCTGCTACTCTGCTGAATCTCTCTATTAGTTCCAGTAGATTTCTCATGGAGTCTTTAGGGTTTTCTATGTATAGTATCATATCATCTGCAAACAGGGACAGTTTAACTTCTTCATTACCAATTTGGATGCCCTTTATTTCTTTTTCTTGCCTTATTGCTCTAGCTAGAACTTCCAGCACAATGTTAAATAGGAGTGGTGATAAAGGGCATCCATGTCTTGTTTCTGTTTTCAAGGGGAATGTTTTCAGCCTCTCTCCATTGAGAATGATGTTGGCCATTGGTTTTGCATAGATGCCCTTTTTTATGTTGAGAAATTTCCTTTCTATACCTATTTTATTGAGAGTTTTTATCAGGAATGGGTGTAGGACTTTATCAAATGCCTTTTCTGTGTCAATTGAGATGATCACATGATGCTTTTCTTTCCTTTTATTTATGTGGTGGATTACGTTGATTGATTTTCTAATGTTGAACCATCCTTGCATACCTCGTATGAATCCTACTTGGTCGTGGTGTATTATTGTTTTGATATGATGCTGAATTCTATTGGCTAGAATTTTGTTAAGAATTTTTGCCTCTATATTCATGAGAGATATTGGTCTGTAATTTTCTTTTTTTGTGACGTCTTTGCCTGATTTTGGTATTAGTGTTATGCTGGCTTCATAGAATGAATTTGGAAGTGTTGCTTCCTCTTCTATGCTCTGAAATAGCTTGAGTAGTACTGGTGCAAGCTCTTCTGTAAATGTTTTGTAGAATTCTCCAGTGAAGCCATCTGGACCAGGGCTTGTTTTGGTTGGGAGTTTTTTTTATTACTTTTTTAATCTCTTCTCTTGTTATGGGTCTGTTCAGATTTTCAACATCACTTTGTTGTAGTTTGGGTAGGCTGTGTGTTTCTAGAAATTTATCCATTTCCTCTAGGTTTTCAAATTTGTTGGAGTATAGTTTTTCATAATATTCTGTTATAATCCTTTTTATTTCAGTTGGGTCTGTTGTAATCTCTCCCATTTCATTTCTTATTTGGGTTATTTGTGTCCTCTCCTGTTTTTCTTTTGTCAGTCTGGCCAGTGGTTTGTTGATTTTGTTGATTCTTTCAAAGAACCAACTTGTGGTTTCGTTGATTCTTTCTATTGTTATTCTGTTCTTTATTTCATTTATTTCTGCTCTGATCTTTACTATTTCCTTTCTTCCGGTGGTTGTGGGCTTTTTTTGTTGTTCTCTTCCTATTTGTTTGAGTTCTGTAGTTAATGTTTTGATTATGTCCCTTTCTTCTTTTTTGATATGTGCATCTATTGCTATAAATTGTCTTCTGAGGACTGCCTTTGCTGTGTCCCAAAGGTTTTGGTATGATGTGTTTTCATTCTCATTTGATTCTAGGAATTTTTTGATTCCATCTCTGATTTCTTCTATTATCCACTGATGTGTAAGCAGAGTATTATTCAGTTTCCATGTAGTTGATTTTTTTCCTTGCTCTTTCTATTGTTAATTTCTACCTTGATGGCCTTGTGGTCAGAGAAGATACTTGGAATGATCTCAACGTTTTGGATCTTATTGAGGATTGCTCTGTGGCCTAAGATGTGGTCTATTCTGGAGAACATTCCATGTGCATTGAAAAAGAATATGTACCTTGCAGCGGTTGGATGGAGTGTTCTATATATGTCTATGAGGTCATGTTGGCTGATTGTTCCCTTTAGGTCTTCTGTATCTTTGCTGAGTTTCTTCTTAGTTGTTCTGTCCTTTACTGAGAGTGGTGTGTTGAAGTCTCCTACTATTATTGTGGAACTGTCAGTTTCTCTTTTCAGTGTTGTTAGAGTTTGTTTTATGTATTTTGGAGCCCTGTCATTGGGTGCGTAGATGTTTATCATGGTTATGTCTTCATGATGGAGCGTCTCCTTAATCATTATATACTGTCCTTCTTTGTCTTTTATGATAGATTTTGTTTTAAAGTCTATTTTATCTGAGATTAGAATTTCCACTCCTGCTCTTTTTTGGTAGTTGTTAGCTTGATATATTTTTTTCCAACCCTTGACTTTTAATAAATTCACATCTTTGTTTCTAAGGTGTGTCTCCTGTAGACAGCATATTGATGGATCCTGTTTTCTTATCCATTCTGTCACTCTCCATCTCTTTATGGGTGCATTGAGTCCATTTACATTCAATGAAATTATTGATAGATGTGAGTTTGTTGCTGTCATTTTGTAGTGCTTTTTTTTGTGGTGCTGAAGTTTTCTTTGTTCTTCTTACTTTCTTGTGCTGAGTTACTTTTGTTTGTGGAGTTTTTTAAATTTCTTTTGTTTTTTCTGAGACTTTTTGTTTTTCCTCTTTTTTTTTTATGAGTACATCTGTTAACTTTCTTTGTGGTTACCATGAATTTTACCCTTATCTTTCTAAGTTTGAAGCAGTCCACCATTACTTGGTATAGCCTTGCCTTCCTCTCCATTAGAAGGTTCTATGCCTATGCCGTTTATTCCCTCTTTCATTGTTGTGATGTTGTTGTCATTTACTGATTAACTGCTCTGATTCCCTTTTGTATTTCTTTTGGTTTTGGATAGTCCTCAAGAGTTCATTTCCTAGGTTGGTATCTGCCTGGTACAATCCTGCATCCTAGGTTCTGCCTGTGAGCTGAAGCTGTTTGTCCTCAGACTGAAGAACTCCCTTTAATAATTCTTGTAAGTTTGGTTTGACTTTTACATATTCCCTTAATTTCTGTTTATCTGGAAATGATCTAATTTCACCACCAAATTTGAATGAAAGTTTTGCAGGGTATATTATTCTTGGCTGGCAATTTTTTTCTTTCAAGATTTTATATATGTCATCCCATTGCCTTCTTGCCTGCATGGTTTCTGCCAAATAATCTGAGCTTAGTCTTATTGTTTCTCCTTTGTATTGGACTTCTTGTTTTTCATGAGCTGCTCTCAGGACTCTTTGTTTGTCTTTGGTTTTGGCAAGTGTGAATATGATAGTGCCTTAGTGATTTTCTTTGGGGTCTCTCCTATATGGGGTTTGTTGAGCTTTTCATCTTTCATGATATTGGGGAAGTTTTCTGTCAGCAGTTTCTTAATGATCCTCTCTGTGTTTTCTGTATTCTCCCCCTGTTCTGGAACTCCAATCACTCGAAAATTTTTGCTTTTGATTGTGTCCCACATAACTCTCAGGGTCTCTTCATTTTTCTTTGTTCTTTTTTCTGAGTTTTCCTGAAACAGAGTTGTATCCAAATGTTTGTCTTCAATTCCACCGATCTTGTCTTCCACCGTTTCAAATCTGCTTCTCAGGGCTTCTATGACACCATCCATTTCTGAAATCTTGTTGTTTATCTTTTGGATTTCTAATTGTTGTCTTTGTATAATTTCTAGTTGTGAATTTATTTTGGCATTTTGTTCCTGCATTGTTTTCCTGAATTATTCCAATTTTTTGTCCATATTTTCCATGAATTTGTCTATTTTTTCCTCATGTTTGTCAGCTTTTTGCCTCAGTTCTTGGAAAATTCTGAGTATTAGTGATTTGAATTCCCTATCAGATAGTTCTAGTGCATTTTCTCCCAGAGGATAGTCATCTGGTGTTTTATTTTGGACACCTACTGGAACCATCCTGTCCTGTTTTTGTAAATGTTTTGATATTGTCTGCTGTTTTCGGGGGCATTCAGTAGTTATTTTTCTCATTTATTGATTGTAGATTTATTTGTTTTGTCTCTTTTTTTAAAAACCTTTTTTGACTATGTCTGAGCAGGCAGACTGTGTGTTCTTTGTTGTTTGCTCGCCTGTGGGCACAATACTTTTCACCTCCTTCTCCAATTGGCAGGGTCAGTCACTCAGATATGGTACAGCAAGGCAGGTCTAGCTGAAGAGGAGTTACTGGGATAGGTTGTTTGTGGCACTTACTACAGCCACCAGAGTGGGTCGGTTATCAGTGCAGGGCAGGTTCCAGTAGACTGTGCCTGTGCTGCTTGGTGGTGTGATGTCAAGCGCACGGTGCAGGTAGGCAGGATGCAGCGGGGAGATTGTTATGTGTGGAACTAAGATGGATATGGGAGAAAGGAGAGAGGAACATAAGCCAAAAACATACAAACAAACAAAAAAGAATGCTAGGGGAGCTTACCGTTGGAGTGGAGAGATGAGAGACTATGAAATGGAGAAAAAAAAAAGGGTAAGAGGAAGAAAAGAAAAGAATGAATAAATAAAAATTGGAAAGGTTAAAGAACCACAAAGTTCGCAGGGATCCCACCAGTGCAGGTATGAGGTCTGGGGAAGTCGCTCTCAGGTGTTGCAGTACAGCTTGGCTAGAAGGCCTAGAGGTATACAATGTCAGGTATTCAGGGAACAGAAAGAGAAGGAAGATATAGAGAGACAAGAAACTGAGCAATGAAGAAAGACAAAAAGGGAAAAAGAGGGAAAAGAAAACAAAACAAATTAAAAAAAAAAAAAGAGAACAAGAAAGGCCCCCCAAAAACAGAAAAAAAAAAAAAACCAACAAAAAAAGAAATGCCCTCAGGGATCCCTCTACACGTCTGTGAAAGCTGAAAAGGAGTGTCCTTGCCACGCAGCTCCGCCTGGCCAGAAAGGGCTCCCATCTCAAGAAAAGGAAAAGATAACAAACAAACAATTCAAAACAAACAAATGAACAAAAGCCCCAGGATTCCACCAGCGCGGTAGCCCAGACCAGGAAGCAGCTCCGCACTCAAACAGAGCTCCGCAGCCCCTCAGGAAGAAGCAAAGATGGCGCACGGAGCCAGGTACTCGAGCGAAAGGAGGGGGAGGTGGCGAGAGGCAAGTAAGAAATCAAAAGAAGCAGAAAAAAAAAGCAACACTAGCAGCCAACAAATGGCACTCAGAGAGCAAGCTAGTGCAGGCTGGTGTTTCTGGACAAGAGACTGTGTCTGTGGGACGCAGAAGGGGCCGAGTGTGGGTGACGAAGTGTAGAGAGTGGGAAAGCATATATCACAAATTACCAGCGCTCTGCAGCCCCTCCGGAAGAAGCAAAGATGGCGCATGGAGCAACGTACTTGAGTGAAAGGAGGGGGAGGTGGCGAGAGGCCAGGAAGAAATCAAAAGAAGGGGAAAAAAGCAACACCAGCAGCCAACAAATGGCACTCAGAGAGCTGCCCGTTCGGGTGTGTGGAATCCAAGTAGCCAGTGTTTCCTGGTCAAGAGACTGTGGCCACAGGAAGCAGAGGAGGCTGAGGCAGGGTGAAGAGGGGTGGGGGGTGGGAAAGCGTATATCGCAAATTACCAGTTGTTTTGTCTCCTGCTGGATGCTCCATGAGGCTGCTTTCTCATACCCCCTGTTTGCTGGTCTCCAATAGGAGCCCAAGATGGCGGATCCGCGCTTCATTAGCTGGTAGGGGACCTCTGCATGAATGTCTCCTCACTCTCCGTTCTCTGTCAGTTTTCTCACTCCATTGGTGCTTGGCTGAGTTCTTTCTCTCTTCATTTGATGTTTTAGGGTTTCAGGATTGTTGTATTCTCTGTTTGGCTTAGTTTTTCAGATCTTTGCTGTGGAGGGACGGCATGGTGCTTCTGCCTAGAGTGCCATTTTGCCGGAACTCAAAATCCTGTCTTTTTTTGAGTTAGAATTTTGTTCTACATTTTTCTCCAGTTCTGTCCAGGAGCCTCTATTGTGCTCTCTGTCAGAGCAGTCAGTGGTGGTAGCCGGGCACCATCTAGTTGTACCTGATTCAGTCTGGTGGAGGTCATAGTAATTGTGGTCTATTAGTCCTTTGGACTAATCTTTCTCTTGTGTCTTTTGTTTTCTTCATTTGCCCTTGCTCCTGAAGGGGTGAGACCAGTGGAGTATCTTAGATGGCCACTCACAGGCTTTTAAGACTCCAGACGCTACTCACCAGAGTAGAATGTAGAACATTTTCTTTATGAACTATGTTATGCCAATTGAGCTAGATGTTCCCGGAGACCATGGTTGCCACAGCCCTCAGCCCAGTAATTCAGTCCCTCAGGGAGTGTGGATTTGTCTGTTGAGCTTCCATGACTTTACCCTGAACAAGTTGTGCTGGCTTCTCCAGTATTGTATACTGTCTTATCCGTCACCAAAGTTACCGCTTATTTATTGTCTATTTAGGTTTTTCCACCCCCATCCCTTCCCTCCCTCGTAACCATCAAAGATCGTTTCTTTTTGTGTGTAAACCTTTTCAGGAGTTTTGATAGTGGTGATCTCATACGATATTTGTCCTTTTGTGATTGACTTATTTCACTCAGCATAATGTCCTCCAGATTCATCCATGTTGTGAGATGCTTCACAGATTCATCATTGTTTTTTCTCGTTGCATAGTACTCCATTGTGTGTATGTACCATAGTTTGTTTATCCATTCATCTGTTGATGGGCATCTAGGTTGTTTCAATCTTTTTGCTACTGTGAACAATGCTGCAATGAACATGGGTGTGCATATGTCTATTCGTGTGACAGCTCTTATTTCTCTAGGATATATTCTTAGGGGTGGGATTGTTGGATCATATGGTATTTCTATTTCTAGCTTTTTAAGGAAGCACCATATCATTTTCCAAAATGGTTGTATCATTTTGTATTCTAACCAGCAGTGCATAAAAGTTCCAATTTCCCCGCAGCCTCTCCAACATTTGTTACTTCCAGTTTTTTTGATTTGTGCCAGTAATGCCAGGGTGAGATGGTATCTCATTGTGGTTTTTATTTGCATTTCTCTAATGGCTAGTGATCATGAGCATTTCCTCATGTGTCTGTTGGTCTCTTGAATGTCTTCTTTGGTAAAGTGTCTGTTCATTTCCTTTGCCCATTTTTTAATAGGTTTATTTGTCTTTTTGTAGTAGAAGTGTTGGGTTTTCCTGTAGATTTTAAACACTAGACATTTGTCAGATTTGTAATAGCCAATTTTTTCCCCCAGTCTGTAGGTTCTCTTTTTTACTGTTTTGATGAAGTCTTTTGATGAGCATTAAGTGTTTAATTTTTAGAAGATCTCAGTTATCCAGCTTATCTTCTGGAGTTTGTATGTTGTTAGTTATGGTTTATATCCTGTTAATGCCGTGTATTAGGGTCTCTAGCATTGATCCTATTTTTTCTTCTATGATCTTTATAGTTTTTGGTTTTATATTTAGATCTTTGATCCATTTTGAATTAGTTTTTGTGTATGGTGTGAGGTGTGGGTCCTGTTTCATTTTTTTGCAGATGGACATCCAGTTTTTCCAGCATTTGTTAAAAAGGCTGTCTTTTCCCCTTTTGATGAACTTTGGGCCCTTGTCAAAGCTCAGGAGACCGTAGGTGAATGGATTTACAACTAGGTTCTCTATTCTGTTCCATTTGTCAATGTATCTGTTATTGTACCCGTACCAGGCTGTTTTGACTACCGTAGCTATATAGTAGGTTCTGAGGTCAGGTAGTGCGAGTCCTCCTACTTTATTCTTCTTCTTCAATAGTGCTTTACTTATCCGGGGCCTCTTCCCATTCCATATAAAGTTAATGATTGTTTTTTCCATCTCTTTCAAGAATGTTGTTGGTATTTGGATCAGGAGTGCATTGTATTTGTAGATTGCTTTGGGTAGAATTGTCATTTTTACAATGTTGAGTTAACCTATCCATAAGCATAGTATGTTTTTTTCATTTAAGTAGATCTTTTTTGGTTTCTTGCAGTAGTGTTTTGTAGTTTTCTTTGCATAGGTCTTTTCTGTCCCCGGTTAGATTTATTCCTAAGTTTTTTTTTTTTTTTTTTTTTTTTTTTTTTTTTTTTAGAGGCTATTATAAATGGTATTGTTTTCCTGACTTCCTTTTCATCATTCTCTTTATTGGTGTTTAGGATTCAAATGGATTTTTGTATGTTTATCTTGTATCCTGCTATTCTGCTCCATCTTTCTATTAGTTCCAGTAGTTTTCTCGTGGAGTCTTTTAGGTTTTCTATATATAGTATCATATCATCCGCAAACAGGCACAGTTTTACTTCTTCCTTACCAATTTGGATGCCTTTTATTTCTTTTTCTTGCCTTATTTCTCTAGACAGGACTTCCAGCACAATGTTAAATAGGAGTGGTGATAAAGAATATCCTTGTCTTATTCCTGTTCTCAAGGGGAATGTTTTCAGCCTCTCTCCATTTAGACTGATGTTGGCTGTTGCTTATAGATGCCCTTTATTATGTTGAGGAATTTCCCTTCTATAGCTATTTTATTGAGAGTTTTTATCAGGAATGGATGTTGGACTTTGTCGAATGCCTTTTCTGTGTCGATTGAGATGATCATGTGATTCTTTTAGTTTATTTATGCGGTGGATTACGTTGCCTGATTTTCTAATGTTGAACCATCCTTGCATACCTGGTACGAATCCTCCTTGGTTGTGGTGTATTTTTTTTTATAGTACGCTGAATTCTATTAGCTACGGTTTTGTTGAGAATTTTTACATTAAGATATTGGTCTGTAATTTTCTTTTTTTGTGGTGTCTTTGCCTGGTTTTTGTATCAGGGGTATGCTGGTTTCATAGAATGAATTTGAAAGTATCCTATCCTTTTCTATGTTCTGAAATAGTTTGAGTAGTACTGGTGTAATCGCTTCTCTGAACATTTGATAGAATTCTCCAGTGAAGCCATATGGGCCAGGGCTTTTTTTTTTGTTGTTGTTGTTGGGAGTTTTTTTTTTTTTTTTTTTTTAAATTACCTTTTCAATCTCTTCTCTTGTTATGGGTCTGTTCAGATTTTCAACATCAATTTGTGACAGTTTGGGTAGGTATTGTGTTTCTAGAAATTTGCCCATTTCCTCTAGATTTTCAAATTTGTTGGAGTATAGTTTTTCATTATACTCTGTTATGATACTTTTTATTTCAGTTGGGTCTGTTGTAATGTCCCCCATTTCATTTCTTATTTGGGTTGTTTGTCCCTTTAATCATTATATAGTGCTCATCTTCATCTTTTATGGTTTATTTTGTTTTAAAGTCTATTTTATCTGAGATTAGTATTGCAACTCCTGCTCTTTTTTGGTAGCTGTTGGCTTGATATATTTTTTTCCATTCTTTGATTTTTAATAAATTTATGTCTTTGTGTCTAAGGCATGTCTCTTGTGGACAGCATATTGATGGATCCTTTTTCTTTTTATCCATTCTGTCACTCTCTGTCTCTTTATGGGTTAGGTTGTATCTTGAGTCAATCTCTTTTGAGATATAAAAGAGAGAAGTGAGCAGAGACGTGGGTACCTCATATCACCAAGAAACAGGAGCCAGGAGAATAGCGTGTCCTTTAGACCCGGGGTCCCTGTGCTGAGAAGCTCCTCAGCCAAGGAAGATTGATGACAAGGACCTTCCCTCAGAGCTAATAGAGATAGAAAGCCTTCTCTTGGAGATGGCACCCTGATTTTGGACTTCTAGCGTCCTAGATTGTGAGAGAATAAATTTCTCTTTGTTAAAGCCATCCACTTGTAGTATTTCTGTTCTAGTAGCACTAGATAATTAAGATGGTATGTATGTATTAAAATATATATGTAAGTTTACATTTAATGTTTCTAACCCCCAAAGACAAATAGAGATCAGATTTATAAAGATATTGATAATAAAACACAGTAATAGTGAAAACTAAAAAGAAAAAAAGAGGCATTCAACTTAGGTCAGAACTGACTTATGATGGAGTTGTTGGAACAGGACCCTGTTGTAAGTCAGGGGATACCTGTACAGTTTTCCCCTTTAAAACTGCCTTTCCATAGGCTTTCTTTTACAGACTTCAAGTGTTCAGTAATTCATCCTCCTTCCCCACCACCTCTTCATCCCCCTCACCCCAATACCATGGCTTTTACAGCTTTCTTTTCCTTTTGACTTACTTTGCCTGGATTTAATTGCCAATTAAAAAAAACAAAAACAAAACAAAACAAACAAACAAACAAACAAACAAAAAAAACGAGACACGGAAAGGGCCACGTAAACTAGAGACTGCATCAGCTGAGACCAGAAGAACTAGATGGTGCCTGGCTGCCACCAATGACCACCTGACAGGGAACACAACAGAGAGTCTCTGATGGAACAGGAGAAAAGTGGGGTGCAGAACTCAAATTCTAGTAAAAAGACCAGACTTAATGGTCTGACGGAGACTGGAGGAACCCCAGAAAGCATGACCCCTGGACTCTCTGTCAACCCAGAACTAAAACCATTCCCAAGACCAGCTCTTCAGACAAAGATTAGACTGGACTATGGGGCATAAAATGATACTTGTGAAGAATGTGCTTCTTAGCTCAAGTAGATACATGAGACTAAATGGGAAGCTCTTGTCCGGAGGTGAGATGAGAAGGCAGAGAGGGTCAGGAGCTTGTTGAATGGACATGGGAAATCCGAGGTGGAAAGGAGGAGTGTGCTGTCACAATATGGGGAGAGCAATTAGGGTCACATAACAAAGTATGTATAAATTTTTGCATGAAGAGACTAACTTGAATTGTAAACTTTCATTTAAAGTACAACAATGGAAAAAAAAACCAAAAACTCATTGCCATTGAGTTGATCCCGACTCATAGTGACCCTATAGGACAGTAGAACTGCCTCATAGGGTTTCCAAGGAGTGCCTGGTGGATTTGAACTGCTGACCTTTTGGTTAGCAGCCGAACTCTTAACTACTATGCCACCAGGGTTTCCAATTGCCAATTAGATTAAAAAAAAAAAAAAATTGTTCCTGAGTGGTATATTCCTCAAGTTCTTTCATGTTCTTTGAGAATATTTGTCTGTTGATTTTTCACTCGAATGACAAATGGATTGGACATAACATTTTGGTTCATATTTTCACTGCAGTTTGTGACATTGCTCCCTTATCCTCTGGACTGAAAGTTGCTGAGGAAAAGTCCGAATCCACATGATTTCACAAACTCCTCTCCCCCGAAAATGGCTTTCTTTTCTCCTTGAATGCACAAAGACTTATTTTCTTTATTTAACCATTATATTCCTTTATGTCTATCATTTTGAATACATTTTTCTGAACGTGTTGTGCCTATTGAATGTGAAGAAAAAGTTCTTCATCTTGAGGGAGATTTCCTGTATTATATCTTTGAATACTTCTTTCATTTTTTGTAGATGTGGAGGCTGGGCAGAAGGGAATGAGGAGTGAAAAAAGTGGAAAAGTTCTCAAACTCATTTTATAGGCACCAACATCAGACAAAGGCAGCAAAAAACAAACAGAAAAAAACTCTAAATCAACCTCACATAGGAGCAAATATTTCCTGTAAAATGTCAATATATCAAATTGAGAATAAGCTCATAAGAAACATAGATGATAGGTAGATAGATTGATAGATGATGGATGGATGGATGGATGGATGGATGGATAGATAGCTGCCTTTTAGCCGACTCCAACTCAGGGAACTTTATACAAGGGAACAAAATGTTTCTTGATCCTGTGTCATGCTTATAATTGCCGACATGTTTGAGTTCATCGCTATGACTGTTGTGCCAATACATCTCATCACCAGAGTCTCCCTGCCTCGCTGGTCTTCTACTTTACCAAACATTACGTCCTCCTCCAGCAATTGATCCTTTCTGATGATGTTTCCAAAGGAAGCGAGTCAGATAATGTTCTGTTGTGCTCTATAAGGTTTTCATTAACATAGCATGTTCAAATATGGCTTATTATAGCAACAAAGAACTATGTAACATTAGAAAATATTCTAATTTACTTCATTGGCAGATTAAACCAGGTGAATCTCTTAATAGAGACTAAAGCAGCATTTGATGAAATTCACCCATTCCTAACTAACAAGAAAAGATGCTTAGCTATCTTAGTAAACATCATACTTACTGTCCATTTGCGAGGGAACCTTGGTAAGCCACAGTGGCTGAAAGAGCAATTCAGAGAGTGACCAACTGTTCCCATTTGCCCAGGACCGAGGGTTTCCCTAGGGTGTGGGAGTCTCAGCGCTAACATGATGATACCAAAAAACAAACAAACAAACAAAAAACAAAGAAGCCCGTTGCTGTTGAGTTGATTCCAACTCATCGCGACCCTATAGGACAGAGTAGAACTGCCCCCTAGAGTTTCCAAGGAGCTACTGGTGGATTTGAACTGCTGACTTTTTGGTTAGCAGCTGAGCTCTTAACCACCGCACCACCAGGGCTCCAGCATGAGGATGGCTGTGTGCAAACCAGGACGGTGGTGACCATAGACAGAGGGCGTTTGTTGGTAGCAGCCCAGGCAACAGAAGAATAAAAAAAGGGACTAAGCTGTTTTGTAGAAGAAATGGGACTTTTACATAGAAGAAATGAGACTTGTTGTTCCAGAAGGGAGGGGGGATAAGAGAAATAAGGGCAAAGAATGAAGGAAAGAGGCAATCATGTGAGTGAGGGACTCAGAAGTACCCCCTGAAGGGTGGGCTGGGACATTTAGGAGCAGAGATGCCTACTGCTGAGAGTGAAGCAGGGTTTCGCAGTGGAAGCCCCAGTGCACCGCCTGTACCTCCTCCCCTGTGGTAGGTGCTGCTGGTGCCCTGCCCAGATTCCCTGATCAGAAGCTGCCGTTGTCCCTGTTCCCTTTTCTGGGGAATCGCCCTGAGCTGAAGGAAGGCCCCCTGATTTGGAGATTACATCCCCTGCTCCCCTCAGAGGACGACTGACTGACAAGGGGACTAGAAAAGGCCAGTTCCCTTCCTCTGATATAGGAACTCAAACTAAGGAGGCTTGCTTCAGCCACCACAGTCACCCATGTGTGTGGGCGAGTGGAGGATGGGGCTGGGAGTCCCTTCTGAGTGAATGCAGGGAGGAACAGACACAGTATGCAGAGAAGTGGAATTCTGGGGTAGAGGTGACCACGGGGACTTGCAGAGATCTTGGAGAGGCCACTGAACTTCCACAGAGTGTGGAGTTGGAGTTTGGGCCCATCTATCTAGACCTCAGTGGGTGGGGAAGGTCCAGCCTGTGTCTGGGTTAGGTAGACGAGCACATGGAGACTTGAGTAACTTGTCCCAGGTCTCACCGTAAGAGGCAGGACTAAGATGAGAACCTTGATCTGTCTGAGGCTCAGCACGGGGCTTTAACCACTGAGTGAACTGCTGGATGTATGACCTTGGGCTGGTTTCTTTCCCTCTCTGGGCCTCTGTTTCCCCAAGTTTTTCCAGGGTCATTTCCCATTCTGCCACTCTCAAATACTCCAGTATTGGAGGAAGTATCGTGCTTGCCGAAATGGGTGAGGAAACTGGAGTTCTACGTTCCCCAGTAGATGGATTGGTTGATGTCTAAAGTGGTGGCTGAGCTGGGGGATCAGGACTCACCAACAGGCATAGCTTAATGTGCACCTTTTTCTTTAAGAACAACATCTGCTTTGAAGTAGGTTATCTTTGCTATGGCTTGTTTCCATCCTTCTTTGCTTAGAAAGCAAACTCTTTCTTCAAAGTTAAACTTTCTCCCAAGCCGATTGGATTAGCATATCCTCCAGATTAACGAGGTCCAAATTAATGTGATTTATAGTCATGGCTTTCAAAAATTGTGGTCTACACTGTTATAGGGCAACATTTGTAGTAACTATTAAATGGGAGGCTGTTTTGTCCTGTAAGCCTTCATCTTGGGCGAGAATGGCAGCACAATTGGAAGAGCATAGTCAATATCACTTAAATGTGTAAGTAAAAAGTTTTGAAATGGTGTTAAAATAAAATAAAATAAAATAAAAAGCAAATGAGACTAAAGAGGTACAGTAGTCCAGTGACAAGGGCCAGAAGACAGAAGGGGACAAGGAAGTCCCCTGGTGATAGGGAACACAAGGTGGAGTAAGGATATTCTTGATGTGCTGTGAGATTGTTAACCATTGTCATAGGGCAACATGTGTAGTAACTGTTAAATGAAAAACTATTTTGTTCTGTAAGCCTTCATCTTAAGTGAGAATAACAGCACAGTTGGAAGAGCGTAGTCAATGTCACTGAACTGTGAATGTAGAAATTTTTGAAACGGTGTATCTTTGGCTATCTGTATTTTCATCAAAAAAAAAAAAAAAAAAAAAGGGTTGAGAATTTAGAGGCTTAATATGTTGTGGGGTTGTTAACCAATGTCATAGAACAACATGTGTACTACTATTTCATGAGAAACTATTTGCTCTGTAAGCTTTCACCTGAAGTACAATAAAATATATATAAAAAAAAAAATTGTGGTCTAGTTATACAGCTATCTTTTTTTTTTAAGTACCAAAATTTAGGACACATGGACTGACAAAAGATATTGTTCTCACTCGTGCATTTATACATACAGAGCATCTTACAAAGTTACAGAAAGTACATCATGTTTAACAAATCACTGCTGTTGGACAGAATGAAATGAGGACATGGTGGGAAATCCAGCATGTGTGGTTGTCACCCTGATCTCAGTTAGGAAGCAGGAACCATTCAGTATCTTCAGCTATACAATGCTTGAGAAACTTCAAAGTGTTGAGTACCACCCAGACCTCGGGAGAGCGAGACAACAGATCCTGTGCCCTTCTCAAAGGTGGCTGGTTGCACTTTGCTTACAATCACGTATATGACACAGGCAGAGTTTCTAAATCACAAATGGGGAAGTGGCTGATGTATGCCCAGACCCACCATGTCTTTTCTTGATTGTTTCTTGGGAGTCAGTTGAGAACTCCAGCATGGATCATCTTTAGAAATTTCCACATCATCCATGAAGTCTGTGGTAGGATGGCTCCCAAGAAAACTGGAGGATAGAAGATCTCCAGATTCATCTTCAACTTTTTCTGGGCCAAGCTGGTATCAGATAGGGGTCTCAGAATCCCCTGTACCACCAGAGCAGCCTGGTACCTCCCTTCTCTGTAACGATCTGGAAACTATGTCGTTTCACAGAGTCATTTAGCTCTAAACGATTATGTAATTACATTTGTGAATGTAATCCTGTAGGGTATTATTCTAGTTATAGTCCACAATCCTTTTCAGCAGCTTTCAGAGAAATAATTTGTGTAATGAAGCGAGGCTCTTCAGGCTACAGAACAGTCCGGAATTCCTGGGCGTGCATGGTCACATCTGCCTCCTGGAAGCCACGTGGCCTTGGCTGTTGCTTAGCAAGGGAATCAAAGAGTTGCGTCCACAGAAGCCACTTCTCAGGGGAGTTCCGATTCATTGCAAGTTTAAATTGCAGATGTCCTCTTCTCCTCATAACTGTGCTCAGCTCCTGGTTGTTCATTAATGCATTCTTTAAAAGTAGTTTTGGGTGAATTTTATGGTATGTAAATTATTCCTCAATAAAGTTGTTAAAACAAAAATAAAGGAGTCCGAAGTTGATTATCACCAAACACTGAAATGCGTGTATCACATAGATAATCAGGGCAATGGGCCAGAGGGAGGCCATGTGCAATGAAGGCTAAGGGGAAGGCCTCAAGATGGACATTGATTTTATTAGGAGAGGTGCCTAAATGAAAAGCTGGTAGCTCTCTGTCTATGTATTCACCTTTTAGGGCTATTGTAGCAAATTACCACAAACTGGGTAGCTTAAAACAAGGGAAGGTTATTCTCTAATGGCTCTGGAAGCGAGAAGTTAGAAATTAAGGTCAGCGGGCTATGCTCCCTCAGAAGTCTCTGGGGAAGAACCCTTCCTTGTGTCTTCTAGCTTCTGGTGGCTGCCGGCAATCCTTGGTGCTCCTTGGCTTACGCTGTATCGTCCAGTCTCTGCCTCGTTGTCACATGGCCTTCTTCTCTCTGTCTCCAAATCTCTCTCTTCTTGTAAGGGCACCTGCCGTTGGCTTTGGGGCCCACCCTAAGCCAGTATGACCTCATCTTAACTTGATTATACCTGCAAAGGCCTTATTTGCAGATAAGATTGGATTCACAGGTACCAGGGTTAAGATCTCAACAGATCTTTTGCGGGGGCGGGCAATTAAACTCATAACAGTCTATAATGAGCTAAATTGTTTCCTTCCTTCCTGCCTGCCTGCCTGCCTTCCTTCCTTCCTGCCTGCCTTCCTGCTTCCTTCCTGCCTTCCTCCTTCCTTCCTTCCTGCCTTCCTTCCTGCCTACCATCCTTCCTTCCTTCCTGCCTGCCTTCCTTCCTGCCTACCGTCCTTCCTTCCTGCCTACCTTCCTGCCTTCCTTCCTGCCTGCCTGCCTGCCTGCCTGCCTGCCTGCCTGCCTTCCTGCCTGCCTGCCTGCCTGCCTGCCTGCCTTCCTTCCTTCCTTCCTGCCTGCCTGCCTGCCTTCCTTCCTTCCTTCCTGCCTGCCTTCCTGCCTGCCTGCCTGCCTTCCTGCCTGCCTGCCTGCCTGCCTTCCTTCCTGCCTGCCTGCCTGCCTTCCTTCCTTCCTGCCTGCCTGCCTTCCTTCCTTCTTTCCTTCGTGCCTGCCTGCCTGCCTTCCTGCCTGCCTGCCTGCCTTCCTTCCTTCCTGCCTTCCTGCCTGCCTGCCTGCCTGCCTGCCTTCCTTCCTTCCTTCCTTCCTGCCTGCCTTCCTGCCTGCCTGCCTGCCTTCCTTCCTGCCTGCCTGCCTGCCTTCCTTCCTTCCTGCCTGCCTGCCTTCCTTCCTGCCTGCCTACCTTCCTTCCTTCCTTCCTTTCTGCCTGCCTGCCTTCTTTTTCTTCCCTCCTCCTCCCTCCTCCTCCTCCTCCATCTTATTCTTGATAATCTCCTATTTTTTTTTTTTTTAACTAATACAGGTAGTCCCTGGGTTGCAGACACGTGACTTACTTACAACCCGTAGTTAGAAACCAACCCCTATAAAGCTTATTATATTAAAAATTCAAAGCACATACAATGGTTCATAATAACGGGGGCTACTTTGTGACGTGCCTCAACACTTTATTATTATTATTGTATTATTGTGTTAAAGATATTTTAGTATATCTGAAAGTGTTTCTTTTAGTGTTTTTTATAAGACAAACATTTGACTAACTGATGTTAGATACGAACTGTACCTAACTGTTCCAACTTACGTACAAATTCGACTTAAAGACAGACTTAGCAATGGAACTTGTTCATAATCCGAGGACTGCCTGTAATGGCCTCGTTCATGAATGGGGTGGAATCTGTCCAGCAGTCTCACTATTTTATAGACTTTATTCTTTGACATGCACTTACTTTATGCGCGACACAGCAGTAGGCTTCCTGGAGGGTCCCAGGATTCCCAGGTTCTGCCCTCTGCCCTCTGGGTGTTCACAGGAGGCTGGAGGAGGAAACACCATCATGAACATTGACATGAGCTATGCATCAGTCCACCTAGAAGAGCGTGGGCAGCAGGAGGGGCAGGAGTCTAGAGGACACCCCGCAAGGAGTAGTGGGAGGCTGTCCTGTGAAGCCACGAGAGGAGATGCATCGTCCTCAGTCGCGTGACCTGTGGTCATGGGTGCAAGGGGGTCAGCTTGTTCTGTATCCCTCAAGGGCAGGATTAGCACCCTCAGTCAGGCAGTGGCCTTGGTGAGGCCCTTGGCCAAAGTCGCGTTGTGTTCTCCCAAAGCCACTCACTTTGGACTTTTTTTAAAATTAGGTTTTCTATATTTTTGTTCATTTTGTCCAAGGCAGACAAGGTGGGCTGAGTGGGAGCCAGGGTTCTGGCAAGGCATGGATTGCATTGACCAGAGTGTGGGTTGGTCCATCCTTCCTGCCTTGTCAAATGTCTCAGTTACCTAGTGCTGCTGTAACAGAAATGCCACAAGTGATGGCTTTAACAAACAGAAATTTATTCTCTCACAGTCTAGGAGGCCAGAGGTCTGAATTCAGGGCACCAGCTCCAGGGGAAGGCTTTCCCTCTCTGTTGGCTCTAGGGGAAGGTCCTTGTCATCAATCTTCCCCTGGTCTAGGAGCTTCTCAGGGCAGGGACCCCAACTCCAAAGAATATGCTCTTCTCCCAGCTTTTCTTTCTTGGTGGTAAGAGGCCCCTCTCCTCTCTGCTTGCTTCTCTATATCTCAAAAGAGACTGACTCAAGATACAACCCAATCCTGTAGATTGAGTCCTGCCTCATTCGTATAACTGCCTCTAATCCTGCCTCATTAGCATCATAGGATTTATAGCACACAGGATTATCAGATCTTGAAATGGTGGACAACCACCCAATACTGGGAATCATGGCCTAGCCAAGTTGATACGGGGGGGGGGGGTGGGGGGCACAATTCAATCCATAGCACCATCCTATGTGTGGAAAAAAGCTCAGGAGTTGGATCACTCAGTCTTAAGTCCTGGCTCCAGCTGCCCTTCACCACCATGGCACTGGACTTAAAAAAGGGTTGGGTGTGACATTGAGGGGCTCCAAGTAATGGCAGAGGAAGCACCTTGGATGCTCTGGGACCAGCTGCCTGAACCCTCACATACTCCTCCATCCTGGCCCATGGAGGACTCTAGAATAGTCCCAAAGGAATGTGTCTCCAACCTGGGTTAGCCGTCACTGCTGGGGTGGTCTGGGGGCAGCCTGGGACAGCATTTCAGACAGTCAGTTTGGGGTCAGATGGATCTGGCTCTGTCACTGTTCCTTAACCTTTCTGAGCCTCAGTTTCCTCACCTGGGAAATGGGTGCAATAGCAATGCCTCCTTCTGAGGGTTGGTGGGAGCAGGAAATGAGATAACGTGCACCGAAGTGCTTAACACTACACTAAAAGTCAGTTAAAGAGCCCTGGTGGTGCAGTGGTTAAGAGCTCGGGGGCTAACCAACAGATTCACAGTTCGAATCTACCAGCTGCTCCTTAGAAACCTTATGGGGCAATTCTTCTCTGTCCTATAGGGTCGCTATGAGTCGGAATCAACTAAATGGCAATGGGTTTATTTTTGGTTAAGAGCCAGTTAACCATTGGTGGTGTGGTTGTTAAAGCTGCTAACTGAAAGGTTGGTGGTTCCAACCCACCAGTATCTCTGCAGGAGAAAGATGTGGCAGTCTGCTTCCATAAAGATTACAGCCTTGGAAACCCTATGGAGCAGTTCTACTCTGCCCTAAAGGGTTGCTGTGAGTCGAAATCGATTCGACAGCAGTGGGTACGGGTAAAAACTAGTTGCAATGGAGTTGATTCTGACTCATGGGGACCCCACGTGTGTCTGAGTAGAACTGTGCTCCATAGAGTTTTCAATGACTGTGATCTTTTGTACGTAGATCACCAGACCTTTATTCCGAGGCACATCTGAGTGGATTTAAACTGCTTACCTTTCTGTTAGCAGCCAAGCACATTAACTGACTGCACCAAAGAAGGACTCCAAGCACAGCACCAGGTACGTAGAAACGCTCTGATGTTAAATTATTATTGGTGTCCCCTCCCCTAGGCAGCACACTGCATTGGGGGGCCCTGGGGGAGGGTGGGGCCCCATGGACTTTCTCTTTCCCCTGATTTCATCATGAAGAGTAGGAGTCTTTCTGGGGAGCACAGTGGGAAAGGAACGGGCTGCCAGGAATTACTTCAGTATATTTTTAACTAGGGTTATTTTCTGTTTCCGAGCCATTTGCACGAATCTCTCCTGATGCCAAGCTCTCTGCACACACCTCTCCTGGTCACCCCCAGCCCACAGTTCATCATGGCCCTGTTCTAGTCTTACTGGAACAGTAAGTCAGCCTGCTGCAGCCCCAAGTTGGTGAAGCACCTTACAGTTAATCATTTGCCTGCTGTTCTCGTGAAAGCCCCAGCACCACCTCCAAGATCCTTCCCAACCCAGAGTGTAAATCAGGGTTTCTTCCATCACAGCGAAGAGCAGATGTTCTCCTCGGGTCTGTCTCTGCAAACCAGAGGCAGAGGAGAGAACAACCTGGGCTGGTCCTAAGCTGGAGAAGGTGCTGGGAATCCCGGGCCCCGCAGGAAGATGGAGGTGTCAACAGCCTTGTTACTGCCCTGATCCTCCTTCCCGGCAGACTCACATGTCTGAAGGTCATTTTCCCAGCAGCCGTGATGGGATTGCGCTGAAACATCTGCACACCCATCAGTTCCCTAAAGCCAAAAAAACCCTTTGCGGTCAAGTCCATTCCAAGTCATAGTGACACTATAGGACAGAGTAGAACTGCCTTGTAGGGTTTCCAAGGAGCGGCTGGTGGATTTGAACTGCCGACCTTTTGGTTAGCAGCTGGGCTTTTAACCACTGCACTACCAGGACCCAAGTGTTTAAAACACGACACAACACAACAAAGACTTTTAGAGAGAGCCTGTGTTCCCCTAACGGCTACATCTTATGTAATGATAATACAGTATCAAAACCAGGAAAAGCTGACACTGTCATAATATGTATCGTTCTGTGTCATTTCATCACATGTAGGTGCAAAAGGTTGTGCTCACCTACTAACCTAAAAGTTGGTTGTGTGAACCCACCTAACGGCACTGTGGAAGAAAGGCCTGGCAATCTGCTTCCATAAAGATTACAGCCAAGAAAACCTTACGGAGCAGTTACACTCTGTAAAGTGTGAGTTTGCCATGAGTTGGAATTGACTCATCAGCAATGGGTTTGTTTGTTTGTTTTGTCCTACAAGTGATTTTTAATATGCCTTCTGGGTCTGTGGCCTGAACTTCTGTCTTAGGCTGGGTTCTCTAGAGAAGCAAAACCAGTAAAGAGTATGACTATATGTATACATATGTATACATGTATACATGTATACATGTATATATATATATATATATATATATATATATATATATATATATATATATAGAGAGAGAGAGAGAGAGAGAGAGAGAGAGAGAGAGAGAGAGAGAGAGAGAGAGAGAGAGAGAGAGAGATTTAGATCAAGGAAATGGCTCATGCAGTTGTAGAGGCTGGAACGTCCCAAGTCTGTGGGTCAGGATAGAGGATTCTCCTGATTCATGTAGCTGCAGGGGCTGGCAAACCCAGGATCAGCAGGTTGGGGAGCAGGGCTCTTGCTCACAGGCTGTGAAGCTCGACGAATCCCAAGATCAGCAGGTAAGCTGCTAGCTCAAGTCTGAAGAACCAGAGGTCAGACGAACAGGAGCCAGCTGCAAATCCAGAATGAGCAACAGCCCCCAAGCACTGCCAGAACATTCACCCACACTTGATGCAGGCCACACGCCCAAGGAAACTCCCCTTCGACTGATTGGCTACTCACAGCAGATCCCATCATGGGGGTGATCACATATCAAATCTCATCAGGGAAGTGATCATAACAGCATATGACTGCCAACACACTGAGAATCATGGTCCAGCCAAGTGGACACACAATCTTAACCATCACACCTTCTTTCTGGCCCCTTGGAGGCCACCACATCCATTTCTGGGCATTGTAAGGGTCCTTCCTGGCCCAGAGCTCTGCCTAGAACCAGCTGGGTGTGCCGTGCAGCCCTCATATCTCTACATGTTTGTCAAACAAACGTGCACCTAAGCAGCGAGGTGCTGACTGTGAACGTGCGGGATGGAGAGAGGGGAGGTCTGAGAGGGACCTGGGTACCAGGCCCAGCTTTGCTCAGGTGCCTCACCAGGACAGGACTGCTAGGGCCACTCGTGGGGCCTGAGGACAGCAAGGGACGGGAGAGAGTAGCTTGTGTGACCAGGCAGATTTCCCCATGTCCCTTCCTTTTCCTGAACTCATAACTCTATCCTATCCCTAGCGAGGCTAAGGTGGGGGAGGGGACAGTTTAAGACAGAGCTCAAGGCTGGAGGAGAGAAGCGTGATCTGAGTTGGATTTGACTTGATGACAATGGGCTTTTTTGGGGGAGGGGTAGTAAGGGAGAAACGCCAGCTGGTGTTTAATCCTGAGGTGGGGCACTGTGAGGGTCTCTGCCCCTCCTTTCTCACCCTCAGGACCTGGATCCCACCCCTCTGGGGGAGAAGCCAGAGACCACTACAAGGACTGACATGGTGCTCCAGGGGCAGGACTCCATAGCAAGTGAGCCTTGCGGGGTGGGGCATGAAGGGATTAAAAGGCCTGGAGGTTTACTGTTGGGGATGGCAAAGTGGGCAGAGAGAGGGCTGGGTGCTTCTTCTGACTGAGGTCAGTGACTACATTTTGGGTCCTGAGAGCAGGTGCTGTGGTGGGCTAGGAGCCTGTGGCTGCAGGGACGGGACACAGAAGAGGCTGTAGAAGCCCCTGGTGACACCATTCTCCTCCGTGAATGTCAATGCTGGTATTCAAGACCCTGCACTTGGGCTGCTGGGACAGGCAGGAGCACTCCTCTGCTGGAGCCGTGTCAAGGGCACAGGCATGGGGTCCCACGGCAGTGACCTCCTGCCACCCTCAGCGTACTGAGTTTTGGGGATCTCTGTTCATTCTTCCAGGGCCTTTACCAAGCCCTCAAAGCTGGGGGAGGGTGAGAAGGAAGAGGCAGCCGGGTGGCTTGGGGGCGGGGGTGTGGGGGTCTCTCCTGATGGAAGAGCTGTATCCTCAGCGTTCCTGAACCTGAATTGTAACCTGTTACTTCCCTAATAAGCCCCATAATCATGAGTATTGTCTGTGAGTTCTGTGTAGCCATTGCAAGGAATTATCAAACTCAGCAGAGAAGTAGACAGTGCCGTTGGGGGGACAGTTGGTGTCAGAACTGGTAAAAAGGTTGGAGGGTGGAGGCATGTCTGACCTCCAACTCATAGCAATCAGCCTTAGGCTGATGCTGACGGCGATTCTCTCTCCTTTATGAAGTTAGAAGTCAGTCGCTGCAGCCATGCCATTTTTACAGCCCCTGAGTAGATCAGGCCACTGCTGGGCCTGGCCTCCTCCCTCCACTCTGGGATGGAGGCAACGTGCTGAGACCTGGGAGGCAGGAAGTCCACTCTGGTAGAAGTGGAGAAGGTGAAGCCTGGGGCTCATTCCTCTTCCTCAGGTGCTTTCTGTTCATCACTGACCCCTGGGGGTTTCAGTCTTCCCGGTTATAGAGTGAAGGGCTTCTGTGCCCTCCCGGTCTATTTCAGCTTTCAGTCCAGGCTTGAGTGGGTCTTCTTAGCCCCTAGGGGGAGCTCAAGACCCCCTAGCTCTGCTGAGCCTTCCTAAGGAGAAGCTGCAGGTGAGCTCCAGGTGGGGTCTGGCCAGTGTTCCGAGTCCGTGTAGGGTGACATCTCTCACTGGACTCTTCCTGGGACACTCCGGGGTGTGCCTTGCGCAGCCCTTCTTTGGGACCCAGGGTAGACACTTGCTTTGTGGTGGTGTGCTCTGTTGTTAGTCACCTCCCCGGAACTCACTGCAAGTTCAGATGCCCTGGCTGAGAGCTGGCCGTGGGTGTACAGGGAAAGGGGCCATCTGGTTGTCTCTAGGGAGGCAGTGCCATGGTTAAGAGCAGGGCTTGAGAGCCAGCCAGTTCTTATTCAATCCCAGTTCTGTCCTTTGCCAGCTGCGTGGCCCTGGGTAAGTTATTTAACTTCTCTGAGCTTCAGTGCCCTTGTCTGCAAACTATTTGTCTTAATTTGGGTCTCTCCTCTGAAAGCAGAGCCTGCCTAAAGAACTTGGATGCCGGTTATTCACTGGGA
This sequence comes from Dugong dugon, assembly GCA_030035585.1. Classification (NCBI taxonomy): domain Eukaryota; kingdom Metazoa; phylum Chordata; class Mammalia; order Sirenia; family Dugongidae; genus Dugong; species Dugong dugon. The sequence goes on from CM057478.1 coordinate 73,958,390, forward strand.
GGAGACGTCGGGAAGCAAGGGGTTGGGGATAAGACGGAGGAGGGGAAAAAGAGGGGTGGTTACTGCTGGGTGCAGCAGGGGCTCAATTTTGGGGCATCCCTCTGAGGTAGCTGTAGCATGCCCCTCAGAGCTGTCCCTCCAACGGACGGCAGGATGAGGCAGTATCCACTGATTCCTTGCCTCCATGAAGTCCCCACTTCGGGGCTGTAGATCCCAAATGTTGGCCCAGCTCCCACACTGGGAGACTTTTCTTCTATCCTGGGAAGACAGCCCTGTGGCAGGAAACCCAAGATGCTAGGTGGGTACTTGGGGTGGGCTGCTCTGAGTGTGCTGTGGCTGCTGAGATCTGAGATGGCCACCAAAGGCACCTGGAGGCTTCCCTCACCTGGCCAGTGTAGCATAAGCTTATGTGAAGAGCGTAGACCGTGTCTGGCACACAGTAAATGCAAATAAATGATACCCACTTGCCATCGAGTTGATTCTGGCTCCTGGAGACCCCATGTGTGTCACGGTAGAAACGTGCTTCATAGGGTTTTCAGTGGCTGATTTTTCAGAAGTAGAATGCCAGGCCTTTCTTTTGAGGTGCCTCTGGGTACTATGCCTCCAACCTTTTGGTTAGCAACTGAGTGTGTTGACCCTTGACCCCACCCAGGGACTCCAAATAAATGATAGTTGGCTTCTATTTATTACGATTATTGTGGTCGTAGTTATTTTATTATGGCCACTAGCCAACCCATAGACCAACTTGGTGACCCACAGACCAAAGATAACTTGCAGGCTTATTTAATTTGGTCCAGAGGGGATTTAGAACGTTTGAAAATTAGTTGCTACTGTTAAAAAGTTTGGGCACTTCCACATAAAAATCAGAGGTTTCAGTTTCACTTGAAAACTTGGAAGCTCTGGTGTGATGGGACCCTCATTCCCATGTGTCAACACTCACCACCCCTGTTCCTCTCCTTGCCTGTTACTGGTGTCTGCACTCTGCTCTTAGGGTAATGGCTCTTTGGTGTGCTGACTAGACCCCAGAGACCCTGTGTAGAGGCTGTCCTTTCAGATGGAGCACATGCTTTCCGGTCTGCTGTCCCCCATTGTCCCTCGCCCCCCGTCGGAGTCACACGTTTAGGTTCTCACCAGGTCCCTGCAGGATCGCATGAGGAGTGAGTGGAGAAGCTGGGCTGGGGTCAGAATGAAGACCTCTGCCTTTCTGATGTGACAGCCACAGTAACGTTAGCCTCTGCTGAGAATGAGGAAGGCCTTCTGGGTCGTGCAAACGGCTACGTGCTGGTTCAAACCCACCCAGAGGTGCCTCAGAAGACAGGCCTGGCGATCTGCTTCTGAAAGGTTGCAGCCTTGAAAACTCTATGGGGCACAGTTCTACTCTGCACACATGGGGTCACCAGGAGTCGGAGTTGACTCAACAGCAACTAACAACAACAGCAAGAGAGAGAAGAATCCATCCAGCCGGCCACAGAGCATGGGAACGGCAGCCGCAATGGCCTCCAGCAGTGCGTGCTGCCCTTGGTGGCTCCCTGGGACCCCCATGCAGATTTGTACTTTTTCGAGCTGCTTTTAGATTTTCCCCTGTCTGGTAGGGCAAGACCTGTTTCCTGAACCTGTTCTCCGTCCCAGGACAGCCTGGCATACAGACGGACCTCGCCCCGTGGGGACGGGGTGAAGCCGCCCATATGGGAGCAGGGCTAAGGCTGGGGAATGATAGGTATGGGGCCCCAGGGGAGTCAGCCAGGAGCCTGGCACAAGGTTCCAGTCCCCCCCCCCCCCCCCAGTCCCAGGAGATCTGCAGCTGGGCTTGCTGTGCAGAAACCTGCAGGACCTCCTGGGGCCATTTCTACTTTCTGGGAATAGCAGCCCCGTGGGTGGCCTCCTGCCTAGATCTTACAAGGGCCCCTGCTGGCTTCTAAGTACTGTGTGTTCTTTCTGATTGTGGTTATAAACTGCCTACTCCAGAGATTGTCTGCAACAGATTCTGTCCAGAAATTAGAGTTAAGAGCAATAAGAAAGACAGATGGAAGAAAACACCAGGATTTTCTCATTTCCATTTATTTAGCTCTTTCTACACCTCGTAAACTTCTCATATATTAGGGCTAAGTGTGTGATGATTAAGCACGGGTGATGGGAGGCGGGAGGAAGGGGCAGCAGCTCCTCTTAGGAGCTTATAAGGAGCCCTGTTGGCTGAGTAGGATGGAAGGACTGGGTCAGAGGGTGGGAAAGCCCTGCCTCTCCACTTGGGACTGCTCTCTTGGTGGCTTAGCAGGACGTCGGGAATGTTCCACCCCATCCCAAATTACTTCTCTCCTTAGCCTATTCCTGGTGCTGGAAATTCCACCCTTAGAGCAGTGAGTGCTCTCCTGGGGTGTTGGCTAACCAACCCGGTTGCCGTCCAGTCGATTCCAACTCATGATGACCTCATGTGTGTCAGAGAAGAGCAGTACTCCATAGGGTTTTCAATAGCTAATTTTTTGAAAGTAGATCACCAGGACTTTCTTCTGAGGTACCTCTGGGTGGACTCGAACTGCCAACCTTTTGATTAGCAGCTGAGCATGTTAATTGTTTGCACCACCCAGGGACTCCAGGGTGTTGACTCTACCTTACTTATGTTGACTCAACCTCACTCTGTGAGTCCCAGCTTTTCTGCTGTAAAATGGAGGCAAGACCGAGGTGACTTCCCAGAGTCGTTCAGAGGAATAGCTGATAGCCGGAGGGACACGTGTTGTCACCTGCTGAGCACTGTGCCCACATCATGCACACAGGACCATGTCCACTTGCTGGGTGCTTTCGGGGGCTCAAGACGGCCTTCCCTATGATGACCTGACTATGGGGATGGTGACCTCAATTTTCAAAGAACGATTTTCAAAAATTTTTTGAGAAAACAACAAAGCTGGCCTTTATCTCTTGTCACAGCCCCTGCCCCCTGGGAGGCTGGCAGAGGGACTCCTGGAGCCCTCACCTCCTGAGGCCTGAGGTACTGCTGCTGATATGGAAATGTAAATTCGGTGTTCCCTTATCAGCTCCCCCAGAAACCGGCCTTGGACAAGCTGCTCCGGAAGCCAGCCCGGGTGCCCAAAATACCAGCATCTCTCCCACAGTCCAGCCTTTTAAATCACAACAGCTTAGCCAGGTGTTTTAAAAGAACAGCTATTGTTTTTGCACAGATTATAAAACTCACACATGCTCACTGGGGATAATTTAGAAAATACTAAAAAGTATAAAGAAAAAATCCTCCGTAATGCCCCACCGTGAGGCCATTACTCCAAACATTTGGGTGAGCTTCCTGTTAGTCTTTTCTGTCCTCCTGCCCCCTCCCACCTCTTCCTTAAAAGAAGAAAAAAAATTCTGTATGTGTGTGTTTTAGGTGAAACCTTTGAAAATTTTTGTTATAAAATAATTTAAACAAAAAGAAACAGAATACAGAGACTATTATAGCAATAACCTGGGCCCCTGCCGTCTGTCTCCCCTCCCTTCTCTCCCTCACCGCCCTCTCTGCCCAAGTCCCTCCCTTTCTTCCTCCCTCCCTCTCTTCCTCCCTTCCTTCCTCCCTCCCTTCCTCCCTTCCTCCCTTCCTCCCTTCCTCCCTTCCTCCCTCCCTTCCTCCCTGCCTCCCTTCCTCCCTTCCTCCCTCCCTTCCTCCCTGCCTCCCTTCCTCCATTCCTTCCTTCCTTCCCCCTCCCTCCCTCCCTCCCTTTCTTCCTTCCTCCCTCCCTTCCTCCCTTCCTTCCTCCCTCCCTTCCTCCCTTCCTTCCTCCCTCCCTTCCTCCCTTCCTCCCTTCCTCCCTCCCTCCCTTCCTCCCTCCCTCCCTCCCTCCCTCCCTCCCTCCCTCCCTCCCTTCCTCCCTCCCTCCCTTCCTCCTTCCCTCCTTCCCTCCCTTCCTTCCTCCCTCCCTCCCTTCCTTCCTGCCCTCCCTCCCTCCCTCCCTTCCTCTCTCCCTTCCTTCCTCCCTCCCTCCCTTCCTTCCCTCCCTCCCTTCCTCCCTCCCTCCCTCCCTCCCTCCCTCCCTTCCTTCCCGCCCTCCCCTCCTCCCTCCCTTCCTTCCTTCCTCCCTCCCTTCCTTCCTGCCCTCCCTCCCTCCCTCCCTTCCTCTCTCCCTTCCTTCCTCCCTCCCTCCCTTCCTTCCCGCCCTCCCTCCCTCCCTCCCTCCCTCCCTTCCTCCCTCCCTCCCTTCCTTCCCTCCCTCCCTTCCTCCCTCCCTCCCTCCCTCCCTCCCTCCCTCCCTCCCTCCCTTCCTTCCCGCCCTCCCCTCCTCCCTCCCTTCCTTCCTTCCTCCCTCCCTTCCTTCCTGCCCTCCCTCCCTCCCTCCCTTCCTCTCTCCCTTCCTTCCTCCCTCCCTCCCTTCCTTCCCACCCTCCCTCCCTCCCTCCCTCCCTCCCTTCCTCCCTCCCTCCCTTCCTTCTCGCCCTCCCTTCCTCCCTCCCTCCCTCCCTCCCTTCCTTCCTTCATCCCTCCCTTCCTTCCTTCCTCCCTCCCTCTCCTCCTTCCCTCCCTTCCTTTTCTTTCTTCTGGAAAACGGTTACAGGTGGAGTTAAATTTCTTTTTTGTACATCTTCCCAGTGCCACTCCCAGAAGTGGGATGTATCCCTCCTTATCACATTTTTATACTTTCACCTCACGTCTGTGTATCCATGAACAATGTATAGAATTGCTGTGTGTGATCCCACATTTCACAGAAATGGGACCATGCCATGCATGTGCATCTGTCCCTTCACTTTTTTGAACTCAACATTATAGTTTTGAGGTTTATCCCTGCTGAAATATACACATTTAGTCCATTTGTTTTAGTGGTGGGCTCAAATTCCAGTGTGAGAACACAGCCCCATCTTTATCCTCTCTCCTGATGATCAGTCTTAGGCTGCAGCCATGAACGACCTTGAACTGCCTTCTTGCCCACAGAGGCCAAGCTTCCTTGCAGCATCCACCCAGAAGTGCATTGGTGAGCCACAGGGTACATGCACTCTCAACTTTAGTGAATTTTGTCAAATTGTTTTTGAAAGTGGTTATATCAATTTTAATTCCTACCAATGATTTATGACTATTTTTATTTCCCCTAAACCTCAATCGCTACTGCCACATTTTTACATTTTAGCCAATCCAATGACATGGTCTGATGTGAAATTGCATTTCATTGTGTTTTTATTTGCATTTTTTCCCTGAAAATTAGTGAAATTAAGCAGTGTTTCACATGCTTATGGGCCCTTAGGTTTTCATCAGTTGTGAATTTGACTGTTCGTTTCTAATTGCCTTCAGGAGTCCTTTATGTATTCTTAATACCAACACAATGTTGGTTATATGTGTTGGAACACGTATTCCCAGGTTAGGATTTATCTTTAACTTTGTTGATGATGCTTTTGGTATGCCCACGTTTTACAGTTTAATGTAATCATATTTTTTATTCCTTTTGATAGTGTGTGCTTTTGGTGTGTTTAAGAAATCCTTCTCTAAAGCTTTTTATATTTCATATGTATAATTTTATTATTTGTGCAATACATTTTTGTGAATAGTAAGAGGCAGAAATATGTATATATGTATCTCCATATCCATGTATATCCATGTATATATGAATGTACATACATACGTGTGTGTGTATGTAGAGAGAGAAATGCATAGTGATATATATATTAACATCTATATAGCCATACATATTATATATGTATATGCATGCACACACATATATATGTATATATAGATAGATTGATAGATATATAGATAGATAGATACAGATAGATTGATTGATATATATATAGATAGACTGATAGACTGATAGACAGACAGATAGATATAACACTTCCCAGCACCTTATTGAACAATTTGCCTTTTCCCACAAATTTGTAATTCCACTTCTGTTGTATATTACGTTTCTGTATTTGCCTGTGCCTGTTTTAATGCTTTATTTTATCTCTGGACTAGTCTCTGTCTCTTCTTGTATGATGCCACATTGTTCAGCAACATTTACTCTATAATAAATCGTGTTACCATGCACAATATCTCTGTTCATACTTTCTTTTAAAAATTATCTTGCCTATCTTTTTCTCTTCAATATGAATTATAAAATCAAATTGCCAATCTCCATTAAAAAAAAACCTGTTGAGATTTTAATTGAAATAATTTTCTCTATGAAAATGAGAAATCTTGATGACTTTATGGTAATGAGCCTTCTTATCCATGAACATAGTATGTATTTTCAATTATGTTGGTACTTTTATATTCTTTGTGATATTTTCCAGAAACATATTACACAGCTTTGTTATATTTATTGGTGGTGTTTGTAGTTACTATGAATGGTACTTTTTAAAATGACAATTTCTAATAGTTTATTGCTGGCTTATGTTGCTGTTAGGTGCTGTCAAGTCCATTCCAGTTCATGGCGACCTTAGGTACAACAGAACAAAACACTACCTGGTCCTGTGCCATCCTCATGATCATTGGTATGCTTGAACACATTGTTGCAGCCACGGTGTCAATCCTTCTCATTGAGGGTCTTCCTCTTTTTCTTTTTCTTTTTTTAATTGTACTTTAGATGAAGGTTTACAGAACAAAGTTTCTCATTAAACAGTATACATATTGTTTTATGACATTGGTTAACAACCCCATGACATGGCAACACTCTCCCTTCTCAACCTTGGGTTCCCTATTACCAGCTTTCTTGTCCCCTCCTGCCTTCTAGTCCTTGTCCCTGGGCTGTTGTGCCCCTTTACTCTTGTTTTGTTTTATGGGGCTGTCTAATCTTTGGCTGAAGGGTGAACCTCAGGAGTGACTTCATTACTGAGCTAAAGGATGTCCGGGGGCCATACTCTCAGGGTTTCTCCAGTCTCTGTCCAGTCTCTATTTCTCAGTGGTCTTATTATGTGAATTAGAATTTTGTTCTACATTTTTCTCCAGCTCTATCCAGGAACCTCTGTTGTGATCCCTGTCAGAGCAGTCAGTGGTGGTAGTCGAGCACAATCTAGCTGTACTGGACTCAGTCTGGTGGAGGCTGTGGTACTTGTGGTCTATTAGTCCTTTGGACTAATCTTTCCCTTGTGTCTTGTTTTCTTCATTCTCCCTTGCTCCTGAAGGGGTGAGGCCAGTGGAGTATCTTAGATGGCTGCTCACAGGCTTTTAAGGTCTTACTCTTTTTCGATGAGCCTCCACTTTACCAAGTATGACGTCCTTCTCCAGGGAGTGATGCCTCCTGATAACGTGTCCCAAGTACGTGAGATGTAGTCTCGTCATCCTTGCTTCTAAGGAGCATTCTAGCTGTACTTCTTCCAAGACAGACTTGTTCATTCTTTTGACAGTCCATGGTATATTCAATATTCTTTGCCAGCACCACAACTCAAATGCATCAGTTCTTCTTTGGTCTTCCTTATTCGTTGTCCAGCTTTCACATGCGTATGAGGCGATTGAAAACATCATGGCTTGGGTCAGGTGCACCTTAGTCCTTAAAGTGACATCTTTGCATTTTAACACTTTAAAGAGATCTTTTACAGGAGACTTGCCCAATGCAATGTGTCATTTGATTTCTTGACTGCTGCTTCCATGGGTGTAGATTATGGATCCAAGTAAAACGAAATCCTTGACAACTTTGATCTTTTTTTCGTTTATTGTGTTGTTGCTTATTGGTCCAGGTGTGTGGATTTTTGTTTTCTTTCTGTTGAGGTGTAATCCCTACTGAAGGGTGTAGTCTTTGATCTTTGTTAGTAAGTGCTTCAAGCCCTCTTCACTTTCAGCAAGCAAGGTTGTGTCATCTGCATAATGCAGGTTGTTAATGAGTCTTCCTCCAGTCCTGATGCTGAGTTCTTCTTCATATACTCCAGCTTCTCTGATTATTTGCTTAGCATACAGATTAAATAAATATGGTGAAAGGATAAAACCCTGATGCACACATTTCTTGACTTTAAACCACACAGTATCCTCTTGTTCTGTTCAAGCAACAGCCTCTTGATCTATTTACAGGTTCCTCATGAGTACAATTAAGTGTTCTGGAATTCCCATTCTTCACAATGGTATTCATAATTTGTTATGATCCACACAGTCAAATGCCTTTGCATAGTCAATAAAACACAGGTAAACATCTTTTTGGTATTCTCTGCTTTCAGCCGGGATCCATCTGACATCTGCAGTGATATCCCTTGTTCCACGTGCTCTTATGAATCCAGCTTGAATTTCTGGTAGTTCCCTGTCAATGTACTTCTGCAACCACTTTTGAATGATCTTCAGCATAATTTTACTTGTGTGTGATATTAATGATATTGTTCAATAATTTCAACTTTCTGTTGGATCACCTTTATTCGGAATAGGGGTAAATATGGATCTCTTCCAGTTGGTTGGCCAGGTGGCTGTCTTCCAAATTTCTTGGTATAGACGAGTGAGCACTTCCAGCGCTGTATCCGTTTGTTGAAACATCTCAATTGGTATTCCATAAATTTATGGAGCCTTGTTTTTTGCCAATGTCTTCAGTGCAGCTTGGACTTCTTCCTTCAGTACCATCGATTCTTGGTCATATACTGCTTCCTGAAATGACTGAACATCGATCAATGCTGGATTATAGAACTACTGATTTTTGAATGCTGGTCTTCAATTCAGGATTCTTGTTCTTTTGTCCATTCATGTTTTCTATTCCTTTTTGAGTCATGAATGTGTAGATTCATGTCTTTCATCAAATTTTGAATTTTTCTGTCATTATTTCTTAAAATTGTCTTTCTGTCGCTGTCTCTTTTCTCCTTCTGGGATTCCCATGATGCATATGTTAGTTTGCTTGATGGTGTTCCACAATACCATTAGGCTTTACTAGCTTTCATAACCCTCTCTTATTTTTGCCCTTCAGAATCAATAATTTTGATTGTCTTATCTTCTAATTTGCTGATTCTTTCTTTTGTTCAAATATGCTTTTTAAACCCTCCAGAGAATTTTTCATCTGAGTTATTGTATTTTCAGCTCCACTATTTCTGTTTGGTTCTTTTTTATAGTGTCTATCCCTTTATTGAGGGCACTGGTGGTTCAGTGACAGAATTCTCACCTTTCATGCAGGAGACCCAAGTTCTGTTCCCAGGCAATTCACCTCAAGCACAGCCACTGCTTGTCTGTCAGTGAGGTTTTTGTGTTACTGTGATTCTGAACAGGTTTCAGTGGAATTTATAGACTAAGACTAGAAGGAATGACTTGGTGATCTACTTTTGAAAACCAGCCAGTGAAAACCCTATAGATCACAACTGCTTGATTCCAGTGTGCATGGGACCGCCATGAGTCAGGGGCCAACTTGATGACAGCTAACAACACCAACATGTCTTTGTTACTATTTTGTTTTGTTCATATATCAATTTTCTGATTTCTTTTAGTTCTTTGTGCTTTTCTTTAGTTCTTTGAGCATGTTTAATACTGTTGTTTTAAAGTCTTCCGATCTGTCCATTATCCAGGCTGCCAAAGAATTAATTTCTTTCCATTCATCTTGTTCTTTTGAATGGGCTATCATTTCCAATTTCTTTGTATGTCTCATTATTTTTTTGTTTAAGTTGGGACATTAGAATATTACAGTGTGTTAACACTGAGCATGAGTGTGTGTGGCTTTCTCAATTCCCCCAAATATATGGTACCATTGAAAGCACGGATTTCTGCAAGAAACTCTCTGATGGGCACAGTCTTCAGTCTTTTCGCCATTTCCTCCCCTTCCCCATGTGAGCTCTAATTTAGACCAGACTGAGGTTTCAGTCTTTCAGGTATCTGCCAGACAGATCAGAACAGACACACTGAACAGTCCACTGGTAAAGTCTTCCCTATTCACTCCGGATTCAGAGATCAGGACCTCCTCTTTGAGAGCACAAGCTGTGATTCACCTCTGCTTCCACTCCACTGGGTGGGTGAGGGACAGGGATGGTTTTCTACCATTTAAAAGTCAACTTTGTCTTGTTTCAGCATGCAGTTAGTTCCACCTACTTTTCAGAGTTATTATGGAGTTGAGATTACAGATTTCTAGTTGCTTTAATTGGTGCTTGTGTAAGAGGTTTGGGATTTTAGACCTGTTCATGCTGCTATCTTCCTAGAATTCCTAGACCATTTACGTTTGATGTAACTACTAATGTATTTACATTTAGGTCTAATATTTCATTTGGCTTTTGTTTGTTCTCTTTATTTTTTGTTTCTCTATCTTTCATTTCCTGTCTTCTTTTGGATTATCTGGATTTTGAGGGGGTATATTTAATTTTAATTATTGTATTGGATTTTTTTTTAGTGGTTTCTCTGTAATTATTGGTTTTTGTATTTTGTGCAATATTTTTAGTTGTAATCAGTGGGAGAAATAGGCTATACTGGGCTTAAATTATCTTGGCTGTCCAAATATTACCTTTTTGGCTTTCTAGAGATTTATATATTTTATTGTTCTGTTAAAAAAAAATTGGCTTTTGGTTGTAGTGAGTATTTCTCTTGATGGTTGTTTCTCTCTTAAGTAAAATTCTGTAGTAGACTCTGTTGGCTCCCTTACCAGATGCCCTTGCATCCCTTTTACCAGCTTGGTGTGCCCATCTTCCAATTTCTGTGTGCTTTGCAGGGAAAGGTTTGCATCAGGAGCTTCATAGGATTGCTGTTTGGCACTGGAGCCACCTGCTGGTATGGATAGTTAGAAGTGCTTGAGGTTTACATCCCTTTCACCAGCAGGAAGCCTGTAGACAATAACTAGCTAGTGTGGGAGTTTAAATCCTTTGTCACAGGAGAAAACAAATTCTGAGGTATAATCTACATTCCAGAGCTCCTTATGGGATTAGGCAGAGACTGGGACTTCAGTGAAATTAAACCTTTTCTTGGCTTATTTTCCTTCCTTATTGAGATTCCCCACTTTCTTACTGGTTTCTTCTGGGAGTGCTTCCTTAATAAACTACTCACACTCTGATCCTGAGCTAAGATTTTTCTTCCTTCTGCTTTCTTTGGGTTTACTGTTCTTCTTGAATTGTATGACTAACTCATTTATTGTTATTGCTCCTAATATTTTAAATAAATAAATTTATCAATAACTTTATTGGATTTATTCCACAACTTTTTTATATAGAACTTTCATTTTCATTTAGTCCTGAATATTTATATTTTTCATTATGACTTCATTGTAATTTTCACTTTTAACACGAATGATTTAGAGGTGTCATTTAAAAATGTCCTATTTTTGTTCTAATGGTCTTTTAATTGTCATTTTTTTAAATTTAGTTGCATTGGGGTCTAAGAATATTTGTTGATACTTGATTCTCTAACATTTTTGAGACTTCTGTTGTGTTCTATTTCAAGGTTGGCTATTGTAAATATTTCATATTTTCTTGAAAATTATACATAGTGTCTGTTGAGTGTATGGTTACGTATATATCTAGTAGAAAAACTTGCTGCAGTATTGTTCAAAACTTTGTAGTCGTTAGTAATTTTTACCTGCAGGATCATGTTCTGATGTAGTGAGTTAAAATCTCCCACTTGGATTATAGATTTGTCAGTTTCTTCTCGTAATTCTGCCAGTTTTGTGTTATGCATTTTTGAGGCTATGTAGCTGGCTGTGTGTTATAAACAATTCATGACTAGATATGCTTCGTGGGTTCTTTCTTTTCATCATTACATAGTGTTCTTCTTTATCTCTATATATGCTTTTTGCCTTAAATTCAGTTTTATCTGCTATTAATATTGCTGTGGAAGGTTTTATGTTGTTGTTGTACCAGACGTATTATCCTTTTATATTCCTCTATTTTTAGCCTTTCTGGGTCATTTTGCTTTAGTGTGTCTCTTGTAAGCAACATATCACTAGACTAAGAAAAGTCCAATCTGTTAGATGCTGTCCTCTAATTGGTAATTTAAATATGTTTATATTTATTAGAAATATTGATATGATCTATTTGGACTTATTTTTACTATCTTATTTTGTATATTTCCTTTTCCGTGGTTTTTCTTTGCTTTTCTGCAGCCCCATTTCTGCTTTCCATTTGCTTAATAAATTTTTTATTATCCTCTTCTGCTGATTTGGAAATTATAGATTGTACTTCTATTCTTTTAATGATTATCCTTATTTTTTCTTAATTATATTTTTGAAACTTAAATTGCAGAAAATTACAAAAGCAAAACAAAACAATCACTAGTAATTTCTACCACCAGAAATTAATCACTTAAGATCTTGGTATATTTGCTTCCAGGGAATCATTCTATTACTTCTATAAAAATAAAACGTACTTCTTATAAAGACTTCAAACAGAAATACACAACGAAGAAAATTTAAAAAGCCACCTAAATCCCACTATCATAGGCAAACATAATTTCAGGCATTTATCTATGTACATGTAGAGGTGGAAGGCAACATAGGTGTATACATATTTACTTGTGGCCAGATCTAGGTGTTAGTTTAAAACGTGAGCAGCTCAAGGTGTTACTTTAAAATATATAGTATTACATTTAATTTTACTAGAATTAATAGAAGAAAACAAGACTTATGTAAAATTGAGAGAATTTGAACTTCAAATATTTAAAAACAGTATAAACAAAATTATTTCATAGTACATCCCTTAAAATTAAAAAAAGAGAAATTGTGAAAACATGAAGAGTTTACAGTCATTTTTTTTTAAACTATTTGTTTCAAATTTGTTTAAAAGTTTTAAGTTTGGTCTATTGACTCACTTCTTTGAAAAATAAGTTGTTTATATATATATATCTCCCTCTCCTTTTACCTCCTCACTTCTTGAGAGTTGTTATTATAGTGTTACTTTTACCTTTTCCAGGTTAATTAATTTCTTACTTTGTTCTGTAACCGTATTCCCCTAGTTGTTTACTATTTGTTCTGTAGTTAGTTCTTTTACCCCAATATCTGAATTCCTGCGTTTATGCATATTATTATAATTATTTATGTATTGATCACCTGGATTTTACTGTGAATAGGTTTTTCATTTTTTAAGAAAGGCTCATGAGTTCTGTATTTCTAGAAATATTTACTGTTTCAGCATGACTGATTCCTGCCTTTATACATGAATAACTTTGGTGAGTGTGATATACTTGGTTCACTTCTTCTTTCCTTCAGAATACTGAGGCATTAATACCTTTTTTTTTTTGGTTTTGAATGTCACTGTGGCAAAGTCACAGCCTGGCCTGATTTTCCCATTGTGTGTGATTTTTCTCTTTCTACTTGGATGTGTGAAGATTTCTCTCTTAACTTTGAAGTTTAACATCATAGTTAGGATGTGTTGAGATTTCTGTATGAAATTTTCCTAAAACATACTGTGCTTTTATTTTGTTATTGGTAGGTTCAGTTATTTTTTTCAATACAAGGAAAATTTCTTGTATTATATCTTTGAATACATATTTTGTTCCATTTGTTGGGTTTTCTTCTTCGGGAACACCAATCATTCCTAACATAAACTGTTTTTGTCTTTTTATAGTTACTGTCAGTCTAATGATTTTAATTTCTGTTGTTTATATGCATTCATTTTATTATCCTAAGCCTTTCCTCTATGCCAATAATTAGATTATCAACAATATCTACCTTGTCCTTTTATAATAATGTTATTTGAATTCTAATCTTGTTTCCCAAGGTTTCCAATCTCTTTTTCCATCTCATTCTTTAATTTTACCTTCTCATCTTTGAATTTTAATTTCAATGAATTCATATTTCTATTAAGTTTTTCTCTAGCTTCAAACAATTGTGGGCAATTTTCTTCTGTTCCCTGAGTAATGTTTTTGCTTAGTTTGGACTCCTTGTCTCTGTCATGTGTAGAGATAGTAAAAGGGATTTGGGTGGAAGACTGTATTATCCCACCACTCATCTGTCAGTTTGTCATACTGTGGTGGCTTGTGTGGTGGAAGGAATACATACAGACACTAAACCAAAAAGAACTGGTGGCTATTGAACCATTTTGGGCGGTAGCATGTGATCAAGAACTCATGATACTAAAGGAAGAAGTCCAAGCTGCTCTGAAGGCATTGGCAAAAAACTACGCTCTGGGAATTGACAGAAAGCCAAATGAGCTGTTTCAACAAACGAATGCAACGCTGGAAGTGCTCACTCGTCTATGCCAAGAAATTTGGAAGACAGCTGCCTGGCCAACTGACTGGAAGAGATCTATATTTATGCCCATCCCAAAGAAAGGTGATCCAACTGAATGTGGAAATTATCAAACAATATCATTAATATCACACACAAGTAAAATTTTGCTGAAGATCATTCAAAAGCGGTTACAGCAGTACATTGACAGGGTACTGCCAGAAATTCAAGCCAGATTCAGAAGAAGATGTGGAACAAGGAATATCACTGCTGATGTCAGATAGATCCTGGCTGAAAGCAGAGAATACCATAAAGATGTTTACCTGTGTTTTATTGACTATGCAAAGGCATTCAACAGTGTGGTCCATAACAAATTATGGATAACGTTTCAAAGAATGGGAATTCCAGAACACTTAACTGTGCTTATGTGGAACCTGTAAATAGACCAAGAGGCAGTGGTTCGAACAGAACAAGAGGATACTGCATGGTTTAAAGTCAGGAAAGGTATGCATCAGATTTGTATCCTTTAACCATACTTATTCAATTTGTATGCTGAGCAAATAATCTGAGAAGCTGGACTATATGAAGAAGAACTCAGCATCAAGGTTGGAGGAAGACTCATTAACAACCTGTGATATGCAGATGACACAACCTTGCCAGCTGAAAGCAAAGAGGACTTGAAGCACTTATTGATGAAGATCAAAGACTATAGCTTCCAGTATGGTTTACACCTCAACATAAAGAAAACACAGAAATCCTCACAACTGGACCCATAAGCAACATCACAATAAACAAAGAAAATATTGAAGTTATCAAGGATTTCATTTTACTTGGATCTATAATCAACGCCCATGAAAGCAGGAGTCAAGAAATCAAATGACATATTGCATTGGGAAAATCTGCTGCAAAAGACTTCTTCAAAGTGTTGAAGAGCAAAAATGTCACTTTGAGGACAAAGGTGCACCAGACTCAGGCCATGATATTTTCAATTGTCTCATATGCATGTGAAAGCTGTACAATGAGTGAGGACGACAGAATAAGAATTGAAGCCCTTTAATTTTGGTGTTGGCTAAGAATGTTGATTATACCCTGGACTGCCCGAAAAATGAAGAAATCTGTCTTGGAAGAACTACAGCCAGAGTGCTCCTTAGGAGTAAGGATGGCGAGACTTCGACTCACATACTTGGGACACGTTATTAGAAGGGACTAGTCCCTGGAGAAGAGCATCATGCTTGGTTAAGTAGAGTGTCAGCAAAAAAGAGGAAGACCCTCAAGTAGATAGAGTGGCAGAGTGGCTGCAACAATGGGCTCAAACACAGCAATGACTGTGAGGATGGCACAAGACTGGACAGTGGTTCATTCTGTTGTACGTAGGGTCACTCTCTCCACGGAAAGTGGACGACCAGATGCGCTGCTGAAACTTTCAGGGTCACCCTCGTTGCAGCTGTAGCATAGCAGAAGTCCACTTTCATCTTCTCTCAACATACTGAGTGGACCCTTTCTGTGAACCAGATGTTTTCCTCCTCTGTCAGCTGGTTATAGTAAGTCCCTAACTCTATGACAGCACAGGTGTGAACCGAGGGAGATAAATTGGTGTAACATAGGTATATGACATAGGGGTCTGGCCCGCAGTTTGTATAGCTTACTTGTGTTTTTAGACCTGCTTGCACCTGATCCTAGGCGCCCTGGTGGCACAATGGTTGAGAGCTTGGCTGCTAACCAAAAGGTTAACAGTTGGAATCCACCAGCTGCTCCTTGGAAACTCTATGGGACGGTTCTACTCTGTCCTATAGGGTTGCTATGAGTCAGAACTGACTTGATGGCAACTGATTTTGAGCGTGTGTGTGTGTTTGTGTGTGTGTGTTTGTGTGTGTGACTGATGCTAGGTGTATAACTTCCATAGAATTATAGATTGCTGCTATGTCAACCCGATGTTAAGTCTTGTTGGTTCAGATGGCACCCAGGTTGGTATGGGCAGCTCTGGTTGCAGTCATTTGATGTTCCATGCGCTTGCTCCAAAACTTAAGGATTCTGTAACTCTCGTATTGGGGCTTCCCAGAGACTCCACACTGCACCTTTATTTACCACATTTTTTCTAGCACTGTAGGATCTGCTGAGTCTTACAACCCAAGTGGCAGGTCTGCTTTTACTACATTCTGGACCTGCTGCAGAACCTTATCTTCTTCGGGACCCTACTGATAATCACTTGCTAAATGGGTCAGAAAAGTATTACAAGTGTAGTATATGCTGCCTCGGAACCTGAAAAGGCTTCCTGTGCTTTTTCCTACTGGTTGGAGTATAAGGGGCACAATTTTACCTGAGGCCACTGGACCAATGCAACAGACACCTGGATCTTTGTAGGGTGGTATCTTCTAACCTCTGTAGGACAATTGTGGACCTTTGTGATGTTCTATGAAATGTCTAGATGTTTCGGGTCACCTCGGCTGTTCTGTAACAGGTAGCAGGAGAATTATCACTACCCCAGGAAAGGAACATGGAGGTATGTTGTTCATCCTATGTGAATGAAAACTGCTTCTGATTCTTCTTCCTGATGTGAATTAAAAAACAATTTCACTCCATCAATAGCAGCATGCCATGTAGTAGAGGCTTTGTTGATCAGTCCTGGCAAAGATACCACATTTTGCACAGTGGCTGTGATGGGACTAAACTTGCTTATTCTGAAGGTGATCCACTGTCATCCACCGAGATCCATGTGGCTTTTCAGGTTCCAGGCTTGTGAATTAAATGGGGGAACATAACAGGGACCATCACCACTACATCCTTTTGGTCTTTGAGAAACCAGTTAAAAATCAATTGCCATCAAGTCAACTCCAACTCATGGTGACCCTATATGTGTCAGAGTAGAACTGTGCTCCATAGTGTTTTTAATAGCTGAATTTTGGAAGTAGATTGCTAGGCCTTTCTTCTGAGGTGCCTCTGGGTGAACTCAAACATCTAACCCTTTGGTTAGCAGCCAAGTGTATTAACTGTTTGTGCTACCCAAGGACTTATATCCCCAAAGGAGTTCATGACAATGTTTTCACTAATTTCTGCCTTTACCCCCAGGAGTTGGCATTGTTTCTGATAGCCTGGGCTAGGGGGTAGTTTCAGGGGCCGGCATTTGGCCTTTCCTGCCATGATAGTTTCTAAGCATGGCCATTCTGATTATGTATTCAGGAACTAAGGAAACAACCATCTGATGGGTCTGCGGACCCACTGGATCCACTGGAAGAAAGACTTGGGCCAGGATTCCATTCGTTACTTGCACTTATATACCTTTACTCTAATGGGAAGGGGGTGATGGTACTTTGAGTCCCCCGGTATGAGTGTCAGCTCAGATGTGTGTCCAACAGCACACTAAAGAGATGGGATTTCCCCCTTTCTCTAATGCATTGTTACTCAGGTAAGTGGCTGAAGAGTGGAATAACGATCATTTATTCTTCTTGTGACATTGTAGGGTCTTTTTCTTAAGAGGACCCAGCCTCTCCTTCAGTTGATGGACTCTGGGTTTGAGAACTGGCAGTACATTGGGACTATCTATTTGTATGGTTAGGAGGCTGGGTGGTGCAGTGGTTAAAGTGATCTACTGCTAACCAAAAGGTCAGCGATTTGAAACCACGAGTAGCTCTGCGGGAGAAAGATGTGGCAGTCTGCTTCCGTAGAGATTTACAGCCTTGGAAACCCTATAGGGTCACTATAAGTTGGAATTAACTTGATGGCAGTGAGTTTGGCTTGGTTTGGCATTTGTTGTTGTTGTTGGTGTTAGGTGCCGTTGAGTAGGTTCCAACTCATAGCAACCCTCTGTACAACAGAACAAAACACTGCCTGGTCCTGCACCATCCTCACAATCGTTGTTATGCTTGAGCCCATTGTTACAGCCACTGCATCAATCCATCTCTTTGAGGGTCTTCCTCTTTTTTGCTGACCCTCTACTTTACCAAGCATGATATCCTTCTCCAGGGATTGCTGTAACCGCTTTTGAATGATCTTCAGCAAAATTTTACTTGTGTGTGATATTAATGATATTGTTGGATAATTTCTGCATTCAGTTGGATCACCTTTCTTTGGAATGGGCATAAATATGGATCTCTGCCAGTTGGTTGGCCAGGCAGCTGTCTTCCAAATTTCTTGGCATAGATAAGTGAGCACTTCCAGCACTGCATCCACTTGTTGAAACATCTTAATTGGTATTCCATCAGTTCCTGGAGCCTTGTTTTTCGCCAATGCCTTCAGTGCAGCTTGGACTTCTTCCTTAAGTACCATAGGTTCCTGATCATATGCTACATCTTGAAATGGTTGAATGTCGACCAATTCTTTTTGTTACAGTGACTCTGTGTATTCCTTCCATCTTCTTTTGAAGCTTCCTGTGTCTTTTAATATTTTCCCAAGTAGAAGCTTTCAGAATTAGCCAGGGAAAAGCTTATGGTTTGGTATTAGTATGCTTAACCTCATTTTTCTGCTCATTCTCATCAATTCTTGATCAATGTCTTTATCAGCCAACTGTATTTCTTACCTCTAGCTGTACCATACACGGTCTGTTGGGAATCACCACACACCCCTGTAGATCAGAGTCCCCTGGTTGCCTCCCTGACCTTACTGTCTACTTTCCATCTGATGATTACATGCTGCTATATGGCCTCTGCTATTCCAGAATCCTTTGGTCTTGAGTGAATTAATGAAGCCCAATTTCATAGCAACATTTCCCATTATCAGCATAGCTTACAGCGGACAGCCACCACTAAGGTTCACAATGATGCACGTGTCCCCCAGTCCCTAGCTCCTTCCTTAGTGAAGGAAGTTTCCTCTGGATTCTGCTTGAGGAACATAGTCGTATGGTGATAACTCAGCTCTTATAAAATAGGTTTGTTCTAACGTGCCCACTTTTCTGAGATCAAAAGATCTGAATCCCTTATCCAACACCCTAAGAAGGCTATTCTCACATCTCCATCTCATTTAATGTGAGACATCATTTTTTTCCCCAAGATCTTATGAGCCCTTCCAAAAGTTATTAGGACTGGTTTCCAGTACCTTGACAGAATGCAAAGTCCCTTATGTAGCCTTACATTCTTCACCTTCCCCACCCACTCTTGGTTCAACATCCCAAACATCCACTTCCAGGCATGCCATCCTTGTTCCTATGGGTTCATGTTGGTCAGGTCTTTTGGATTCCTTGGTAAATAATCTTTCTTTAGAAGGGCCAGCATTTACCCAGTTAGGTCCTACTGAAAGTTGACCCTTGTTATTATTGTGAACAGTAGGGGAGGAGGTGAGGGCAGATCTTGAGGAAGGAAGATATTGTCTTGCAAGAGATTTGTCTCAGTTGAGGCCTCTGAATAGATTTCAGGCAAGGGAATCTGCTATCTTCTAGAAAGAGGTAGTGGACCAGAGAGGGTTCAGGGGAACCTGGGGCTCATTGTTATTAAGTATCCAGTCAGATACTTGTCTCTATCCCAAGTCTCAGGCTCTCAGTTCATTTTATGAAGGCCTTGACTTTGGCATAAGATACTTCAGTCTTTGAAGGTTTGCTGTGCTTACAATCAGGTCCCAGGTCTTGTCTTCAGCATGGTGTGTTCTTTGGTCATCTGTCTAAACACTGCCAAAGAGGTCTTCTGACAGTCATATCATGCCTTAAGTTGGTAATAGGCTGACCTAAATCCATTACTTCTTTAGTGCATCAGTAACATTCAGCAGCACCCAATCAATCCCATGGATCTCATAATTGCCACTGTCTCCATTGTCTCTTAGATTCTGTACCCATTGCCATCGAGTAGGTTCTGACTCATAGTGACCCTATGCCACAGAGTAGAACCCACAGGGTTTCCAAGGCTGTAAATCTCTACGGAAGCAGACAGCCACATCTGTCCCTTGAGCACTTAACCACTGAGCCACTAGGGCTCCTTCCAGATTCTAGAAGTACCTAGTGCACCTCCTTTCACCTGTATCCCATTTCAATTCACCACAAGTGAAATTCTTAGCATTGGTAATGGTATAGCATGCCATAGGTTATCACCATTCCACTTACCACCAAAAATGTATTCCCTTTTCCCTCTGGTTGGCAAGTGATCCCATGCCAGACTCTCATCCTTAGAGTCTGCTTCCTAAGTCCATCTCTGGTACCATGTCTTAGGCTAGGTTCCCAGAAGCAGCTCCCGAGATGAGCAGAACGGGGAAGAGGAAGAAGCCCAGCCTGTCCCCAGATGGTGGCCTTCATCTGGTCCTGCAGGGGAATTCTGGATTCAGAATTATCCGACTCCAGGCAAGAGCAGCTGAGCCTTTGTACTCCTGCACGAGTCAGTTATTGATTAAAAACCATGGGGCGACGGGGATATAAATTCCTCGGCATTCCCAGTTCTCCACCAGTGATGGGAAATTGGAAGCCTGAGGGCTGTCCTCTGGCCTCCACTGGCAGACAGGCGGTGGCTGCATAGGAGATGCATTGGCCAGTAATCGAACCTCGGTCTCCTGCATGGAAGGCAAGAATTCTTCCACTGAGCCACCATGTAGAAACTGAGTTTTACTTTTGTTGAAAAAACAAACTAAATATTTTTGTTATGATTATTTTCCACTACCAATAATTAAAATCGGCAACATATTTTACAAATTTCTGTGCTTAATAATATCTCTCGTATCTCATACCTCTTCTGGGCTCACTTTTATTTATTTATTGCTGAAATAGATCCTTTAACCCATCATTTGGTAAGAATCTGTGGATGGTAAACTTTTCTTTGTCCTCAAGTGTCTGAAAATTTCTTCTTTTTTCTCCTTTACACTAGGAATAATGTAGCTGAGACTAGAGTTCTGGGTGAAAAATACATTTTTCTCGGTACTTTGAGAATATGATTTCCTTGTCCCCTGACATTTACTGTTGCAGATAAAAACTTTGCCTTCAGTTTATTTGTTATTCTTTTTGTAGGTAATGTCACTTTCCTCTCTGATATAGTACATCTTTGCTCATTATGCTTTTGTTTGTCTATTACGTGTGTGTCTATTTTTCCCACTTGTCACTTGTGTGCAATTTAAATCTTAGGACCCATTTCTTAGGAAAATTCCTAGCTATTCTCTTTCTTTGTATCTTCTGCATTTTCCCCTTATATTCTCTTTTACTGGAACTCTTATTAGACAATCTTTACTCAATGTCTTTAAATGTAATTATTCCTTTACAGTAAAAAATATCTTTGTTTCTCTTTGTTCTCAATGAATTCCTCAAAAATTCTTTCTTCTACAGTCTGGAATTGTTGCTGTATATTGCATTTGTGGAGAATAATGTCAATGGTGATAAATTTTCTTTCTATCTGGCTTCATTTCAACTTGTTTTTGTTTTATAATTAATTTTTAAAATGTTGTGGCTGTTACTCCTTTATCCTTTTCTAAACATAATTAACTTTGTTGCTGAAAATATGCACAGCAAAACATACACCAATTCAACAGTTTCTACATGTACAATTCAGTGACATTGACTACATTCTTCAAGTTGTGCAACCATTCTCACCCTCCTTTTTTGAATTATTCCTTCACTGTTAACATAAGCTCACCACCCCCTAAGCTTCCTATCTAACCTTTCGAGTTGCTGTTGTCAATTTGATCCCATATAGTAGTTCTTAAAAGAGCACACTGCTTAAGGCAGGTATACTTTACTAATCAAGCTAACTATCGTTTGTTTTAAAGAAAGACTTCAGGGAATATTTTTGGTTTAAGGTTTAAAAATTATCTCAGGGAAATGCTCTTGGGGGTTCATCCAGCCTCAATGGCACCAGAAAATCTGGATTCCATGATAATTTGGAATTCTATTCTGCAATTTCCCCCTTTTCATCAGGATTCTTCTTTAGAGTCTTTGATTGAAACGTTCCGGTAGTGGTAGCCGGGTACATCCAGTTCTTCTGGTCTCATGGCAAGGGAGGCAGTTGTTCATGGAGGCAATTACATACATATGTACACCAATGTCCATTGCAGCACTGTTCACAATAGCAACAAGGAGGAAACAGCCTAAATGTCCATTAACAGATTAATAGATAAACAAAATGTGGTACATACATACAATGGAATACTACTCAGTCAGGAAGAGAAATGACATCCTGTTACATGCTACAGCATGAATACGGAGTAAAGTAAGTCAATCACAAAAGGACAAATATTTTATGACCTCGCTTATATAAAATAACAAGAATGGCAAATGCACAGAGACCAAAGTCTATTCATGGTTGTCAGGGATGGGAGGGAGGGGGGAAGGTGTGTCATGGTTTACGGAGCACTGGGTTTCTGCTCACAGTGATGGAAAATTTGGCATTGATCAAGGGTAATGATTGCAAGGCTGATTAATGTAATCAATGTCACTAAGCTGTCCATCTGTAAAACTTGCAAATGTAGTTTGATATATATTTCTATAACAACAACAACAAAAAAGAAGAGCAGTTGCTGATGTTTATATACAACTAAATACCTCATGGGATTTGTTTTTTTGGCTTGGAGGTTTAGGGTCAAGGTTTCATGGAGCATCCCACTTAATTAGCCAAATATCTAGTGCTTCTTTCTACCTCCTAGCTAATTGTGCAGTACCTGGAATCTTAAAAGCTTGCAAGTGGCCACCCAAAGTACAACAATTGGTCTCTACTTGCCTGGAGCAACCGAGGAAGGAGACTCAGGAATAGAAGGAGGAAGTGGAATGCCTGGCTAATTGCCCCCATGAACAACTGCTTCCTTGTCTTGTGACCAGAAGAACTGGATGGTGCCCAGCTACCACTATTGAACGTTTTGATCAAAGATTCTATAGAAGAATCCTTTATCCTTTTAAGTCCTCTAAACATGCTTTAATTTTAAATAATTATCATATTCTGTTATTTTTATTTCAAAGGAAAAATTCATCTCTGTTCATTTTTGTTGGCTGTCATTCTTACAGTTGGTTTTTCTATATGTTTTGTGATTTTGGTTTGCAGACTTATCTTGAGTGAGCTTTCTCTTTCTCTTCCCCATCCGGTCTAACAGCTTTTGTTATCAGAAAAAGCAAAGACCCAGTGACTTGGCGGAGTTCCAGCTTGAGGCTCTGTCTGCTTTCTCCAGCCTCCTTTGGTGTTCAGCCTTGTAGGAGTTGTGGCCGTGGACAGCAGTTGATCACACTGTGTCCCAGCCCCCCTTCACCAGTCAGGAGCAGGGCTCCAGCCTGTGGTTACACTCAGTGGCTCTCAGGCATTGTCCCTGCCTCAAATGGGGTCATCTTGATCTCCATCCCCCTCACGAGGTGAATGTCAAGCCTTCAATTGTGACTGTCACTTTGTATTTCTAATTCATCTCTTGTCCTTGAGATGTTTATCTTGTTTTTGAAGACAATTATGTATTTTACAATTAAAAACTTATATTTCATATGTCATTATGGCATGTGTTTGAAGCAGGCATCCTCCAAATATGAATTTACAACCCAACCCTGAGTGGAAGTCCCAGCCAGTTTTTTTTTTCCTATATCCACAGCTTTAAACATAGTAGATGTCTCTAATAGACATGTATACCTATACCCATATCCATATCAATCCAACCATCCATTCATCCATCTATCCCTCTATTCATCCATCTATCTATGCCCTAATTGTGCTTTTCTAGTATGTGGCTTTAACATTATTATGGGACATTTGATTTATTATATTCTTTGAGAACTTACTATGTGTCAGACACTGTTCTATAAACTTTACAAATATTATTTCACTATATCCTTAGAGAGATAAACAGGCAGTTGACATTAAGTTGCCTCTGACTCATGGTAACCTTATGTACAACAGAATGAAACACTGCCTGGTCCTGAATCACCTCGTAATCACCAGTATGCTCTGGTCCATTGTTGCAGCTATTGTGTCAATCCATTTCACTGAGGGTCTCCTTCACCCTCGCTGACATGCTACTTCACCAAACATGATGTTCTCCTCCAGAGATTGATCTCTCCTGATGATGTGTCCAAGGCAAGAGAGTCAGATGATGTTCTGCTGTGATCCATAAGATTTTCATTGGCTAATTTTTGGAAGTAGATGGCCAGCTCTTTCTTCCTAGTCTGTCTTAGTCTGGAAGCTTTGCTGAAACCTATCCACCATGGGTGACCCCCCCCCCTTTTTTTTACCAGTTGCCATTGGGTCGATTCTGGTGTAAAGAAACCCAACTGATTTTTGTTCGTTGACTTTGTACCCTGCAACTTTGCTAAATTCCTCTATCAGCTGTAGAAGTTTTCTTGTGGACTCTTTGAAATTTTCTCTATATAGGATCACATCATTCGTGAATAGAGATAATTTTACTTCTCTTCCAATCTGGATAACTTTATTTCTTTTTCTTGTTTTATTGGTCTGGCTAGGACTTCCAATATAATGTTGAATAGAAGTGGTGAGAATGGGCACCCTTGTCTTGTTTCTGATTTCAAGGGGAAAGCTCTCAGTCTTTCTCCATTAAGTATAATGTTGGCTGTTGGCTTTTCGTATATGTCCTGATCACATTGAGGAATTTCCCCTCTATTCCAATCTTCTTTAGGGTTTTCATCTAGAAAGGTGTTGGATTTTATCAAATACTTTCTCTGCATCCATAGAAAAGATCATGTGGTTCTTTTCTTTTGTTCTAATGATGTGATGTATTATGTTGATTGATTTTCTAATGTTGAACCATCCTTGCATTCCTGGAATAAATCCCACTTGGTCATGGTGTATGACTCTTAATATACTGTTGGATTCTGTTCGCTAGTATTTTGTTGAGAATTTATGCATCTATATTCATAAGAGATATTGGCCTCTAGTTTTCTTTTTTTGTGGTGTCTTTATCTGATTTGGATATCAGGGTTATGTTTGCTTCCTAGAATGAATTAGGGAGTATTCCTTCTTTCTCTTTCTTTTGGAAGAGTTTAAACAGTATCGGTGCCAATTCTTTAAATGTTTGGTAGAATTCCCCAGTGAAATCATCTGGTAATGGATTTTTTTTTGTTGGAAGGTTTTTGATCACTGATTTGATCCCTTAACTTGTTAGGGGTCTGTTGAGACTTTCTATTTTCTCTTGAGTCAGTTTAGGTAGGTTGTGTGTTTCTAAGAATTTGTCCATTTTACCTAGGTTATCCAGTTTGTTGCCATACAGTTTTTCACAATATTCTCTTGTAATTCTCTTTATTTCTATTGGGTCAGTTGTAATGTCTCCTCTTTCATTTTTTTATTTTACTTATTTGCATCTTTTCTTTGTCAGTGTAGCTAAAGTTTTGTCAATTTTATTGATCTTTTTCAAAGAACCCACTTCTGGTTTTATTGATTCTTTCTATTGTTTTTATGTTTTTGATTTTATTTATTTCTGCTCTGAACTTTGTTATTTACTTTCTTTTGGTAGATTTAGGCTTAGTTTGCTCTTCTCTTTCTAGTTCCTGGAGTTGTCAAGTTAGGCTGCTAATTTGAGATCTTTCTTCTTTTTTTATATAAGCATTTATTGCTATAAATTTCCCTCTGAATACTGCCTTCTCTGCATCACATAAGTTTTGGTATGTTGTGCCTTAATTTTCATTTCACTTTAAGAAATTTGTGATTTTGCTTTTTGATTTCTTCCTTGATCCATTGGTAGTTTAATAATACATTGTTTAATTTCCAAATGTTTGTGTATTTTACAGGGTTTTTTCTGTTATTCAGTTCTAGCTTCACTCCATTGTGGTCAGAGAAAATACTTCGTATGATTTTGATATATATTTTTTTAATTTTATTGTGCTTCAGGTGAAAGTTTACAGAGCAAATTAGTTTCTTATTCAAAAATTTATATACAAATTGTTTTGTGACATGGGTTGCAATGCCCACAATGTGTCAGCACTCTCCCCCTTTCCCTTTCCACCTTGGGTTCCCCGTGTCTATTTGTCTCGTTTTCCTGTCCCTTCCTGCCTTCTCTCCTTTGCTTTTGGGCAAGTGTTGCCCATTTAGCCTTGTATACTTGATTGAACTAAGAAACACGTTCCTCACTTGTGTTATTGTTTGTTTTATAGGCCTGTCTAATCTTTGACTAAAAGGTGGACTTCAGGAGTGGCTTCAGTTCTAAGTTAGCAGGGTGTCTGGGGGCCATAGTCTTGGGGGTTCCTCCAGTCTCTGTCAGACCAGTAAGTCTGGTCTTTTTTGTGAATTTGAATTTTGTTCTACATTTTTCTTCTACTCTGCCCAAGACCCTCTATCTCTGTCAGAGCAATCAGTGGTAGTAGCTGGGTACCATCTAGTTCTTCTGGGATAAGGCTGGTGGAGGCTGTGGTTTATGTGATCCACTTGTCCTTTGGACTAATATTTTCCTTGTGTCTTTAGTTTTCTTCATTTTCTTTTGCTCCAGACAGGATGGGACCTATAGATGCATCTTAGATGGCCACTCGCAAGCTTTTTAGACCCCAGATGCTACTCACCAAAGTAGGATGGAGAACATTTTCTTTCAGAACTGTGTTACACGTATTAACCTAGATGTTCTTGTGACCATGGTCCCCAACCTTCATCCCCACTAACTCAGTCCCTCAATGTGTTTGGATGTGTCTAGGAAGCTTCTATGACTTTGCCTTGATTAAGTTGTGCTGACTTCCGCTATATTGTGTGTTGTCTTTCCCTTCACCAAAGTTAACACTTGTCTACTATCTAGTTAGTGATTTCCCCTCCCCACCCCTCCCCTCCCTTGTAACCATCAGAGATTTTTTTTTCTGGGTGTAAACCCTTTCTTGGGTTTTTATAATAGTGGTCTCATGCAATATTTGTCCTTTTGTGATTGACTTATTTCACTCAGCATAATGCCCTACAGATTCATCCACGTTGTGAGATGTTTCACAGATTCATCATTGTTCTTTATCGTTGTGTAGTATTCCATTGTGTGTATGTACCATAATTAATCCATTAATCTTTTGATGGGCACTTAGGTTGCTTCCATCTTTTTGCTATTGTTATTAACGCTGCAATAAACATAGGTGTGCATATGTCTATTTGTGTGATGGTTCTTATTTCTCTAGGATATATTCCTCAGAGTGGGATTGTTGGATCCTAGGTTATTTCTATTTCTAGCTTTTAAAGGAGGCTCCATATCATTTTCCATAGTGGTTGTACCATTTTACATTCCCACCAGCAGTGCATAAGAGTTCTAATCTCCCCACAACCTCTCCAACATTTTGTTATTTTCTGTCTTTTTAATAACTGCCAGTAATGTTGAGGTGAGATGGCATCTTATTGTAGTTTTGATTTACATTTCTCTGATAGCTAATGACACAGTGGCTTCAAAAATGGGCTTAAGCGTAACAGCGATTATGAGGATGGCGCAGGACCAGGCAGTGTTTTGTTCTGTTGTATATTGGGTCGCTATGAGTCAGAATGGACTCGATGGCACATAACAACAATGGCTAATGATCATTTCTTCATGTGTCTTCTTTGGTGAAGTGTCTGTTCATATCTTTTATCCATTTTTTAATTGGATTGTTTGTCTTTTTATTGTTGAGGTGTTGAAGTATTCTATAGATTTTAGAGATTAGATCTTTGTCGGATATGTTGTAGCCAAATTTTTTTTCCCAGTATGTAGGTTCTCCTTTTACTCTTTTTGGTGAAGTCTTTTGACGAGCATAAGTGTTTAATTTTTAGGAGCTCCCAGTTATTTAGTTTATCTTCCGGTGTTTGTGCTTTGTTAGTTATGGTTT
This sequence comes from Dugong dugon, assembly GCA_030035585.1. Taxonomy (NCBI): domain Eukaryota; kingdom Metazoa; phylum Chordata; class Mammalia; order Sirenia; family Dugongidae; genus Dugong; species Dugong dugon. The sequence goes on from CM057478.1 coordinate 73,985,999, forward strand.
GTATTGTACTTATGCCATGTATTAGGGCCCTTAGCGTTGTCTCTATTTTTTCTTCCATGATCTTTACCATTTCAGGTTTTATATTTAGGTCTTTGGTCCATTTTGAGTTAGTTTTTGTGTATGATGTTAGGTATGAGTTCTGTTTTAATTTTTTTTTCTTTTTTACAGATGGATATCCAGCTTTGCCAGCACTATTTATTAACAAGATTGTCTTTTCCTCATTTAATGGATTTTGGTCCTTTGTCGAAGGTCAGCTGGCCATAGGTGGATGGATTTACATCTAGGTTCTCAATTCTGTTCCATTGGTCTATGTGTCTGTTGTTGTACCAGTACCAGACTGTTTTGACTACTGCAGCTGTATAGTAGGTTCTGAGACCAGGTAGTGTGAGGTTCCCTACTTTGTCATTTTTCTTTGACAATGCTTTGCTTATCTGGGAACTCTTTCCTTTTCATATAAATTTGTTGATTAGTTTTTCCATCTTATTAAAGAATGCTGTTGGAATTTGGATTACGATTGCACTGTATCTATCTGTAGGTCACTTTGGATAGAATTGACATTTTCACAATGTTGAGTCTTCCTACCCATGAGCATGGTATGTTTTTCTGTCTATGTAGGTCTCTTTTGGTTTCTTGCAATGATGTTTTGTAGTTTTCTTTGTATAGGTCTTTTATGTCCCTGGCTAGATCTATTCCGAAGTATTTTATCTTTTTAGGGGCTAGATTTCAGTCTTTTAAAATTTATCGGGACTTTCTTTGTGACTTACAGTATGGTCTATCCCAGAGAATGATCCATGTGCAGTGGAGTAGAATGTATATTGTGCTGTGTTTGGATGGAGTGTTCTATATACATCAGTTAAGTCTAGATGGTTTATAGTATCATTCAGGTCCTCTGTTTCCTCGTTGATTTTCTTTCTAGATGTTCTGTCCAGTATTGAAAGTGGTGTATTGAAGTCCCTAATTATTATTGTAGTACTATCTATTTCTCCCTTCAATTCTATAAGTGTTTGCTTTATATGTTTACTTGCTCCAATGTTGGGTGCATATGTATTTATGATTGTTAAATTTTCTTGATTGACACTTTTGTCCCTATATAATGTCGATCTTTATCTCTTCTGACAAATTTTGTCTTAAAGTCTACTTTGCCTGATATTAAGATTGCCACCCCAGCTCTCTTTTCGTTATTATTTGCATGGAATTTTTTTCCCCATTTTTCCACTTTCATCCTATTTGTGTCCTTGTGTTTAAGGTGTGACTTTTGTAAACAGCATATAGTTGGATCATGTTTTGCATCCAGTCAACCACTCTCTGCGTTTTGATTGGAGCATTTAGTCCATTTACGTTCACTGTAATTACTGATATGAAGTGACTTACTCCCGCCATTTTGTTATTTGTTTTTTGTATTGAAGCGTGTTCTTTCTAATCAAGTAAGGAGAGGAAAGAAGGTTCTTCAGTTAACTGGAGCCTTTCCTGTTGAGCAGGTGGTAGAAATGGTGCTTTGGCTGACATCCAGATAACAAGGCGTCAGGGAGTCAGGAGAGCCAATGGGGACCTAGGGACCCCAGCCCCACTTAAGGCAGGGTGGGAGCCTCTCTGGGGCTTTGCTACAGGATGTGCTGGCCCTGCCCTGCATGGGAAGATTAGGGCTGAGCCCTTGACCATATCAGGGCCACCTAGTGAAGCAGGCACACTGCAGAGGCTTGGCCCAGACAAGGACAATGGGCTAGATAAATCTTAAAACCAGACAGGACTGGATGCAAATCTATTTCTACTATTTACTAATTCTGTGACTTTAAGCAAGTTCCTTAACCTCTCCGAGCCTCAGTTTCCTCAACTGTATAATGAAGGCAATAATAGTAATGGTCTCATGCTGTCACTGGAAGGATTAACAGACATAATAAATGTGAACTCTTAGCCTCACGCTCGACAGAGAAAGGTTCAATAAACCCCAGTGGTTAGTGTTGTTATGCCCACTCCTATCCTCATGGAGTTTTTATATCCAGGCACCACAATCACCTCCTCTGTCTTATTTACACTAGAGGGGACATTGCTTCTCTGTGGGTCCTGCCATCTCCTTGCTGAGGACATCTGGGGGAATAGTGGCACTTAAAACTGTACCTGGGGGCAGTCTCCTTTGGTTTGGCCGATTGCTCTCCTGCTATCACAGAGCAAAGCTCTCTGAATGGGTACTTACTCCTCAGGTGTGCTGACTGCTGGCCTTATTTGTGGACTCTGTTTTTTCTTATTAGTTGCCATTATGAGATGCTGATGGGGGAATATGCTGGGAAGTGTTGGCAAATCACTAACCAATGGCCGTGTTCTCAGGCCCTGCAGTACCTGTGATTGCGTGCATTGACAGCCAAGACATTTTAAAGACCACAAGGGGAACAGGCATGGTGGGGGTCAAAGGTTCTTAGGCCAAGTCTATTTACACAGGGGTCCTCTGTGGGTAAATGTGAAACACAAAAGACCTCTCAATGTGGAGGGGCAGGATCCCTGGAAGCTGCCAGCAGCTGCTCAGCCCTCTGTGGCTATTTTCCTCCTGTGGAAGGGTATTGCTCACTGGGTGCAGGATTTGTTCATGGCCAATAAGCCAGTTCACCTGGGGCTTAACTCTGGCTCCAACAGATGAGACATTTCTGCATGGCTCCCTGGTGCTAAGTCTGATAATGGGGCCATCATGTAACCACATCAGAGACAATGGGTCAGATCTGATTTCCTATGAAGACTCCCTCAAGATGGTGAGTTGGGACTTGGTAATGACCAGATGTTCAGGAATGGGCCAGTAATACACATGTGCCACTATAGCCATGCTTTGCTGTGTCAGAGAACTTACAGAACCGGGGGCTTCTGTCACAAGACATAGCGTACCTCTGGACCAAGAGGGTGGGGGTGTTTGTGTTGTCCTGTCTGATCACTGCCACCACATTAACAGACTTCTGTTTGGAGAGTTTGGGTGTTGAGAGGGCTGTAGAGAAGGGGCCCAGCTGTGCCAACCTTTCTGGGGAGCTCTAGAGAATCCATCTTTAGATGTCCAGAGGAGGCCAGAACCTTGGAGAATCAAGTCCAGCTGCAATCCAGTGTCCGTAGAGGAAGTCCAGTTCTTGGTGACATAGGATTAGTGCATATTTGGAGCTTGGGGCTCTGTCTTTAGCTGAGTGCTTCACTGGAAGTGTTCCCCTACTGTCTTGGGAGGTCAACACAGTACTGTCCTTGACTGAACAGCTGGTAGGTGATTTGCTAGCAGAAGGGGCCCAGTCAGTGCTGATTGAAGGGAATAAATTTTAGGTCACATTTGAGGAAGGCACAGATTTCTTAAATAGGACACAAAAAGCACTAGCTGTAAAAGAAAAGATGATAAATAAACTTCATTAAAATGAGGAACTTCTGTTCATCAACAGACACCATAAAGAATGTGGAAAGGCAAGCCACAAACTGGGAGAAGAAAGTTGACAAATCAAGGAAAGGACAGGCAACGCAATAAGAAAATGCGCAAAAGATGCAAACAGGTATTTCACAAAAGAAGATATACAAATGACCAATAACTACATAAAAAATGTTCAATATCTTAGTCAGCTTTGTTGTTGTAGTTAGGTGCCATCAAGTTGGTTCGACCCGTAGCGACCCTATGTACAATAGAAAGAAACATCGCCCAGTCCTGCACTAGCCTCAAAATCATTGCTATGTTTGAGCCTGTTGTTGCAACCACTGTGTCAATTCATCTCGTCTAGGATCTTTCTCTTTTTTGCTGACCCTTTACCTTACCAAGCATCATGTCCTTCTCCAGGGACTAATCCCTCCTGATAGCAATGTCCGAAGTACATGAGACGAAGTCTTGCCATCCTCTCTTCCAAGGAGCACTCTGGCTGTACTCTTCCAAGACAGACCTGCTCGTTCTTCTGGCAGTCCATGGTATATTCAACATTCTTCGCCAACACAATTCGGAAGCATTGATTCTTCTTCAGTCTTCCTCATTCATTGTACAGCTTTCATGTGCACATGAGGTGATTGAAAATACCATGGCTTGGATCAGGTGCACCTTTGTCCTCAAAGTGACATCTTTGCTTTTCAACACTTTAAAGAAATCTTTTGCAAGAGATGTGCCCAGTGCAATACACGTCATTTGATTTATTGATTGCTGCTTCCATGGGCATCGATTGTAGATCCAAGTAAAATGAAATCCTTGACAACTTCAATCTTTTTTCTATTTATCATGATGTTGCTTGTCGGTCCAGTTGTGAGGATTTTTGTTCTCTTTATGTTGAGGTGTAATCCATACCGAAAGCTGTAGTCTTTGATCTTCATCATAAGTGTTTCAAGTTCTGTTCCTTTTCAAAAAGCGAGGCTGTGTCATCTGTGTATTGCAGACTGTTAATGAGTCTTCCTCCAATCCTGATGGCCTGTTCTTCTTCATGTTCTTTCAGCACACGTCTGTCAGTTTGTCATACTGTGGTGGCTTGCATGTTGCTGTGATGCTGGAAGCTACGCCACCAGTATTTCAAATGCCAGCAAGGTCCTCCGTGGTGGACGGGATTCAGTGAAGCTTTCAGACTAAGACAGACTAGGAAGAAAGACCTGGTGGCCCACTTCTGAAAAAATTGGCCAGTGAAAAACCTTATGAATAGCAGAACATTAGTCAGCAGGGAAATGCAAAATAAAATCATGATGCGCTATCACCTCACTCCCACTGGAATGACTAAAATTTAAAAGACTGGCAATACCAAGTATTGCGAGGGTGTAGGGCAACTGGAACTCTCATATACTGTAGGTGGGAATGAGAAAGAGTGCAACCACTTTGGAAAACTGTTAGGCATTTTCTATGAAAGCTGAACATGTGCATACCTTCTGACTCATCAGTTTCATTCCTGGGTATCTACCCAAGAGACATGAATGGTTGCGTGCACCAAAAAATAGCAACAGGAACGTTCAGAGCAGCTTTACTCCTAATAGCCCCAAAATGGAACCCAGCCAGATGCTGATGGCTTAACATGGAAGAATGCATAAACAAATTTTGGTACACCCACACAATAAAATATTAGTCAGCAATAAAGTAGACTGAACTATTGGTACTTCAACAGCACAGATGAATCCCAAATACACCGTATGGGGGAAAAAAAGCCACTTAAATGAAGTTTAGAACTAATTGATGGTGATAAATGTTATGACAGTGGTTATCTTGTTAGGGAGGCTAGTGGCTGGAAGGGGGCAGGATGGAATCTTCGGAGTGCTGGAAATGTTCTGTATCTTAATCTGGACGGTGGTTACACAGGGTAGGGTTTCCAAGGAGCAGCCGGTGGATTTGAACTGCTGACCTTTCAGTTAGCAGCTGAGCTCTTTAACCACTGCACCACCAGGGCTCCAGCCAGTGTACACATAGGTTAGAATTGAGGTGAACACTTCAGGTACTTTACTGGATGTGTGTTGCTAGCTGCTGTCAAGTGGGCCCCTGACTCACGGCGACTGCATACATGATGGATGAACACACTGCCCAGTCCTGTGCTACCCGGTCAGTTGTTGATTGGACCGTTGTGACCCATAGAGTTTTCACTGGCTGGTTTTCAAAAGTAGATTGCCAGGCCTTTCTTCCTAGTATGTCTTAGTCTGGAAGCTCCACTGAAACCTGTCAAGCATCATACAACACCCAAGCCTCCACCGACAGGCAGGTGGTGGCTGTGCATGAGGTGCATTGGCTGAGAATAAGACCGGGGTCTTCCACACAGAAGGTGAGAATTCTACCACCGAGCCGCCACTGCCACCCTGGTGTATGCTATACCTCCAAACAAAACAAAAAACAAACAAGAACCCCTGCAAATAGCCCCATCCCCAACGGCCACCAGAGCTCTCCTCTGAGATCCCAGGGGCATGCTGGGTAGTCTGCTCCCCATTTGCCAAGGGCACCCTTGTGGTCACCCTTGCTCTAGCCTGTTTCAGCTATTGGTTTGGAGTATGGCTCATGGTAGCAGGGGTGCAAGGACCCTGCTCCAAACCGCTGCCCTGGGCACTTCAGAAAACTGGAAGCTTCCCACATGGAGGCCTCTCTGAGGCTGGAATGATGCTGGTCATGGCAGGCCCGGCTCCAGGCTCCGCGCCACACTATTCAGAGGGGAAATCCAGTCCCCTGGCATTTATTCCTCCTCTCCTTCAGATCAGGTAAGCCCAGTCTCCCCAGGCGAGTCCAGGCCCTCGGGCTACTGCACGTCCCTGTGGGGGTGCCTTCTACTCCATTTAGCTGGTGCTTGGACACTGGGGTCTTCAGGTCCCTTAGTCACTCCTTCTACGTGCAGGGGTTCTGCAAATTGTCTGGGCCCTTGGAGCCAGGACTCCTCCAATTTGGCCCCTGCTGGGCACTTCCTCTGACCTCAGACTGTTGAGCCTTCCACGTTCCTGAGGGGCAGTCAGGATAGGGATACGTGCACCCATTTTTCAGCAAGGAAACTGAGGCCTAGAGAGGCAAAGAGCCCCCCCAGGGTCACACAGCTGCTTGGGCAGAGATGAGATAGGGCATACACCCCCATCCCCCATCTGCAGACTGAGGAATCCAGGAGCATGGCCTGGAGATACCCCTCTCCAGTTGGGAGGAAGGAAGGATGCTCCCAGCAGTAGGTCCCCATGGCCTCCCACTTGATCCTCAGTGGAGCCCGGTTGGGGCAGTTCTTTTCTGTCCCGCAGGGTCACTATGAGTCAGAATCGACTCAACGGCAATGGGTTTTTCTTAGAGTAAATGAGAATTTGGAACTGTTGGGGGCCACGCCTTAAGGCAGGGGTTCTTAACCTGTGTGCATGGATAGAACTGTATTTCAGTATACCTGGTTTCCTGTGCATATACTTTATTATATGCATACATATTTTATTTTATATATTTTAAAAATGTGTTTTATATTTTTATTTTGTGTATTTATATATCTTACTGTATGCACAGATGCGTTTACAAATATCATTCCGAGACGGGGACTGTCTTAGTCCGGGTTCTCTAGGGGAGCAAAACCAGTGAGACGTGTAGGTATATAAACAGAACCAAACTTGCTGCCGTCCAGTCGATTCCAACTCATAGCCACCCTATCGGACAGAGAACTCCCCCATAGAGTTTCTAAGGAGTGGCTGATGGAATCAAACTGCTGACCTTTTGGTTAGCAGCCATAGCTCTTAATCACTGTGCCACCAGGGCTCCATATCTATGTACTTATATATAGATATATATAAACAGAGAGATTTACCTCAAGGAAATGGCTCATGCAATTGTGGGGACTGGCAAGTCTCAAATCCATAGGTCCATGGGCAGGCTGAAGACCTCCTCTGGCTCCCAGGGTGGTGGGGGCTGGCAAATCCAAAACTAAGGGTCAGGTGGCAGGCCGGAGACCGCTGCAGGCTTGTGTCCCAGGAACTGGAGGTCAGGGGATAAGAAGACTGAAGGGCTGAGAAAAGAGAGCGAGCTTTGTCAGAACATCCATTTATATTCTGGAGGAAGGCTACACCCCCAAAGAAACTCCCCTTTCAGCTGATTGGTTGATCACATCAGATTACATCAGGGAAGGTGATTACATTATATTACATTATGGGAGAGCAGCCAGTCCAGTGTCTGTCAAAGCACTGAGAATCATAGCTTAGCCAATTTGACACACATTAACCGTCATGGGGTCCATAGGCTTCACCAGACTGCCTCAGGCTTCCATGGCACAACAATGGTTAAGAACCCCTGCCTGGGGAGAGCTTGCATGAGAGAAATGGCTTCATAGAGGAGAGCGGAGCTGAGAGATGAGGAGAGACAATATTCTGATAACATTAGTGAGCTATGCCTGATAACTTCTGCTGCACTCTCAGCCTGCTTCCTCTTGGGGGGCCCTGGGGGTGGGCAGCACATGACAAAGGGCAGTCCTAGGACTTCTCCAACCAGGAGAAGGTTCGGAATCTCTCCTCTGCCAGTAGTCACTCACCTCTGCTTGTCTGCAGCCACTGGTCCCATCACCCTTAAGGGGACCTTCATGTAGCCTTTGTGATGGGCCTTGCTTTCTGCCTTCCCTCATTCGACACTAGTCATGTCCTGGGGTACACTTGTGAGAGAACTGTAACCACTCCTGTAATGAGGAGCCAGACCATGAACAAGGGACAGCATCCTTACAGAAAATAATCCAGGTCCTAAGGTGGTGCATGTTATCAGGAGGGACCAGTCCCTGGAGAAGAACATCCTGCATGGTAAAGCAGAGGATCAGTGAGAAAGAGGAAGACCCTCAACGAGATGGATTGACACAGTGGCTGCAACAATGGGCTCAAACATAACAATGATTGTGAGGATGAAGCAGAATCAGGCAGTGTTTTGTTCTGTTGTACATAGGGTCTCTAAGAGTCGGAACTGACTCGGCGGCACCTAACAACAGCAAGGTGGTGCAACAGTTAAGTGCTCGGCTGCTAGCCAAAAGATTGATTGTTTGAACCTATTCAGCAGCTCCACAGGAGAAAGACCTGTCGATCTGCTCCCCAGAAGATTACAGCCTAGAAAACCGAATGGGGCAGTTCTACTGTGTCACATGGGGTCACTATGAGTCAGAATTGACTGGACGGCACTTGTACCAACAACAAGAAGGTAATAACAGGGTCATGGGCGGAGAACAATGGCGGTGGTGGTGGGGTAGTTTAGACAGAGAAGTCAGGAGTCTTACTGAGGAGGTGACCTTTGACTTGAGACCTCATTGATGGGAAGAGCTGGGGAAGAGAGTTCTGAGCAGATGGAACAACATGTGCAAAGGTCCTGGGGCCGGATCTAATTTGGAGATTTTGTGGAGCAGAAAGACCAGTGTCGCTGGCCATGTAAAAAAGGGGGAGAGAGATGAAGTGGAGAGGGATGGGAAGCAGGTTGTACCAGGCCTTGTGGGTCACGAAATGGAGATTGGATTTTATTTTCATTACGGTGGGATCCCACAGGTCCACAGGAGGGTTTTAAGCACTGGAGTGGCGTGGCTCAACCCGCCTTTGTGAAAAGTCCCCCCAGCTGCTGCAAGGAGAACGCGCTGGATGCATTCTGAGCGGAGCACCTGGTGCCTGGACCATTGCAGTAGCCCCCTCCCTGGTTGCGGTGGTCCCGTGAGGGGCAAGAGTGACGAGGAGCCTGGGATGGCGGAGGTGCTCCTGGAGACGGAAGGAGACAGGCTTTTCTTCCTTCCTTGCAGCCTTCCTGCCTCCCTCCCGTCTCTCTTTCCTTCCAGCCAGCCCCTCCCAGTGCCCCGTCCGTCCTCCACACGGCCGCTGAGAACCTTCTCTAGACAGGCCCCGGGCTGGATGCTGGGGCCACGGGAGCCCTGGCCTGAGTGTGAGCATCTGGATTACACACTACACCCGACAGCTGGTTTCTTCAGCTCCAGTCTCCCACCAGTTGCATAACATGTTGTCAGAGGGAGACACTGTGGAAACCGCCATGGTGAAGCCACAGTAATAGCTGCCTCAATCAGTAATCAAGGTCCTCCACTCCATTTGGGTAACAGCTTTACGCGGTAGTTGAATTCATTGCACACCAATTTCAGTTGTGCATTAATTACAGGCGGTTGAATAGTAATTAACGAATCACCATGTCACTCCTTCCCCGTTAGGAACAGCCTCATTAATTCCAGTCTGCAAGGCTGCGGGTGTCTTTTGCCATGCCCTCCCTTACAACCTTCTACCCCGAACTCTCTCTGTCTGTCTTTTTAGCTGCTCTTGACTTATAATCAAATACGAAATTCATGCATTTTTTAATAAGTTCTTGGCTGTTTTTGCCACTGAAAAATTCATGACGTTACACAGTCCCTTTAAATAATGTTTATTCATCACACATTTCTTGTCTGCGTGTTTGGAGCTGTCTGCTCGTATAGACAAGCTGTTGACACTACCTTGAAGGGTGTTGGGGGCCAATCTGGGGCCATCTTGAGTAAGGAAGGAGGGCTTGTCCCAGGAGCCATTTATGGTTTACTGGCGCTCACATCAGTTGGGCAAATAGCATCCTCCCCGCCTTGAGGGGGTCTATGCCGTGCCTGATCTATGATGCATGTTGCGTTCATACATGTTTGTCATTTCCCCACCTCCACGTTTTTGCTGGTGCTGTGCCCTCCTCTGGCAGTGTTATCCCCTGCACCCAATTTTGTCTTAACTCTGAGCCAGGCATCTTAACCAAACCAAAAAACCAAACCTATTGCCATCGAGTCAATTCCTACACGTAACAACCCTATAGGACAGAGTAGAACTGCCCCATGGGGTTTCTAAGGGTCTGCTGGTGGATTCAAACTGCCGATCTTTTGGTTAGCAGCTGAGTTGTTAATCAGGCGTCCGGGCCCAGACTAAAAGTCACTTCTTATAAGCTGCTGCCCTCACCTCTCACTAGTTCTCCTCTCCAGGGTTGTTATGACACTTTTCACGTTCTTATCCCCAAATCCGTGTCTCAATCTAGTACTCATTCCTGCCCCTCCTGGCCCTGGAGGGGCCCCTTCCGTGGGTTAGAGTTAGGGAAGCATCTCATGTCAGCTCATAGCATTATTGGGCCTCATGATGCCCTGGGAGGGAGCCCAGCAAAGCTGCTTATTCCATTTCAGAGCTGAAAACTCAGAGAAGAGGAAGGTTTGTCCAAAGTCACAAGAAAGTGGACAGATGAGGACAGGAGCCCAGGTACCCTGATTCCCAGTCAAAAAGCAAACCATCACCCAGTGTCCCTGAAGGGCCCCTCCATTTGTGGCATGAGACCCTCGTCTGAGGCAGAGGTCACTTCCGACTGTTTCCATCCACTGGGTCAACAAGCCCCACCCGAATCTGTCCACGTCTCAGCTCCCCACCCCGCCCGGGTTCTCCCCAACGATGACGGGTCTCCTTAGTGGATTTTCAATTTGCTTTTGCTCCCTGGTCATCTCCTCCAGTGGGAGCCTCCAAAAGTGGAAATCAGACCAAGGCCCTCCTTGCTTCTAGCCCCTCCCCTCCCCTTACTGCTCCGGCCAGGCTGGCATCCCCTGTCCCTCAAACACATGACCTTTGCTGCCTCCTGGCACTGGGGTTTGCTGCAACCTGTGCCCAGCTGGTTGCTAACTCATCTCCGTATCTTCATTATCTCAGCTTAAAAGCCACCTCCTGTGAGAGGCCCTCCCTAGCCACCCACCTAAAGGGATCCCAGTCACCCTGTTTCACAGCATCCTGGTTTATTCTTTATGCCCCTAAGCCACCTCTGGCACAGTCTTGCTCATTTATACGTTTAGTTGCCTTCATGAGCAGAGGGTAGAACCAGGAAGGATGGGGCTCTGGGTGGGCTCTGGGCCCTGCAGAGCACTGTGCCCCCTCATGTCCAGGAGAAGGATTTTGAGGGACTGGCTGGGTGTGGCTAGAAGGGCTGTGGGGCCTGGAGTGGCCCTGGCAGATAGGCCAGGTGCCCCAGATGGTGCCCTGACAGTCCTACCACTGCCCTGGGCTGAACTGTCTGCAGGCCGGCGGCTACAGGCTCAGGACACATTGCAGCCCACTGCAGCTGGCTCCTGCTCACAGAAGAACCAGGGCCTTGGGGCTGCACCAGGAACCTGCGGGCTCTGTGCTGTGTGGGTTACACTCGAGGGTAGGGCTTGGCGGGGGTCCAGGTTAGCGGCTGTGACTGGGTTAAGAGGCCTGGAGGCCTGGCTGTGAGGGTCCCTGTACAGTGAGCTGGGGACCGGCTGTCCCTGGGCATGCCCTCGCCTCCCTCCGCCTCGATGCGGAGAGAACAGGAGGCTGTATCTCTGACCCCACCCAGGATTTCAAAGGCTTGTGCCTTCAGACATTGACCTTGCACCTAGATTTCCCACCAGCACCTTCTCAGGAGGTCACTGGGTGCCCCCATGAGGTTTCTTTCCTATCCAGTGAGGGATTGAGGGGGACAGACTGACTGACTTGCAGCACGGGACAGAGGGCCTCTACCACCATGTGGAGTGCTGGGAACGGGCCTAGCCTGGGAGCGAGCTTCCACTGGGATGGGAGCTGGCGAGGCTTGCCCCCAGCTGTAGGGCTCCTGCACCCCGTGCCCTCCAGCCTCCACAGTGGTGCCCTGGGGACAGGTCCTCATGCTATCCAGCCTGGCCTCCTGCTCAGCAAAGGTGCTTGCCACGAGCTCTGTGCAGGCAGCTTGTCCCCAGGAGCTCCCAGGCCAGAGGGCGAGGCAGGCAGGTGGTGGCACAAGGGGTAGGGGCTGAGAGGGCTGCAGGAGGCTGGGGGAGGTGTCTGCTACCCCTGGGTGAGGTGTCCTGGGAGCTTCCTTCAGACGCCATAGAGGAGGCCCGGGAGGGACGTGTGGTTTTCATTTCACTGGGTAGCTAGGTAGGGGGGCTCCTTGGAGTCTCTGACCTTGAGCTTGTTGGCACCATCCTTAGCAGATACCCTCAGGCCAGGCCTGGCCGGACCAGGCTGGACTTGCTGTCATCCTCCTTCCTAAGCCTCAGTGGTGCTCGTGAGAACTTGCTTGGCTCCCAGACAGAGGCTGGGAGAGGAATAAGGGAGAATCAGATGGGAAAGTTAGGGCTTGGGTAAAAGGGGGGAGAGAGAGGGACGAAGCAGATAAACTTACAGAGAACAGTCACGCCTGGCTCAGGAGCGTGAATGATGGGGCTGCTCCCGGGACCCCCTCCATCCCCCAAAGACTCGGAGGGCCCCCAGGCCCGTCTCCAGCTCATCCATTCCCGAGCCCAGCTTGTTGTTTGCTTGTTTTCTTACCTGACCAGTCCCTACCCAGACTGGAATTTCCTTCAGGACATCGGTCCTGCTGTCCTCACTCCCAGCCTGATTTATCAGCAAGCGGACAGAGCACTGGACTGACCCGGGGGGAGGCTCGGTTCTCCTTCTGCCACGGACACTGACGTCCCTGGGCAAAGCCCCTCCCACCCCTGAGCCGGGATTTTCTCCTCTAAACAAGGGAAACAATGAGCTTGCCTTGTCCACCACACAAGCCCACGAAGATGAGAAAATTAAATACTAGATACAAAAGGGTTTTACCAATGGTAATGTATCTTGTAAGCGATGGGAGCCGGCTGGCCACCGTGGGCGGGTAAGTTCTCTGTGTATTTGCAAGGCTGGGTGATTGGTGACACTTGGGCTCTGAAGGACCGAAATCCGGTGTTTTGATCTGACTCACCAGCAGCTTCTAGTCCTGAACTGCACACTCGGAGCCGTAGTGAGATGTTCAAACACCGCCACGCGGGCTTGCGCAGACAGCATTCCAAAGACAGGGACATCTCCGCATACAGTCCCGATCCCAGGAGAAGGTGTACGTGTGAGACGTGCACTCATCAGGACAAAACGCCGCCATGACAGACGGACAGTTCCAGCAGTGTCCCAGGGGGACGGTCGGGCCATGGGGTACAGGCTGCTTATAGTGATACCACCAGACAAGCAGGCATATATCACTGGGACTTAATTTGTAAGAAATGTACCTACAGGAGCCGATGCAAACACAGCATGCTCCGGAAGACCAGGGACATGAGGACAGCATCTCATCGGATGAGCCGCCAGACAACTATGCAGCCCACCGAAGAAAAAAAGGAAAAAATCCCTTAAAACAGTCGTCATCATGATGAGGGGAGAAAGGAGACAATTAAGGTTCTGCTGTGGTTTTTGGCAGTCAGATGTTTCATCCAGAGACGTTTGCTGCCGACGATCTTCGATGCTGATCCACATCCAGGGCGTGTGGGCCCCACTGTCAGCCACAGAAACCTCTGAATCATCCACGCATTTTGGGGAATCTGAGGATTCTCTCTATGCCCTGACAAATACTAGGCTCTGCTGTGGCTAGACAGTTGAGTGGTTTGTCAGACGGCATTTGACTCTGCTGGCTTAGCTTATACTTTATGTAACGTCAGGTTTGGGGGTAGGAGGTGATGGGTGTGTGTGGGAGAGCCACCAGGCAGGCTGTTTGGTGGGGTGTGTGGAATCGGTTCTATGGCCAGGCTGCCCCTGAGGAATGGGAACCGGTCTTGCTGGTGGGTTTCATTGAACCCTGGTCCTGAGACACGCTCTGAGAAAAGCGCTCCAAGGCCATATTGAGTTTGGGAACCACTGCATGGGATGGTTCTCCTTGCTGGAGCATGATGTACGTCACACAACAAACGCCCCGACATTGAACCTGATTCAACAATGGTTATCTGCTTTTGCGGCTCAGCAGCTAGTCCCCATTTCTGGGAATAGACTGATTTTCCTCTGGGGAGCGCTTCTCCCCGCCCTCGCCCCATGAGTTTCAGGTGGCCCTGGGGTGGGCGTGTGGCCCTGATCTGGCCGATCGGTGTACTACCTCCTCGGCCACAGTGATTGGTTCAGGAGTGGGCATGTGTCTGTCTTAATTTCCTAGTGCTCCTGTATCAGAGAAGAAGTCTGGGTGCCACAGTGGTGAAGCGCTCAGCTGCTAACCAAAATGTTGATGGTTTGAACCCACCATCCGCTCTAAGGGAGAAAGATGTGGCAGTCTGCTTCCGTAAAGATTACAGGTTTGGAAACCCTACGGGGCGGTTCTACTCTGTCCTGCAGAGTTGCTACGAGTTGAAATTGACTGGACGGCAGTGGGCTTGGATTTGGCCATAACCACTTGCCACAGGTGGGCGGCTTTACAGAACAGAAATTTGTTTTCCCACAGCTCCAGAGGCTGGAAGTCTAAATCGGGGTCTCGGCTGTTGATTCCTCCTGTGGGTTTCTCCCCTAGTTCCTGGTGACTGCCCTCAATCCTTGGCCTACCTTTCCTCTTTCTAGATGGACACCTCTGCCTCTGTTGTCACATGGCGTCTCCCTGTGTGCATCTCCCCGGTGTCTACATGCCCCTTTATGAGACACCACTCTGAAGAGATTAGGCTTAGGACACGGTACTCCATTATGACCTCATTAACATAACAAAGGAGCCCTGGTGGCGCAGTGGTTAAGAACTCGACTGCTAATCAAAAGGTCGGCAGTTCGAATCCACCAACCAATCCTTGGAAACCCTATGGGGCAGTTCTCCTCTGTCCTATAGGGCCATAACAAAATAAAAACCCTATTTCCGAACAGGATCATACTGACAGGTCCAGAAGTTCGGTCTCCAACATATATTTTTAGGGGACACAATTCAATCCATAGCATGGTCTAAGATGAGCCAATGAGGAATTTGTCTCCTGCTGGGTCCCCCAGAAGCCGACTCCAGGATGAGAGTCTCAGCGCCAGGAGTTTGCTCTGGAGTCGGCCCCTGGAAGCACTGGGGTGGGGGGGAGAGGAGAGGTGAGACAGTGAAGGGAGAGAAGGCAAGCGGGGGCCTGTTAATAAGCCGGCTCCGTCTGTGAGCAGCTGGGGCGCAGTTTTGCTGCGGACCTCTGAGAGGCGCTGTGGAACATGCCTCACCGAGGTCCCACCTGAAGAGCGGGGAAGCTGAATATGCACCCACTGGTTCCTGTTCCTTATTGGTTGGGGGCTGCCCCTGGGGGTGTTGGATCCCGCCTCTTCTGCTCTGAGCACTGCCCAGCACACTCCTGTGACCCGAGAGTGCCCTTGGCAGAGATGCAGGTCTGGCGGTCGAAGCCGTTGGCTGGGCGGTGAGTGCTGACTGAGGGCGTGCGGGCGGGCAGCAGCGCCACCTCTGTGTTCACTGCCCTCTCCTGCCTCCTCTGCTGCCGCTCAGCACTTCTTTGCACAGTGCCTCTCCTCCCAGCCCCTCCTGCACCTGTGCCACCTTGCTGTCCTTCCGTCCTGCAGTGCTGCCACACTGTCCCCTTTCTCTCTTTTCAGGATGTAGTCTGAATTGTTTTTTTTTTTTTTCCTCCCTTCTTCTCTACCAAGTAAAGTTTCCATCTATTTCACACTAAAGTGACCACCATCCCGGAGGGATCTGTACCACCCTGTGAAGTGCATCTGGGTGGTGTGAACAGTTCAGAGCCCGACTACTAACCTAAAGGTTGGTGGTTTGAACCCACCCAGTTGTAGTGCAGAAGAAAGGCCTGGTGACCTGCTTCCATAAAGATTAACCAAACCCACTGCCATCGAGTTGATTCTGATTCACAGAGTAGAACTGCCGCATACGGTTCCCAAGGCTGTAATATTTACAGAAGCAGGCTGCCACGCCTTTCTCCCATGGAGTGGTTGGTGGGTTTGAACCGCTGACCTTTCAGTTAGCAGTCAAGCTCTTTAGCCAGTGCATCACCAGGGATCCCTCCATAAAGATTACAGCCTTGGAAGCTCTGTGGAACAATTCCACCCTGTGACACATGTGATTGCTATAAGCTGGAATCAACTTGAGGGCATTTTTTTTGGGGGGGGGAGTGTATCTCCCACAGTGGCGTCCTGGACTGTGGGGGTAGGGTGAGAGGCTTCTCCCTGGGCCCCAAATCCTACTGCTGGGGCTTCATGTCCCTGCACTGAAGATTATTCCCCCTGGAATGTGACAATAGGTGCACCCCCTTAACTGCCCCCATGGGGGGAGTGGGCTGAGTAAGAGTAATTAGAGATAACATAGCTGTTTGCACAACAATGTTGTTGCTTCATTTTGTGACCCATTTTGTGCTATTTCTAGAAAATATAACGTTAAAAAAAACAGAAATTACAATCACCCTGACATCTTGGATTTTGCTGAAGATCGAAAATGTTACTTGTGTAATTTGCTTTTGAAATCTCTTTGGAAATGCCATCATCAAGACTAAAACGCACCAGACAGTAGTTAGAAAAGCAAATAACACTCGCTGCTCATTTGCCTAAAGCCCTGCCACAATGGTGCAGGCTGTGAAGCCCCCAGCCTATCCCCCGAGTCCTGTGTGCACTGGAGAAATTAATTACGTCTCTCTAATAAGCGTCATAAAAGTGATGTGCATGGCCATCAGTTTGCGCTGTTTCCACAGGCTGGAGCTATTAAAGGTTGTGGGTGACTCTGAGCAGCCGCTGGGCTGCGTGTGCTGAGAAGGACTGGGTGGGGTAGGGGGAGGTGGGGGGAACTGGGCAGGAGGGGAGGACAGCTGCAAGTCTAGGGGGGAGCAGGGTCTGGGTGGCCCGAGCCATGGAGGCCCTGGAGCCTGAGAGCACAGGGGGTGCTTTCTGACTTAGCCCCCACTCCTGTGTGATCCTGGGCAGGTGTCTTAGCTGGCCCTGGCGCTGGTTTCCCACCTGTGAAGCAGGTGTGATGATAGCATCCACCTGGTCGAGGTGTTCTGAGGGTTCAGGAGATGGGGCAGGTGAGGAGCTTTGCAGAGCACCCGGTGTTAAGGAGGGCCATGGCTGTGACCATCACCGAGGCAGGGACTGCTGGCCAAGTCCCCAGGGCCCTCTCTGCCCCTGTGCCTCCAGAAGTCTGAGGGTAAGGGTTGGGGGCCAGCGTGTGTGGGGCTGTGACCAGGCCCTGTCCCAATAGCCCCATGGCCCTTTTTTATGGCAGAGAGGACTCCAAGTCCCCTGTAGGATTTTAAGCACTTTTCGGGGGACAGGGCTAGGGGGCTGACTAGGTGAGGGGCATGGAGTGTGGGCCACCTGCTCAGATTTAGCTGAGAAGGCCTGGTCCTTGGTCCTCAGAAGCTTTGGGAAAGTGTGAGGGGCCTGGGCTGCTGAGGCACCCAAGTGGGCAGGTGTGCCCAGGGGCTGTGAATGGGGAGGTTGAAGGATAGACACTGGGGAGCTTTAGGCAGAGTGGCGACCCCTCATCATTCTCTCTCAGCTGCTCCCTCTGATGGCCACGTGGATGGTGGCTGGAGGGGGCAGGCCTGGAGGCGGGGAGCAGGTGCAGGTGCTAGCCGGGCAGGGACCGTGCACCTCAGCTTCCCAGGCCGTGAGCACCTGGGAGAGGGGCGAGAAGGCAGGCCTGTCCCCTCTGAGTCCTTCTCGGGCTCCTGGCTCTGAACCCCAGTGGATTCTCCACCATCAGGGTGACAAGACCACCCCTTGTTTGTCCCTGACAAGGGAGCCTGCTTCCTGGAAGCTGCAAGCAGAGCTTGGTCAGGAGTCCCCTGGGGTGCTGTGATGACCCTCGCCCCCCAGCATCCTCTTCCCACCACTGCGACACAGCTCCGACTGCCTTGCCCAGGGCTGGGCAAGGGCTGGACCAGCAGACATTAGAGTTGGGTGACTCGAGAGGCCAGCCAAGGTCCTTGGGATTCCATTTCCCTGGAGCAAATGAGAGCAGGACATCAAGTCCACCTGGGGAATAGTGACAAGGGGCTGTGGGCTGACACGGCCCCTCCGGGTGGGTGGTTCCCACAGGGCGTGCAGCACAGCTGCCTAACAGCTCCTCTTGTCTCCAGTGAGACATTATCCCCAAGTAATCATTCTCCTAGGGGCATGCTGTGTTTCCATTCACACATGTAACGCACATTTAGAAAGGCCTCACACTCGAGTGCCTTCCCAGAGGCCAGTCCAGTAGCACACATGATTGAAGCAGGGTGGGTAAGACCATGGGGGCAGTGAGGACTGTGTAGTTGAGAGGCGGGCACTTATCAAGACACTTGCTGCCGTGGCACAGTCTGGCAGTGACCCTGGCGGATGCCAGGTGTCATGGATTGAATTATATCCCCACAAAATGTGTGTATCAACTTGGCTGGGTCGTGATTCCCAGTATTGTATGATTGTCTACCGTTTTATCATCTGATGTGATTGATTTCCCTATGTGTTGTAAATTATATCACTATAATGTACTAAGATGGATTAGTGGCAGTTATGTTGATGAGGTCTACAAGATTAGATAGTGTCTTAAGCCAATCTCTTTTGAGATATAAAAGAGAGAAGTGAGCAGAGACACAGGGGAACCTCATACCACCAAGAAAGCAGTGCTGGGAGCAGAGCGTGTCCTTGGACCTGAGGTTTCTGTGCTGAGATGCTCCCAGACCAAGGGAAGACTGATGACAAGGACCTTCCTCCAGAGCCAACAGAGAAAGCCTTCCCCTGGAGCTGATGCCCTGAATTTGGAATTGTAACTTACTAGACTGTGAGAAAATAAATTTCTCTTTGTTAAAGCCATCTGCTTGTGGTATTTCTGTTATAGCATCACTAGATGACTAAGACAGAATTTGGTACCAGGAGTGTGGTGCTGCTCTAACAGATACCTAAAATGTGGAAGCAGTTTTGAAACTGTGAATGGATAGAGGAGCGGCAAAGGACCTACAGCAGCAGAGAACCTGCAGCAGCAGAGAAGTGCCAGAGGACGGAGGCTGTTTATGGTGACCCTGCTAGACACAAAGGCGTACTCACTGGTACTTGATTTGAGACAAATGTACCTATGCGGGAGTCCCTGGGGGGCAGAAGCGGTCAATATGCTTGGCTGCTAACCAAAAACTTGGAGGTTTGAGTCCACCCAGAGATGCCTGGGAAGAAAGGCCTGGAGATCTATTCTGAAAAATCAGCCATTGAAAACCCTGTGGAGCACAGCTGTACTCTGACACACATGGGGTAGCCATGGGTCGGAACTGACTCTGTGGAGACTGGTTTTTCCTCCCTCAAGGGGGCGGCCAGGAAGGCCACACTGTCCCGAGGACCCAGGCCCGAGGAGGCTCTCCTCGGTGACATACCCGCCTCAGCGCCCTGCTCCTTCCCTGGGCCCTAAGTCAGCGTTTCCCGGGCCCAGGGAGCCCCACCTCACTGCCGGTGGTGGTGCCGAGTTGCCTGCTGCCACCTTAGAGGGGCCAGCAGGTAGCTGAGAGAACCAGAAATGTGATTAAAACAATAAAGGCAGCCAGGAGGAGGCCTAGCCCCTGCGAGGAGCAGCCAGAGTCTGCAGATTTGCCGTGCTTCTGGAGAGCACAAGCAGAAAACCAAATCCGTGTATTATAGGGTGGAAATTCTATTAATCCGAGAGGAAATGGAGATGAGATATTAGAAGAATATATGACGGTTTTTATCTAGGGGTGGAGAACGGGGCTGACTGTCCTAATTCCCGTCCTGTTGGGCCCTGTGAGTTATGGACTGGCCAGGTGACAGCCGCTGCTCTGCGCCCCACCCTGCCTGCACCCGGCCCGAGGCCCGCCCGCTCCTGCACTGCCCTGCTTCCCCGTCTGCAGGGGTTGTCTGCTTCCATCATAGAGCTCCATTATCAGAGGTTTATAACTCGGCTATAAAAACTGACTCCAGGGCTGGGATTTGGCGTATAAGGTCTCCATCTGATCATATCCATTCCCCGTCCATCTGGGGATTTAAAAAGTGGATTTATTGGACAGAAGACAGCTAGCATGTTCTAAGGGGAGGGAGTGGTGTGTGTGTGTGTGTGCATGTGTGAGTGTGTGCATGCATGTCAGTGTGCGTCTCTGAACACGACCATGAGTGAGTGTGATCATAAGTGTGTTATGTATGTACATATATGTGTGTGCATGTGTTAGCATGTGCATGCATGTCAGTGTGTGTGTGTTTCTAGCCACAACCATGAGTGAGTGTGATCACAAGTGTGCGTGTTATCATGTATGTGGGTGTGTGCGTGTAAGTCAGTGAGCTGTGGGTGTGTGAGCTTGTGAGTGTGATCATGCACGTGAGTGCATGCACGAGCATTTGCACGCCTTTGTGGGAACATGCGTGTGTACATGTGTGCACGTGGGAGAGCACACGAGCATGTAGGCAGGTGTGTGTGTTCACTCATGCATGTCGGTGGGTTATTGGGGCGGGGCCCTTACAGCGGGCGGATGTGGCCGTCTTCCCTCTCTTCCTTTATTGGCTCACGTAGGCTGGGCCTTTTACAATCAAAGTTCAGGAAAAATTGCTCATCATATGTCCCCTCTGGAGATGGACAGAGCATTAAATATACCCAAGGCCCTGAGAAGTCCCGCAAGTCAAGGTCAGGCGAGAGCCGGGGACTCAGCAGGCTGAACTGCGGCCGGAGACTGCCTTGTGCAGCCGGGCTCCACACCCAGAGAGAGGCGCTTTGCCCGAGAGGGGAGGTGGCCAGCCTCCGCCTCCTTCCCCTGTCCACCCCAGAAATCACAGAGTGCATGCACACATGGGAGAGAGGGAGTATAAAGGGGATTTGTAGGATTAGAAGCTGAAATGCCAAATGTAAGCTTATAGGGACTTATATATCTTTTAACGTAATTGTGAGAAAAGATGTTAGAAATGTTTACTGTATGCAGGGTGATCCAGGAATAAAAAACAATCCAGCAATCATTGTCTCTGCCCAGAGTTCTTCCCCTGAGGGGGCTGGGACTCCAGCTCTTAGCTTCCTGAGTCAGAGCCCAGAAGACCCACGGGCGGACCCCATTCTGATGAATCAGCAGGCGTGTGCTAGGCTCCTGCTGGACACCGGACATTGTGCTGGTCATGAGTGGTGGAAGAGGTCCAGGGGAGGGTGACACACACACCATCATCATCACTGTTGTGGTTAGCTGCCATCGAGCTGGCCCCGACTCATGGTGACCCCATGCATGATGGAACAGAACGTTGCCTTGTCCTGCACCATCCCCACGATCAGTTACAGATCATGTAATCCACAGGGTCTTCATTGGAGGATTTTTGGAAGTAGATCACCAGGCCTTTCTTCTTATTCCATCTTAGTCTGGAAGCTCCGCTGAAACCTCTTCATCATCATAGCAATACAGAAGCCTTCACTGACAGACAGATGGTAGCTGTGCATGAGGTACACTGGCTGGGAATCGAACCCTGGCCTCCTGCATGGAAGGCCAGAACTCTATCACTGAACCACCACTGCCTCACTGACCGTCACTGCTACCTAACAAAACTCTGCAGGGACAGTCACTCCCTTGGGAGGGGCTCTGGGCTTGTCTTGGTGTATTGTGGTAGTGGGGAGCCTACACAGGGTCTTGCTCTTTGGAGACCAGAGAAATCAGGGAGGCTGCAATGAGAGGGTCAGACAGAAGGAGGGATTCTCTGGTCGTCTTCCTCAGGAAGGGACGGGGGCGCAGCTGGCCCCTTTGCAGGTTTCATTCCCTTGCTCCTTCACACGGGGTTCTACTAAGCACTTGGCCCTGACACGGAGGTTTCAGAGCCCTGGAAGCCACGGCGCCTGCTCCAGGGATCTCACCATGCGTTTGGAGATCTTGCCCAGGGCCAGTATCTAGAAAGGGGATGCCAGCATGGGGCGGTTTCCATTTCCGCTCTCTCCCAGCCTCTCCAGTGGGGCGGACCAGGGGGCCTTTCTCAGCTCCTCAGCTTCCCACTGGCCCCGCCACACCTGCCCGGAGACTCTGTGGCTGATCTAGTGCTCACTAAGCGCTCGGCACACATTGGCGCTCTGCACGTATTACTCATTCATTCTCACAGCCGTCCTGCGAGCCCGTCCTTGCCATCCCCTGTTCAAGCAAGGACGCTGGGGCTCAGAGAGGTTAAATAACATGCCCAAGTCCCCTCAGCTAGTAAGCAGCAGAGCCAGGCGCAGATTAACCAGTAAACATGGTATGCACCAGCTTGCATTGAGCAAGGTATGCATGGACATTAATTTTATTTACTTCCTAATCTGGGGTGAACAATTGCACGTGGGTTTCACCACATCTTTGACTTGGTGGGAACAGGTGAAATTGTGCACAGCAGATTGGTGGGAAGGCACCATTGGGCCCACGCATACCTGCTTATGGGGCAATCCAGCCCTGGGCAGAGCCAGGATGTAAAGCCCTTTCCTCCTTCCTCCTTCCTCCAAAGAAAGTTCCTGTCGTAGCCCCTGGCGTTCTGACCATCCAACACCAAAAGACTTCCTACCCCATCCCACAGCTCGGAAGACGAAGACCCTGCCAGGTCAAGTGACAGCCTCCCTTCTCCAGCCTGCCAGTGGCCTGGCAGATGAATGCTGAAGTTCTTTAAAAAATTTTTTCCCTTCAAGTTGCCATCTGTTCACGCAGCAACTGAATTTATGCGTGTTCAGGCACCGTCTGTGACTGCAACCCATTTCCTAATCCGAAAGCATTTTTCCTTTTGTATTTAACAGGCGCTGTGGCGTGGTGGTCCAGAATAAATAACTCATTGTGGATTGCCAGCGTTCCGGGGGCCACAGCAGGATCTTTTTCTCGGAGAAGGGAGGATGGAGGACAGGGTTTGGCTAAGCTGGAGTTTGGTTTTTCTGACAGGGGCTATTTCTTCTGGCTGACATTTCAGTGGGTTCCCATCTGCTGGCTGCATTTCATGCTTTCTCTGTTGTCACAATTGATAGCAGGTGATGTGCCCACCACTCAGCTTCCGCGAGTGTGTGCGTTCAGTGCCAGCTATGAGCCTGGCCTTGAAAGGCCCTCTTCCCATCTCCCTTCACGTACAGGGCCACCACGGCCACCGTCATACAAGTTGGGAATGGGGAGAGATGACCTGGCTTGAGGAATGGAAGACGAGGTGGGTGCTGCAGTTCTAGAAGTTTACCGGAGTTCTGAGAGGCCAGGAGCAAGGTCTTAGCTTCTTCTGACTCAGTAGCCCCAGAAAATCAGCTTTATTTTTGAGTCAAAGAACTGAATTTAGAAACCTCTTTCTCTCCCAACCCTTCCTTGGACTCTGCCTAAGAGTTTTCTGTCAACACCATTGCTAGGCTAATTTTTTTCATCTTTTAGGTCTTTTCTTGTCAGTTCCTGTTGCCCAAACCTTCCGTGCCTAGTGTCCTTGTTCAGTGTGACGTTCAAGTCTCTTTGTGACTTTGACTCCTGACCCAAAAATTCCTGCAGTGAAGGCTGGTCCCCTCCATTCCTAAACACGGGCTGGCAGGCCCTATCTTGATGCTGGGCGTGGCCTCCTCACTTCCCCCCATCTTTCTAAACCCTACCCATCTGTCATGGATTGAATTGTGTCCCCCAAAATATGTGTATCAACTTGGCTAGGCCATGATTCCCAGCAGTGTGTGATTGTCCACCATTTTGTCACCTGATGTGATTTTCCTATGTGTTGTAAATCCTACCTCTATAATGCTGAGGAGATGGGATTATTTTATGTTGATGAGACAGGACTCAATCTACAAGATTGGATTGTGTCTTGAGCCAATCTCTTCTGAGATGTAAAAGAGAGAAACGAGCAGAGAGACATGGGGACCTCATACCACCAAGAAAGCAGCTCTGGGAGCAGAGTGTGTCCTTTGGACCCAGGGTTCCTGTGCTGAGAACATCCTCAACCAGGGAAGATTGATGACAAGGACTTTCCCACAGAGCAAATGGAGAAAGAAAGCCTTCCCCTGGAGCTGGTGCCCTGAATTCAGACTTCTAGCTTGCTGGACTGTGAGAGAATAAACTCGTGTTTGTCAAAGCCATTCACTTGTGGTATTTCTGTTACAGCAGCACTAGATAACTGAGACACCACCCTTGTCCAGGAGGCCCTCTCTGACCAGCCTGTCTGGTCCCTGGAGCTGGTTCTGTGGCCTTCTTTCTGACAGCCTGTCCCTGTGGTACATGTCCCCTTCTCACGTGCTTCCCCAGGCACATCTCCTCTGTACCCTGCAGTCTGGGCAGCAGATGCTGGCTGGTCTCTGATGGCCTGTGGAGGGAGTCTGGTATACACGCAATGTGGCGAGTCAGCCTCTCAGCAGGTGTGGGGCTCAGGCACAGGGAAGGTGCCGCGGTGGTGACTGCCCAGGGGTATGAAGGGGCGATATGATACCTTCCTCACACGGTTTTGGGGAGATTGAATACACAGTCCGCCATGCAAAGAGGTTGGCCCAGGGCCTCGCGTGTGGAGACTCATGACATGTGTTTGCTCTGTTTACTGTTTTTGGATTGTGGACTGGCAGGAGAGGACAGATAAGACTCAGACTCCTCAGTGTTGTGGCCTTCTGAAGCTGTCAGCCTCACAGAGCTCTGAGGACCTCCCAGGCCCCTGAAGTGGGTGAAGAGCTGGGACCCCTTTGACATTCCCAGGAGCTTCCTGCTGTCAGCCAACTCCAAACCCCAACTGTTCAAGAGAAGAGCTTTTCCACCATGGTAATCACTTGCATTATGTTATAATAATTATTTTAAAATTATTAAATCGATATCTTGATAATGCAGAAAGTGTGGGTAGAGGAGAACAGAGAGAAAGCCCCTCCATATCCTCTGACCTAACACAGCTGCTCTGCACTTCGCCATGCTCCTTCCTGCCTTCTCTTGGCCACACTGGCCTCTTAGGTGCCCTGTGCTGCTTAGGAGCTGTGGGCCCCTCGGGCAGCAGCCGCATTTCCTGAGGGCTCACTCCCTGCTGGGCCCTGTACTAAGTGACCCATGGGGATTAGTGCATTGAATTCTCACGACACCCTCATGTTATGGATGAGGAAACTGAGGCGTGAGGAGGTAGGTGACATGCCCAAGCGCACACTGCTGGTAGAGGCACATGGGAGACTCCATCCCAGGAAGTCAGCCCCAGAGGTCACACTCTCCTCACAGTGCCCTGGAGGTGGGGCGGGGGAGGCAGGGGGCAGGCTTCTTTGTGCCACATTTTGCAGATGAGTTAGGAAACCCAGCCACCACACTCTGTGGATTCTACCTCAGAAATGTCTCCCGAATCTCCCCTTTCAGCAGAGCTTTACCACAAACACTTCTGAACAAGCCCTCCCCCGCAATGCTTCTTCGAGCCCTGCCATAGCATTCAAGGTTCCTCAAGTACACAGTAACAGAGCACAGAGTCTCAGGGCACTGGCTTTGAAATCAGAAAGACCTGGGTTTGAAGGGTTCTTAGCTCTGTGACTCCACTTTCTATCTGGAATACTTCTTTCCCATCCTTTGCTTGGAAGCAAACTCCTACGTATCCTTCAAGACTCAAATGTCAGGGCCCGTTCTTCTGTGAAGTCTTCCAGATTTCCCCAGCTTTCCCAGCTGGTGTGCTCCACAGGCCTCATGCGTGGCATGGATTGCACAATGTGTCTGTGGGTTGACATCTCTTCTTGGTGAGCTCCCAGATCAGGGGCTGTGTCTGACATGGCTCTCTGGGTGCCCACAGAGTCGGCAGCAGCAAACGTTTGATGAATGAAGCAATGATCATCCAGTAGCAGCAGGCACTGTCTGACTGCTGCCCACTCACCCACAATGGTGTGAATCTGCGGGGCCCAGCACCCCTTCTGCAGTCCTCCAGCTGGGTGGCCACCTCTGCCAGCAGTGGGCCTGCATGCATCTGGATGTTCTAGCCTGCCCGGCCCTGCTGGGGGAGCGACTGAGGAAGGAAGGTCAAGACATGTATTTTCTCGCAATTAGAAATTAGTGTCCCGTGGTGCCCCAGCTGGCCACCATTGTCTGGCCATGCCTGGTCGGCTGGTGGCTTAGCCTGTGGCTGTCTGTGGCAGGACTCCTGGGGCACCGGGTCCCTGCCCACTGAGGGCCTATCCAGCCTCCTGGGCCTCAGAAGGCTGTCTGCCAGCCCACAGCTGAGCCATGCTGAGGGGCCCCTTACTGCCAAGGACTCTGCTCACCTGGGAAAGGGTGGGGCCAAGCCCTTGGGGTGGGACAGGCCTCCTTGCTCTTCCCCCACCCCCCACTCTGCCTTGCCCTGTGCTGGTCCCTGCCTGTAGCCCCCTTGCTCCAAGTCTCCACCCCGGCAAGCATTTGTAATGAGGGCTCAGGTGGGCCCCCAGGCCCCTCTCTCCCTGTGTGGACTTCCAGGGCCCTCTGCACCTTGTTCTGGGGATGGTGGTCAGAGGTCCCTCCTTAGTCCACATGCCCACCCTTTCTGAGCCACGGCAGAGAGTGTAGCTCCCGGGGACTCCCAGCACCCACGGAACAGAGGAAAGGGGGTTATCTGCAGAACCTGCCGCTTGGATGCCCTGTAGGAGTGACCACGGCTGGTCTCCTTAGAGCCGACAGAGAGGGCTGAGCCCCATGCGTGTCAGTCCTGGCCTTCCCTGTCCTGGCTAAGTGACCTTGGACCTGTCAGTTTCTTTCTCTGAGCTCTAGTCTCCCATTCACAAAGTAACGACAACGACGCCTGCCTGGATAATCGTGAGCAAAAAACATAACACAGTGCAAAGCAGGGAGAGGCTGTATAAGCTGTGCGGCAGTGGACGAAGGCCGAGTGGTCAGTCGGCGATACCCATGCCCTGCGCATCTACAGTGCGCCAGCCACTGTGCTGGGAGCAGCGGCCAGCCAAACCCATGCTGCCCCTGCCCATGGGGCTGGATATTGCAGAGGGGGGCAGAACAGACTTTCAACAAGTAAACCTCCACACATTTAATCACGTGAATTCGTGTCTGTGTGGGGCCTTCAGGGGCCAGAATAGGGATGCTGGGGCATTTCTTGGGCCTGAGGAGGGGGCACATAGGCGAGGGAGCCGTGGGAAGTGCTCCTAGACCATGTCCTCATAAAGCCCTTCTCTCCACTGCACCATCTCGTGCCTCTAGACCATGTCCCCATAAAGCCAGGCCTGTTCTCCACCCCACCATCTCTTGCCTCTAGACCATGTCCCCAGAGAGCCAGGCCTGCTCTCCACTCCACCATCTCGTGCCTCTAGACCATGTCCCCACAGAGCCAGGCCTGCTCTCCACCCCACCATCCCATGCCTCTAGACCATGTCCCCACAGAGCCAGGCCTGCTCTCCACCCCACCATCTCGTGCCTCTAGACCATGTCCCCACAGAGCCAGGCCTGCTCTCTACTGCACCATCCCATGCCTCTAGACCATGTCTTCACAGAGCCAGGCCTGCTCTCCACTCCACCATCTCAGGCCTCTAGACCATGTCCTCACAGAGCCAGGCCTGCTCTCCACTCCACCATCTCATGCCTCTAGACCATGTCCTCACAGAGCCAGGCCTGCTCTCCTCTCCACCATCTCTTGCCTCTAGACCATGTCCCCATAAAGCCAGGCCTGCTCTCCACTCCACCATCTCGTGCCTCTAGACTGTGTCCCCACAGAGCCAGGCCTGCTCTCCACTCCACCATCCCATGCCTCTAGACCATGTCCTCACAGAGCCAGGCCTGCTCTCCACCCCACCATCCTGTGCCTCTAGACCGTGTCCCCACAGAGCCAGGCCTGCTCTCCACTCCACCATCTCAGGCCTCTAGACCATGTCCCCACGGAGCCAGGCCTGCTCTCCACCCCACCATCCCATGCCTCTAGACCGTGTCCCCCCAGAGCCAGGCCTGCTCTCCACCCCACCATCCCATGCCTCTAGACCATGTCCTCACAGAGCCAGGCCTGCTCTCCACTCCACCATCTCAGGCCTCTAGACCGTGTCCCCACAGAGCCAGGCCTGCTCTCCACTCCACCATCTTGTGCCTCTAGACCGTGTCCCCCCAGAGCCAGGCCTGCTCTCCACTCCACCATCTTGTGCCTCTAGACCGTGTCCCCACAGAGCCAGGCCTGCTCTCCACTCCACCATCTCGTGCCTCTAGACCGTGTCCCCACAGAGCCAGGCCTGCTCTCCACCCCACCACCCCGTGCCTCTAGACATGAAGTCTCAAGTATAAGGAAGGACCTCCCCACCATCAGAGGCTGGCTCCTTAGACCACAGCCTCTCCCGAGAACAGAACTTGAGCATGCTGGTTCTACAAGGACCCACCAGAGCCAAGTCCAAGCCCCTCAAGGGACAAAGATGGAAGAGGCAAACACCAAGAGGCCCGGGATTCACGTCCAGCAGATCATGGGCCGGTCCCTTCCCTCACGGGGCCTCAGTTTGTCCCCGAGTACAGAGAGGGGATTGGGCCGGACAGTTGCTGAGTGACTTTTCATCGGTGACATGTTTATGTTCATAAAAAGCACTATTAAAAAAAAGAAAAAGAAAAAAGAAACACTAGAAAGCCTCATCAGTCATCATTTTCCACGTTTTCTGTGTATTTTTTCATCAGAAGACAAAATGTGACTAGACCGTATGTTGGGCTTATTGTTCCCCGAGCAGAATTTAAACATTTGAACACATTTTCAAGAGGGAGGCAAAGTGAAGGAAGAGAGAGGGGAGTTAGGGCAGATTCTTTCCCAGGGGGTGCTGCAGGGAGTCCCCCATCTCTGGCGTGTCATGGGAATCTCCCTGGGGCAGCAGGAGGCCCAGCATGGGGAGGGTTTGCTTTCTCTGGGGTCCAGCTGTATGAAACCAAGGTTTGTGGGGCAGTGGTTCCAACAGCCACTCACTCATTCATTCTGTAGGTATGAACACAGCACCCGGCCCTAGCCGGCCCCGGGACTGGGTGCAGGGAAACAATCCACAGGAGGACAGCTCAGCCCCTTGTCCCCATGGAGTCAATGGGCTACTGGGGAGACAGGCAAGAAACCAGGGAATTGCCCCCCGTGTGAAGAGTGCTGGATGGGAGGGGGGCGCATGGGGTTCTGGGGCCAAGCTGAGGGTCGGCTGACATCAGAGTGGAGACTTGAGGGGTGAGGTGGAGACAGGCAGGGTTGACAAGAGGACAAGCCTTTCTGGAAGAGGGGGTACCAGTTGCTGTTGAGTTGATTCTGACTCATGGCGACCCCATGTGTGTCGGAGCAGAACTGTGCTCCGTAGGGTTTTCAACAGCTGTGATCTTCTGAAAGTGGATTGCTAGGCCTTTCCTCTGAGGTGCCTCTGGGTGGGCTCAAACCTCCAACTTTCAGGTAGTAGCTGAGTGCATTAACCATGCGCTCTTCCTGGGGACAAAAGAGGGGTAGCAAGTGAAACCGGTGTCCAGAGAAGCCTGGCCCCTTGTAGGTGCAGTATGGGGCCTGTTGTATCAGGAGCTGAGAGCACTTGGGAGAGGCATGGGTGAGCCTGGAGAGGTGGACGGGGGCCCGACCCCTTATAGCCTGAGCCAGCAGTGTAGCCTGGCCCCAGGAGCTACACCGAATGGCTGAGAAGTGTGGTGCAGGGATGTGGCAGGACCACCTCTGTGGTTTTGTCCTGGGCTTGGTACCGTTCCTGGGTGAGCTGCCCAGTCAGCTGAGGATGTAACCTGCCCCCTGGCTCCTGGCCCCAGAGAGGGCCGCCTCGGGCCAAGCCTCACCCAAACCCTCTTGTTTCATAACCAGGGGCCAGACTACAGGCCAGCAGGTGCTCCTGGGAGTGACCGGGCCCCTGAGGATGGAGCTGGAGCACCAAAGAGAGCCCCGAGTCCAACCCTCTGGGTACAGATGGGGAAACTGAGGCCCAGGGAGATGAGGGGCTGGGGAATTGTTTCTGCGACCCGGTGACAGATTAGACCCGTGCAGCCTGGTCTCCTGGCTCTCTGTGTCCTGAGCCTCAGAGAACTGGGAGGTGACCCAAAGCCTGTGGTTGGACAAGGCTGCTGCCAGCTAGCTTTGAAGAGGGTGCTGAGAGAGGGGTCAGATCAAAGGGACTGGACACGGAGCCCCGGCTACAGACCTTCCCAACAAGGAGGCCCTGGCGTTGGTGGGAGGTGGGCCGCAGGAGGCAGAAACAGGAGGCAGCTCCTGCTGGCCCCTGGGGTGGGGTGGTTGGGGGCTGTGAGCCCAGGAGGAAGAGGCTGCAGGGGAATCTGGTGACTGTAAGGCCCCTAGGAACAAGTGACCAAGGAGCTTAACCAGGGAGGCTCTAACATGGGGAAATGTGGGGGGAGGTACAGGGCCTGGCTGCCAGGATGGGCAGCCGCCCCTCCCCTCCCCCTCTTCTTCCTTCCCTTCCTCCTCCCCGACCCCTGCCCGTTAATGCTGTCCCACCCGAGGCTGAATTACAGGAGGGCTGACAGATGCACTCAAATATGGTTTGGTTCAAAGCATAAGCTTAATTAGGCATTTAAGTCCGCGGCTGTGAGTCCAGTCTTCCCTCTTTTTGGCTTGTAATCCAGGGATGTTATTGAGGACCGTTTATAGGAGTATCCAGACAGTTGGAAAGTGATAAATGATAAAGCAGATGGCCCCACTCATTAGACCTGACTTACCCTTCTGCTAGCCCATCCCACCTTGTGGGCTGTGGGACAGATCCACACCTGAGCCTTCGCAACAACCTCACATGGGTGTCTCGTGTGCAGACCCTGGCTTGGGCAGTGGGCCCTGGACTCAGGGCAGGGAGACCATCTAGGTCTTGAGCCATGGCTCAGGCATCCTAGAGGGTCAGGTGGGCAGGGCCATCCTGTTCCACAGACCGGGTATTTGAGGCTCAAGGCCAGCCAGAGGAGAGCCTCCTAGAGCGCTCTGCCCCACACAGCAGTCCCTGCCTTCTCCCTGCACAGGCAGGAGCCTGACCCAGGGCCACTGCCCGGCCACTGTCCGGACATTGTCCTCAGATGTGCTGAGGCCCATGGCAGAGCAGCTGGGACCCGGGCTCAGGAGAAGGTTGGGGTCTAGAGGGCTTCCAGGAGGCCTGGGTCGGCCAGGGAGGGGAATGGGTGCCACTCAGCAGGATCCAGATAGCCTCCCCGCGCTCCTCACCCACACATGTGACCCTCCTGCTGCTGCCCCCCCCATTTCCCCTCTGCCTTGCTCCTTTCCTGCCTCCACCTGCCTCCTGGTGTGCCCCCCATCTCTCTCCCCAGTATCTCTCCTTCTGCCCCCTCTCACCCTTTACCCCTCTCCCTGCCACTGGCTGCCTCTAGGTGTGCCCCCCATCTCTCCCCAGTATCTCTCCTTCTGCCCCCTCTCCCTTACCCCTTACCCCCATCCCTGTCACTGCCTGCCTCCTGGTGTGCTCCCCATCTCTCTCCCCAGTGTCTCTCCTTCTGCCCCCTCTCCCTTACCCCTTACCCCCATCCCTGTCACTGCCTGCCTCCTGGTGTGCCCCCCATCTCTCTCCCCAGTATCTCTCCTTCTACCCCCATTTCTCACCCTCTACCCACTCCCTACCCCTGTCCGCGTCCGTCCTGGTGTGCCTGCCTGTCTCTCTCCCCAGTATCTCTCCTTCTGTTCCCCCTCTACCCCCCTCCTTGCCTCCCTTCCTTCTGCCTCTCTCTGGCTGTCTTGCTTGTCTGTCTGTCCATCTGCCTGTTGGTCTCTCTGCTTTTCTTCAGAGCGAGTTTCAGGCTCAACCAAGGCTTGCTTTCTCCTGAAGTCTTCCTCCTCCTACGAGCCTGGTGTCTGAGTCCCCCTCCCCATCTGACCCCCTGAGTCCCTCATGCTCCACTTCCTTCATGGGCCTCTCAACACTGGCACGTTTCTAGGGCCCCTTGCTCCCTGCTGACACCACGCCCTCTAGCTAGAATGCCCTTCCTCGAAGCCTGTCCCAGCCCTTTCTTCCCGAGGCTCCACGTGTTTGCTGGTCCCTCTGGCCAGGGTCAGTGTGGAGGCTGCCCAGTGGGGGTTCCGCCCGGCTGTGCCCAGCCTCACCACCCACCACAGAGCAGTTTCTCCAGTGCTGTCCTGCCCCAAAACAGGGTCCTCCCACCTGCCCACAGGCCCCAGAAGGCCCCTGTTATGGGTTGAATTGTATCCTCCCAAAATGTTTGTCAGCTTGGCTAGACCATGATTCCCAGTACTGTGTGGTTGTCCTCCAATTTGTCATTTGATGTGATTTTTCTATGTGTTGTAGATCCTAACCTCTACAATGTTAATGAGGCAGGGCTAGAGGCAGTTATGTTAACGAGGCAGAACTCAATCTACAGGATTATGTTGCATGTTGAGTCAATCTCTTTTCAGATATAAAAGAGAGTTGAGCAGGGAAGAAGGGGACCTCATGCCACCAAGAATGAGGAACCAGGAGGGGAGCGCATCCTTTGGACCCAGGGTTCCTGTGCTGAGAAGCTCCTAGACCAGGGGAAGATTGATGACAAGGACCTTCCCCCCAAAGCTGACAAAGAAAGAAAGCTTTCCCTTGCAGCTGGCACCCTGAATTTGGACTTCTAGCCTCCTAGACTGTGAGAAAATAAATTTGTGTTTGTTAAAGCCACCCACTTACGGTATTTCTGTTACAGCAGCACTAGGTAACTGAGACTGTCCCCAAGGCAAGTGCTACACTGTAGCTTCCTAGAACTGGAGGGGATCCTGGAAGCACTGGGCCCAAACTCCTGCTCAGGCTAGAAAGGGAGGGGGCAAGAGTGAGCCCACTTCTCTGGTGTAACCCTCTGACTGGCCTGTGGTGCCTGGAGAATCATCACCATGGCTAGCACACAGGCCCCCCCTTGCTGCCCACTGGGCCCCTGCACAGAGCAACCCGTGGGAGAGGCATCTCCCTGGGTTTGGAGCCTGCCCTCAGGGCCTTTGATCTGAGGCTCGTACTCGGAATCACACTGCTGTTCTCTGCCCACAGGGTCTCCTTGGATGGCCGAGCCTGGCCGAGACCCCTGCCAAGCCTGGCCGATACCCCCGCCGAGGCTTGCTGGTGACATGACCAGCCACTGATATGTGAGGAGGGAAGCAGACCCAAGGAGGCTGGCTGTGCTAGAAGAGACTGGGCCTACTGGAAGAGCTCGCCGGCCTGTGGTGTGGGGTTCTGGGGCTGCCCAGAGGGCTCCCAGACCCTGCCTCTCCACACTAGGGTGACTCAGTTCCTCCAAGGGCCGCTGGTGCCCCTGCCTGGTGCCCAGGGCCTGGCTGTAAATGGGGATGTTTACCTGTGTGGATCATAACAAATAATGGATGACATTGTGAAGAATGGAAATTCCAGAACACTCATTTGTGCTCATGAGGAACCTGTACATACACCAAGAGGCAGTCATTCCAACAGAACAAGGGGATAAAGTTTAAAGTTAGGAAAGGTGTGCATCAGGGTTGTATCCTTTAACCATAC
Source organism: Dugong dugon (assembly GCA_030035585.1). NCBI lineage: Eukaryota > Metazoa > Chordata > Mammalia > Sirenia > Dugongidae > Dugong > Dugong dugon. Next base: position 74,019,387 of record CM057478.1, read on the forward strand.
CTATTCAATCTGTATCTTGAGCAAATAATCCGAGAAGCTGGACTATATGAAGAAGAATGTGGCATCAGAATTGGAGGAAGACTCATTAACAACCTGCAATATGCAGATGACACAACCTTGTTCGCTGAAAGTGAAGAGGACTTGAAGGACTTACTGATGAAGATCAAAGACCACAGCTTTCAGTATGGATTACACCTCAACATAAAGAAAACAAAAGTCCTCACAAATGACCAATAAACAACACCATGATAAATGGAGAAAAGATTGAAGTTGTCAAGGATTTCATTCTATTTGGATCCACAATCAACACCCATGGAAGCAGCAGTCAAGTGATCAAACAATGCATTGCATTGGACAAATCTGCTACAAAAGACCTCTTTAAAGTGTTAAAAAGCAAAGATGTCACTTCAAGGATTAAGATGTGCCTGGCCCAAGCCATGGTGTTTTCAATCGCCTCATAAGCATGTGAAAACTGGACAGTGAATAAGGAAGCCCCAAGAAGAATTGACCATCTGGAATTACGGTGTTGGTGAAGAATATTGAGTATACCATGGACTGCCAGAGGAATGAACAAATCTGTCTTGGAAGAAGTACAGCCAGAATGCTCCTTAGAAGCAAGGATGGCGAGACTACTTCTCACATACCTTGGACGTGTTATCAGGAGGGATCAGTCCCTGGAGAAGGACATCCTGCTTGATAAAGGAGAGAGTCAGTGAAAAAGAGGAAGACCCGCAACAAGATGAATTGACACGGTGGCTGCAACAATGGGCTCAAATACAACGATTGTGAGGATGGCGCAGGACCGGGCAGTGTTTTGTTCTGTTGTGCACAGTGTCCCCATGAGTTGGAACCAACCCGATGGCACCTAACAACAACAGCCTCTCCGCTGGCTTTGGACTGGACGTTGCCCCTTTCCCACTGGCCCTGCCAGGTGGGCCTTCAGGCTTCAGAAGGCAGAGGCCCAAAGTGGGCAGGGGTCACCCTGCAAGTTTGGAGAGCTGGGATGACATGGGGGTCTGCAACAGTGCTGATAGGGTGGTGGCCTGGAGGTCATGCACTCTTCCTGGAATGTGGCCGCTGGCTGGCTGGGATCATGGCACCATCCTAAGGATGAACAAGCAGGGCTGTGGCTGCTCAGTTTGTCACTGCAGATCAGTCCTCCTTCAGATGTCACGGAACTTCCGTGGGCTCTGCTGGAGGGGCCCCCGTGTGTGGGTGGCAGGGGGATCAGGGCCCGGTAGGCTTCAGGCTGGCCTTATCCAGCTGAAGCATCCCGTGGAGCTGAGGGAGCTGTGGTCATGTGGATAGCAGCTGTCAATCAGAGACTGGTGAACTGCCTCAATCCATCTCCACGGTTACTAGGAGAAAAGCACAGTACAGCTTTATGGATGTAGGTTAGCTATGTAAAGGACGTCCTGATGGGGTGGGATTGGACACTGAGAAGGGTCCCCGCTGGAGTGACTGGAGCTGTGTGGGAGCACTAGGTTGCCATGAGTCCACAGGCGGGAGGAAGGACGAGATGACAAAGGTGCCCCCACTTTCCAGGCAGCCCTCCTCCTGGGTCCTCCCCGACGGGAGTGGGAAGGCAGGCTCATCTTGTGGGTCGGACAGCTCCCTGGGGCTCTCCTGTCCGCTGGAGGAACACGGGCTCCTGTTTAGCTCAGGCTGTGCCTCCCCCTACCCTGCAGGAGCCAGCAGGGCTGTGGGTGAGGGGCAAGGCTCTGAGGAGTCTCAGCCAGAAGCAGAGGAGGAAGGCAGGGCTGAGGAGCTGGCTGGTCCTGGAGCGAAGTGTCTCTGAAATCCAAGAGAGCTGAGTCACCCAGGAGAGCGGGCGCTCAGCCAATGGGATCTGTATTCTGGCCACACAGCCCTTAGATGCTCTGTCATGTGATTTTTGATTTAATCTATTTTGTTGTGCAGGATGAGGGGGATAATAAAAGGAGAGTCTGTTAGCGCTGTACCTGACAGTGGGCCGGCTTGAAAGGCTCCTCCTTTGAGTCCCGAGCTCTGGACACACAGGGATATGGCTGGAAGTCCCTGAGGTTGAAGGAGCGCAGAGAGGGGCAGGAGCAGCCTGGGTGCCCAGTGCTCCCTCTACTCTGCTCTGCTACGTCCGGCTCTGGGCTGTCTGGGAGCTTGGATGGGCACAGGCAGGCCAGAGAGGTTGGGTAACCTGTGCAAGGTCACACAGCCTGCTAGGATGAGAGACAAAGGAGAGATTCCAGCTTTAAGGAGTTGGAAGTTGGTCCTTCCTCCCGTCCAGAGTCCTCTCTGTGTGTGATGAGTATGAATCACCCAAGAGACTCGGAAAGATCCATACCCTGCCTCCTGGTTCTGTCTCCAAATGTGAGAAGCACGTTCCTCCTCCTCTATGTGGTCTCAGGAGACGGGCTTGGTGTGTGGGAGGAACAAGCAGGTGGACTCCGTTTGTGGAGTGTGTTTGGCTGTTACTATCTCCTGCCGAGCCGGGGCCAGCAGGCGTGGGCTTCTGCTGACTCCTGTGTCCAGAGGCCGGCGGCTTCCCCTGGGAGGCTCCAGGACTGGGCTTATGGGGAATGTTGCTGCATGGAGAGGCTTTCTCCTGTCCCTCCCCTCCCTTGTGCCAGCTGGGAGTGCCTTACAGGTAGAGACTGTGGCTGATTCTTTTAGCCCCAGGGCCAAGCACTGAGTATGAGCAGACCCTGTCCCTGCCACGCCCACACCTCCTTGGCACCCACCATTTCTGTGCATACCCATGGTCCTTTCCCCAGGGTCTTCTCTGGCGCAGGAGCAGGCTGGGTCCAGCAGGGCAGCCCACGGGCTGATGAGTTCATGCTCCCAGAAGCCAATGGTGGACAGAGCTATCCATGAGTACGCCACCTCCATGCCCACGCAGGACAGCTCTGGGGCCTGTTCTACACCACCTCCCTGATGCCCTCACTAGCAACCTGCTCATTTACACTCTGTTCTCGCTGCCTTCCTGCCCTGTTCCACGCCCCCCTCCACTGCGCTTCCCGGGACCACCTGCTACGTAAACCCATGACATCCAAATCCCCATCTCATGGCCTGTGTCTGGGGACGCTCAGTGAGGACACCGCGGTGCCCACTGAGGGTGTAGGATGAATGAAGGACTCAGCACATGAGTGTCACTGAGAAGTCCCCCTTCTGGGGCCGGTGAAGGAATGAGCCACTTCTCCTGACTGCTCGGCTCTCCTGTGCTCCGGAGGGTCTGATCCAGCTGAGGATCGGTGCGGATATCCAGCACAAACAGCCAGCGTTCGCCTCAGCAGGCCCCTCCGTTCTGTTCCGCTTTCACCACAGATTCTAGAAATCGGGTGTCTTTTGGGGAAGAATGCAAACACTTTGTTTCTGAAAACAGCCCTCCCCAAGGAGTCGCCAGTGACAGCCAGCCTGTACGTCCTGCCCTGACCTGGGAGAATCCCAGGGGTGAGTCCTGTCACCCTGGCAGGTGCCAGAGGGCCTCCTGTTGTTCTGACAGTGGGCTCTGATACCATAACGGAGCAGTGCCTCAGGCCTGGAGGTCGATGGATGAGGAAAAGCAACTCTTAAAAAAAAAAACACATAAACAAAACAGCTAACTGGAGATGTGTTTTCAACGAGACTGCCTAAGCAGATGTCAATACCTCCATCTGCGGGGAGAGGAGCTGTGTGTTCTGGTGTCTCTTAGCACCAGCCCTTCCGTGGGACACACGCCCTGTCTTCAGCCCGCTGGGTAACTGGGGGAGGGTAAGCCTCACAGTGTCCTAAATACAGAGCGTGATCATCCTCCCAAAACAGCAAAACCCTGCAAAAGGCGGACCTGGATACACCCACAGTCTGTCTCTTTTTCCCCTCTTTCTCTTCTTCCTCCTCCCCTCTTTCCATCTTCCCTCCCACCCTCTCTCCCTCCCTTTCTTTCTCCCAAACCACGGAGAGACCATGTCTCAGGAGGGCTGGAATTCCGGTGTTCCGGGATGGAATTCTGTCTGGGCCGCGGGATGGGAGTCTTCCTTCTGAAGGATGCTGTGGAACCCCCAGTGCTTTGCCTCGCGACAGCTTGGCTGACTACAAGGAACCACATGCCTGGATCCTAGCGTGTTGGGAGAGCAAACCGTCACTAGCTCCCAGCTGGGAACCTGGAGAAGCCATCTAAGCAGCGGAGTTTCTGCTGTTTAGTGTCCAGGGCCCAGGAGCAGCGGGCACCTGGTGTGATCTTGGACAATGACGCTGCTGGGCTCAGGTAAGAGGGTTAGCTCTCGCTAACAGAGGTCTTGGCAAGGCCCCTGGAGACTCTCCCTGCCACTCCTGCACCCCAAGATCCCTGCCATCTCCTGTGCACGCTCAACGATGCGGGAAACCTCACAGCTGGTGGTTTTAATGTGGGACTGTCTTTCTCCTGGTCTTGTTCCCAGAGGCTGGCACAGTGCCTGTATGGAATAGTGGAATGGGTGGTCAGTACACCCTGTGGAATTAGGAGACTGGGCAGACGTCACAGCCTGGAAAGAGTGGGCTCTTCCCAGACTCCTCTGGGAGATGCCTGTGTTCCTGTAGGATCCCTATCCCCCCTACCCCCTCCAAGAGAACCATTTCCCCAGGCAAAAGTGCAGCCTCCAGCGAGTGGCCTGGAAGTCTGCGGGGACATATTTATGGATGCCACGTGTCAGGGGTCAGCAGCCAGGTGTAGATCTCCCTAGGTCTGTCAGGGAAAGCAGGGCATAATTAAATATCATTAAATGGACTCAGACTGCGACCAGCTTCATTAGCACAAGGGCCTGCTGAACTGGAGTGATTGCTGGGGCTTGCCAGGAGGGGGCGGGCCCGGGGTGGGGAGAGGCTGCCAGGGGCCCTCTGCAGCCTGCCCTCCCTGGTGCTCTGGCCTGCTCACGCCGCGACAAGGGCCCTCCTCTGTACATTCTGCAGGTGGGAGAGGGCACCCAACAGGTATCAAGCAAAGGCTGGTGCCTGTGGGGTGCCTAATGGCTCCCACACTGCAGGTGAGGGTCCTGGCTCACAGGGGAAGTGGCTGGGGTGGGATGGGGACTTAAACCTAGCTGGCTCCCAAGCCCACAACCTTACCATGACGCCCATGGAGTCCTCATTGGAGGGGGTATGGTGAAGCCACAAAGCAGAAGGGCTGGCCTGCAGGCTACCAGCCCTCAGCTTTGTAGGAAGCATGAGACTGGCCACACCCCTCCTGAGGGTGAAGACAGCTGTCTGTCCTGGGGGAGCGCCTAGCCCCCAGGTCACCGTGCAGGCCCAGAGCCAGGCACAGCAAGTCCAGGACATGACAGGAGCTAACGTCCCCTTGGCCTTGTGCTAAGGAGCTGAGTGAGCGGGCGGATGTCTTTAAGCTCATAGACTTCTCCCTCACTGATGCCTCAGACGCCACTGTTTAAAACTCAGCCCTTGGGGTAAAGCAAGTGGTTGTTGGGGTTTCTCTGAAAATGCAGCTCTCCCAGGGAGGGGTCGAGTGGCTGCATCTTATCTCTCCCTCCCAGTGTGCAGTGTGCGTCCCCGAGGACAGAGCTGGCCTGTCATCTCCACACCAGAGCCCAGGGCCTGGCTGCTCTAAGGGAGGAGTGTGCTCCCAGGATGAGTGCGTGATTGCCACCCTCGGGGGCTCCCGAGGTGGGAGGCGGAGGAGGGTGCTGACAGCAAACCCTGCCTCACCTGACACAGCCCCGGCCCCTCTGAAGGCAGAGAAGGTGTGCCAGAGTGATTCATGCCTCCAAATACGGTGCCTTCAGTTTCCCAGGACTGTGAGATGCTTTTCCTCATTTCTGGGAAATTGTGCGGCCCCAAGGAATGCCCATTCTCAGCTGCTGCAGGGCACCCCCTGCAGACAGGTGGGCCTGGGCCAGGAGCACAGCCAGGGCAGTCGGGTGGGGCTTTCCTGTGTCAAGGAGATGTGGTTAGAGCAGATGAACGACTTTACAGGAAGCTGCATGGAATCTGCACGGAGTATGCAGCTGCACAGCACGATTATTGGAATGGATGGCGTTAAACTGCACACATGCAAAACACTGGATTGGCTGATGTTGTGTTATATATAGTTTACAACAGTAAAAACGGTATCAGTGGTCAGACCATGAGGCTCAGGAAGAGCCTTGCTTCCTCCATCCAACAAGCAAGGGCACAGGGCCCCCCGGACCCCTCCAGGCCTTCTGCCTTGCCCCTGGGGCTGAGAGAGGAGGAAGGTCCACTCAGGGACTCTGAGCCGACCCCCACCTGGCCAGTCTCCACCCGGAAAACTCCCCGGGCCTCTCAGCCAAGAGAAGACCTATCCTTCCCCTGGTGTGGGAAAGGACACTTCCTTCTCCTTCACAGACTTCAGGTCGACCCAGCACATACCCAATTAGACGTCTACTGTGTGCAGGCTCTGGAATGCGGCTTCGCATTGGTCCTCGTCCGCTTCCTGCGTTCACAGGGCTGGGGAGAAATGAGTTGTCTGTGAAATCCCGCAGAAAGGCCCGGAAGGAGGCTGGGAGGGAAGGACACTGAGTTACGCGGGCTGAGAAGAGGGCGCACCTGCCCCTGGGCTGGTCCAGAAACCCCTGCAGCCCGGCTCAGAAGCTGCGTTGGGTTTTGGATAGATTCACACCTGCCTGGCCAGGTAGGCGTGGCTGCCCTCCAGGTGAGGGCCCTGGAGCATCTGAGGCTGCAGCTGCAGGAAGCTTGTGAGACCTGCAGAGAGTCCACCTGCCCAGGTGTGAGGCAGTGGCACGGGTGGTGGGAGGAAGGCAGAGAGAGGAGAGAGTCTGCTCCCGGAAGTTCTTCTGGCTTCTGAGACAGCTGCCCCTCCGGGGGGTGTCTCCAAGGGCCTGAAGCTTTTATCCTGGGGTTCAGGATTACTGTAGTATGTGTGTGGCCACTTGTGTTTCTGTGTGTGCTCATGCCTGTGTGTGTCTGTCTGTGTGCTTGAGCCTGTGTGTGCGCTCATATCTGTGTGTGGCTACGTGTGTGTGCTCACACCTGTGTGTGGCCGTGTGCATGTGCTCACACCTGTATGTCCGTGTGTTCACTCACACCTGTGAGCCAGTGTGTGCGCATGACAGCTTTGCCCTCAGCTCCTTCGTGGAACGTGGCCCTGGTGCTGCGCAGGACCCTGCGGGGGAGGCGATGGGGAGTGGAGAGGAGGGTAATGGCAGCGTGGTCCCCTGCCCTCCAAGGTCCCTCCCTAAAGACAGAACCCAGCTGCTCCCTCCCCCACAGGATGTTGTCATTCTCCCCCTCCCCACCCTTTGCTGAACTGGTATGTGGCGCGCCTCCTGCCTGATCGGCCCTGCCAGCTCGTGGCAGCTGTTCCCATCAGAGGCCCAACGTTGCCTGAAAAGGCAAGCCTTTTTACTGGCTGGCCTTGCTTTTTTGTGCCTGGTGGATATTGCAGTTTTTACACACTGAAGATCTGTGGCAACCCTACATCCAGCACGTCTATCAGTGTCGTGTTTCCAACGGTGTGTGCTCATGTTGTGTCTGTGTGTCACATTTTGGTAATTCTCCCAATATTTCAAAATTTTCATGATTTTTATATCTATTATGGTGATCTGTGATCTGTGATCTTTGATGCTATTATTGTAATTGTTTGGGGGTACCACAAGCCACGCCCATATAAGACAATGAACTTAATTGATACATGTTGCGTGTGCTCTGACTGGTCCACTGACAGGCCGTTGCCCGTCTCTCTCCCTCTGCTCGGGCCTCCCTATTCCCTGAGACGCGACAGTATTGAAATTAGGCCAGTTAGTAACCCTACAATGGCCTCTAAGTGTTCAAGCGAAAGGAAGAGTCGCATGTCTCTCACTTTAAATCAAAAGCGAGAAATGGTTTAGCTTAGTGAGGAAGGCATGTCGAAAGCCGAGAGCAGCTGAAAGCCAGGCCTCTTGTACCAGTTAGCCAAGTTGTGAACGCAAAGGAAAAGTTCTTGAAGGGAATTTAAAGCGCCACTCCAGTGAACACACGAATGACAAGGAAGTGAAACAGCCTTATTGCTGTTACGGAGAAAGTTTCGGCGGTCTGGATAGGAGATCAAACCAGCCACAACATTCCTTTAACCCAAAGCCTAATCCAGAGCAAGGCCCCAACTCTCTTCAATTCTACCTGGGCTGAGGGAGGTGAGGAAGCTGCAGAAGAAAAGTCTGAAGCTGGCAGAGGTTGGTTCATGAGGTTTAAAGAAAGAAACCGTCTCCATAACATAAACGTGCAAGGTGAAGCAGCAAGTGAGGATGTTGAAGCTGCAGCAAGTCACCCAGAAGATCTGCCTAAGAGAAAGGATGAAGCTGGCTACACTAACCAACAGATTTTCATTATGGACGAAACAGCCCTATACTGGAAGAAGAGAAGTCAATGCCTGGCTTCAAAGCTTCAAAGTTCAGGCTGACTCTCTTGTTAGGGGTTAATGCAGCTGGTGACTTTAAGTTGAAGCCAATGCTCATTTACCTTTCTGAAAATCCTAGGGCCCTTAAGAATTATGCTAAATCTACTCAGTCTGTGCTCTATAAATGGAACAACAAAGCCTGGATGACAGCACATCTGTTGACAACATGGTTTACTGAATATTTTAAGCCCACCGCTGAGACTTACTGCTCAGAAAAACAGATTCCTTTGAAAATATTGCTGCTCGTTAACAGTGCACCTGGTCATCTAAGAGCTCTGATGGAGATGTACAAGCAGATTAATGTTGTTTTCATGCCTGCTAACACAACATCCATTCTGCAGCCCATGGATCAAGGAGGAATTTCGACTTTCAAGCCCTATTATTTAGGAAATACATTTCTTAAGGCTATAGCTGCCATAGATAGTGATTCCTCTGATGGATCTGGGCAAAGTAAATTGAAAACTTTCTGGAAAGAATTCACCATTCTAGATGCCATTAAGAACATTCATGATTCATGGGAGGAGGTCAAAATATCAACATTAACAGGAGTTTGGAAGAAGTTGATTCCAACCCTCATGGATGACTTTGAGGGGTTCAAGACTTCAGTGGAGTAAGTAGCTGCAGATGTGGTGGAAACAGCAAGAGAACTAGAACTAGAAGTGGAGCTGAATTGCTGCAATGTCATGATAAAACTTTAACGGATGAGGAGTTGCTTCTTATGGATGAGCAAAGAAAGTGGTTTCTTGAGATGGAATTTACTCCCGGTGAAGATGCTGTGAACATTGTTGAAATGACAACAAAGGATTGAGAATATTACATAAACTTAGTTGATAAAGCAGCTGCAGGGTTTGAGAGGATTGACTCCAATTTCAAAAGAAGTTCTAGTGTGGGTAAAATGCTATCAAACAGCATCGCGTGCTACAGAGAAATCCTTCATGAAAGGAAGAGCCAATCGATGTGGCAAACGTCATTGTTGTCACGTTTTAAGAAATTGTCACAGCCACCCCAGCCTTCATCAGCCACCAGCCTGATCAGTCAGCAGCCATCAACATCAAGGCAAGACCCTCAACCAGCAAAAGGATTACAACTTGCTGAAGGCTCAGAGGATGGTTAGCATTTTTTAGCAATAAAGTATTTTTGAAGTAAGGTCTGTACGTTGTTTTTTTTCAGACATAATGCTATTGCACGCTTAATAGACTACAGTATAAGTGTAAACACAACATTTATGCACTGGGAAACCAAAAAATTTTTGCGGTTTGCTTTATTGTGATATTTGTTTTATTGTGGTGGTCTAGAAACGAACCCACAATATCTCCGAGGTATGCCTGTAGTTAGAAACATCCAGCTTCCTGGATTTCCAGACCCCGGTCAGTATCCTGTCTCCACCTCTGTGGGACTAGGGCCCCAGGCTTTCCCTTTCAGATCCTTTTTTTTCTGGCCTGGAAAATGGGGATTCTAACGACAGCTTCCACCACCCGTCTGCCAGTTTGTCATCCTGTGGTGGCTTGTGTGTTGCTGTCATGCTTCCAGGCTAAGATAGACTAGGAAGAAAGGCCTGCGGATCTACTTCCAAAAATTAGCAATGAAAACTCTGTTGATCACAACAGAACATTGTCTGACTCACGTCATCAGGAGGGATCAAGTGCTGGAGGAGGACATCATGCTTGGTGAAGCAAAGGACCAGCAAGGGCGAGACAGACCCTCAGTGACATGGATTGGCACAATGGTCACAATGATGGACTTGAGCATGGTAAAGGTGGTACAGGGCCAGACAATGTTTCATCCTGTTGTACACGGGGTCGCCATGAGTCAGAGCTGACTCGATGACAGCTAATTACAACTGTAATGAGGACTCGAACATGCCGTTGATGGTAAAGGTGGTGCAGGACCAGACAATGTTTCGTCCTGTTGTACACGGGGTCGCCATGAGTCAGAGCTGACTTGATGACAGCTAACTACAACCACGATGGACTTGAACATGCTGTTGATGGTAAAGGTGGTGCAGGACCAGACAATGTTTCGTCCTGTTGTACACAGGGTCGCCACGAGTCAGAGCGGACTTGATAACAGCTAACTACAACCACAATGATGGACTTAACTGGGCTCTGGTGCTGATTAATGGAGATGACAAACATTAATTCCCAGCACCGTGTTGGGCCCAGAGTCGTTCTCCGGCCAGGTGTGCTGTGGTCCCTTCGGTGAAAGCACATTGAATGCTCTCTGTGAGCTCAGCTTCTCTAGTTTGTCCTGGTGGGGGCTCCAGGGAGGAATGCATTTCGAGTACATTTTCTAGTTGTATCTGGGGTCAGAGGCAAAAGTAGGAAGAGATCCAGGCTTTGGGGAATTCAGTCTACATGGAAGAGTAGTTTATTATTATTGTTATTAACAGTACATAATAACAAACCAAACTTGTTGCCATCAAGTCAATTCTGGCTCACAGTGACCCCATAGGACAGGGTAGAACTGCCCAAGAGGGTTCTAAGGAGAAGCTGGTGGATTCAAACTGCTGACCTTTTGGTTAGCAGCCTGAGCTCTTAACCGCTGTGCCACCAGAGCCCCTACCTAATAATAACAATTATTAATAACAGCTTACAACAACAATAGCTGACATTTGTTGAGTGTTTACTAAGTGTCAGGTCCCTGGGTGGTGCAAATTGTTTTCACTTGATTACTAACCTAAAGGTTGGTGGTTCAAAGCCACCTAGCAGTGCCTCAGAAAAAAAGCCTGGCCATCTGCTTCCATAAAGATTACAGCCAAGAAAACCTGATGGAGCAGTTCTACTGGTAACAAATGGGGTCACCATGAGTTGAAATTGACTCCATGGCAATTGGTTTGTTTTTTAACCAAGTGTCAGCCACCAAGTCATGTGCTTCCCGGTAATGCATTATTTCCCGTCCTTATAACCCACGAGGTGAGTTATATTATTGCTCCATTTAATAATGAGAAAACTGAGATAGAGGTGAACTTGACTGTATCATTTATAAGACAAGATCAAGGACAAGTGTGTGCCGTGGCGGGAAAACCCAGATTAGGAGTCAGAAGTTCCGGGGTTCGGTCTTCTCCTGTGACCACAGGCCAGGCCTTTCCTTGAATCGTCACTGAGCGCTGGGGTATTTCTTAGCTCAGTTGTTTTCCATGTCACCAAGGTGCCTCTCTCGATGGGCTCCTTCTCTCTCCAGGTACTGTGACAGCCCAAGCCCACCAGGTAGACCCCAGACCTCAGAGAGGGGGTCCTGCCTTCTGTTCAGTGGGGCCCCATGAATCTGTTTGGCTCCCAAAGCAGCAAAGCCCCTTATGGCAGGAGAAGATGTCCATTCATCACTGCCTCTTCCCGCCTAGACACGGATTAGTGACATTACCTCTGACAGCTTTAAGCGTGGTAACGTTATTACTGCTGAGCCCAGGAGTGCCCCTATAGTTAAGGAGCTGCTGATGCTTTGATTATAAACACCATTTTTCAGGGGGTTTATAACGCTGCCATTTGAAATGACGTTAAGCTGAAATTTGAGACGGATGCTGTCAGCTTAGCTGCGTCTGGAAATAAATTTTTGAACAAAACGTCTGATCTGTCCCAAGTCTTTCTGGACAGTTTCTGGTGGGATCAGGGTGCCCTGTGGGAGAGGGCACAGAGCGTCCCGGGCCGGGTGACCCTTGGGCTCTGCCGCTGTCCTATGCACACTCATGCCCAGAATGCCCTGGGCGTGTCCACGGCCACAGGCAGGGCTGTTTGCTGAAGGCAGCAACTCAGGGATGTGGCAAAGGGCTTCTCAGGGAGGGTACTTGTTTTTGACCTGAGATGGCTTTAAAAGCTCCCCTGGCGACTAGACCAGGAACTTTGTGCTTCTCTGCCATTCGAATTGCGTTCTCCCGGTTTTGATCTCCCTCCCTCTTCCTCACTGGGTCTCTTTCTCTAGTTTTATTTTTATTTTTTGTAATTATTATTTTTGGTTGGTTTTTAAAACAGCTTTATTGAGATATAATTCACCTATCATGCAATTCGCCATGTAAAATGTACAATTTAATGACTGATTTTCTTTCTGGACATTTCCCCCGTTCTCCCTGCGTGTCTGTGTCTGTCTGTCTGTCTGTCTGCCTGCCGATCTGTGTGTCCCTGCGGCAGCTCTCTCTCATTTTCTGTGTTCCCCCTCTGCCCCACCCTCTTCTGTTGTTCTCTTCATCTAACACACGCTACACGCTTTGCATGGGTGTCTGCGCCCCCAGCCTTCGGACCCTTCCAGTCCCCTCTGCACGTCCGCTCTGCTGCAAACGTCGGTGCCTGGGAGAGTCCCTGTCTAACTGGCGAGGCTCGGCCCTCAGCATTTGAGGCTCAAAGTGGCCTTTGGGGGCTTGGGGGAATCTAGGGGTTCAGGGAAAGTCCCTGGGTAGTGCAGACAGTTAACGTGCTTCGCTGCTAACTGAAAGGTTGAAAGTTTGAGTCCACCCAGAGGTACTTTAGAAGAGAGGCCTAGAGATCTACTTCCAAAAAATCAGCCACTATAAACCCTGTAGGAGACCTGGGGGCGCAGTAGTTAAGAACTTGGCTGCTAACCAAGAGGTCAGCAGTTTGAATCCACCAGGTGCTGCTTGGAAACCCTATGGGGCAGTTCTACTCTGTCCCGTGGGGTCACTGTGAGTCAGAATCGGCTCGACGGCAACAGGTATAAATCCTATAGGATCCCTGGCTGCACAGTGGTTAAGTGCTTGGCTGCTAACTAAAAGGTCAGCAGTTCAAACCCACCAGCCGCTCTGTGGGAGGAAGATGTGGCAGTCTGCTTCTGTAAAGATTTATAGCCTTGGAGGCCCTAAGGGGCAGTTCTACTCTGTCCTATAGGGTCACTAGGAGTTGGCATCGACTTGTTGGCAATAAGTTTGGTTTGGTTTTATAAACCCCGTGGAGCCCAGTTCTACTCTGACACACACTGGGTCGCCATGAGTCGAAGTTGACTCAACAGCAACTGGTTGGTTGTTGGGGATCCAGGGGTAGCCGGCAGACTGAGAATGGCGACCCCCCCACCCCGCCTCCATTCCTGCTAGCTTGCTCGTGAATGTGTTTGGGGAAACCTCCAGCACTGCAAAGGGCCCCGTCCATGCTCCACTTCTGTCTTCCCTGGGCCACTGCAGGAACTTTCTCAGCCCCCAGCCCCAAGGAGGGTCCTTCCTGCTCCCCACCCCTGCATTCCCTGCCCCCCCCCAGAGCTTTCATGCAGGGAGAGCTCCAGGACATGCCATTTGGCTGACTCGTGACCTCCTGAAATCTCTTGCAAGATCTGGGCAATAGGCAAGCCTGCCGGGGCTCAGTAAGATGGCCCCTCTGGTTCAGCCACAGAGCTTGCCATTGAGACACTTTGAGGTGTTGTTGTTGTTGTTAGCTGTTGTTGAGTTGGTCCCTGACTCATGGTGACCCTATGCACAACAGGATCAGACTATTGTGATCCATAGGGTTTTCACTGGCTGATTTTCACAAGTAGATTGCCAGGCCTTTCTTCCCAGTCTCTCTTAGTCCAGAAGCTCTGCTGAAACCTTTTAAGTATCATAGCAACATGCAAACCTTCACAGGCAAATGGATGATGGCTGTGCATGAGGTGCATTGGTCGGGAATCGAACCTAGGTCTACCAAGTGGAAGGTGAGAATTCTCCTACTAAACCACCACTTCCCCCATCCTTTGAGGTAGGAAATATGAAATCCCCCATTTAAAGATGAAAAACTAAGGCCTGGAAAGGGAAAGCAATTTGTTCAAAGTCATCCTGCAAAAACAATAAAACAAAACAAAACGTGGGGGCAGATGTTGAAACCAGGCGTCCAGGTGTGTTCCAGTTACTCACAGGTCAAGGCTCTGTGACCTAGGGCACTAGTATGTAGGTTAACCACTATAACAGACCATCCCCAGATCTCTGTCGGTGGCTTTAACACACTGAAGGTTTACTTCCTGCTTCCACAACACACCTACGTGGGTGGTCCTGATCAGGTGGCTCACCTGGGTGGTCGTCCTCCGAGCATGACTCAGGGACTCAGGCTCCTTCCACACTGGGGCTCTGCCATCACTTCGGAGCTCAAATTCCTCTATATGGGCCCAGCAGACAAGGAAAGACTGCTTCTCAGTGCAGGGACTCCAGGGTCCAAAGGATGCACTCTGCTCCCAGCACTGCTTTCTTGGTGGTACGAGGTCCCCCACTCTCCGCTCACTTCCCTTTCCTTTTATCGCTTGTGAGATAAAAGGCGGTGCAGGCCACACCCCAGGGAAACTAACTCCCTTTACATTGGTTCGGGGATGTGACCTTAGTAAGGGTGTTACAATCCCACCCTAATCCTCTTTAACATAAGATTACAATCACAAAATGGAAGACAATCACACAATACTGGAAATTACGGCCCAGCCAAACTGATAACACACATTTTTGGGTGGACGTAATTCAATCCATGACAGCATGCAACTTGCTATAGCCAATGGAGAGCGGACGTAAGGTATGTTTCATCCAACCACAGGCTTTAAATGTGGCCGTGTGCCTTGGCGTGGCCTCTTGCACCCCTGCCTTGCACCCAGAGAAGCCTATGCCCACGTAGTTGCTGCTCCTTCAGCCTGTGTCCTGGAACAAGAGATGTGAGCTGACCTGACCCACACTCTAGAACAGAGATGCCAACTTGCAAACCTCAGAGCAGGAAATAGATGCTTCTTGCTGTATGCCACTGTCATTTGGGAGTTATTTATTACCAAGCATTATTGCTGCAATGCTGCTGCTGTTATCTGCTGTCAAGTCAGCCCCTGACGTGAGACGGCCCCACGCACAATGGAACAAAATACCGCCGGCTCCTGCGCCATCCCCATGATGGGTTGTGGATCCGACCATTGGGATCCATAGGGCTTTCATTGGCTGGTTTTTAGAAGCTGCGATATTTTTAGGCAAATGAAGTGTTTTTAAAATAAATATGTTTTTTTTGCCAGCGTGCCCCCCCACCCCGCCCCAGGTATTTTCCTAAGCACCGTATGCTAATTTTTTCACAGCAACATGTAAAAAGCTAGCTTATGAAAATACCCCTGGGGGGAGGGCATGGTTGGCAAAAAACGTATAACACGTGTGTTATTTGCATAAAAGTATGGTAGATCACCAGGCCTTTCTTTCTAGTCCGTCTTCATCTGGAAGCTCCACTGAAGCCTGTTCAGCATCATAGCAACCCACAAGCCTCCACTGACAGACGGGAGGTGGCTGCACCTGTGATGCCTTCGCCAGGGCTTGAACCTGGGTCAGTGGCTGACCTGGGTAACTACTGCTGTGGTAGAGTGATGCCCACAGACTCTGAGCACACCCGCCCATCTACGAGACCACCTGCTGCCGCTCTACCTTGAATGCCTTTCTTCACGACCTTCAGAGCCAGGCCAAGAGCAGACCCCTTCACAGAACCTCTCTGAACTTTCTCAGTTCCTGAGCACTCAGAAGAGGCAGAGGTTGCTGGCACCACGGTTCCATCCTTGCCCACGTTTCGCCTTGGTGATCCTGCGTTTCTCCACTCTCTGGATCGTGGGGTTCTGGAAAGCAACAACCACATTCGTGTGCTCCTTCCTCCAGCCATTATGACTATGCCCCCCACGCAGTAGATGGTCAGACAATGTTTGCTAAAGTGGATTGACTCGAATGTCTGCTCCTTATAATGGGAGGCCCATAAGGGCACATCAAGTGCTGGCAGGCTTCCCTGGCAGTGCCAGGCTCCATGCTTAGCACTTAGATGATGGATCTGTCATTGCACATGAGGACGAGGGGCTGGGCTGCCTCCAGCACTCTTGGCTGGAGGCCTGGGCTCAGCACAAATGTGATCCCCCTCACGCTCCCCCAGCTCTTGGCATGCAGAGCTGGTGTCAGGAGCGGATGACGCAGCTGCACACACCTTGGCCGGGGCATGGCCAGGGGAAGCCAGCAGGCTGAGTTAGCGATGGCCCTGTCTGCCAGCGCCGTTCTCCTGCTGTGTGTGGTTCTCAGAGGGCAGACCACAGCTCTGCACTGGAGGGAAGCCCTTCTGCATGGAGGTGTTTTAGGCTGTGTCAACCTTGGTGTCTGTGGGCCTGAGAACAGGGGTGTCTCCAGGCTCAGCCGTGCTCGTGGGTGCTAACCGTGAGTCTTGGATGAACCCTGGACCATGAGGGCCACCCGGGCCCCACCAGGCCCTATTCAACTAAAGGCTGTGGATGCATGGATGTACCTGGGCTGTGTGGACAAAAGCCAAATCACTGTGCTGGCAAAACATGAAGCCGCTGCGCAGCCATGTGAGGCCGCTGGGTAATAAAGTGAGGCTGCTGGGCAGCAATATGAGGCCACTGGGCAGCAATATGAGGCCACTGGGCAGCAATATGAGGCCACTGGGCAGCAGTACAGCTAAGCCTCGTCTGCTCAGAGTCTCCCTAAAGTCACCTCTCACCTGGGCAGGAGGATCTCCTATCTTCCTCCATGCAGAGAAAGAGGTGAGGACACAAAATCAGCTGCAATGAGGGATTTAGGCTGTAGTAGTTATGTCTTGCTGTGTAACAAATACCCCCACAGTTAATGGTTTAAAACAATAATAAACGTTTATTATCCTCGCGGTTTCTGCAGATCAAGAATTCTGTGTGGCCTGGCCAGGGGTTCTGGCTCAGTGTTGCTCATGAGCTTACAGTCATCTGAAGGATCCCCTGAGCCTGGAAGCTCCATCTCCAGGACGACTCACTCAGGTGGCTGGTGAGTTGGTGCCGGCTGTGGGTGGGAAGCCTCAGCGCCTCTCCACATGGGTTTCTACAAAGTCGGCCTGAGCATCTCATGACCTTGTATCTGGCCTCTCTGAGAACAAATGGTCTGAAAGCCAGACAGGAACTAGCCTTCTCATGATCATGCCTTGGAAACTGCAGAGCAGTACTTCCACCATGTCACCTCCGTTAGGGGTGAGTCATTACGTGTGGCCCACGTTTAGGGATGGAGGATTGGAATTTGCCTTCTGAAGCAGGGAGTGTCAATGTGTTTGTTGATGTCTATTAAAACACACGAGTCCTTGGGTGGTGCAGACGGTTAATGCGCTTGGCTGCTAACCAAAAGTTTGGAGGTTTGAGTCCAGCCGGAGGTGCCTCACAAGAAAGGCCTGGTGATCTACGTCCAAAAAAAATTCAACCATTGAAAACCCTAGGGAGCACAGGTCTAGTCTGACACACATGAGGTTGACTCATTGTCAACTGGTTTTACAAATCAAAGCACAGGTAGAGAAAGAGAAAGCAGCTTTCAGAGTCCTGGGCGCGCCTCCCAGCCTTCCACTCCTCCTTGTCTGATTCCAAGCTGGAGCACAGAGGCCCGGAGGTCCACTGGGAGCCTTGGACAGTGAAGGACAATTCACATGGGCCAACCAGGGAAGTACAATGACAAAGACACTTGAGAGGGCATCTCAATAGCGTGTGTGGAAACAGTACTGGGCTGAGGAGTCCAGCGAGACTAGGCGCCCGGAAACGCTGTGCCTGGGTGTGACGCCTGGCTGTACTTCTGAAGCCAGCGCTTGCCCAGGGGCCGTCTGCAGGTGAGCTGGTCAGGGGGCCCCTGGCGGAGCCCACCCTCACGGAGATGACCATGTGGCCTGTCTGACCTGCGGGAACCTGGAGGTCCCTGGGCAAATGCTGGGTTCAGCACTTCATTTAGCAGCAGAGAACCCTGGGACCCAGGGGAAGCAAGAGGTGTGCTCAGGGCCACACAGTGAGCTGGCAGGAGAGGAGGATGCCCAGTTGCCCACCCTGCAGTGGTGCCTTTCCCCTGAGGCTCCTGCCAGGGGCTGGGCCACCAGCAACAGAGGAAAAGCTGTTAGGAATGGAGCAAGCGGGGTCCAGGTGGAGGCAGGAGAGAGTTGTCAGCGGGGCTGGGCTGCCGGACAGCTTTCTCCTTCTGATTAAAGGATGCCTGACAGACTCATAAAGGAGAGAGATGGGGTGGGGGTGGAAGTCAATAGAAATAAGTCGATCGACACCAGGCAAACTGATAAGCTAATTTTTTTTAAACTAAAAACGAAGGAATAAATACAAAGGAAATACTGGCCCTCGAAACAAGCCAGGCCAGGTTATTGGACTAAAACACACATAGATGTGCTGTGTAAATGGCAGTAATATAAGCTGACAGCTAAGCCCAGCGTTAATCAAGAAGCTAACTATACATGCAGCCTGTGAGGGTGGAAGCATTTTCCCAGACTTCCCAGGCTCTGGGCTGGCTGAGGGCCGCTGGGTCATGCCCCTCAGACCTTGCACCAAGCCCAACTCATGTAGTGACAAACTTGGGACCCTCGGGGAAGCAGATAAGCCTAGTGGACAGAATTGCTTAAAATGCTAGAACCTCTGTTCTTGCTTGTGGGGTGTTCCTAGGAATCTGCTGTGGGTTGTGGAAGTGGCAGGGGATGGTCTTTGGGGTGACTAAGAGGCAGAGAAGAGAACGTGCTCCAACAGTTTGATCAGGCAACGGTAACCTAAGGGACGGACACAGGAGCAGCTCTGGGGTCTTGTGGGGCTGAGTGTCCAGCAGCCCAGACTAGGTGGGACCATCATGGAGCAAAGCTGCTCTGTCTCCATCTTCCCTTCTCTCTGTGCCTCTCTCCTCATCATTGTCTTACTACAGTTTGGCCTTCTCTGGCCCACCTCTCCAAGGAGGAAAATGGTCACATGAGCCCTTCATGCCCTCAAGGCAAGCACAAGAAAGAGACTGCTGGGGATCCCAGCCCCTACTCCAAACTCACGTGAGAGAACTGGATTGGCTCAGCCCAACACAGACAATGGACTGGCTCCTCCTAGATCATGTGACCTTGAGTGGTCTCTTTAGCTGTGCACAATGAATGCATGCATGCAGTAATAGTCAAATATGGCTTCCCCAGGTCCCACGTCTGCGTGGGCACTGTTCTCAGACAAGGGGTCTACTACAGGTACTTACAGTGGATAAAACTCTCAGACGCATTGGCTCCCGGCTGAACCAAGGCGATTTTCCAATCCTGCGTTCTCGATTCCTTGGATGGGTCTGTGGTAGAGGGCACTGCTGGGGTGAGGATTCCCCTTGTAGAGAGGAGGGGGCGTGTTCAAGGCCATGGTTAGGGACCTGGGCTGTGAGAACTCAGCCTCTCCAGCTGACACAGACAGCACTTTAAGTCCTTGCCTTCCCCTGGGTTTGGTTCTCCCTCAATTCAAGTCTATTTAAAGGACATTTATTGAGCACCTACCATGTGCAATGAGCTCAGAAAGAGAGGGTTGGCCTCCATGTGAGGATGGTTATGCAATAGGAAACAGAACCAGGGTTTCCTGGGGCTTCAGAGAATTTCGCCACACAGAGCAGCATAGGCAAGCAGATCCCAGAGAGGGAACCCAGGCAGGGCTGAGCCACACGCCCTTATACTCCTGCCTCCTCTTGTCTGCTAGATATGTCCCTGAGCTGCTTTCCCTCAAACTCCTGAGACGGCTGGAAGTTCCTGTTCCATGGGACCAGGCAGGATGACTGCCCTCCCCACCTCACGGGGCTTTGGTAAAAGTCAAAAGGGACAGTGTGCATTGTTGTTGTTGTTGGGTGCCACAGAGTCAGTTCTGACTCATGGCGACCCTATGCCCAACAGAACGAAACACCGCCCGATCCTGCGCCATCCTCATTATTGTTGTTATGCTTGAGTCCATTGTTGCAGCCACAGTATCAATCCAACTCCTTAAGGGTCTTCCTTTTTCTCTGACCCTCTACTTTTCCAAGCATGATGTCCTTCTCCAGGGACTGGTTCCTCCTGATAATATGTCCAAAGTATGTGTATGAGTTTTTGTATGAGAAATTGACTTGAGCTGTAGACTTTCACCTAAAGCATAAAAAAAAAAAAAATGTCCAAAGTACGTGAAATGATGTCTCACCATCCTTGCTTCTAAGGTACACGCTAGCTGCACTTGTTCCAAGACAGATTTGTCCGTTCTTCCGGAAGTTCATGGTATATTCAATATTCTTCACCAACACCATAATTCAAAGATGTCAGTTCTTCTGTCTTCCTTATTTATTGTCCAGCTTTCACATACATGTGAGGAGATTGAAAACACAATGGCTTGAGTCAGGTGCATCTTTGTCCTTAAAGTGACATCTTTGCTTTTTAACACTTTAAAGAGGTCTTTTGCAGCAGATTTGCCCAATGCCATATGTCATTTGATTTCTTGACTGCTGCTTCCATGGGTGTTGATTGTGGATCCAAGTAAAATGAAATCCTTGAAGAGTTCAGTCTTTTCTCCGTTTATCATGATGTTGTAATAGTGAAAAATTACACACGTGTAATTGCTTTTCCCACCACCCATCTGTCAGTGTGTTGTACTGTGGTGGCTTGCATGTTGCTATAATGCTGGAAGCTACGCCACCCGTATTTCAAATACCAATAGGGTCACTCATAGTGGGCAGGTTTCAGCAGAGCTTCCAGACAAAGTCAGACTAGGAAGAAAGGCCTGGAGATCTACTTCTGAAAATTAGCCAGTGAAAACCCTGTGAATCACAACAGAATATTGTCCGACACAGTGCTGGAAGGTGAACCCCTGAGGTTGGAAGGCAATCAGAATACACAGTAGCTGCAACAGTGGACTCAGTTAGCCCAATAGTCCTGAAGATGGTGCAGGACTGGACAACGTACGTTTGCCATGAGGTGGAGCCAACTCGACAGCAACTAAAAAAGAAAAACAATTATTTTTTAGTCAAAACATTAAAAGAATAATTCCTTAAGATTGGCCTGGGTGTTCCCATAAATGCCTCAGTCCACCACAGAGGAGGTCGTCCTGGGGTCCTCTTCCCTTCTCAGCACTGAGGGGCAGGATGAGGGTTGATGGGGTGGCTGTGGGTGGTGTCTAAGATGCCTCTGCTTGTGGCCAGGCAGCAGAGGGCCCCCAGTGCCAGACTAGGAAAGTTGGATTTTACCCTGTTGGCAGGAGGTCTGTTGAAACAACATTTTAGGAGGGTTAACAACCCGCAAGAACTAGAGTCCAACATGCTTCTCCAGGCTCTGATTTAATTCGAGGCTCTGTGTAGTGGTTCCCGGAGGATATGTAAATTGGGCATCTGTCCCATTCGTGGAGGTACTGGCTGCCATCTGAGGGCCCAACAGGATTGCAGTCCTTGATGAGTGACAGGCCATGAGAAGGCTGCTCCTGGTGGTGCCTCGGTGGTCTGAGCCCCTTAGGTAGGCTGACACCATTCCTATGAGCCCCTCCCCCAAACGACACACATACACAAACCCCCCTCCTCCTTTTGCCTCTTGCCTCTCTTCCTTAGTTCAGGACTCTGGGTTTTCAAGCCCATTTCAGGCCCCTCCCTCCATAACTGTTTTCACCTGGACCTCTGGAGTAGTCCACTAAGAGCATCAGATTCCTTTTGTCTTGTGTGACAATTTCTGCCCCAGATGGCCGTTGAGTGGAATCCTGCCTCCACACTGGCCTTTGGTCTGTGCTGGGTGAGTCCACTCCCAGCACCTTCCTCCCACAGAGAAGGGGTTCAAAGCCCCATAACTCCAGTCCAGAGGCCATAGGAGAATAGGAATGAGGTTTACCTAGCTCTTATTATATGTCAGCGCTGAATTAACTGTCTCGCCTGCATCATCTCATTTAATGCTCAGAACAATCTTGTTAGGTAGATGTTATATTATCCCCACGTTTAATTCACTTAGTAAAAGGTTAATTCACTTTGTAAATTCTCAAGAGTGCCTAAATGGCAGAGACGGGATTCAAATGTTGATCTGTCAAACTCCAGGACGCTGAGCAGTTAACTACTCTGCTGGATTAAGGAGATTTGGGCCAGCCCTAGAGGATGCTCTAGTTGGAAGAAATTTTTAATTTTATTGCAAAAGCTTTGTCCCATAATTAATCCCCTAGCCACTCACAGGAGACAGCAATGTACACGGGTTACTCACAACATCGTCTGTTACCTGCAGGTGACATGTCTTGTTCACATTCACATCCTCAGAACCTAGTTCAGTGTCTGGAAACTGTTTTTGTGTTGCACTCGAGTTGGCCCCTACCCCTGGTGACCTCATGCACAATGGAACAAATGCAGCCATTCCCCATGACTGGTTGCAGGTTGGACTGGTGTGACATCGAGTTTTCATTGGCTGATTTCCAGAAGTAGATCACCAGGTCTTTCTTTCTAGTCCATCTTAGTCTGGAAGCTCTGCTGAAACCTGTTCAGCAACATGCAAGCCTCCACTAATGGATAGGTGACGGCTGTGCATGAGTGCATTGACTGAGAATTAAACCTGGGTCTTTTGCATGGAAGGCGAGAATTCTACCACTGAACCACCATGACCAAGTCTGCAACCTAGTAAATGCGAATTACACCAGGGATGGGCACCCGATCTAAGCCAGAGTAGTGTTTCTGTAGTTAGTGGAAAGGGGAAGCTTTCTTTACAGCTGGGGTTTCTACTCTGGAGGCTGTAGTCTGGGACTGCAGGTGGCTATCCTGCAGCCAGGAGGGGCAAGTCTTCCTGAGAATGAAGTCAAAGAAGATGGAGTCATAGGTCGAGAAGGTAGATACCCAGTGGCATCATCAGGCACCTGCATCTAACTGCGCCTGAAGTTGAGATCAGCCTCTTTCTATTTGCATAAGCCAACATATTCCCATCGTTGTCTGAGCCAGTTTGAGTTGGGTTTCTCCCATTTGCCACCACAGAAAATCATGATGAATTCAAGGATCTTCAGTAAGTATTTTAACTGGATGGAAACTCAGGTGGATTCCAAGGAGGCCAACCTGCCACCCACCCCAGCTCCCTGTAACATGCTCTGCCCTCCGGGTTCCTCTTTCTGACTGTAGAGTGACAGCTACTTTCCCTGTAGTGCTGTCCAAGCCTGGCCAGAGAGGAATCCATGAGGCTGGAACTGGACATAAATGAACACAGTGCTAACAGGACTCACTTGTCTCTGTGCCCTTCATTCACTCAGCAGCCCTGGGATCACTGCTGCTGTGAAGGATGGGTCTGGAGCTGTCATTAAATCACATGCATGTCCACTGTGCCTGGTTATTAAGTCAATGACAAATCAATTTTTTATGGCCTCTTAATCAAGAACAGATAAACAAGGACAGAGAGCTTGTGGAAACTCTTCCAAAAACTTCAATGGCTGTTAATAGAGGAGGCCGCATATGCCCCACGTTCAGGATTCAGGGAATTTGGGAGCATTAGATCACAGGAGGGCAAGAACCTGGGCTCTTGGGGTGTGAGGGGCAGAGAAGAAGTTGCAAGAGTAAAAACAACACTGAGTATCTCTCTTCCACAGTTAACGTGGGGAAGTGGAAGAGTGACATGTCGGGGCTGGGGGAGCGAGGGGTTCTGTGCAAGAACTGGAGTCTGGGAAGTATGACTCTAGTATTCCAGCTCTTCTACTTAGACAGTTGTTCATGGCTGGGCACTTCCTGCCTCCCTGCCAAAGAGGAAGTCCTGGGTCCAAGATCACATGACCCCATGCCTCTAAGAGTTTGCTGAGTTAAGACGACACTTGGTCTCTCATGGACATGTGCTGACTTGTCCTGCGGTGAAATGAGGAAAAGAAAGACCCCCTGGTGAGTTTCCATATAGCCCGTTGCCATGGAGTTGATCCCAACTCATAGTGACCCTATGGGACAGAGCAGAACTGCCCCATAGGGTTTCCAAGGAGCGGGTGGTGAATTTGAACTGTCAACCTTTTTGTTAGCAGCCAAGCTCTTAACCACTGCACCACCAGGTCTACAATTTTCCATATAACCATACTTACTCTGTCGAAAGGGTTCTCTTTTATTCTGAGATTACACCCTTTCCATGCTTTTGGCCTTGTGTCACCCTTTCTGTGGTGAAACGATACAGATTGTAAAGGGCTGTTTACTTGGTCAGATAAGAAGATTTCCACCATATGTCTATCTCCCAACCTTCTGTGGAATTGCAATGGTCTCTGAAATCCTGAAATCTGTGACCACTCTTTCTAGTTCAGATCTCCTCTGGAGCCTCATGAAGGGCTGTCCCCAAGATTCCTTCTCTCACCTGTGGGATGGGATGGAGCACACCTCCAGTCCTCTGACGGCTGGTGTTTGGTGAGGAAAGATGTTTCGTGGAGACCCCGGCTGGGTGGAACTTACTTTGTGTGTAGACTCACAACACCCAGTTGTGACTGTGAGCAGTGGGAAGGGCAGGAATTAAAATCCTAATCTCACAGATGAAGGAAGTCAAGCTTGGAGAAGTTAAACCACGTGTCCATGTTGCTCAGTGGCCAGAGGTGGAGTGGGGGTGACAGCAGCAGTGACTCCGCCTTTCAGCACCCAGGAACGCGGCTCTTGAATGAAGAGCAAAGGCTCTGGGGCCAAACCCCCAGTGCTGAGGGCTTGCCTCTTTCCCTTGTCAGCTCATGATTCTGGCTGAGGGCCTGTCACATGGGATAACAGCGATGGAGTTAATGTGTTTGAAACAATCAGAACGCTTGAGCACATTATGAGCTCTCAGTAAGATCAGCTCTTGCTCCTACCTCCTTTCCAGCTCCCCCAGTGTAGAGAGTGAGGAAGGGGGGAGATCACTGAGCTGCTATAAACACACGCAGCTTCCTGCCTCCCAGGCACAGGGCAGGCTTCCCTCCCTGCCCCGGTGGGCAGCTGGGGCCACGTGGCTAGTTCTGGCCAATCCGTTGTGGAGGAAGTGATGTGTGTCCCACCTAGATGGTGGCTTTAAAAGCCATTGCACGTTTTGCCAAGTCCCCCTCCTTCTCTGCTGTCATGGGCTCACACGTTGAGGTGAAGCCTCCACAGCCTGGGCCCAATGTGACAATGAGAGCCTCTCACTGACCCACATGGGACCTGCAGCAACAGAGCTACAGCCTCTGTGGTGTTAAGCAGGAAGATGGTGGGATGTTTGTTACTGCAGCTTGGCTCAGGTGCAGGTGAAGAGACTTCACATGGACCCAAGCTGGAAATGAGCCTTGTGCCCATGAAAAGTCAGACCCTGCTGAGACGGGTCCATGCTCCTCGGTTACCAGACACTCCTGCTTCTTTGAGGAGCTGCTGAGGATCCTCACAGCAACTGTTGTTGCTGTTGTGTGCCGTTGAGTTGATTCCGACTCACAGTGACCCTTTAGGACAGAGTACAACTGCCCCATAGGGTTGGTTACCTAGGCTGTAATTACTACTGTAATTACTTTCTGCCTTGGAGGTGCTGGTGGGTTCGAACCACCGACCTTTTGGCTAGCAAATGAGTGCTTAAGCATTGTGTCACCAGGGCTCCTTTTCACAACACCTGGAAGCTGAGGGCCCTCACTCTGAGCTTAGCATCCTCAGTGAGGAGCGCTGGGTGCCAAGGTTAGCACACTAACTCTACTTCCCACTGCCCACTGTGGTTACTCCAATAAAGGTCACGGTGTCCACAGACACATGTGGGGACTATCCGGGGCGGTGTTTCCTGCAGCCCCAAGTGTCAGAAGCAGGAGCTCTGCAGAGAGGCCCTGCAGGCCTGGCACAGCAGCTGCCACAGACATTACTGGAAAGTGCTCTTATTAAGACACTAAAACTAGGTGACGGATGGACAGCAACATGGGTGCGGAGGGCTTCTTTAGATGGGGGGCTGGGGAAGGCCTCTCTGAGGAGGTGACATTGAGCTGGGAGGTGCAGGATTAGGAGGGGTCAACGGGGCGAATGCATGCCAGGCAGAGGGTCGGGAGAAACAGTGGCCGTGCACACTTGTTTGCATTGATTCACTATGATCGACCTTAAGTGAGCGTCGTCTGTGTCCAGGCCCTGAGCCAGGTGCTGGGGAGACAACAATGAACAGGGGACAGGGTGTGGCCCTCCAGGAGCTGCACAGAATCAACACAACCATGTGTTGGTCCAGCTCGTCCTCAAAGCAGCCCTAGCAAGTGACACCATCGTTATCCCCACCTTGTGGGAGAGGTAACTGACAGCCAGAGTGGCTAAGTAATGTGCCCAGACACATGCATCCAGTAAGGGAGCAGCCCGGCTATGGAGCCATGGCCTTCCCACTATCTAGACACAGGACTGTATGTGCCGGATGGAGAGATACCTTGGAGCTATGGGGGGCAGACGCACTGTGGACTGGGCTGGGTGGAGAGAAGCAGGCTGGGGAGCCCCAGATACATTCTTGCAGGATCAGACCAGGCAGAGCTGGCATTCACAGGCCTTGCCTGGGAGCACCACCAGAGTCCCGCTGCCATGGGGCAGCCCTGGGGCACCTGGGTAGGGGACATCGATGCCCTTAAGAACCAGGATTCCTTCCTGGAGAGAGTGATGGAATGGGCAGCTGAGGGCGCAAGAAGGGACCAGGTCCTGGGGCCCCAGAAGCCTCTCTGACCTCTGCCTGTCTGATTCTCTCAATGCCCTGAACCAAACCCCCATAGAGCCTTCTGTGACCCCTGACCGGGAGCTGACTAACCAGCCAAGCTTTCCTCATGAGTACTGGGCAAATCATTAGGACACACTGATCTTGCAGAGACAGACACCTTAGCATTCCGCCTAAACACCATTCGCCCATGTTGATAAATAGTCATTTCTGCAAGTAAACATGTAGGTTTCTCCTTTGCCTGGGATGGAGGTCTGGGTGGGGTCAGGTCGGGGCGCTTGCCTTTGACTTGTTTGGTTTTTTTTAGAAGGAATTGGGTGCTCTGTACGTTTCCTCGTGGGAGACATGCCTGCCTTGCAGGGGGCAGAGCCAGGAGACATGGAGAAGTGGGGCTGGACATTCGGGCCTGAGAGACGCTTTTCTCTTTGGGCCTCACTCTTTGCCAGCCCAGGGATGAGAGATGCCCTGAGCAGAAGGGAGGCTGGCACAGACAGAAAGTGGTGCGCTGTCTGGGGAAGGGCAGAGGATGAGACAGGTGCCCAGGATCCTCAGTAATCGGAGACAAGCAGGTTTAGGGACAGCAGTGGAGACAGGAGGCAGGATATGCTGGCTGGGGCAGAGTGGCAAGGCCAAGGGGACAACCAGCCCTACTGGGGAATTGGCCCCTGTGCCATGGGAGGCCCAGCAACCTCGCATGCAAAGGGATCTTCTTCCTTCTCCCTCTCAACTCTGCCTCCAGCTCCCTTTAGTATCAGGGCACAATTATTTGCACCTCTTTTCTGCCTCTCACTGGTCAGGGGCTTTAGTGATAAGGCCAGTGCTGCATGGACCTTGACAGAGGGTCTGCATTCCATATAAGGGCAAAGGGAGTGCTTGGGGAGTGGGGAGAAGCTGACAGTTATGGGCTGGAGACCACCACAGAGAGCACGGTGCTCACAGTCTTCCTTTGCCTGGACGCCCTCCAAGCAAATGTCAGATGTCTTAGCTACCTCCTACTGCTGTAACAGAAATTCCACAAGGAGGGGGCTTTGAAGAACAGACATTTATTTTCTCACAGTTCAGGAGGCTGAAAGTCTAAATTCAGGGTGTGGCTCCAGGGAGAGCTCCTTGTCTATTTCAGCCTCTGGTAGCTGCCTGCAATCCTTGGCATTCCTGGGCTTGTGGGTTCACCTGCTTCCATCATCCTCAGATAGCGTCTGTCTTCCCCCCGTGTCTGCTTGCTCCTGTGTCTAATCTGCTCTTTTTATAACCCAGAAATGAGTAGGTTTAGGATACACCCGACACTGCTATGACCTTTCAATACAACAAAGGAAACCCTATTCCCAAACGGGATTACATCCACAGGTATAAGGGTTAGGACTCCAACACATTTTTTGGGGGAACACAATTCAATCCATAGCACCAGGAGACCTCCATCACCATACCTGATCTTCAAACGACCTGAAGATGGGGAGCTTGGGGCAAAAAAGTTCCTTGGGAAGTTAAGCCATAGTTAAATCCTTTTGCCTAGAATGATGCAAGCCTTGGTCTCTCCCATCACACGTTCCTCTCTACAGCAGGCCTTACAGAGACCCTTGCCAGAGAAGCTGGCTCCGTGAACCACATTATGTTTAACTGTCAGGTGTTACTCTAGGGTAAATACTGTAATTGGAATTGTTTTCAGGAGCCCTCCGCTGACTTTTAAGGATGCAGTGTGCTGGCATTTGCTCTGCAGCAGTTGGCTTTGTGGGTTAGAGCTGAGCAAACGATATGAAAAGCACTAAAGCTGCGTAACAACTTACCCAGGGAACCGAAAAATGGCTCGGCTTGCAAATGTGCTGAGAAGCCAGCTTCCAGGCCTTTCCAACCTTTTTGGAATTGATCGGATTTCCAAGAACATCTGTTTTGGTGTATTGTCCATTTTGCATTTAATTTCTGCGTAAGTGTGGCTGGTAGGAAATCAAAAATATCTGTAGCTCTGTAAGTCTTTGGAAATTGCACTCAGTGGCAACTCTGTGTTAAGTCAGACTTTCTGCAGAAGGAGACGTTGGCCTAGTCCTTGCTGAAGATTTCATTAGGTGAGGCGCTGTCTGCACTGGTCAGCAGGGGAACGTATCCAGCTCTCCTGCGTTTGACGTTCTGCAATTTCACGCAACTTTCCTGTGATTCTGAGGATTGAAAGCAGCCTCTGCACAAATGCACAAGAAGGGGAAGATGGAAGCTGTGCATCAACAGTTTTGGGCTCCAGGGGAGTGCCCTCTGATATAACTAGGGAAGAGCAGTGGGTAGACCGTGAGGGCCTGCTCTGCTGGCTCTTCTTGAGTGAGTCTGTGTCTTGAAGAGTTCTGCCTACCTGCTTTTTTTTTGCACCTGCTGTTTCCTCTGTCTGGAATGCTCCGGCCTGCTTTTTGCATGGCTCACTCTTCATCTTAACATATCAACCCAATGTCCCCTCCTCAGAGAGGCCCTCCCTGACTACTTGTCTGAAAGAGCCCCACCCCTCTCCATTCCTGCTTTTGCTTTATTGCAGTTTTTACTATCTACAGTTATATGTCTATTTATTTGCTCACTTTTTTATCATGTTGTTGTTGCTGGGTTCCATAAGTATTTGTGGGGTTTTGTTTTTTGTTAGAGGCGGTCAAATTGGTTCTGACTCACAACGATCCTATGTACAACAGAATGAAGCACTGCCTGGTCCTGCGCCATCCTCACAAACATTGTTATGTTTGGACCCGTTGTTACAGCCACTGTGTCAATCCATCTCCTTGAGGGTCTCCCTCTTTTTTGCTGACCCTCTACTTTACCAAGCATGACAACCATCTCCAGGGACTGGTCCCTCCTGATAACATGGCCAAAGACGCAGTCTTGACATCTCACTTCTAAAGAGCATTCTGGCTGTACGTCTTCCAAGACAGATCTGTTTGTTCTTCTGTAAGTCCATGGTATACTCAATATTCTTTGCCAACACCATAATTCAAAGGCATCAATTCTTCTTCAGTCTTCCTTATTCATTGTCTAGCTTTTGCATGCACATGAGGTAATTGAAAATATCATGTCTTGGGTTAGGCATACCTTAGTCCTCAAAAGTGACAACTTTGCTTTTCAACACTTTAAAGAGGTCTTTTGCAGTAGATGTGCCCAATGCAGCGTGCCATTTGATTTCTTGACTGCTGCTTCCATGGGCGTTGATTGTGGATCCAAGTGAAATGAAATCCTTGACAACTTCAATCTTTTCTCCATTTATCTGGTCAGTTGTCAGGATTGTTTGTTTTCCTTATGCTTGTGTCAGTCCATTTGTGAGACTAGTTTGTTGTCTTTAATGAACTTAAGCTCCTGATCCCCGGGAAGAGAGTCTGCAATGGGTCTGGAGTGAGACCAGGAGGAAAAGAGATGACCACTATAATTAAGGCACCATGGCCAGGATGAGCTGGAGAATCTGCAGCCTCACATGTGAATGGAAATTATACTTGGAGCAAAGTGCCCTTTGAAAGAATGACATAATAAAGCTCCCAAACTGGTTGGTATAATTTCCCCTGGCACCCAGCGTGCATGAATAACACACACAGTCAAACAGAAGAGTAATCAGATTTGAAATATTCCCTTAATAATGCGCTTGCCACATCAATATTAAAAACAGAAGATGGTGAAAAGGAGCGGCCGTCTCCCCGGGGATATCAGTTCCATAAATATTGCTTCACTAAGCTGTCGGTGTCAGTTCAAAGAGATGGATTTGAAAACATGGCCAAGGTTGCAGCTGCTTGTTGCGATGAGACAGAAGACTCAGCTGCCAGCCTCACCTCGCCCCCCCCCCCACCAGCCTGTGCCCACCACTACAGTGGGGGCCATCACTTAACAGCTGGAGCAGGTGTGACGTCTGCCCAAAGGACATGTGTTTATTTATTTGGAGCTGAGCCTTTTCCATCGGTGTACCAGTGGCTTCCATCCCAGCCAAGCAGCAGGGAATTAATAATGATGGCATTTAACCTTCCCAAGACCTTCCCTTGGCAAGGTTTGCATTCATCCTACTGGCATCTCTCCGAGGTGGGAGGCAGGATGGGGAAGGTGGAGGCTCCGTTGCTCAACCAGGTCCATGGTTTGGAAGGAGGTTGCCCCTGCAGGCCCTGGGCTTTGATAGAAGTGGTGTGTGAAGGGATCAAGGAGCTCTTGACTCCTTGGTGAGGGTCAGCAAAGCATTCAGAGGATTGGGCTAATATTGTGTCCCTGCTCAATTTTAGGTCCAAGGCTCTGTACTAAAAAGCAGGAAGAATAATTGCTTAAAACTCAACTGTCAGGCTTTATATTCAACTTCGAGTGTAAGTAAAATGCACTGTCTTGACTAGGCTATCTATCTATGCCTATCAGGACTGAAAACATACTGAATGTCCACTAGTATGTTTGGATTTTATACCAAGGATTCAGGATTAGTCAACTCTTAAACATGCAAGTACAAAGAGTCTAACTTTAGTTGATTGGTAATGAGCCTACTTGATTTCTGAGTTCATGAAATCTTTCCCCTCAAAGTCATGTCTGTCCTTTGCCAAAACATTGGCTTTGGGAAAGAGCTCTGAACAAAAATTAAAGGGTTGAATTTAGTTAAATAGCTATCTTAATTGGTCTTCAAAAGTCAAATAGCCAGTTTGACTGAAGGTGAAACATTTTTTAAAATAAATTATTTTATAAATATATATTAAGCGCCTACTATGTGCTAGGACTGAAGAAGAATTGATGCGTTCAAACTGTGGTGTTGATGAAAAATAACGAATATACTGTGGCCTGCCAGAGGAATGAACAAGTCTGGCTTAGAAGAAATACAACTAGAATGTTCCTTTGAAGTGAGGATGATGAAACTTTAGCTTGCTTACTCTGGACACATCATCAGGAAAGACCAGTTGCTAGAAAGGACATCATGGTTGGTAAAGCAGAGGGTCAGTGAAAACGAGGGAAACCCTCTTTGAGATGGATTGACGCAATATCCTTAACAATGGACGCAAATGTACTGATGATCATGAAGATGGCGCAGGACCGGGCAATGTTTTGTTCTGTTTTGGTCACCAGGAGTTAGAGAGGGTACCACAGTGAGAAGCAACAACAAAAGTGCTAGGCAGCTGGTTAGCTGTTTCAGGGGACTGGTAAGTTCTCAGATGAATTAACCCTGAACCTTAACAACATGATGCACCACGGTGGGGTGGGTGACCCTGGGAAGTCCTGAGGGGTCATTGCCACGGATACCTCCCCAAGCTTCACGTCTTCCTCTTGTCCGTAGCCCCGCTGCAGGCATGAGGCCAGTGACTCTACGCTTATCATCTGCTTATGTTTACATGCTACTCTGAATACTTCCCACTTACATGTTGTGTTTCCGAGCCACCTTCCCCTCCAGCTCTAGGATCCCGGAATGATGAAAGACCCGACAGGAATAGACACAGCGCACATGGTTCTGCTAGAAGGCAAGACACATCCCCTCCCTCCCCTACCACACACTTCCCACCCAGGACCACCCAAATCTCACTAGTTAGTCTGTCACAGGGCATGGCATTGTACCGTTATGTTGCCATCCCCTTGTCTATTGAAGCTTTGGGGGGATACCTAGAACCTCCTGTGGCCCTAGGTGGGGGTGCTTCTCAGCAGGCCCAAGCAGCATGCTGTCCTCCTCCTCCAGTGCACCTCAGTGGGCTGAGTCCTGCCTGCACACCCTCATTCAGAAGGGCTTTCTGGTTGCCCTGGTCCGTACATCCCCCAACCCCCTGGCATAGCAGATGCTGTCCCTGCCCTCTCCAGCTCAGAGGTTTTGTCTCTTTCATCACAGTCCAACAGCCCCAAGATCACAGCACAGGGCATTGCCTATAGCAGGTACGTTGAAAGAATCTGATCATGACGACGAAGGGAGTTAGGTGTCTGGGACCAGGAGGGAGCTTGGGGTGGGAGGTTGCTCATCCCTGACCTGGGCACCTTCATGAATTTCTTGGCTGCAGGTAGGCCAGGCCAGGGAGACCCTAGAAGCAGCACATCTTTACCTATACTCTTATCACCTCCTTCTCCTGGCTCTTCCCCAACCAGCACACAGGCTGATGTGCTCTGGCCATCCATTTGGGTTGTCTGTCCCTCTTGCATGTCAGCAGGTACAGATGGATCCAGGATGTTGGTACCTGAGGTCTATTTCCTGGTTGACTTGACTCCCGTGGGCCCTGTGCCTGGACCCTATGGGAGCCCATGGGGGCTGCTCCGGGAGATGCAGGGAAGCACGGATCTCAGCGTCTCTCATCATCTTCCCAGAGGGAAAAGTTATATTTTTGTCCTGAACATGACAAAGCCATCACAGGACCAGAAATCGGCTACATGGCCAGGAGTAAATTCTGTATTGATAACTGTGATTGTATAAAAACGGTTCACCCAAAAGGAAAAGTGAGAAGGCAGGAAGGCACAGGAAAACCGGACGAATGGACACGGAGAACCCCGGGGGTGGAAAGGGAAAGGCGGAGAGCGCTGACACATTGCGGGGATTGCAACCAATGTCACAAAACAGTCTGTGTAAACATTTTTGAATGAAAAACTAATTTGCACTGTAAACTTTCACCTAAAACACTATAAAATTTTTAAAAAGGGGAGGGGGTCAAGAAACAACCCTGCCCCCTTTCCCCCTTCCTGGAAGTGGCTCAGTGGTGTGGCTCTCCAGCAGATTCTATTGGCCCCTCCCTCTGGCCTCCCCTCTCCCACCCCTCACCGGTGCCCCTGACTCTGGTAGATCTCCCAAGGGAAGATCCAGGGTCAGACACATGCTTTCCCACGCTTTCCCAAGGCTGAGGCTTCGCAGACTGCAGTCACTGTGTTCCGCTTTCAGGATCACTGTGCCCCTGTGCTACTGGACTATTATTTTCTTAATACTTTTTTCTTCAAGTGGACTTAGTTATCTACTTAAAAGTCTTTATAATTTAAAAGAATCGTTTATTTCATTGCAGGAAAGCAAAACAAAACAACAACAAGACATTATCCTTCTCTGTTTATTCACTTAGTGACTATTTATTCAGCACTTCCTGGGTGTCAGGGCTTGTGTTGAGCCATGCTTAGAAGGTGGCCTTCCGAATAAGGATTGAAAGAAAACAACAAAAAAAAACCAAACTCGTTGCTGTCAAATGGATTCCGACTCATAGGGACCCTACCTGACAGAGTAGAATTGCTCCATAGGGCTTCCAAGGAGGGGTTGGGGATGCCACCAGGGTTTCCGAATAAGGACAAGGAACACAAAATATTGATGGTCAAGTCTGGGAGGCTGCTGTTACCTGAGGTCTGCTCCCTTGTGCTCACTTGCTTCCTCTCACTCTTTTTTAAGGGGAGCTTAGTAAGAGCTACTGATTGCGGTGGAGTTAATTCCAAATCATGGTGACCCCATGTGCGTAGACCTGTGCTCCACAGGATTTCCAATGGCTGATTTTTCAGAATTAGATCACTGGAACTTTGTTCCAAGGCCCCTCTGGGTTGGACTTGAACCTCCAGCCTTTAGGTTAGCAGCCTAGTCTGTTAACGATTTGCACCATGCAGGGATACCCAGCAAGTGCTAGAGAGGTGCTAAAGACTCATTAGCACCCAACTGAGACTTTCTCTTTGATGGAAATAGAAGAAGTGAAAGAGATTTGAAAAGGCAGCACCCTTCTTTCTGTCCTTCAGACAGCCCATGCTACGTACAGTCCTTTTGTTGGCTACAGCCATCTTTTTTAGAGCCTAAACTATCTCAGGCATCAACAGTAGAACCTCAGTTACCTCAGGCATCAACTGTAGAGCCTCAGTTACCTCAGGCATCAACAGTAGAGCCTCAGTTACCTCAGGCATCAACAGTAGAGCCTCAGTTACCTCAGGCATCAACTGTAGAGCCTCAGTTACCTCAGGCATCAACTGTAGAGCCTCAGTTACCTCAGGCATCAACTGTAGAGCCTCAGTTACCTCAGGCATCAACAGTAGAGCCTCAGTTACCTCAGGCATCAACTGTAGAGCCTCAGTTACCTCAGGCATCAACAGTAGAGCCTCAGTTACCTCAGGCATCAACCGTAGAGCCTCAGTTACCTCAGGCATCAACCGTAGAGCCTCAGTTACCTCAGGCATCAACCGTAGAGCCTCAGTTACCTCAGGCATCAACAGTAGAGCCTCAGTTACCTCAGGCATCAACAGTAGAGCCTCAGTTACCTCAGGCATCAACAGTAGAGCCTCAGTTACCTCAGGCATCAACTGTAGAGCCTCAGTTAACTCAGGCATCAACAGTAGAGCCTCAGTTACCTCAGGCATCAACAGTAGAGCTTCAGTTACCTCAGGCATCAACTGTAGAGCCTCAGTTACCTCAGGCATCAACAGTAGAGCCTCAGTTACCTCAGGCATCAACAGTAGAGCCTCAGTTACCTCAGGCATCAACAGCAGAGCCTCAGTTAACTCAGGCATCAACAGCAGAGCCTCAGTTACCTCAGGCATCAACAGCAGAGCCTCAGTTATCTCAGGCATCAACAGCAGAGCCTCAGTTACCTCAGGCATCAACTGTAGAGCCTCAGTTACCTCAGGCATCAACAGTAGAGCCTCAGTTATCTCAGGCATCAACAGCAGAGCCTCAGTTACCTCAGGCATCAACAGTAGAGCCTCAGTTACCTCAGGCATCAACTGTAGAGCCTCAGTTATCTCAGGCATCAACAGTAGAGCCTCAGTTATCTCAGGCATCAACAGTAGAGCCTCAGTTATCTCAGGCATCAACTGTAGAGCCTCAGTTAACTCAGGCATCAACAGTAGAGCCTCAGTTAACTCAGGCATCAACAGTAGAGCCTCAGTTATCTCAGGCATCAACAGTAGAGCCTCAGTTACCTCAGGCATCAATAGGAGGTTACCCCCGCCCCCTGCCTTTAGGGAACCCTGCCTGCCACTGAAGTGGTTCAGGGCCAAGTTGGAGTTGTAATAAACTCAACTTGATATGGGAGTTGAGGGCTTGGTCCTCTTTGGGGTCACAATGGAAGCAAGGATGTTCCTCCTTCCTGACCCTTCTGGTGATCCCGTTTATGCTTCTGGGGTTGGGAGGAAGCCTCAACTTTTGTAAGAGCCCAGCCACAATGAGCTCAGTGGGGTGAAGCGTGGGGAACTGGGCTCAGATCCCACAGGGCTGCAGTTACTGAGGGTGGAACTTAGTGAGGGAGAACGGACGGCCAGAGAAAGGTGGTGAGGGGCTACCTCACCCAAGAACCATCTCCCATCACCAGAGGAGCCCCAGACCAGGTCCACAGAGACTACTGCTCTGTCTGTAGGCAGGAGGCCAGAGTAGGCACTTGAGGTGCTTTGCAGGTGGTGTGTAGACAATGAGTGTGTCCTTGCCATCAGGCTTCTTGTCTCTGGGGCATCCCCAGGTCCCCAGTGACTCCCATCCTGCCTTACCTCCTGAAGCTTGTCTCTGGAGATTTGCTCAGTCCAGTGTCCGGGTCCTGTTTCCCAGGTGTATGATCTGCAGGTGGGGGACTGGGGATCATGGATGGGCAGTGCTGTCTGGGTTGAATAGAAATGTTGCTCCTCAGTCTTTGGGTATTATGAGGCAGTGGTGGTTCAGTGGTACGATTTTTGCCTTCCATGCAGGAGAACCCAATTTGATCCCTGGCCAATGTACCTCATGCACAGCCACAGCTCATCTGTCAGTGGAGGCTTGTGTGTTGCTATGACGTGCAACAAGTTTCAGAAGAGCTTCCAAACCAAGCTGGACTAGGAAGAAAGTCCTGGTAATCTTCTGAAAATCAGCCAATGAAAACTGTGTGGATCACAATGGTGCAACCTGCAACTGATCATGGGGCTGGTGCAGGACTGGGTGGCGTTTTGTACCCTTGTGCATGGGTCACCATGAGTTAGGGGTCAATTCCACAGCAGCTAATAACAACAATAAGCCTTGGGATGGGGAGGAGGCCACAGGGCAAGTTCCTGCTGCTTGTGCTAATAGGGGGAGCACCTTGATCTCCAAGCAGGGGACCAAGCGGGGTGTTGATAGCTCCAAACAAGCACCTCCCTGGACCATGCTCAGTGAGATCAGAACTCCACAGAAGGCCTGCCCCAGGGGCCAGTTGGCCTTGTGGTCTGTATCTGGTGGGGGGGGGGCATTGCCTACCTGCCAACTCTCTCAGGAAGTTGGTGGTCTCTCTTCCCCCAGAAATAGCTCCAGACAAAGCTTGAGCCATTGTGTTCACAGTCCACAAGCTGCATCTCCCAGGCACTGCTGGGAAGTGTTCTGCGTGAAAGGACAAGAAGTCTAATCTTACAGTGTGCATGAAGGATTTGTCACACAGAGCTGTCCCTTAGATCTAAGCCATTACTAAAAGTATGCGGGATAATAAATCATCATTTTGTAGTAAATGAAGAGGCAGCCCCTTTCTCAGTGTGGCTGCTCCCTTGTAATCATGATAAATGGAAAATCCCGCACAGGTGAATTTTAATAGGCATACAAATGCGCTCAGATTAATTAGATTACATTTTTAAAAAACTTTTCTCTTTTGCTCCATAAATCTAAGTGGGGACCTCTAAAAGATAATGACCATCCACACACTAAAATGCATTATGACATAATAAAAGATTATGGAGGCACATATGCAGTTAGACGTTATTTTGGATGCAGCTGGATGGCATACAAATGTGCCAGGAGCTGCTCTGTCACGGTCACTGTCGCCTGTGGTTTATGGGACGCCCTGTCGAAAGCGTGGAGTGACTGGATTCTAGGAAGTTTGGTGCAGATTTCTGTTTCTGAATGGATCTTTTGAGTTGGCAATATTTTCCTCCCTAGCACTTTCAAAAGTAGACAGGTTAGATTAGTGATATGGCAGGCATACCCCAGTCACTGCTTCTGGCTCTAAAAGACAAATAAAGGACCATGTTTGACAGCCAAAAAGGGGACCGTGACATGAGGAAGAAAAGTCTTATCAGGTAAGCCTCATTGCCAAGGCAAAGCGACCACCCCTAAAATCCTACCTTCCTTTTCTACTTCCAACCCTGAGGCTCCCGTGATTCCTGAGGAGAGAGAAGAGGCATGCGTCGGTCTTTAGGACAAGTTGCATATTTAGAAATAGCTACAAGGCAGATGAATGTAGTAAGGAAGGAGAAGAATAATTAAGACATCAGTCTATCATTTTAATAATCCCTTACAGTAAACAGTTAAGAACTTGGTACTGGTTCAACAGAATCTCATTTGGCCGTCACCAACACCCTTTGAAACAGATATTGCTACCTACTTGGAAAGGAAGTAGGAAATTAAGCTCAGTAAAGGGAAGTCACTTGCCCAAGGCAGAGTCAGATTTTGGAGTCCCTGCATGGGACAAATGGTTTATGCACTCGGCTGCTAACCAAAAGATTGGTGGTTTGAGTCCACACAGAGGCGCCTCATAAGAAAGACCTGGCAATCTACTTCTGAAAAACCAGCTGTTGAAAACCCTATGGAGCACAGTTCTACTCTGACACATGTGAGGTTGTCATGAGTTGGAATCAACTTGATGACAACTGGTTACTGGTTAGGGCTGGAGTTAGCAAATAAAGTACAAGATACCCAGTTAAATTTGAATTTCAGATAGTGTATAACTTTTTAGTATGTCTTCTAGATTAAAAAAAATTATATGCTGTTTATCTGAAATTCAGATTTAACTAAGTGCCTTGTATTTTATCCGGCAACCTTAGCCCAACATCAAAGCCACATAGCCATTCTTTGGCAGAGTCAAGACTTAAATCCACGCCAATATGGTTGTTTTAGTGGTCTTTATCATAATTTTTTTGCTCAGTTGGTTGCCAAACTACACCTCAGGGTGAATCTTTCCACCCAAAATGAGGTTGTGGTGTCAAAAGCACCAATGTGATGTTCTTACTGGCTAAGTAATAATAAAGAGTTGAAGAATAAAGAGTTGAAGTCTTATATCTCAAAATGGCCCATGGCTACCAACCCATATTCTCTTCTGTCTTCAGAAGTTTGGTGGAGAAGTGACCTGTGCTTATGCTGCTGGCTAAGACAGTACATCCTGCCTCTGGAGGCAGAGAAAGAAGGGGTGGCTTTGACATGGCCCTGAGGCATGCTGGGACTATGGTGTTTCCCATAGTCTCTGCCAATGTCGGGGTAATTAGAGTCTGTGATGAGTGGCACTGCTCCAATTCAGGCCATTTTATTGGAACAGCCTCCCACTCATCAGCCTAGTCTTGTCCTAGATGCAAACCTGCTATTTCTCTGCTATCTTTCCTTCCAAGCCACTCCAAGCACCAGTAAATTGTGTATGTCAGTTTGGAGCAAAAACAATGTTTATTTCTCCTTGTCCAAGCCATCCCAACTCTTTCACTTTTGATAGCATCTGCAAAGGATAAAATTTACACTAGAGGCGTATTTACAGTTTCTCTTGCATTCTCTCTGATCTGCAGCTCTTTGCAGCTTAGGCAATTGTACCCCACTGCTCACATTGTCAACCAGTTAAGCAAGAGTTGTCCTTTGAAAGCCTGGCTTTGAGAAAACCAAAAACCCACTGCCTTCTGGTCAATTCCGAATCATAGCGACCCTATAGGACAGAGTAGAACTGCCCCATAGGGTTTCCAAGGCTGTCATCTTTATAGAAGCAGACTGCCACATCTTCATCTGGAAGAGGGGCTGGTGGGTTGCAACCGCCGACCTTTCGGTTACTGGCTAAGCGCTTAACCAAGTGGTTGTATATTTAAAGACTGTAATTCAGGGTCTGTCAGTCAGAATTCCCATTATGAGTCCTAGTTCTGAAGTTTATGACTTGAACTCTTCAGCTCACAACATGTTTTCAAATGTGACATTTGGACGCATGGCTCAGGAAGATTCTTACTTTAACAAAAAGACAAGCAAGCCAAAAAAATAAGATAAAATAAAGCTGTTTTTGATGCAGCAAATAGAGGAAAATCCTGAACTCAGTGTACATGCGTTATTGGAGAAAGTAGAACTGACACTTGAAGAAAGCAGAAATAGATAAACAAAGGGTGGTACAGCCACACAGTGGAATATTACTCAGCAAAAAAGGAATGAAGTACTGATTCACGCTACAGCATGGATGAACCTTGAAAGCATTATGCTGCGTGAAAGACGCCAGTCACAAAAGGCCACGTATTGTATGTTTCTATTTATATGAAACGTCCAGAATAAGCAAATGCACAGAGACAGAAAGGAGATTAGTGGTTGCCTTTGGGAGTGGTGGGGGAGGGGGAGGCATGAGGGGTGCAGCTAATGGGTAAAAGGTTTCTTACTGGGATGATGAAAACGTGCTAAAAATAAATTACAGCAATGGTTGTATAACTCTGTATTGTACGCTGCAAACAGGTGAACGATAGGGAATATAAATATATTGCAATATATTGAATGTAATGGAATAAAGGGGTTTAAAAATATAAATTTGATCATTTTCCAGCATTTAAAAATTATTGTATTTCAGATAGAAAATCCAGACATTCAGTTATCTTAGAGAGGGAAGAGATTTGGCAACCTCCAGGCCTGGATACCTATGTGACCACCATCAGTGGAACTGGGTACCATGAGCTCCCTCACATGGCTCCTCTTGGCTGCCTGTCCACCTCGCCTCAACATGAGATCTGTGACTCTGGCACATGTGGCCTCCAGGAACAATCACCTGGAGTCATGTCATCTACACCCGTGCTTGGAGCTGAGGGGAAGGCTTACCTGTCCCAGCCTCAGTGATGTCCAGGCCCCTGAGTGGTCTCCCAAGATCTCAGGGGGAGTCTCAAGCAAACCTAAACTTTCTTTGCCTTTCTTTCCTCCCCCATCACCACTCAGAGCCTGCCTGCTTCTCATCCATTTGGGTTTTGCACCATCAGCTGGCCCTCTGAGATGCTCCCTGCAGTTTCTTGTCCTACAGTGAACGCTGAGCCTCATATGACATGGGTTCCTTCTCTGCTCTCCCAGCTCCTCTGCTCCCCAGAGCTCTCACTGGGTCATCTCCTTCCTCCAGGGAGCCTCACCTGGAAGACTTCTACTAACAGTGCCTCCAGGAGGGTCTCCCTGAGGACATGGGCTCCTCGGGGAAGGGTCCTCTGTGGCCCTCTCACTGCCTGGGGCTCAGCTCTGGGGTGGGCATCCTGGGAGGAGCTAAGAGGAGCAGGACAGGCGTCCTGTTTTCCAAGGACTTCCAGCCTTGACAGGCACCAGTAATGTCTAGGACATTCACCACTGCATATGCATTGTGTTTGAATATGTATTTGCATCTACTTTGCCAAGGCTGTGAAGTTGAATCCCCAGGCAGTTTTCAAACTTCACATTTCAGGCCTGTCAGCCTTTAGGTTGCTATTTCCTTTTTTCCTTCTCTGCCTTCCCACATACTGATGTCCCACCATGAAAGCTACGCAGGGAAGGGAGAGGAAGGGGACCAAAGTGCCTGAAGGGCGTACGAGGAAGAGGAAGAGAGTCACAGCCCTCACCTCCTGAGTCCAGGGGCTCAGCTTGGTGAACGTGCCTGGATCAGTGCATGGAGCTCTTAAGGTGCTTGTATCTGTCCTACTGATTCAGAGACTCAGTGAGCAGTTATTAGTTGAGGACCTACTGCGCTCCAGGTCCTGTCCTGGGGAAAGAAACACGAATAGATCCTGCCCTTGGCTGCTCCTCAGCTGGTGGGAGAGCTAGACTTCTGACAAGGTGATGCCTTGCTGAGCCTGTGCTGGCAACCTCGGCTGGGTCCAGCAGAGGCACAGGGAGGGAGGAGCGGCCAGTTTCACCCAGCTGGGAGGTGAGGATTGTGAATGCTTCCTAGAGGGACTGATGCTTGAAGTGAGCCTTGAGAGGTGGGGGGTGTTCTCCAGGTGGGCAGCAGGGACAGAGCGTCAGGGTGCAGGGGCAGCTTGGGAAAATGCCTGGGAGTACGGAATAGCTCGCTGAGTGTCAGCAGAATCGAGCGGGACGCGAAAGGCCAAGGTTAAGGAGGAAACAGTGCAGACAAGATCAGAGAATGGGCGGGATCCTGGAGTGTCTGGGAAAGTCATTCTGAGGAGATGAGGATTTAAACCAAGAAAGGTGGGTCCCTCGAAGGGTTTAAGCAGGGGTCCCTGGATGGTCCAAATGGCTAACATGCTTGGCTGTTAACTGAAAAGACGGAGGTTCGAGTCCACCCAGAGGCACCTCGGAAGAAAGACCTGGTGATCTATTTCTGAAAACCCCATGGAGCACAGTTCTCCTCTGACACACATGGGGTCACCACAAGTCGGAGTGGACTTCACGGGTAACTGGCGGTGATGTGGGCAGATTTGTATTCCAGTTTCCTTGTTTGTATGATTCTGTGGGCATCAGCCTTCTTCCCCCAGGCAGAGTTGAGCTTCTCAAGGACAGGAGCTGAGAGTCTCATGTGACAATCGCCCCTAACACATCTGCAGGGCCATATACATTCAGTAGGTGCAGCGCACCGGGCACACCAGGGCTAACCAGAGACGTGAGCTCCGATGCAAGGAGCTGGCCCCCGTAGACCCAGAATTCTGCCTGCTCCCTAGCTGGGCAGTCAGCTGCCTTCAGGAGGAGGAGAGGTGATAGGGGCCACCTTCAGCCAAAGACAGTGGGAAGGAGGAGGGGGCAGAGACTCATGGCCAACCAACTGACTTTGTGCCCAGAGGACCAAGGAGCGGGGGCCGGAGAAGACAGTGGCACCGATATAGCCGTCCTGAGTCAGCAGCCAGAGACTGTGGGAGGTAATGGAACAGTCATGCCGCGCTTCTCTGACCACTTTAAATCACTCACAGAGCAGAGGGTTGGGTCCCTACCCCGCCCCATCTCCAGCCATAAATAACCCAAGAGGAGAGTCAGGGAAGGCAGGGGTCTGCCTCGGGGAAGGAGAGCGAGGCAAGGAGGCATCACAGCTCTGGAGCAACGCGAGCCTTCTATGTGCAACCATCCCCCCCCCGCGAGCCTTCTACGTGCAACCATCCCCCCCGCGAGCCTACTACGTGCAAGCATCCCCCCGCCGCCAGCCTTCTATGTGCAAACTCCCCCCGCCGCGAGCCTTCTACGTGCAAACATCCCCCCCCCCGCGAGCCTTCTATGTGCAAACATCCCCCCCCCGCCAAAGTGCACTCTTTCTGTTATATTCATCTATTACAGTAAATTGCCTACTGTTAGGGCCTGAAATTTGTTTTTGTGGCTCAGGGACGCTGGGCTTATTTAAAAAGATGGAGCAAAATAGAAATAAGCAGAAATTGCCAGCGGACCTCATTTTACAGAAGAAAAAAAAAAAGTACTAAAACTCGAATTGACCTAACAGATTAAAGAGGATCTTCTCGTCTATGTGTGACCGTCCCACAGGGCTCCCTGCAAACCACCCTAATCCCACGTACGTGTGAGCGTTGGAGCTTGGAAGTAAAGGAAGACAAAAATTTGGCTTAGAGCAGGATTTCCCTAAGTTTGTTCTGTGGAATTGTAATGGTTGAACATGTTAGGAACACATTGTGAGCTTCGTCCGACCCATCCTTTCTAGCCTGGGAGATCCACACTACCTTCAGTGCATTAAGCAGGGGGTGTGACATATGTAGGGTGTGTGATATATACAGGGGATGTGATGTATGCAGGGTGTGTGAAGTACGCAGGGTGTGACGTACACAGGTGGTGTGACATATGTAGAGTGTGTGACGTATGGAGGGTGTGCAGCGTATGGAGGGTGTGCAGTGTATGGAGGGTTGCAATGCAGTCGCATGGGCCCTAACCTTGAAGGCGCGACTCTTGGTGTACTGCTCTGCTGTCACGGCATTGAGATTCTCTGTCATTTCACAGGGCTCTGTGTTTTCATTCTGCTCCAGGTTCCGCAAATCCTATAGCTAGCCCTGAGCAAATTGCAGCCTCTGAGCAAGGTCTATTGCAAAGAGACCCTGCTAAGTTTGCTAAACACAGCATTTCCCAAAGTTGTTTGAATTTGAAACATTTCAAAATAGAATATTTATTAACACCCTGTGGGCATTTTACCCCTCAGGACACACTTTACAAAATACCAGCCTAAGGTAAGACATAAATTAGTGAAGAGGGTGCAGCTCAGAAATGGGCATGTGTGAACATGGGAGAATGCCATTCCACATCCTGAAGTTAATCTCTAGTTTTTCCAGGAGCCTTGATGCTGTGGACATCAGGGCTTTCCGGGAGTGAGGAAGGAGCTGGGGGCCTGGGGCAGAGGCTGGGCTTCCCTCCCTGCCTCACGCTCAGTCAGATGGCTCCAGAATGGGTCACCTTCACAGGGGAGAAAAGGCTGCTGGATCATCTGATGTCACTTGGGAGGAGAAGTAAGGATCATTGACGTGTTACTTGTTTTTCTCTTAGCCTGTGTTTTGGGGTGTGTAGGCTGGCTTCCTGTCCTTCATCAGCCCCTCAGAAAGAGTGGGAAGGTCTGCTCCTACCACAAGCATGTGGGACACCACCAGGGAGCCATCATGGAGCCCACTGGCAGGTGGTTGGTGGCCGGTGCCCTTCAGGACCTGTTCAAATTCCCACCCACCTACCTGGGGACTTCCAGTCAGCTCCCTCTGACCTGCCGGGGGAAGAAACTTTTTATCCATAGATTCTGATTCCTCAGCCAAGGGCCCTGCAAGATCGGGGGCCACATCACTCATCCACATAGCACACCCCGAGCGCCCAGGAATCTGGCACCTGCAGGGCAAAGGTCTCCATGAGCAACACTTGGTGACATTGTGAGTAGGCCTAGCCCATCTTCCCTGGTCCCTCATCCCTCACGCACCTCCTCCTTGCTTCTACCCTGCCTTCCTGCCATGGTGCCATCCCTGTCATCATAGATGAAATGAAGCCCTTGGTTCACATGGGGCTTCCAGGCCCACCCGAAATTTCTGGTCTCACTCTCCATGCTTCTTCACACAGCCCACGATCCAGCCCACGCTTACTCTTCC
The DNA here is from genome assembly GCA_030035585.1 of Dugong dugon. Taxonomy (NCBI): domain Eukaryota; kingdom Metazoa; phylum Chordata; class Mammalia; order Sirenia; family Dugongidae; genus Dugong; species Dugong dugon. The sequence continues at coordinate 74,063,853 of CM057478.1, forward strand.
CGCTCAGCTCTCTGCTTAGGTTCTGACCTCTGCTTGGAAGGTTTCTCCCTCCTCGGCCTCTCTTGTCTGCCAAGCCTTGCCCTGTTCAAAAGCCTCCTGGTCCCTGAAGCTCGTCCCTTAGCTCGGGGTGCAATTGCAGGCACACTTGGCTGGCCCCACTTGGTTTGCTTCGCCCTAAACACAGATCCTGAAATCAGGACTTGGGTGCGGCTAGTGTGTTAGGGAGGTGATCCCAGGAGGCAGAACTGGGGACATGGGCAGTGAGATGGGGAAGACAAAAAAGCCAATAAAAGGTGTGCTAAGGAGTGGACCCACCACCCGTCTGTCACTTCATCTTACTGTAGGGGCTTGAATGTTGCTGTGATGCTGGAAGCTATGCCGTTGGTACTTCAAACACCAGTGGGGTCACCCATGGTGGACAGGTTTCAGCAGAGCTTCCAGACTAAGACAGACTAGGAAGAAAGTCTTAATGATCTAATTGTTGTCGTTGTTAGGTGCTGTCAAGTCAGTTCCGATTCATGCCAACCCTATATCCAACAGAGCGAAACACTGTCCGATCCTGCACAGTCCTGACAATCATTGCTGTGCTTGAGCCAATGGAAACCCATGGATCCCAACAGAACGTCGTCTGGCAGATGAGCCTCCTGGACTGGAAGAATCTCGGGGTACACAGTGGCCACAACAATGCACCAGCGATGGTGAAGATGGAGCAGGACCGGGCTAGGTTCTGTTCTGTTGTACATGGAGCTGCCATGAGTCAGAGCTGAGTGGACAGCAGCCACAACAACAACAAGAAGGAGTGGGCTGCTGCTGGGGCCCCTAGAGTTCATCTGCCTGGGGACCTCCTGAAGAGCTGTAGGATGGGCCTGGGGATCGTCCCACCGGAGGACCAGGAGGGGAGGCCTTTCTCTGACAGCTCTTGCTCTCAGTGATTGAGGCCTGCCCCATGGGAACACTGGTCCCCCCGCACTTCCAGGTGGCACCTGTGTGCTGCTCAGCAGCCCTTAGGGCTTTGCAGAAGCTGCAGTCCATGCTGGGTGTGGGGCGTGGTCCACTGCGACTGTGCAGTTAGCTGGCCAAGGGTTTGCCTGTGCATCAGAGCAGCTGCTGTCTGCTTTCTCTGCAGAAATGTGTTTTTCTTCTCCTGGACTCCTGGCCCAATCCCTCCCTGATCCCTCACAGCACCCAGCAGAATGCAGGGCCCTCAGGGGGCACCCCGTGTGGGCGGATTGGACGAATGACATCAGATAAATTCTCATTCCCTTCATCCAATGGGCTTTGCCCCAACAGCTGCCTCATCTTGCATTCAGCAGCTGCTTGCATTCTGCCTTATGGCCTCCTCTAACGCCTCCCAGCTGCAGGGCAGAGACCGCCATCAGCTGCTCTTGTTCTGGCATGTTCTGTTCTTCACGGCTGCCGCAGAGTTTCCTTCTGCTCTTTCAAGAAGGATTGGAGGCAGCTTGTAATATTACAGAAGCTTGTGAAACTCACTTGTCAAAGTACAGGTCAAAAGTCAATTATAGGAACAAATGCAACAGAGCTCCGTGCTGAGTTCAGATGTGACACTAGAGTTGTGCTCTGAGGCGCTCAGCCTACTGGTGGCCACGGTGAAGGGAGAAACAGCTGGAGGGATACACTTCTCCTGGGATAGGAGGGAGCAAGGAAGCTCATCTAGGATCACAGGCTTTGTGCCACCAGGGAGCCTGGAGCCTGAAAGAAGGGATACAGGGTAAGTGAATATTTGACTGCAGCTTTGCAAAAGATATGTTTTTTAAGTAACTTTTTTTTTGTGTGTGAAGATTGTCACTAAATAAAAACACTAAATTATAACTGATTTGAGGCATTTCTAGACTCCCCTGGGTAGCACAAACTGTTAAGTACTTGGCACTAATCAAAAGGCTGAGAGTTCGAACCCACCTAGAGGTGGGTTTTCTCAGAAGAAAAGTCTGGAGATCTGCTTCTGAAAGGTCCCAGCCAGGAAAACCCTACGGAGTGCGCACATATGGGGTCGCCATGACTGGAAATCAAGTCCACAACACTAGTGGAGGTCGGAGCACTTTTCGCAGGAACCTATGTTAATACAGGCCAGTTACCTCACATTTCTGGCTATTTATCTCAGGGCCTGAAAATTCAATTCCCAGGGAAGCTGGCTGGGAAAATGAGAGAGTGAAACAGGATGGCTGTCAGACAAAAGGGAGTGGTGGGGACTGTGGCAAACTAAAGAACTTAAAGGGCCGCCCTATTCAGGCACCGCTGTTGGCTGTCACGTGATGATGCAGGCCAGGTGTGGTTAGAGTTTAATTTTCAAAAAATGCTGAATTTGTGTGACAGCTCCCAAATTTTAAACATTGACAATTAATTAAAAAAACTACTGAGTGGGTCAAACCCCGTGGCTTGAGGGGCCACCAGTTTGCCATCTCTAGTCTGGTTTACCACAGGGTAGGGCAGAGAATGAAAAGGAATGGAAAGGAGTGTGTGGGTCTCTTACGCCTCCACTCTCAGGAATCAGACTTCTCAAAGGACCTTTGGGCAATCATTGATTCCCTACAAGAAAGGGGATGGAGTTACTAAGGGTTTACTCTGTGTAAGGAGTCCCTGGGTGGTACAAACAGTTAAGCACTCAACTACTAACTGAAGGGTTGGCAGTTCGAGACACCCAGAGACACCTCAGAAGAAAGTCCTGGCAATCTACCTCTGAAAGGTCTAAAAAAAAAAAATCAAACTCGTTGCGATCGAGTTGATTCCTGCTCATGGGGGCCTCATGCATTAGAGTAGAGCTGCTCCTTTGTGTTTTCCTCACTGTAAATCTTTATGGGAGCAGATCACCTGGTCTTTCTTCCTCAGTGCTGCTGGGTGGGTTTGAACCAACAACCTTTAGGTTAGTAGTTGAGCACGAATTATTCATGCCACCTTGAGAACTCTCTGGAGCACAGTTCTGCTCTGCAACACATGGGATGGTGTAAGTCAGAATCTACGGGACGGCAACTGGTTAGGTTTCTGGTCTTTCCTCTGGACTAGAACCCATCACTGTTGGTTTGGATCTCTTTGGACCTTATCTAGAGCCCGGCACTGCTTGCGTCTGTCTCCCATGGGCCTGCTCTTCCCGTCCCCTCCCCACCCCGGGTTAGACGTGAGCTAGACGAGGGGGGATGCCGTCCCAATCACCACTGGCACCTTACTGGATGAAAGGCTCCCTGCCCCCTGCACTTCTCTGGACACAGGGATTTCTCGGGCGTCAGTGGTCCAAGATGGGTTGAAGTGAATTAGTGGAGGAAGTATTTTCCAGAACATTCCAAGCAAAGGAGACTTCTTAGGGCTGCCGGGGAAGGAGCCCCAGGGTGGGAAAAATCAGGGCTTTCCAGACGCACCATCAATCCATCGATGTCTGTAGAAATGACCGTTCCTTCCCAAGTCACATTTCTGCAGATTTCTCCAGTGATAATTCATAACAACCGTAGTGGAGGTGGTTCCGTGGCCTGATTGACCTCAGTGTCATTAAGGCCATTCCCACTACTTAGCCTGATTTCCCAGGCTCCTCCCTGCACTGCCTGCTCCCAGCACACACCCCTGGAGTGGCCGCCGAGCGCTGACTCCTCTGAACCTCTGGATTAATTCTTCGTAGGTAAAAATCAACAATTATTAGGCCTCCTGTTAGTCGTCTCTCCTCTGGGCTGTGCAAATTCAGTTCTCCTGATAGTAATGAATCACGGGACAAACTGTTCATTTGCATTGCGCGCCAGCTCTTTCAATCAAACTCTGTTTTTATAACACCTCGTTGCAAGTCTCCTTAACGTCTTTCTGTTCTGAACATTGAACTCAAAGCTCTGATGACAGGGAGTCTCTCATCCCCATCTCACCTCCTAGCGATGACGTGAAGTCTCAGCCCCCCATGTGGGCAAGTGGGACGGGACACTCCTGCAGACGCCATCACCGAAGCATCCTTGGCCAAAGTGGGGAAGCAGATCAAGACTCACCCCAGAGCTGACAAAAATGGGTAATAATGAGCCAGTTTACATGGAACAGACTTATTACCAAGCTAGTCACCAATATGTGGGGTTGCTGGATTTCTGCCAATAAATTGCATCTCCTGCAGTGAGCAATTTTTCACCAGCTTGTAGGAAATCTTTCCGGCTTAAGAATACTTCGGGGAAATCATCTTTACAAGAAAAGGGAACAGTCAGTCAGTCTACAGTTGAGTATATATATAAGTGTGTGTGGGGGGGCGTGCGTATCGGAGGTGCTGAGGACATCACATAGAGACATTTTCAAGAGGTTGTATCTTTCTGTTCCTTGTGGCATTGCGACATAGTTTGCAACAAGGCCCCCTAACATGACTGGTTAATTTGCAACACCACCATCTCAAGCGCTAACTAAAATGATAACTTGCCTGGAGGTGAAATGCTCCCCGCTTGGGGTGTGTGATGCAACGTCCAGTCCATGGAATCCAAAATGGCGATGTGGCAGTATCCAATTATGGAAAATGGGGCAGGGAGAGGGAGGGAGGACAACTGAACTCTGACCCAAGGGGAAACCTTCGGTTTTTCTTATTTGGACACAAATAGGTTGTGTGTTGGCTGTGGACGGCTGCAGGTGGACCATTTCCTTCTCTTCTGCACTTTGTCTCGCGTGGGTGGACACAATTTCAAGGAGCGAGAATTACAGCGCTGTGATGCCGGCCTCAGTAGTGAGTTCAGACGCAAACTGCCTGGCCCTGCGCTATCCCTCCTCCCCCAGCACCCTTCGTACAGCTGGACTTTGAAAGCCACCAGAGAGAAATAGGTCTGCATTGTCTTGGGTAGTCGTCACTTTCTTCATGCGTTGAAGCAAATTCAGGCCTAGAGTAAGGTGTCATGGATCATGTGTTGTCTACAAATGTTGTTAGTTGCCGTTGAGTGGGTTCCAACTCGTGGCAACCCCGAGTACAACGGAATGAACATTGGCCTGTCTTGCTCCGTCTTCCTGATCGCCACCATGCTCAAGTCCACTGTTGTAGCCACTATGTATTTTGAGCATCTTCCAACCTAGGGGGGCTCATTTTCCAGAACTATATCAGGTGATATTCTGTTGTATCCATAGGGTTTTCACTGGCTAATTTTCAGAAGTAGATCACCAGACCTTTCTTCCTAGTCTGTCTTAGTCTAGAAGCTCTGCTGAAACCTGTCCACCACAGGTGACCCGGCTGTTATTTGAAATGCTGGTGGCATAACTTCAGTATCACAGCAACACATAAGCCACCACAGTATGACAAAGGCCCTTTGCATTGATCAGCAGCTTTCTTCTGGGAACAAGACTTAGGTCATGCTGGAGTCTAGCTTCTCTCCTACTACGGAAGTGTTGAGAATGGAACTCATGGTACAGATGTTACTTTGAAGTCAAGGGTGAGGGCTGTCTGGTGGGAGGGAGTGAGTCAGGCTGATGGGGGTGAATCAGGAGAAGTCTCAACCTGACCCATGGACTTGGGACTTTCCAGTCTTTACAACCATGTAAACCACTTCCTTGATATAAACCTCTCTCTGTATATTCATACACTGCACTAGTTTTGCTTCTCTAGAGAACCCAGTCTAAGATGGGTGTCCAGAGGCCGGCTCTACCCCAGTCCACAACAGCCACTGGGAAGAGCAGCAAGAGGGCAATGGAAGCAGAACCAACACCCCTGGGCCTCAGTCATGACTTCAGGCAGAGGGTGTTACCTAGGCAGCAGGGGTCTGTTTGGCCTGGACTGGGTCTCCAGGGGTGAGTGACCTAGTGGATACTCTGGCCGACACTGATGTACGGACACATGTCACAGAATGGAGCCCTGCATCAAGGCAGGTCTGATGCCTTAGGTTAACCTAGCTCTGGCTCTTGGTGATGTGACACCTCAGGTGAGTTCCTAACCTTTGCAGGACTCCGTTTCCTCATCTGTGAAATGGGAATGGTAACTGCTGCCTCTCAGGGCCCTTGTGGAGCCATAAACCACAGGGCTAGCAGGGCTACCAGTCCTTGGGTGGGTTCTCAACCTCTCACGGCCTCAGCTTTCTCGTCAGTCACCTGGAGATACTGATAGGACCTACCTGAGGGGGCTGCTAATAGTGTGAACACATAGAATAGTGCTGGGCATACAGCAAGGGCTCCATAAAGGTGCTTCTGTTACTATTACTACTACTACTTCTTTAAACTACTCAAGCCATCTCAGCCTGTAGGTGAGCCCAGGCTGGTGAGTTACGGAAACATTGGAAGTCAGTCTGGGGTTCCTAATGCTGAGCTCCCAACACTACCCTTTGGAGATGGCAGTGGGGTGCTCTGACTAGGGATTCAAGGTGAAACCCTCACCTGGTAGAACCCTGGAGCTTGGGGTACCAGGTGCAGATGGCTCAGTGAGAGGAACAGGTCCCCATGGGTGTTGTCACTCTGAGCTCACAGGTGAGTAGACTCAGGTTCTCAGGGGGGTTCCGCGTCAGGTTAGTGGCAGAGCTAGGACAGCAGCCTGGACCTAGGGACCCACAGTTTAGCTTTTGTGACGTGCTTGTCCCAATCCTAGAGCAAGAATTGTTTCCTCTTTGCTGAGAAGGAGACCTTCTGCCATCCCACTCAGCCTTCCAGGGACTGGCGAGGTATCTCTTAGCCCAACTATGGAAGCCCGCTGAGCTTTCTACATTGTCCTTCCAAGCGCTGGATGTTGAGTCAGCACAAAGGTTTAGTGGTCAGGCTCTCAGACCCAACATCCCTCCTATTTAACTGTTTTCTGCAGGTGCATTAGATACAAACTGCTGTTTGTCACAGTGTCCCTTGGGTGGTGGGAATGGTTAATGCGCTCAACTGCTAACCAAAAGGCTAGCAGTTCACGTATACCCACAGGTGCCCCAAAAGAAAGTGCTGGTGATCTACTTCTGAAAAATCAGCCACTGAAAACCATATGTGTACGTAGAGACCAAAGTTTATTAGTGGTTACCAGGGACAGGAGGGAGGGAATGGTTACCAGGGGACACTGAGCTTCTGTGAAGCATGATGAGAAAATTTGGAAATGGATAATGGAAATGGTTGAACAACGTGATAATCATAACTAATGTCATGGAATTGTACACATGAAGAATGTTGTAAAGGCAAACGATTTGTCACATATATATCTGCCACACACACACCCAAATATTCTATGGCAAAAATGAAAGGAAAAGAAAACCCTGTGGAGCACAGTTCTACCCCGACACACACGGGGTCGCCATGAGTTGGAATCCACTCTGTGGCAACTGGACTGCTGGTTTGTCACACTCTTTCCTGACCCTGAAGCCACCCTCCGGAAGTCCTCCAAGTAAACACAAACAGTACGGGCCCAATACTGTTGGGCTTCCACTGTGTAAGCTGTTTCTGGATTTATGGCTTTTCCCATCCCGTGAGACCTCCTCACTCGCTTGGGCTGGGGGCAACCCACTTCATCTGGAGCTGACGTTGGCATTTACAGCCACCCTACAAGGGATGGATGGTTAAGAGGGCTTTTTAGATGGCAATTAGGAGGGTCTTGTTTATAGTTTTTACATTTGATAGGAGAGCTAAAAGGGAGCTGTGTTAAATCCAGATAGATCCTCTGAACAGCTAAGCATTTAACAGGCTCTGGGGAACATGTAGCAGATAAATACATTTAATTTTCCTCTTAAAAGTTATCCCTTCTCTTCCCTGCATTGCTTTCTGTGTCTTCAGAGTTGGGCAAAGGCTTCCTTGGCACTGAGTTTCTAACCCTGGAAAGGTGTCTACACGCCTGTTCTCAGCATCTTTTGACATTTGCTACCCAAGAGGGTCTTGGCTTGGGCCTCCCTTGCCACAGATATGAAGAAAATCAGTTTGAGTTGGAGGAAAAATGAAACAGAGGAGATTTTCCCAATGACCCTCAGCCCAGCAGGGGGTGGTTCCTCTCTAGTGAGGGAGATGCTGAAGCGGGCAGTAGAGAATGGCCTGTTTGCCATTGAGTCAATTCGGACTCATAGTGACCCCATGTATTACAGAATAAAATTGTTCCATGGGTGTTTTTTGGCTGTGCTGTCTACAGGAGCCCTGGTGGTGCAGCATTTAAAGCACTCGGCTGCTAACCAGGTGGTCAGCAGTTCGAACCCTCCAGCTGCTCTGTGGGAGAAAGATGTGGCAGTCTGCTTCCGTAAAGTTTACAGTCTTGGAAACCCTATGAGGCAGTTCTACTCTGTCCTATTGGGTCACTCCGTGTCGGAATCAGCTCGACGGCAGTGGGTTTGGTTTTTTGCTTTAATCTGTACAGAAGCAGATTGCCAAGCCTTTCTCTCACAGCACCGCTGGGCGGTTCAGACCACTAGCCTTTAGGTCAGTAGGTCTAGCACACTGCGCCACCTGGAGGCCTTGCAGAGGGTGAAGTGGTCTGGGAAGGTGGGAAGGTTGGGAGGGCAACCCAAGATGTGCCAGACGATGTGGTGGTGACATTCTTCCTTCTGAAGTGTGGAGATGTTAGTCCTTATCCAGAATCTTCCCCCAACCCACGTGGGGACTTCTTTCCCTTCCAGGGACCGTGGACCTCCCATGTGAACAATCTGAGAGCTAGAACTGCTGTTCTGCAGTGCTCCCGTGCTTCTGTGATGCATGCCTCCTCAGTCTGGAAAGGCAGCTTTGGGGACTGGCCTTCCTGGGTTGGGCCACTCCTGGGGCCACCAGCCGTTAGCCCTGAGGGGCAGCCTGCTTGGGGTCCCTGGTGAAGCAGTCCTACAGATCAGCCTCCTGGGCAAGAAACCAAGCAGAGAAAGGAAGTTGGTCTGAGGGTGGGGAGGACGATTTCGCTTCCTCTGGCTGAAACCATTAGACCACTCAGTTTCTTCCTGCCTAGCCAGATCCTCTGAACACGTGACCATCACACAGGCTCGGGGAAATATGTGGCACGGAAAAACATTAACTTGCCTCATAAGAAGTTACCCTACACAAGAAACATCCATGCGCCCCTTCCTCCAGCCTGCTCAGGGGCTCAGGCCTGGGAACGGTGTGGAGAGGGGAGTCTCCACGATCCAGAAGGGCTACCGTTTATCTCAGCTACTGGTTCCATGTCACTGTCACCCTGAGCATTTCAGCTGAGCCACATGCTCCCTCGAACAAAGGACGAGAAAAAGAGAGAACGGGCTGCTGAGGAAAGTAGTTTGGACACAGAAATGAACAAAAATTGCCACTTTTCATCCTGAAACCAATGCACAGTGAGGCAGCAGACAGTGTGTATTTAGTTAATTAACCAGAAAAGCATCACAGAGTCATCTCACAGCTGTCTACTGCTGTCACAGGAAGGAAGGGCGGACCAGAGACAAAGCCATCATTGGCTGACAGGTGTGGCCACGCCCACCCCTGGCCTTCTATAGAGGAGGGGTCTGTCCAGCTGGACTAAGAATATTTGGGGCAAACCTGGCTTGCCGAGTCCCTGAGAGTCCCCCTGGGGAGGCAATGAGTCCCCTGGCACCCTGGAGCAGATGGC